>JAHZTW010000004.1:74160786-74414821 GCA_020283515.1 Alliaria petiolata | reverse complement strand
GTGAGAGAGGAGTATTCAGACCTTGTTTTGTGCTGCTGCAGCAAAGGCGATTGTCGTCTATATATGTTGCCTGGACACCAATCATCCAAGATCCGATGGTGGTATCATCAAACGCATATGTCTTCAACAATCCACTGCATTTATACAAACATTAGCGGAGAGAACAAGCAATGATTGTGAACCGAGCTTTGTTTGACTTATATATATATACTCCTCAGGTGATTAAATCTTCTGCCAAATTGTATATATACTCCTCAGGTGATTAAATCTTCTGCCAAATTGTGGAAAACTAACCTGTTTATATTGATATACTGAGCCAGATTCTTGGAGAGTATTACAAGCGAACCAGTTGCATGACGGAAGTACCTAAATAAAACGAAACAAAGAAACTGAATACACACGCAACAGAGGTCACGAGGGCTTCTCTCCCATTTAAGTGTTGAAAACATCAAATACAACTACATGCAACTGGCTGATTATCGAAGCTTAATATCAGATGAGATTCCCGTTTCAGTAGAAACAGAGACCAAAAGACCTCTGAGTGTTATGAGACTTACGATTTGTCGTCTCCAAATTTCCACCACTCAGGCTCGTACCACTGACTTCCCCTGAACACCAAGAAACAACCCATGGAATATGAAAAATTAAAATGTGTTATATGAAACATTTGGGCAACTGCCAAAGCTTGTAATGCTCGATTATTATGCGAACTGAAGAAAGTTGAGTATATACGAACTCTTCAGTAATCACATCTCCAGACTTCATGCACCCAATGTAAGCACCATCTTGACCACGACGGCTTTCAAGAAGCCCAATCAACCCCTCTGTTAGATCGAAAACATTTGTCACACAAAGACGTTGTTGATACCCTGCTTGGACCAAACATAGCTTTGCAAGACAAAGACATGGACATGAAATAGGAAGTATTACCAAGATCTAGGTCAACGTCGTCATCAACCTTGACATAAAACTCTGCATCCCAATACTGAACAGCAGCACTGTAGAAGAACTTCACTTTCTTGGGTAACTCTTCTTGGGCTTCCTCGTGATTCTCCTAACAATCCATCATATTTTGGTGAGAAAAGTTAGATTGGAAGCCACACCAGTGAGCAGATAAAACTCAAAATAAGCAGGCAACAAAAAGAAGCAAAACAGTTATTCTTACTTACAAGAATCAAAAAATCTTTAGTTGCACGATTTTCTTCGTCAATTTTCCGATCTAAGCTATCACCTCGGTTAGCACTGGAGATTTACAAAGCATTAACATTAGTATCATCACCCATATGATGAGACAAAGCGTGAAATCCGTCGCAACAGAAAAAATAATCTAAAGAAATGAAGACTAAAGTGAGTAGGAAAACCTCCGACCAATCACAAAGCGTATGACAACTCCTCTTTCCTCAAGTTTTTTCAAAGCATCATCTAAAGAGAAGAATATTTCATTACAGAAAACTTATTAATCGTACCAATTTTATAAAAAGACATTGTTGGATGACAAAAAAAAAAAAGAAGCATGTGATATAATTCTACCTCGTGGCATCCAAGACCCTCTAAATTTATTGCGCTTCAAGTGACTCCCGAAGCCTGTGTAAACTCCAATTACAGCAAGCATCTTCTTCCCTGAAGACGAAACACTTTTCTGGTTCTTAAGATAGCCTTGACTCTTTGCCTGTGCCAACTCCATTTCAGTTTCAACAATTCTCCTCTCAAGATCTCTATCAAAGGCAGTTGCATTGTGTGTTAGTACAAGGAGAAGAGAAAATAACATCCAATCAGAAAAAAGAACAAATCAGCTTACTTGCATCCAAGGACCATCAGCTTGTCATCCACCGTGAGAACCTTAGGCCTCTGTACTCCACAAGAAGATGATCAACATCGAAGACAAAAACATATAATCACCGAGAGTGAAGATTCAATTTTTCAAGAGAAGCACGAGAGAGACCAACCTGATCATAATTCTTCTTAAGCACGGTATTGAGTGCTACTCTGTGCTGCGCATCTTGCCATAAACTAACCGTAGCAAAACCAACACAACACCAATTGATAAATTTTTGAGCTTGTGATTGGTAAGTTGTAAGAGACATACTGTAGTAATGCAATTCAATTCCGATAAACACATTGCACAATACAGTAAAATCTTACATTATAGTATAAATCTAGATCGGTAAGCAATCGGCAAAAAAAAGCAAATGGGGAAAAACGCAAGTATCTAACATCTGCGAGATCTATCGACAACTATGAATTGAAAACAATGTTCAATCACGAAGAACAAATCTAGATAAGAGAAAAAAAGGTGACGTACCGGCCAGCGACGTAAAGCCAAGCTAGACAAGAGAAGAAGGCCATGATAATAGAAGGCTTGGAGGTATTCTGAGACTTGGAGGACCTACCTCGCCGGTCCGTTTTCGCCGACACCGTTGTCGGTAAGCTCTCCATCTCAATCCACGGCGAGAGAGAGAGAGAGATCGGAGGCAGGAGAGACGAAATCAGATTCAAAATCGAGAAAGTGAATGAAGGAAATCAAAGAAGAAGTAACAGATAATGGAGATTTGAATATGTTTCCTTGTTTGAATTAGATTTTTCTTCTTTTGTAGTACTTGGGGCTGTGAAAAGGGAACCGTTTCTTTGAGCTCGTCGGAGATCGGTTATCCCGACATGATTCCGATTTCAGGTGACAAGAAAAATAGTTTCTTAAACACTCTGATCCGGTCAGAGGTTAAGATGCATGGGACCACCTGGCTCAGTATCTCATATTTTTGGTTTTCACTTTTATTTTTGCTACTTTTACAAAACTAAAATTTATGTCAACTTTAATTACAAGCAACAAGTAATGATTTGACTTTATCGACTCTCCCATCATCATTTGGTTCAACCTGTTATGCACTTGATCTTTCAAAAATTTTACATCCACAATTGACCCAAAAAAAAGAGTTACAATTTGTAAAAATTATAAATCCAAGAGTTAGTGTAGAAACGTAAATTACTTGGTAAACCACTAGAACAATAACGTTTCTGCAAAAGAAATTATTTCCTTTAATGTTAAAAACCAAAGTATTTTATTTTAGATTATGTACAACTTCAAATATTATTACAAGTTTATCTATTTAATGGTATTCATACTTGTGATTTGAATAATCAAATTTGTGTACTTTCCTTCAAGATATTAATCATAGTTCCCAAATTCTATTCAACTGGATGAATATGCCAAAGACCCACTTGAAACATTGAAAACCAAAAAGTAAAAGAAAGCAAAACATGTAAAAAGAAAGAAGAAGACACAAAAGCACACTTAAGGTCAGCTTGAGAGTCTCTGCACATATAACAACAGTCCAACCCAAAGTTAGCTAGGTCGCCTAATCTGATTTCTTCCAAGGCTAGTCAGGAAATTTTTTAGGCGAAGAGTTGTGTCATTGTGTGTCTTTGAGCTCTTAGTCAACGCCAAGGAACTCTCAGCGGCTAGCGGGCAACAAGCTAGAGAGTGAAGGCACCCCTTGGTTTCTCAGCTCCTCTTGTGTTCTCTTCATTTCCTCTGGATCTGTTTACCACACGATACCAACAATTATCAGCAAACCCATTAAATCTAATTTGCTAGGTGTTTTCAATTCAGCAATAGTTCTGAGAGCTCTACGAGATTGTAAAAGATGGTGAAAACAGATTATCGATAGTGTACCTATGTTTTCCATCAACTTAGGCATCAAGAACACAACCACCACCATGAATCCCACCATAAGACCCATTGGACTTTTCACAATTGCCATTACAGAGAAAGGTTCTCGCATCTGCAAATAGTAGATGATCGATCAGAAAACAAGAAGGAAGAAGCACATAGCTAAAAAGTAAACATATACAAAATAAAAGAAAGAAGATAGAGAATGAAGTATTCACCTCATAGTACTGCTCTGGCCGCAGTGGCTCCAAAACGAGCTCGGTAAGACTCCTCCTGATTTCTGTTAGCGTTGCTTGAACCTTGCCACGATGCCTAGAGCTAACATCAACTCGCACCTAATTTAAAATCATTGATCAACGA
The DNA here is from genome assembly GCA_020283515.1 of Alliaria petiolata. NCBI lineage: Eukaryota > Viridiplantae > Streptophyta > Magnoliopsida > Brassicales > Brassicaceae > Alliaria > Alliaria petiolata. The sequence goes on along the minus strand of JAHZTW010000004.1, from coordinate 74,410,794 downwards.
ATGATAAGTTAGTGAGAAAGCTCTAGATTCAAAAAAAATCATAGAAAATAGCAACTCAAAAAATCTTACTGGAGAGAAGAAGTAGCCCAGCGCATATACTTCAATCAGATGAGTCCCAGCTGGCACTTTGTGGCTTTCAAATTAGACAAGTAAAGGAAAACGAAGATTAACAATACCGATACTTCCCGACCAAAAAAGAAAACAGTACAGTACTAGTAAGTTTTTTATCGATTCATTTCTGGCAATATTTACATGGAAAGAAACAAACATATATGAAAGACGTGTAAGAAACCAATTATAATATATAAAAATATTAAACGAAAAAAATATTATTTGAAGAAGGAACAAAAGGATACAATGTAAAGTATCCATCCGGCCTGAGGAAAGTAATATTCTGTCCACCATTGAGTACAACTTTGACATTTGATAATTTTGCTGCGTGAGTAATAGCGGTGCCTGCCGAATTAACTTCTAGATTAGTTTGCACAAAAACGGTAGTGAGGCTTATAACATAATGGAAACGAGATTAATGATTTTAAAATATCTGACTAGTTAGATTAATATGAAGCAGTATGATGAAAGAAAGCACACATTGTCCAAAAACACACTACTCAAACTATCAAAGCATATTGCTCATAATTCTGAAGCACTCAAAGACAATGACGATAGAAACCATTAAAAATTTCTTCCACAAAACGTTATTAAAAAAAATCAAACTTATGTGCTCATATTCTTAGGCAAACACTAGTTTTAGCCAGTCTAGTTATAGAGCTGACATACTAGATACCAAAGTTAAACTCGCCAATGGCATTGTAAGATATAGAAGGAAAACACATATATACAGATAATATACATCAACTAACGATCATAAGACATATGAATCAAGAAAAGCAAACACACTCATAACAGGTAGGCCTATTAACAGCTATATTAATCTCAAGATACATCTGCTATTGACACTCACAGATTCACGGATAAAAATAAGTTTTGCACAGTTGAGATAATCCGATAATTGACAAGATAGCAAAATCAAGTAGTCTGAATTAAGCCCAGCAGAAGAAAAAAAAACTACAAGACAAATAAAGAAAAAGGTTAAAAGGCTGAAACCTACTTGGTGGGAGCCTTACTCTACCCGTAAATGTATAACTATCCTCAGACCTGCAAAACATCAAACAAAAAATGAAAAAGAATGAATGAATTAAAGAGTTGAATTCGACAAGCAAGTAACAACAAATTGAAATCAACGTTGCACAAATTATCAATCCCAAAGCTCGAAGATAACGATGTCATCATGATCACCAAAACACGAAAACGGATTTACGGGTAATGCTGATAGGATATAGAAACTAAGGAAAGCTACGACTGAATGAAACTAAATCAACAGCAGGAAAAAAATCAAGAGGGTTTTGTAGAGATGGAGGATAAACGATTTAATTACCCAGATGAGATCGGCAGAGTGGAAGCAGCAAAGAAGAGAAGAGAAATCAAAGCCATAAGGGAAGTGGATCTGAGAATCGGCGCCATGGTCGTCGTTCGCAGATTGTCGAAAGCCAAAGCCAAACGACGAGTTTTTCTAATCGTCCGAAGAAAACAATTACGAAATATTACGAAAACAGCACAGACGGTTTAGCCTGAACCAAACGTGAAATCTGATATGCGTCGGGGTCCTTTGTGATTATCACTATCAATTTTTTTTTTTTTTTGTCGATAACTTTTAATCTAATTTTGTTTTTCCGAGAAATTTGGTGTTTATAAACCTATGTATAATTTTTAAACTAGTCTCTCGCTCTGTTCGAAAGTGCCAACAAATTTGGGAATCAAAAACGTTGGTAATCACATTCTTTTTCTTTCATTCATTTAAACAGCGAAAACAAAAACTATAAACTTTTCATTCCAACCATGAATCTAGGATACAATTTCTACCCAGAAACACCACAAAAGAATCATCGACAAGCATTGAAGCCACTGTTACAAACCAAGCTTCTTTGAGAACAAGTCCGAGATGTTAGCTATTACGAATCCAGCAAACACCTGAAACAAAAAAAACCAAAACGCAAATTCTTGAGCACCAATAAATTCTTCATCCTCTCTGTTTGATTTGATAGAAACACGAGTTTTTAGTTACCTGAGTAGAGCCAAGAATGTAAATGGCGGAATAATGACGACCGTGAATCATCATGTCAGCAACCATCGCCAGTGGAATGGTGAGAGACATGCCCAGTGTCGCTACTAGCGGAGTCGTCCACACCACAGAAAGTGCCCTTTCGTTGAGGAAAAAAAAAAAAAGCCAAGTCAATTTCTAAACATTTTACACACCTCTTTCTAGGAGCTAGCCAAGCAATAAAGTCTATCAAGGAGGATTCTAGGGATTTGTAGTTGTAAGAATCAAATTCAACAATTCTATTGCTGGCTACACTTTATCTGTTAAAAGCTGACACCTAGAAGAATCATTTGAAACATACCAAAAGTAGTCAGAGAGGACACTTCCAACGAAACCGTTTGCCAAAACAACTTCATCTACTTTGACAGAGTGCGGTATAGTAAACTTGGGTTCGATCCCTAATGCTGTCAACGGCCACACTGAAATCCAAAACAAACCCCACAAACAGTTGAATAAAGGAGACAATTCCATGTTTCATATGTTACGGATGATACACTTGTAAAGATCTTCTTATACCAAGCCACCAGAGAGCAACAAGTGTGAACAATCCAATGTATCCAAACAGCTTTTGCACATCAACCCCTTCTCCTTCTTCACCGGCAAACTTCTTTAGAAGCACTGTGACAGGGTACAGTACAGGCCACGATGTCACAAAACACTCTAAACCATTGGAAAATCAAATAAAAGAAATCATCTCTAACCTGTAAATAGTCCATAACAGACTGCAGAGAGAAGCCCAAAGAGATCTCCAACAAGGGACCGTTGCCCGTTGCTAAACACAAATATCAACTGTACGTTAAAAGAATATGGTTGATGAAACTGGAAAACTCATGTAATCAAGAATTATATGAGAATTATTAGACCTTTCCAACATACAAATTGAAAAGAAGAAAAAAAAACAATTAGCAAGTTTAATGTAAGAAACTGAATCTTCCAGATGATACAAACTTGAGCTATCAATTTAGAACGCAGTTCACGTTTAGCTTTTGGATTTCAATACATACAGATATCTTCCACTTTCCAGGAAAAAGATGCACAGTGAAACAGGTTAGGATGAGCAACACAAAAAGACTTACAGTGAAGAATTTAATTGAGAGTCATCAGCAGCCCAAGTTTTGCCGAGCGTTGTCATGACCACACCAGCCATACTGACAAATACAGCAACTACTTTGGACAGGTTCAAAGTATCTTGGCCCAAAAATACACCAATGAAAAGAGTAAACAGTCCTGAGGTTGAAGACAATACAGTAGTGCTTGCCACACTTGTACGCGCAAGAGCAGCATTGGACAGATACTGTTATCATCAAAAAATAGCAAACAAATATCATTCCCAAAAGTTTTGTTGGAAGAAAAGCCGAGCAAGGCAACAAAACATCACCTCAAAGAAAACACACCTCTGTTACAAACCAGATTGGTGCGAGGTAAAGCCCGTACATTGCAATCTGCTTAGTGGTGATCTCTTTCCCATGTTTCGGAGTCTGCGTTTCTTCTTTCCCTTTACCGATCAAAGGTCTCGCATCTTCTTCATGGGATGAAAAGTCTTCCTCGCTATCTTTCTTAGTGATGGTCCCTTGAAGTCCCATTTCAATGATTTTCTGCCTCAGAGGAGAACCGATCTCAACGGAGGACTCATCGGTCAATGCGGGAACTCTGCCGCTTTTGGAAGATCGGCGTCGCTCTAAATACCGACAAAGCCAGTCTTTGAGGAATGCTACGGGAAGGTAAACTATCATAAGCGAAGCTCCAAGGTATGTGACTGCAAATGGCTGCTTATATGCTGTAAAGATATCCTGGTCAACGGAAGTCAAATCATTCAATAAATTATCCAAATTTTTGACATAAACATTGACACCCATTTGAACAGAGATCTGAATTGTATCTTTCCTTTTCATCCCTCGATTCTAATATAGCATCAAAGCTCGAAGCTTATAATGGAGCTCGAAGGCCAGATGTTGACCAAACTCGATACAAATCAAAATTTCTAAACGGAAAAAGGCGAATTTGAGGGCTAATACCTGAGTAACTTCTGCAGATGTGACCCATATGACAACAACGGTACCAATCAAGAACAGACCAGCTTTGTATCTCCAACCCATCATAAAAAAAGAAGAAAAAGAAAAATCTAAACTAAAAACCCAGAAATCAAAACCCAAGGTGTGTGCGTGGATCAATCCGCCAGAGATCTGCCCGCGTAAAATTGACTTGAACAAAATTGATCCTTGTGCTAAGGAAACGAAGGAGGGAGATGCAGATGGATCAGCCCGAGGGCGTGGTTCGAGGAAAGAGGTGGAGTGAAGAAGAGAGAAAGGGAAATCCAGAAACGACCAGAAAATTGACCAGCTGAGAACGGGAGAGTAACCGCGAGGGAAGGAAGGGGACGTGAAGGAAAGCGTTAGACAAGGGACTTATAAAAAAAAAAAAAAAAACATTTAATTTGTTGTTATTTTTGTGTCAGAACAAAATTAATTAACGTTTTAAAAGGAAAGTTATTTACTGATGACTTTTAAAGTTTAATCGAATTTTTGGAGGCGTGATCTAACCGTTTTTTTCTTTTTGCAATGATAATTTAGATCGTAATATTTACGTACATGTATAATAGGTAGGCTATAGCTTCACTTTAGAGAAGAAGAAAAATTGTAGAAAATAACATACATTTTCGGAAACAAAGAGTGAGAAGAGAATATTTTGATCATATTAGTGAAAACGGATTGTTTTTGCATCGTTACCGTCACGAGAGTTTTCTGGCATTTGGAACATTCTTGTATACATTAAATTCAATAATTTTCTGCAGGGACGCAATTCAGTTTTTCTAGCAAACTATTTTCCCAATAATGGTACACGAATGTGGACTTATTTCATATTTCTAGCATTTTTTTTTCATCTGTCCTTTTTTAAAAGTTGATTGATTCCAAATAAATAAGAGGGAGAAAAATGACTGACAATTTCTTTAAAACAATAAAAAATGACTGACAAGAGAGAGAGAAAGAAAGGAAAATGAACTTCAAAACAAAGAACGTTAGAATTGCTTGTCATCTCTTAAGGTTAAATTCTGTTGATATGTTAGTTCACCATATTCTTTTGATTATTAAATCACAATTTTTTTGCTTAAGAAAACCTTTTGGAATCACATTTTTTTATGTATTAATTTTTAAAATAAATCACATAAATAAAAAAGTTAAAACCTTTTCGAGTGATACTAGCATTTAGTATAATTTATTTATTTTGCTATTAGTAGGTGGCATGAGAAAATGTCAAGTTGGTGAGTCGGGTGCTTGTGGCCTTAATTAGTGACAATGACACCTGTATTTTCAATTCATTTTTGGACAACGCTTAATGACATCTATACTTCTTATTCTCCTTTCTCTACTTGTCTAATATTTACATTCAATCTAAAATTCTGAACTAATGGCTTCCACTTTTTGTTCAAAATTATGAAACTATTCTGCATACCAAGTAGTCATGGTTTCACATCCAACCCGATTCAGACCCATTATACTGTAACTTGACCTATGCGAAAGAGAGACTTGTTCGAACAATCCAAAATTTGGGAAGAGTGGTGCTCAGGTATTATTGTGGCTTAATTACCATTGGCATTAGCATTCAACCTTTTCCTTCACAAATAAACTTTTCATATGTATACTTCCACTTGGGAGTTGCGATTGATCTAATATTCGCGTTTGGTTTGTTTTTCGCCAATAATTCGAAAGGGCTTTTGATTCGCCCCAATTGATTTGGACCTTTATTTTTTTTTCAAATGGATAAACAAACCACTTACAAAGACTTTTAGAAGTTGGTGTGGATGGATATACGAGAGGAAGTCACATACGCAAAAGACACAATGATTCCAAAACTTGTATGAACAAATCAGACACAGCAAGCCTGTTCATGTCTCACCATGTGTATATATAATTATAGAATATGATGACAACACAAATTCGCACAGCATGCTAAACAATGAGCTTTCACATTGCTCTATAAATAAGAATACTTGATATAGGTGAGTTGAAAACATGAGCTTTTTTAAAACACATGAAAGAGCTCGAGGAAAACAGAAGGTTTGAAATCAGAAGAGCACAAAAAATAACCACGGCAAACACAGAACCGAGGTTCCTTGAGAGACAGATGCACATACTTAAATGCAAGATGGTAGAGTAGGTCCGTGGCAGATAAAGGCCACTGCGATGTATATGATCACCAGTAGTAGTAGTATTAAGAGGACCCTGCAAGGCACAAAACACAGTTAGGAAAAATGTTGGATTCATGAAAATTCCAAGAAAAAAACTCTCACTTGAGAGGTTGTTCATAAAGACACAAGATTATCGAACGCCAAAATCCCTATTTTCGTTTAAGATTAAAACTTTATGCACAGAATAAGTTTCTTGGGGGGAGTTGTACTCGATTTCTTTGATAGTTGACATTACAAATGTAGAACCTGAGGTGATTAAAGCGTAGTTCATTGTGTTGTTAGGCTAAAACCAGTTTCGACATGCATTTTTTGCAATCACAACACCGCAAATTGTTAAATTTGATGCATGAACTCTAAAGCATGTAAATGTTTTAGGAAACATACGTGAGCTTGCAATTTCTCCACCAAACGTTGCTTCTGAAACGGCGAGCTTGCTTTCTGAAGCGGAAAGTATTTCCCTGCATATTGGCGGTTTTATCGACAAGAAGCTCCAAGCGTTCACCTCTGTCTAGAACTTTGTCAATGTTCTCTATCATGACATCCCGCACCTATCCAGAACCAAAAGAATAAACCCGAGGTGTATGTATGTCAGCGTAAAGCCAAGCCAAGATGCAGAGCCACGTCTTTACAATGAGAAATAAGAGAAACTCATCAGACCTGACTCATTTCACCCTTGATCCGATTAATCCTGTCGGCATTAGGATCATTAGAGTAATACTCAATCTGCTGACTGAGAACTCTCGAGAATTCCTCGTTCATGGCATAAGCTTGTGCTGTATGAACTGCCCGGCCATAAGTCCTCACGAACCTCTGGTGAATATCCTCCAGAAACGCAAAAGGAATTCTCCCTAAGAGATTACATACAAAAACAAAACTTTAGAAAAAGTTAAAAAGTAACAAGAGATTCTCATATAAAAACTCTTTTGATTCGAATCTGGCATACATCACGAAACAAGATTATAACTGAAATTGATCAGTGTCTTATAAATAACCGGCGACTGGTTTCGAAATCAAAATCAGAATGTTCGGAATTTTGAATTCCGGTTGCACGAAAGATCAACACTGCCTAAAAATTAGCCATCGAAGAAGGAGCTCAGGATTCGGGCAATAGCAATATTCAGAGGAACAAATCGAATAAAAAGGGAGATGGAGGACGTACTCCCGGCGGTTTCCTCGGCCATACAGAGAACGGTGAGGCCATCGGTGCGCTTGACGTGGAAGACGTAGCGATCCTGAGAGTAGGAGACGTTGCTGTCGTTGTTCCCAGGGACCTTCTCCAGGATCTGCTTGGCGATCGTGCTCGCATTCGTAGACGTCGCGGTGAACTCCGCAAGCACCACCGTCCCACGCGCCACGAGAGCGTACAGAATCGCCATATCCTCCGATCACCTGCTGCCGCGTAAGGGAGGGAGGAAGGTCAACGGAAGAAGGTTTCCCGCGGGAACCGAGCCAGGCAGACGAATCGCCAGATCAATCAGAGGACCAATAGCTTTTCACCTGTCTGCATATAATTGAATCTCTCTCTCTCCTTCTTCTCTTTCCTCTTTCCTCTTGGAGTTTAGCTGGAGCTGGAGATCTTTTCGCCTCTGCCAGATTTAAATATCATTTTTCGGATAGCTACGGAGATATAATTTTATTAATATGTAATAAGGGTCTAATTCAGACTATCAGACGTTCAAACAAAAAAAAGCAATGAATATGAATGAATAATATACTTTGTGAAATATATAAAAAGCCAGGAAAATGAATATAGAGAGCTCATATCAACCCAATGAGCTGAGCCCAACCAAACACTAAACCCAACTCAGAACCAAAACGTGGTTCACGAGTCGCGCGACCCAAACCAAATCTCACGGGAAGAATGTGGGACATATATACATATATATATATATACACGGTAACGGTATGCTTCGCGCCTCCGTCAAATGACGTGTTATCCTCTCGGCTTTTCCGTTAAAGTAGACGACACCGCCGTTTATCGCCGTGGTCCGTGGAAATTCAACCAGAGGAAGACAAGACCCTGAGAGACGCCATCTGGTCCTTCTCTCTCTCTCCCCCTCAATCTCACCTCGATCTGACGATCGTCATAAACCCTACACTTGGATCTTCTGCTCAGATTTCTGTTCGGTGTTGCGTAATTTGTGGTTTCTCGATCGGGATATCAGTGCTCGATCGCGTCTCCGATTGGATTTGATCGGAATAATTATATTCGGGTTCGGAATCTGGAGAGAGAGAGAGGTAGGTAGAGTTTGGTGGAGATGATGCAGAGACGGAGTCCGCCCAAGCACAGGCATGACGGAACCTCGCCGCTTCCATTGGGGATGGATTGGAGTCCTCCGCCGCGCAAGTGGGTAAGTGCTTACGTTGCAAGAATTTGAATTTTATTGGACTCTATTGTGTTTCCTTGGGAGTGCCGTGCTCGAAAGTCGAAATTCTGCAGTTACTGTAGCCTGATATATATGCTCTTCGTTGTTCTTACTATATCTGCTGATTTCCTTTTGGGACTTTAGAGAAATGTGGATACTTTTGCTAGTGAGTCCCAAGCTATTGGGATAGCTACTGTAGTACCACCAAGTCCAATGGTAGAACTCACCACAAAAGGCATTATAATGCATTAGTTGTTCCCTCTTCTAAGTAATGTGAGACTCCTTACTATTTGCTGAGAAGCTACTTCGTTGTACGATCGGTGAATTTTGTTGCTTACTCACCTACCACAAGATACGCTCTCAACTGAATTATTAGTTACATCAGGGGTAGCTAAATCTTTGTTTATGCTCTTTGGATAGCTGCAGACTGAGAAGTACTTCTGAAATGCATTCCATATATGTACAGTTGGAGAGCTTAGGGCATTGAGTCTTTTATGTTCTTTTGTGCAGAATGGTAGAGATACTGTTTGGCCTCATGACCCTCGAACCGGATGGAGTTATTGTGTTACAATACCCTCATGGGTTGTCCTTCCAAAATCAAGAAATTCAGATCCTGTAGTGGTAATTTAAATATTTAAATCATCTACAGTGTTTATCTCTTGCAAGGGAAAATAATTCAGTGTTTATCTTCTCGTAGCAAATTTTACATATATTAACATTTTAGAGGAACAGTTTTACAGGGTTCAGATAAGTGTGCAATCTCCTGAAGGTGTTACCACAATGCGAGGAGTGTTGAGAAGATTTAATGATTTTCTAAAGCTATTAACGGATGTAAGAATTTGTTCTCCCCGAGCATCTCCCAATCCAAGTCTCCGCTTTTCACTTCTCAACGATATTAATTAACTGCAATGTGCTTGCCTTCATTTGCTCATTCATGTTTTCCTTTCAGCTTAAAAGAGCGTTTCCCAGAAAAAGTTTTCCATCAGCTCCTCCCAAAGGGCTGTTGCGTATGAAAAGCAGAGCAGTGTTAGAAGAGGTATGCATTTTTTCCTGTGGCTAATTGAATTATGTCACTTATGTAACTGCCCTGCCGTTACTCTCAATTTCCTTTTGTTTTTTGTCTTATTTTTCCCTTCCCTCAACCCCCTTTTTCTAAACCTCGCCCAATGAAGATTAAGTACAAATAATGCAGATGTATAAATATACGGAAAGCCATGTTATACTCAACAATATTGTTACAACTATTCATGCAAACAATCTGTTTCACAAGTGATAGCTGTGACCTTGTTGCAGAGAAGGTGCTCTCTTGAGGAGTGGATAACGAAGCTATTATCTGATATAGAATTGGCAAGAAGTGTAGTAGTTGCATCCTTTCTTGAACTCGAAGCTGCTGCTAGGTCTGGTATGAGCTATTACATTACGCACTTGAGCCGTGCATTGGTTAATGCTGTTATGTGTCATTAGTGTCTAATGTGATCTTTTTTTTCAGCATGCCAAGATGTAGATCAGAATGCTTCCGATGCCAATAGCACAAGTTCGTCGCCTATGGTTCACCCAAGTTTGGGCTTGTTTCAGGCTGGCGGCAGTTCTTCTCTCACATCTGACTATGGTAGTGATACTGCTTATGAAACATCTGAACTTGGATCTCCAAGTTTAGGACAGGATGATATTTCTGAAATTGGTACCGAAGATCTAACACTGGATGAAGAAGTAACAAATCCAATAGAGAAGCTCGTTAACTTTATCATGTCCAACATTGACGAGGGACTTTCAATGAGCCAAACTATTCTAGAGCAACTTGAAGACTTTCCCAAACATAAAATCCGCTCAAGATATGTGAATAATATCCTAGGGAAGGATATGTATAATGGAAATGCTTCTAAATGTGTATATCTTGCTAACAATGGCTCTCGACTTCTCTCTGAACCAGAATCATCAACTCACTCGGTAATGCATGATAGAAAGCTTTCTGTTGAGAGTGCTGAAGGGTTTTCTTTACACACCGGTGAGACATCAACATCTGGTCTCCTAAGTTCAAGCAGTGATAGTCACCTGGATCTACGCCGAGGTCCTGGTGGATCGCTTGGAACTGGGCTTGTTTGTAACCCGGAGATGCAGGGTAGTGCACAAATTGTTCTTCCACTGGACCTGCGTAATAAATTGAACAGGATTCTGTTAGCCACGAATGAGAGACTTGTCAATGCAAAAACAGATATGGAGGATCTTATAGCAAGACTAAATCAAGAGATAGCGGTGAAGGATTACCTGAACAAAAAGGTATAATAAGAAAAGTATCCATGAATTCCATTTTTCTATATTCTTCTTTTTGGTCCAAAATATCCGTGTCTTATCCTTTTTTCTTTGGAGCGAATGGTAGTGTTGTAATCTTGTTTTTACTGCTCAGGTCAATGATCTAGAAGGGGAACTCGAAACTACTAAGCAGAGAAGCAAAGAGAATTTGGAGCAAGCTATTATGACCGAGAGGGAAAGAGTCACTCAGATGCAGTGGGATATGGAAGAACTTAAGACAAAAATCTTACGAAATGGAAATGAAGTTAAAATCGAGAGAGGTATGATTCGAAATAGCTCCATGTCTATAATATTATTTCCGCAACCAAACTGGTTCACATAGATCATACATAATTTCTCTCTACTAAAGAAGCACGCTGATGCAAATCATTACAACAGGGTGGGAGCTCACATGCAGAACCTACTGAACAGTCAATTATTTCTGAGAGACAAGGTTTGTCAAAAGAACTGGATGCCAGAAAACAACAACTGGAGGATCTCTCCAGGAGATATGATGAATTAGAGGCAAAATCAAAAGCAGATATTAAAGTTCTTGTCAAAGAGGTCAAATCTCTGAGGCGTTCTCATGTGGAACTTGAAAAGGAGCTGACTCAATCTTTGACGGATAAAACTGAAGTGGAGGTAAATTTCTGGCTCATATAGTATTATATATATTTTCTTATTTGGCAGCACCATGGGTTTGTGGATTCTTACTATGCATGTATCAAAACAAGAGAGACAACACAACTGAGACTGGAACATGTCGCACTTTTCAGAAACTACTCCAACAGGAAAGACAACTACTTGAGAACACTGTAGCGGCTAGGAAAAAGCTGCTTAGTGACTGCAGAATTCTCCACGACCGGCTTAAAGAGTACAACCTGAATTTATCGATAGATGGAAAGAGTAACTTCGTAGAGGACTCAACTACAGTATCAAACGCTTTGCGTTTGCTGTCGATATCTGATGATCAAATTGAGGAGGTATTGATGCATCTCTGCTTTATCTCCATTTTAGAATCACAAAGTTTCCCAACTTAGTACATTTTAGTCACACCCAAGACTTCCTCTAATAGGAGTTACTTTTCACTGCTTATTGGTACATGCATCAGGATAAAGTTATTTGCTAGTGGAGGATAGTTAGGTTTTCGCTGCACTAGTGAAGCATTGCTAGAAAACCCTGACTTGTAACACTGTCATGGTGTGGATTTTACAAGTTTTTAACAATGGTGGCCATTTTCAGGCTCAGCTGCTTGCCGGGTTTGATGAAAATGCTGGTGCTCAAGAAATGGATAAATCTCCCAGCGTGGACACCGAAACAAGAATCATGGAGGACGAGCTGAGGAAGATATTGGCAGATATCTTTGTTGAGAATGCAAAACTGAGGAAACAGGTGAACTCTGCAATGCTTCGTGCTCTCCAGAAAGACGTAAAGACCACCGGAGATGTTAAAGAGGAAAGTGGTGATGAGAAAGAGGAGGAGGCCTCAACAGAAACATTGAACATATAGGTATAATAAAAATAGCTGCTTTTGACCTGAGAATAGAGAGTTCACAATGAAAACTGCCATTATTTCTTTTATCAAAGGACTGGTCGCTTTAAAACAAAACGGTTGGTCTCTTGGAGAAGCAAATTAGTTGAAGCTGTGTAATCATCATATATATATATATATATATATATATATATATATACGTACACATGTGAGCGGGGAAAAAAACATGTGTATTTGCGTATGTTTGTTGTATAATTGTATTGCATTATTATCATCCTTGGCATATATTTCACTCTTTCTTGTGTTCGAAACTCAGCTTTTGCAAGTATTTCAGCAACTGCGATTAGGAAAAGTAGGCAAAATAAATTGGAACTATGAGTGTGTAGCGTATATATATAAGTGTGTGTAACATCATTTTTACATGCAATTTTCATAAACGCTCGAGATTTTTACTGCGACCAATACAATGGTAATCCGAATTTCCGGTTCGGTTTTTATGTTGGCGATTTTTAGTTTGTTTTGGTTTTCGGCTTTAAAAAACAAACCAGAATGAACCCAAATCCTAATACTGTATTGATTGGTTTGGTATGGTTTTGATTTAGATCTCGGTTCGGAATACTTTTTATTCCTCAAATCGGTTCGATTCAATTTCGATTGTTAAACGAGTCAATTCAGTTGGTTCGATTTCAGTTTGGTAAGAATATGATGGGATCAGGGCTGTCCAAATAATATATCCCCGGTTCGAATTCGAGCCAGAGAGTACAGTGTTTCGGAGCTCCCCAACTTCCCCCAATTCTCATCGTCGTCACCTTTAACAGGGTTTTATACTTGTTAGGGTTTTATCTCCAATCCAACTTCCTCTGTGATAGAGCTCGCGAATTTAGTTCTTTTTGGCTTTGGGGAAGTTCTGAATTAAGTAATAGCCAAGGATAGAAGATGGATGCCAAAGTTTCCGCGCCGCCCACAAGCCTCATCGATCAGATTGTCGTCCGTATTTCTTTTTTCCCCATAACTTAATAATACCCTAAAAAAATCGTTTCGATTAGATTTGGTCACAGTGAAACATGAGTTGTTGTGCCGTGGGTTTTTACTTATTTCAGGTTCCAGGTGATGTTGTTCTTGATTTGTCAAACATGACTAACCAGACTATCAAGCTCGGCAGTGGCCTCCGTCAGGTTTCATCTTCCCCCAATTTGTCTTCTATTTATTTGTGTGTGTGTGTGTGTTTGAGTCTAACGTTTATGCCAGTGGGGCATTTCATTTGACATGTACAATTGCTTCCACGAGCTGCTAGCCAAAGTCAAGTTTAGAGATTGACATGTGTTTCGCCTTTTGTTTCAGGATGGTGATGCTATCTCTGCCATGAGAGCTGGGAAATTAAGTTACTCGAAGCCAAATACGTATTGGGTCGAAAGTTCTCATAAACGGGTGAGAGCTCAATGGTCTAGTACCGTATTTAACATGGTTTACTATGAGCTGAATCAATCGGTTGTCTTGGATTATCCCTTATTGTCGATCATGAGTGATAATTCTCGAATAAGCCGGTTGTCTTTTAGCAGTATGTTGATGGTTTCTGTGGATAAATTCTTGCTAGTTCAAAAACTCTAGGAGTATTGGGGTCACTTTGTTGACTATCTATGTAAGTCTCATTCTCTTTGTTGTTGACTCGGTTAGTATGGTTTGTTTGTTTGTTTGCAGTACATTCCTCGTCCTGAGGATAAAGTTCTTGGAATTGTGGTCGATTTTAAAGCAGAGGTAAGTCCTTTGAAATCATTGCTTGTATAGTATCCCTATCAAGCATTTTATTAAATTTTAGTCGGTACAAAGATATGTTTGTCAATTTCTGTGACTTTCAATCCTCATGTCTCTGAGCCAAAAAAAAGGGTGGAATGCTGTTTCTTTTATCGGTAAATTTATAGGCGGGAGTATTGAAGTTAGGGTCTGAAATCAGAAACAAATGTTATTCGGCTTTTAATTCTCAGATGTAGTGTAAGCTTGCTTCACACATCAACTAAGATCATTTTAATATTGTTTGTTTTACTCATCACGGCATTGCAGAATTTTTGGGTGGACATAAAAGGACCTCAATTAGCGATTTTGCCAGGTCTTGCATTCGAAGGAGTAACAAGAAGAAGTATTCCCAAGCTTGAGGCATGTACATTCTTATAAATCATGAAGCTCTTTTGAATTTTTATTTGGAACATGACATTCTCTTTGAATTGCTTGTTTCTTGAATGTTCAAATCTTTTTGTGCTAAACAGGTAGGCACTCTGCTTTTTCTTCGGGTTGTCAAGACAAACACTGGAATGAATCCCGAGCTGTCTGCCACCGACGGTAAGTCAAAAGCTTAGGAGACTAAACCATGCTGTTTTTTGACTTTTTTTCTTTTATCTTGTAAATGCTTTCAAAACTAATTATTTCTTGTTTCTATGTAATTAGCAAGTGGGAAAGCTGCAAGCTTTGGACCCTTAAAAGATGGTTTCATGTTTGAAACTTCAACTGGTCTTTCAAGAATGTAAGACATACAACTTCCTCATAAACGGCCTCTCTTAAACTTCATCTGTATCTTCTATTCACTCGAAAAGATTTAACTTTCTAATTTCTTATAGGTTGAGTTCACCAACGTGCCCAGTCCTCGAAGCTCTTGGAGAGAAACTCTCGTTCGAGACCGCTACTGGCTTCAACGGCAGAGTGTGGGTAAACGCAGCTTCTCCACGTTCAGTCATTATCGTGGCCAACGCGATAATGAACTCGGAATCCTTAAGTGGGACTCAGCAGAGAATCATGGTTGGGAAATTGCTTACAAAAATTTCAGACTAAAACGTTGACAATAAGAAGGTTACTGTTCCTTGAGATGTAATTGACCATTATTGCTCTTTTTAGCAAGTCATTTTGATTTATTCAAATACATTTTATACAGTCAAAGTTTAGGCGAAGCATACATATTGATATTCCAGTTGAAGAACGTCTAATAAGTAATATGTTACAACAATGAGCCAATTGAGGCAAGCACTCTTATATGCTATGTTACATTACATTTGAGAGAGAGAGGGAGGCTCGTATCTGCAAACACAGTCGTATATGTTTCCCTTTATCAACTTCTCAGCCAATCTCTGATTCTTAACCATTGCTAGCTGCAAAAAAAGCAAGAGCAAGGTTTCAAGTCCAAAGTATAAATTTTTTAGAGTTCATCAACTTTTCTGTAAAGTGAGGTTTCAAACCTTGAGAGCCTCGCATTTGAATTGAGCGTTGAAATTGGTGTGAAGTGCTCTTCCCATACCTTCCAAGACAACCTGCAAAATCATTAAACATCAAACAACAATGAACAAAGCTGCTTTTGTTGTTTCAAAGTTTTTTTTCAGGTAAAAACGAGAAGGTTTTGTAGATACAAGATCGGCATCTTTGGCAGCGGCTGCAAGCTCGGAGCTGACTTGTCTGAGGTCGATGCAAGGACTTCCGCATCCATTCTCAACAACCATCAATGGTGCTGAAGTTGAATCCTTCTTTGACCCATCCCCCGGTTTTACCATCGCATCCACAAGTAAGCCTCCCATTTCTGCCGCTCTCCTCAGGATGTCACAGTGCTTAACGAGTAAAGAAGACAGCACAAAAGAGTTAGTTACATGAAGAACCATTCTAACCATTGCATAGAATCGAAAGTTAAACCCAAAAAACCTTAGCAGCCCCGGCGACTATATCAGGGAGTTCCATAGCGGTTACATCGTTAAGAGCAGGAAGAGAGTTTGCCACCAGAACAACCTGGAATATCATCATAATAACAATTTGTTTAGTGTTTCCTCGTGTAAGAACCAATTGGCCTTTGCATTCAGTTTTGTGAAGAGTAGGACGAAACTTTATTAGTAGAGGAAGAGCAAGAGAGATATACGTACTTCAGTCCCACGACGGAGAAACTCTCGAGCAAGAGGAAGCATCCCAAGAATGACGTCTGCTCCTGAGTTATCAACAAAGAGTAACGCTCTTTTATGTCGATGAGGCTGCTTATCTCCAGATCCAAGCATCCTTTCTTTGAAAGCATCGAAATCATCTACCTGATTTTACGAATAACAGAAGATTTCCAGCAAACAGTAACCTCAGGGAAAAATAAATAGGTGTTCTGGTCTCTCACCCTCCACGGTCTCTGCATCTTGTTGCGTCTCATTCTGTATATTTCGATAATGGTTCCTTTATGATATAGATCCACACATGCTCGGGATCCCCAGTCGAATATGTTTGCAGCAAGAACACCTTCTATTAGCGTAAGCAACCTCGCCTCCTGAAAATCCAAGAGAAGTTGTCTCATGTATAGCACTAAAAGTTTACTACCAAACCATAAACACAGAGAGAGAGAGGAAGGTTAAAGATCACGGGCCTCGCTCATGGAATCAAGCTCCTCCAGTAAATCAGGTAAAACAGTAAGTGATGCCTCGTTCTCCCTATCAATTTCGAGGAAAGAGATGGCATAAGAGAAACTCCAAGTAAGAAGAAGAGATGGATTCATAGGACTACGATTTACCTTAGCTTGATGCTTCTATAGGCATCAACAAACTGGAATTCCCTTAAGCATTCTTCCCTAAGTTCCAAGAGATTTGCTAGCCCCAGTTTTCCATATGCAGCTGGCTCTTCCATTAATCTACAACGAAATAAACTATCAGCAAAAGTTAAAAGCACCCCAAAAAAAAAAAGCTAGATTTTTTTGAAGAGTTTAACTATAACTCGATGAATTTTCTGTTAAGACAGATTGTGGTCAAAGTTGCATAGGCTTGAGACAAGACAGAGTGATGAACCAAACCTTGCCAAATGAGCAGAAAAAGCACGAGCAAAAGCATCACCACGCCTTTTTGCATCCTCAGTTCCTCCTTCACTTGCCACAGCCTATAACCATGTCCATGGAATAATAGTGAAACCAGAGTTACAGGCCATAAAGAATCTTTCACCACCCAAAAAGAAACATTACTGAAGGTGGAGTAGAATTCCTATGGGTTAACTTTAGACAGTTACCGTATCAACGAGGTCTGGCAAATGCTCGGACAAAACTTTGAGCCAGTACCTACACACCAGAACACAACAAGCAATCTAAGAAACAGTGATATCATCAAAGAAAACCACTTTTTTGGAATCAGCATCGACTTATTACTCACTCTCGTTCGCCTTGATCTGATAGGTCAATCGTGTTAGGCTCGTACCTGGAGTGAAACAAATCCATTTAACACGCACGAACATAAACCCTCCAGAATCATGAAGAAACGGCAAACCAGGAGATATGTGTACAAGCTCAATACTGTACTCGGGGACATGTCACTTACATTTTCGGGTCGGCCAGCAACGGGAACACCTCTAGCGTGGGCACGAGATGGAGAACGCCAACATTTAGAGCACTGGCATCAGATCTTAGAGCACTACCTCTGGATGAGGGAACCTCAAACCCTCCAAGCCCAGTCGTTTTCGATGGAGTCATCGGTACAGGTGCAGTTATTTCAGTTCCTCTACGCACAAACTTTTCCATCCACGAAATCTGAAAGCAACCAGGAAGTTTCCCTTTAATCTCCAAAACTCCGGAGTCAAGATACAGAACGCTTGTTACTACTAGTTGAAGTGATAACTCTTTATGAAAGAAAAAATTGTAAAAAGAGGAAGAGCACCTGATTCCATCTCGTATTCAAAATTCAATGGACAATACTCTTACGATTCTCATTTCAACCTTAGATATATACATAAAACAAATAAAAAAATCTATAACTGTGACAAAGATTGAAAAACAAGATTTTGCATTTTTTTCAGAAGTTTTCAAAAAGGAATCCAACAATACTCTGCATGTTATTATATGATCAGAGATCAGTAGAACAATGAATCTCTCTAAGTAATAGGATATCAACAAAATTGGTTAATTTAGGAGCGAACTTATGATTCTCAATCTTGCTTTTTATTATTCTTTATTTCACATAAAAAAAAACGGTACTTTGTATTAAAAAAAAGAAGAAGAAAGAATCAGCATAATTAACAGCGAATAATATCCATACAAGCAAGCATAAGCATATGTTTATTCCTACTGATACCAGGACAAATAAAAAATAAAGAGTGAGAAATTCGAATTGTACTGCAGATGCTTGATTTGTTAAAATAACTTATAGATAACACATACCTAATAATATATACTTTCTATGACTAATCTTTAAGGCGAATGATCGAGTATTCAATACCAGTCAGCACACAAACCATGGAGAGGAACAAGTAATAGTGTACTTTTATAGTCGACCATCCCATTCGGCTATAAATCAGTAAATCCATGGAAGATCAAACATTTGCCATTAAAAAAGGGGAAAATATAGATATATATATATCAGTATCAAGCATAGCCTATAATGGTATTGCCTAAAGAATACTATAATGGTAATGCAGCGTGCACTTTACCCAGCACAAGGTATAAACGGCAGCATATTCCCGCAATTATAAATATTTTGAGCAATACCACTTAATTACGGAATCTGTGGTTATCAGCTTTCAATCAAAAGAACAACCTGAGACTATGGTAGAACCTAAGCTAAATGGATTACCTTCTCGTTCAAATCACCGAGTGGTGGTCCGTGAATATTTCCTCCAGTGTACGGTGCACCCATTGGGAACCTCTCAACCAGCTGATGCGACATTAAATCATCTAATCCGTGCTTCTCGTAGCTCATGAACGCACCCAGAGCACCCAGAAAACCTTCATGCCTCAAGAACATTGCTTGCATCTCTCCTTTCGACCTATTGTGATCAAACAACAATTTAAAGAGTTGAGTGATGAAAGGTGGAGTACGCATATCAATAGTCTAGGTCCAAGTTTACAAGTGAGGTTACCAGAAATGTACTGCAAACGAAATTGTGTCCATGGTGTATGCATGACCCCTTATGAAAAATCCTCCAAAAAATATTCGCTTCAACCCAAAGCGAAGGGCGTTCAAATACGATATCTACACAGCAACATACAAATCAGAAACTTGAAATATATCTCAAGAGCTCAATATACAAACCTTTGGACTCACGACAGCATACCTGCCCAATGTTGTATGAGATCATCCGCAACAGAGACAAGGAAATATCTTCAGGTCTGTAATCTTCCAGTTCCTTATTTTCAGAGATCGCCTTACCAAAACTAGAGGCTATTGTTGAAGCAGAGAGGCCAATCTGTATAATTGATTAATGAGAACTGTTACAACAGTTGTTGAAAAAGCATTCTAGTTTTCAATAGGAGAGAGCAGTCACATCCTTCAACGAATGAGATCAGATGTAGTGTGATGCAAAGTAGCCCATACCTTGGAGTAATCCATACCACCATAAATATCACCAACAAGCATGTCGATGGCGCTATTATCTCCCTTTTGGCTGAGTTCTAGCAATTCATCAAAACTAGAAACAGAAGGAAAGAAAACATGGTAAAGTATAGGAAACAAGAATATAAAAAAGCAGTGCAAAATCAGATCCATTTACCTCTTGCACTTGGTTAGAAGTCTTCCTAAGCCCCAATAGGTACCACCACCAACATTAGTCCCACTCACACGTTCAAACTTTCCCTCCCCATCAACCTATACTTTGAAAAAGCATTGCCTGAAATCTATAGGTCCATGCAATTTTCTAACCTCCAAACTCAGAAGTTCAAGGAGCCACGACACACAACAGTTTGTGGAAGAAGTAGCAAACGTAAACAAATACCTTGATTATGCTAACACCAGATCCAACGTTCACAAGAAGATAGGGATACAAGTCATTGGGATCTATCTGTACAAATTCTTTCTCACCCTCCATGTGCGTGAAGGCTTCATGTCGAATAGCCTGCATTAAAAGTATGTAGACATAATGAGAGCCTGTCTTTACATTTCTGTTTTGCAAGTGCTAGTAATAAAGGCTCAGCTACATATGTAGACACAAAGGTAAATGGAATGTTGCATAAAGAAAGGCCTTACCTTGAGCAAAAAATTTGCTCCAGAAACAAGGCAATGCATCTCATCTTCTTTTTCAATGCTAACACCAAGCCGTTCCTTGAACAAGTCTGCAAATTTAAAGGCCCCGCCACCTGTGACCTGCAAGGTATATGTACCCCTGACTCATATCTTTAAACAAGCAATCATCAACTAATCAAAGCCAAATCGGCAAATCACATTACATGGGTGGCTATACAAGAGTCAGACACATGAAGCTAAAAAAAATCACCTAAAAACAATAACTATGAGCATTTTAAATGTTTTGTAGAATCTCAAATGACAGAAGGAGCTAAACAACCAAGTCATCAAAATGTCATTACCTTGATAACACCAGTCCCCAGAGGCAGTGTCTTTGAACTCCAAGGATAAGGATCTATTCATTGATTCAAATGAGAATTGGTTGAGAAGAAATGGTAAAGAAGACGAATTGAACAGACAGAAATGATAAGGATCTAGGAGCCATATTACTCTACTCGTGGGACACCGAACAAGAGAAATAGCCAAATACCTCGGCGATGAAGCTGCTTAGAATGGATAAAATCCAAGCACTCGTTTATTTTGTGAGTCTCAAACTTGACGAAATGAAGTCTCCCACCAAGAACAGGATAGCTTCTCAAGTTGCCATTGGTTATACCCAATCTCTCCTTGATCGTCCTCTTCCGCTTATCATCATCATTGGAGTAGTCCTCGTGCCGTGAAAAATACAGCAACTTTATCAAAGATCCTGCAGATTAAACTTGACGGGTTTGGCATTTGACAAAAGCATCGAAATTAAGGATGTAAAAGCCACCAAATAGTATATAACAATTAAAAAAAGAAAGAAGATTGATGATTGAATACCTCCAATATCAAGTGCCAAATGAGAGATATCATCAGATTGATTAGGTAAGAGAATGGTGGGATCTCTCTCCTCGAAATTCCCCTGAATTTCAGCTTTGCTCAGATCAAGCTGCGGCCTAGAGCCCGATCTGTGGATTGATGTCCCAGGAGCAGATGTAGCCATGTCTCTCTCTCCACCACCACCACAAGCCTCAGTTTTTGCATCAGCTTCTCTTTTATCGTCAAGAATTGGATCATGCTCATCTCCTGGACCCGCCATTGTTACTTATATAAAAATAAAAGAAAAACACCCAGAAAGATCGGATCACCAACAACAACAACTGCCTAATCCCAACTTGTACCTGCAAAATATCTTCAATTAGACCAATTTTCCAAAACAAAGCAATAACCCCAGAAAACAGCTCTCGAGAATATTTAGTCAGCAAAAAGCAAAAGAAGACTTTCAAAGTCGTATACTTTTCGACGAAGAATTTAGACAACCAACCTGTTATTCAAGCTTTCGCTACTACACAGAAGCTAGACTCGCTATTAAACACGGACAAAGGCTGAACCGAGAACCTAACACAGCAAAACATTGACTTGAATTGTCTCTCACATTATCGTGTATATAAATTATATGATATATTTAATTATCTGATTAACTAATAACTCTACCACACAAATTTTTTCTTATTTTATCAAAAAAAATGAAAGTGGATCAATGCATATGCTAAAATTATGGATTAGGTTTGGTGTTTATCATGTTATAGACCAAACTCGAACTTCATTTGGTAGCTTATGAGTTATACGATGAGTACCAATGTCCCAGATGAGTGGTTTCGTGTAAGAGGATAAGATGTGGATTAAAGCCTACTCGGAAGAGTTCGTTTTGGGCATCAAATTTTGTTTCAAGTGTACATTTGAAGTTTAGAACTACGAAAATGTTATTTAATTTTGTCTGTTTTAATAATAGTGTACAGAGTTCATAGATTAAACTTTGAAACATGGGAAATTTAGGAATTTGACCTTAAACTAGCCCTGCAAATTTTGGGAGGGGTATCCGGTTCCCATCCGTACCCATTTCGAATTTTCCGTTCTGTTCCCGTTTCTGTTCAAAAAAATTCTCGTTCGGGACCATTTATATTTTTCAAACGGGTACGGAAAGGGTACGGGAAGGGAACGGGAATACTCGAACTTCCCGAACTTCCCAAATTTTTTTGAATTTTCCCGAATTTTTCTCAAATTATCCAAGATAATTATCCGTTTGGGAAAAAAAATTACGTAAGGGAATTTCCCGAACCCGTCTTGTTTCCGTCTGATTTTTATAGATTCACTTTTGGGAATTGTTCGTCAATTCCCGAATTTCCCGTTCCTATTCCGTACCCGTAAATTCTCGTTCCGATTCCCGAAATTTTCAGGGCTACCTTAAACGAAAGCTAATCGAGTCTGAGCCATCATCATTCTTTGAATTTTTTTTCCGCCAGACGGAGAATCTTAGAAGTTAGAAGAAGGATGTTTGGTGGATCCTATAATACTAATTGGGTTTTATGGACCCAAAAATAAACACATTTTTATAAACTCCAAAAAACAAATGCAGAAAGTATTGGGCTTTTTATGTTTTAGACAGAATTATAGAGATTTCACTCAAAAACTTGACCCAAAGAAAGAAAAAAAGAATCAAAATCATAATCAAACTCTTTTATATCCCTCATTAAGAAACTATTGCCATGTCATAAAAAGACACAAATAGATCCCGTGGCGGCGTATTGGACACGTGGACATGCCGACATGAATCTTGCAAATAAGGGCAAAATAGACTTTTGGCATTAACGGCGATCTCAACTCGCAAGCCAACGCGAGCCTCTATTTTTTATTTTGTTTCCCATATATTTTGTAATAAATAATTTCGATTTTATCCAATTCAGTCCTTTTCAAGGATCCATCCTCCATACCATTTCCTTTACCTTGCTCCAGCTTGCCAGCATTGCATAATTTGCATTTGCATTCTCTCCCTCTCTCTCTCTCCCTTCCTAGATTCTTCTCTTCTTCTTCTTCTTCTTCTTCTTCTTCCTTCGATATGGGTTTGCTCTTGTAAGCCCTCTCCAAAAGCCACTTCTTAGATTTGATCCTGTAACTCAAACCGGTACTAGGGATTCTTTTTTCTGTATTGGAGCTCGAATGGCGATTTTCTAATATGCTCTGCTGGGGAAGAAACAGATGGGTTTCTCTCAGGCTATTCGCCTAAATCTTGCTTCCTACTCCTCTCTCTCTCCCTACGAGGTTTCACGTTATGACTTACCCCTTTCCTCTATCATATCATATCATCTGTATTGCTGTTGCTTCATAAGGCTTTTTTGTTCTCATAACATTATGACACTTTTTTGTTTTCTTTCAAATGATTTTTGCTGTCTTTGTTCTTGGGGTCTTGTTCGTAAAGATTGGAAATTTCCAGACCCTTTATAGGTTTTACTATACTTAATTTGGTAGCAATAGCGAGAGCATTACTTGCATCCAAGTTGCTTTGTTTTCGTGTCTGGCCAAAACCATCAAGCTTTGTTTTTTTTTTTGCCATTTTAAGAAATATCAAAACTTTGATTTTGATGCCTGTGATATAATTTCTTGATGCAGTATTGTTCGAAAAGAGTAAAACAGAAGCAGAAGAGTCTTGTTGCATTCCCGAGCAGTAGAAAGGGAAAGAGACGTTCTTTACTGACTGTTAGATCAGTCTTGAACATCAACGATAATGGAACAGCCGAGCCGTCAAAGGTTCTGCTGGAGAAATTGTTCGCTCAGACACAGAAATTGGAGAGACAAACGAATCAGAACTCGGTTTATCCTGACGATGATCTGCCCGATTCAAACCTTGGAGTGCTTGAGACTGACCTTCAGGCTGCGCTAATGGCCTTGTTGAAAAGGGAAGAGGACTTACAGGATGCAGAGAGGAAGGTTCTCTCTGAGAAGAAGAAACTGAACCGGGCAAAGGAGGGTTTAGAAAAACGAGAGAGAGTAATCGTTCAAGCTTCTTTGAAACATGAAAGTCTACAAGAAGAGCTGAAGCGGGCAAATCTAGAGCTAGCTTCTCAAGCCAGAGAGATTGAAGAATTAAAGCATAAGCTTAGGGAAAGAGACGAGGAACTTGTTGCTATGCAATCGTCCTTGACTTTGAAAGAACGAGAGCTAGATCAATTGCGTGATGAGATTGCAAACAAAACCAAGGAGGTTTCTGTGGCTATTTCTGCATTTGAAAACAAGTCACAACTCTTAAGCAAAGCCAACGAAGTTTTCAAGAGACAAGAAGGTGAAATTTATGCACTTCAGAGAGCCCTCAAGGAGAAGGAATAAGAACTAGAAATTTCTATGGCTACGAAGAAACTTGAGCAGGAAAAGCTCAGAGAAACAGAAGCCAGCTTGAAGAAGCATACGGAAGAGTGGCTGTTAGCCCAGGATGAAGTGAATAAGCTTCAGGAGGAAACTGTGAAACGCTTAGGAGAAGCCAACGAAACCATGGTGGACTTCAGGAGAGTGAAAAAGCTTCTGAGTGATGTGAGATTCTAGCTTGTTTCTTCTCGTGAAGCTTTGGTTTTTTCCAGAGAGCAAATGGAAGAACAGGAACTACTATTAGAAAAGCAATTGGAGGAACTCGAGGAACAGAGGAAAAGTGTGTTGTCATATATGCAAAGCTTGAGAGATGCTCACACGGAAGTGGAAAGTGAGAGAGTAAAACTCAGAGTTGCTGAGGCTAAGAACTTTGCTCTTGAGCGGGAAATATCGGTCCAAAGAGAACTGCTGGGAGGATTACGAGAGGATTTGAAGAAAGAGAAATCTTTGTTGGAGCAAGCTATGCATAATGTATCTGTGATTCAAAACGAGCTTAACAAAAAAACTAACGCGTTTCAGGTGTCACAGAATCTACTTCAGGAGAAAGAGTCGAGCTTGGTGGAGGCCAAACTAGAGATTCAGCATCTGAAGTCTGAACAGGCTTCTCTAGAACTGTTACTCCAAGATAAGGATGAAGAACTCACGGAAGCTCGAAATAAATTGGAACAAGTGAACCGGGAGGTAACAGAGCTAATGATGCTTATGACCAGTAGAGAATATCAGCTTACGCAGGCAACTGCAATGCTGAAGGAGAAAGATGTCCACCTTCACAGAATCGAAGGTGAGTTGGGCAGCTCCAAGCTGAAAGTCACTGAAGCTGAAATGGTGGTGGAAAGAATTGCAGAGCTGACGTGCAGATTGGTTATGTCAACCACCAACGGTCAAGATCAGAAGGCAATGAGGATTAACAATGAGATAAGCTTTGACTCGATGCAGCAACCAGTAGAAAAACCTCATGATGATTACGGAATGGAGAACAAACGGCTAGTGATGGAGTTAAACTTCGTCAGAGAAAATCTACGGATGAAAGAAATGGAAGTTCTAGCTGTGCAGAGGGCTTTGACATTTAAAGACGAAGAGATCAACGTGGTCATGGGAAGATTAAAAGCCAAGGAGCAGGAACTCAAGAGATTGAAAGAAGAAACGATCAATGACAGTGAAGATTTGAAATTGCTATATGCCTTGGCACAGGAGAGAATCGGGGGGAAAACAATGGGTGATCTAGCCATAGAGAAGCTTCAGCTTGAGGCAGCTCAACTTGAAGTTGAAGCTGCAACGAGCGCATTACAGAAGTTTGCAGAAATGAGCACGGAACTTCTAACTCAAGCTGACATGAGCGTTGAGGCCGATCCTACTTTCATTTTAATGCCTGAAAACGGGTTTCATCAGGTAAACATTTCAGCCGCAAGTTACGATTGTATTGCTGAGGTAAAATCAGAAGTTGGCAGGCTCTGGTCCTTGACAGAGAAACTACTAGAGAATGCAGGAATCGTTGCTGGTACATCCACAGGCATCAAAGGTGTGAATTTATGAAGATTAGATTATGAAGATTAACTTTATATGCCTGATCTGTATGATTTTTTTGTGGATATGTAGAATTACCGGGTGTTAAATATGTTGTCACTTGTTCACTAAACCTTCTCAAAACTAAGATTGTGCTGCATACAAGGCCTGCCTGTAAGGTTGTCTGATCAGTTCTTGAAAAGGTTTGACATGCAACAAGAGATCTGTACCCTCTCCTTATGAAAATAAAACATTTGTAATCTCCAATGTGGTCATGGTAATGATAACGTTATAGGAAGTCGATGTCTAAGCAATTTGCAAGGAGCGAACAAAGACGAGTCTTTGTTTAAAAGGAAAAAAAAAGAAGTTATTATGTACATGCACTATCAGGAAACCATGTATCCATTACTAAACAGTGAAATATAAAGACCACACCAGACCAGATGTGACACACCTAATCACAGCCTTAAACACTGAACACGAGCCATTTAGATTTGCCAGAGTTCTGACCATCCACAATCTGACAATCTCCTTGTCCACTCGAGCCATCGCGTTGTTTCCCATCCTTTGATCTTCCTATTTTCTTCCCGACGAAAAACCCTAACTTCATTGCTGTCAATAGACCCATGGCAATCAGCAAAGGTCTCACAGCCCAGTGGAAATCCTCCAGATGCTGATATTTTTTCACAACTCCTTCACAAGTATTGAAATTCACAATCTCTACTTCAGCTGGATCTGCAAGACAACTTCCATGTTCCTCTCCAAAAGGTAACACTCCAGGGAAATCCACCTCGAGGCAACCGTTTGGTAAAACCCGAGAGATCCTGCCAGTTGCCCAAATCCCTCTACTTTTACGCATCCATTTGAATCTCGGGATGACAACATTCGCTTTGAGCTTCACAAATTGACCCACATTGTATGCTTTAGCCATCTGAAGCTGCGGTGAAGTTCCTTTCCAGAGTGTTGGCAGTCCTATAAACCCAACAGCTACATTTCCATCACGGTCGACTGAATGGAGAATACCAACCGGAGAGTGCCTCTTGTCTTCTCCGTCCTTCAGACGTACCCAATCTCCAGAAGCTAAGCCGTTAGTTACCCGTTCAAGAACAGATACGTGAACCCTTAACGGATCATGAACACCATGGACTTTAACCAGAGCAAACTCATCTGGGTCGGTGTCACGTTCTAAACCAACCACCATTCCTTCTGGCACATCCATGTTCTCATGCTTACACCAATTGGCAGGCTTTCTTGAACGCACCGTGTCGCCCACTTGCAGATGATCCTTTGAAAGAAACCATTCTGTATAACCGAGAGTAGCCGAGCTCTTCCTGATTTCTCTACTATCAATGCCTCTCCAGACCTCTTCCTCCTCTGAGTTCTGCAATCTGCCAAATCGGCTCCAGTTAATATGTACATCAAGAATAAAGAAAGTGGATTCCAGAAAACTATTAAAACAAAGGTATTCACGATGAAAAAGTTGTTCGTTACTATTCTAATTCTTGAGATCTACTAATTTTTCAGGAGATACTACGATCATATGTAGTAATAATATACACACTTTTGCACCATCTCATTCAAACTGAATCTAGAATGGTGACAAGGTATAATTTACCTCTTCAAGACGTGTAAGATGTCAGTCATCGATGGTCGGCTTCGAAGATCATACATAAAGCAACCCCGGAGTAGATTCTCGAGAGGAGGTGGTATGCCATTGGGGATATTAAGCTTTTCTTGCTTTCTCACCACTAAGTCGTATATTTCATCGACGGTTTTCCCACACCAAGGTTGTACACCAGTCAGCATTTCCACAATGCTGCATCCAAATCCCCAAGAATCAGTCTCAAAGGACATGGGACCTCTTACTTCCGGTTGCCATTGTTCTGGAGCCATATAGTTTGGAGTTCCAAGTCTCATTGTCATATCAGAACTTGGCAAAGGGATACTAAGAAGGAGATACGGGATTCCAACATCCCCGAGGATGGCCTTGTCGTTATCACTGAGAAGAAAGTTGGAGGGCTTAAGATTGAGAATCAGAAACCCTTTCGAGTGCAGCTCCAGGATCCCTGTAACCAGATCGACCCCGTATCTGTAAAGCGTGGTTCAACATAGATGAGAGGACATTAGTAATCAATATAAAAATGAAGAAGACACTACTACCATGAGCTGCTTACTTGAGTAATGCAAAATTACCTCAATACATCAGGCAGTGAAAGCTTTCCTCCTTTAAGCCGAGCCATCTTGTCACCAACGCAGCCCTCATAGAATTTCATGATGATGCATATCTATAGTACAGAACACAAGTGAACTTCTAAAGAAATCTGCAATAGAACAACAATTGAGAATATAGGGAGACTAGAGAAGAAAACACATGTTATTTTTACTTACCCTTCCACTGATACTAGAGACTCCGCGGAGGAGACAGACATTCTCTATCCCTTGACACTTGGAGAACAAATCCTCAAACTTATCTACCACAAGCCTCCTTTGGTCCTCCTTGATAGGATGAAGCATTTTGATCGCCACTTCATGATGCTCATCATAGTCCTCGGTTGACTGATGATGAGTAGCCAGCCAAACATCACCAAAGGGACCTCTTCCAATTCGATGCCGAAGCTTCAAGGTTGCAGAGTTCATCCAAGGGCTTGTCCCGGCTGCTAAAGCGCTCTCAGACTCACCTTCAATGATTTCGTACTCAGAATCATCCGGCTTTCCAGCAGCAATCTTTGAAGCCATTTCTGAACCAAGAAAATATAGTTTCACCAGTCAGACTACCACGTAAATGCAACACACACAAATCAAACTTTTTAAGCAAGAACTCAAAATCACATAAGTCGAAAGTAGATCCACAAGAGAAGAGAATCAAACCTACGTTGACTAAAAGGAACAACAGTGTTTACTATTATTACGAGCAGATCAAGGTAGCAGAAAAGTAAAACAGAGATTTCTCAGGGGAGCTCGTTCCGAAACTAGATATCACCGTAAAATCGCAATATATGCAATTGAAGAAAAGTCAGAAAGCAGAGACGTGTGTGTATTCTCCACTTTGAAATAAGTTAGCGAAACAAACAAGGGACAAAGACAGTATCGTGGAGAAGTAGAAGAAGAAGAAGCAACATTAACCCATCACAATGAAAACTCAATTACCGCAAGAAAGATCAATCAAAGTGATGGCCAACAGTAAGAGGAATCACAGATCAAATTTGTAAACGAAGAAACCAAATTGAAAGTTAACTCGAGTTCCAAGGAAAATCTCAACTTCTGACACCAGGAAAAATCACAGATCGATATCAAAAGAAAAGAAAACGCGGAAAAGTAGAGGGAAAGAGAGTAACCGGCGGCAATGAGGGAGAGAACTTGGGTATAAAACAGATATTTCGACGGATTAAGAAGCCTTTTGAAACCCTAACACCAGTAATGACGGCGAAGACGAGGGAAAGTGAAAAAAAAACTAATACCAGTGATAAAACTCCAAGTCCCTGATGAGAGAGAAACGAAGAAAACAAGCAAAACTAAGAAATGACCATCGGAAACTAAAACAAGTAACTTGAGGAGCTGATAAAGACAAAGAAAAGAGAGAGAGCGAACCTGTGTGAGAGAGAAGAGGAAGGAAGAAGGCGTGGAGGCCCCGTAAGTTGCTTGATGAAACTCCGTAGCGTTACTTAATACCCACAACCACAGGCCTTTTTTTTATTTTTTTCGGGGTAAATTTTTATTTCAATTTTGTGATATTAAAAAAAAATTATTTACTAATGCAAACCGTCGTTGCCAGAAATTCTCAATCTCGTATATCCACGAGCTTAAAACACAAAGGTGAACAAGCTAGCACGGAGTGCTAGAGACTGTCTTTATCATTTGGATTATGTAAACTTAGTTCTACCGATTTGGATTTCTGAACCATTCTAGGTGTTGAACCATTCTAAGTGCTGAAGCTGTTGACAAAAAAAAACCGCCGTCGCTAGAAAATGTGAACGAAAAGGGATTGAATCGAGTCATCGACCACTAGAGAGATAACATAACTTCAGCATCCGATAGTCGGACATGCTTCACAAAACCTCCAACTCTTCTTAATAATAGATGTACTATTTACTTTGGGATGATATTGGCAGTATCATTTGCGAGGGAGGATGACCAAGTCGTTTGTCCATCATTGCTTCATGAATAAGAATGTAAAAAAATAAAATTTCCCACCAAACGAGAGCAATCCTGACCACAGCCTCTAAATCTGGGATATCTTTGAGTATTCAAAGGCAAGATGAAGTGTGTTACAGTGGTGTGAGTTAGAATAAGACTGTTCTGTATCATCAACTCAAGATTACTGAGAGATTACGTCATCACACGATGGTCCATGATTGTTGTTTCTTTGACCAAACCATGTAACACACCAAAAAAACTTTTATTGTTTCCGGTAAACAAGTTTCCCAATAGGGCTGATTTAGTTGGTCGCAAATAATTTGAACCAATAATCTATTTTGGTGTTCTTTACCCAAATCATGCAAGTTTGTAGGTTGTTTATTTTATGAACATACAAATAAAATTGGGCTTCGTTGTTGGACCTGAGTCCATTTTGTTGTTTGTGGATCCTTTGGGACCTTAAATGTCTCTCTTCTTACTTCTTTTAGTTCTTACATAAAGAAGAACTCTGTTCCTTTACTCTTTTTGGTTCAATCGATTTTAAGAGCCATAAATCTTGCGACGGTGAAGATATATATCCGCAACAAATGATCCCTCAAATATTTAAAATTTACCCGACTAAATAAGAAAAGAGAGCTAATTATTTATGAACTGACAAATAAAATTGTTCTTCTTGAACAACGAACAATCCAAGAGACAGAGAGAAGAGAGATTTACAGTAATTTTCTTGTAAATGAGTTTTAAGAGACACAGAATTGCAAGTTAACCAAAATAGGGTTTAAAATATTTCGATTTAAGAAGGAAGAACCTTCTTTACAATGTCTTCACTGAGAGCAGCGATCTGAGAATCCAGAGCTTTAATGGTTTCTTCCTTCTGCTTCTCCAAGCTCAACAGAGCTTCCTGTAGCTCCGCCTCCACCTTCTTCCTTCCTTCCGCTAGCTTCTCCTCAACCTCCACCTGCCAACAAACAAATTCCAATTTTTCACACTACCATTCCCGATTTCTTCTTAAGATCTGAGATGAATGTCCCGTTTTTTTTTTTTTTTTTTTTAATTTTACCTGCGTCTCCTTCTTCATCTTGTTAAGCGCGGCGGCGATCTCGGCCCTAGCCGCCCTCATCACGGCGGCGGCTTGTTCGTCGAGCGCCTTGACCTCCGTGGAAGTGTCCTTGACGCTCGCAAGCTTCTCCTTGATGTCTTTGTCTCTCTGGTCCATGAAGTTCCCAAGCGGCGAGTAATAGAGCTTGTCGAGGGCGAACATCAGGAAGAGGAACTCCACGACGATGATCGGTAGCGTCAGGTTGAAATCGAAGAGCTGCGCCTTCTCCATTGCTTCCGCCATCGACGGCGGAGCGAATGCGGCGATTAGGGCTAGGGATTTCACGGTGGCGGAAGAGAGTGATAGAGCCTTGCTACGGAGGTCGGAGGAAGAGATGGATTTGGGAATCTGGGGGAGTTTGGCGAATTTGGGAACCTGTACGCGGTTTGGTTGGTTGGAGGAGAGTGAGATTAGGGGTTTGGAGGAAGCCATAATGGAGTTAGCCATGGCCACACACAGCTTCGAGAGATGAGAATGCTCAAACTGATCTCTGTAATCGCTTGGAGACGAAGAGGGAGTGACANAACTTATCTACCACAAGCCTCCTTTGGTCCTCCTTGATAGGATGAAGCATTTTGATCGCCACTTCATGATGCTCATCATAGTCCTCGGTTGACTGATGATGAGTAGCCAGCCAAACATCACCAAAGGGACCTCTTCCAATTCGATGCCGAAGCTTCAAGGTTGCAGAGTTCATCCAAGGGCTTGTCCCGGCTGCTAAAGCGCTCTCAGCCTCACCTTCAATGATTTCGTACTCAGAATCATCCGGCTTTCCAGCAGCAATCTTTGAAGCCATTTCTGAACCAGAGAAAATATAGTTTCACCAGTCAGGCTACCGCGTAAACGCAACACACACAAATCAAACTTTTTAATCAAGAACTCAATCACATAAGTCGAAAGTAGATCCACAAGAGAAGAGAATCAAACCTACGTTTACTAAAAGGAAGAATGTTTACTATTATTACGAGTAGATCAAGGTAGCAGAAAAGTAAAACAGAGATTTCTCAGGGGAGCTCGTTCCGAAACTAAATATCACCGTAAAATCGCAATATATGCAATTGAAGAGAAAAGTCAGAAAGCAGAGACGTGTATGTATCCTCCACTTTGAAAGAAGTTAGCGAAACATACAAGGGACAAAGACAGTATCGTGGAGAAGTAGAAGAAGAAGAAGCAACATTAACCCAACACAATGAAAACTCAATTACCGCAAGAAAGATCAATCAAAGTGATGATAACCAACAGTAAGAGGAATCACAGATCAAAATTGTAAACTAAGAAATCAAATTGAAAGTTAACTCGAGTTCCAGCGAAAATCTCAACTTCTGACACCAGGAAATTTCACAGATCGATATCAAAGGAAAAGAAAACGCGCAAAAGTAGAGGGAAAGAGAGTAACCGGCGGCAATGAGGGAGAGAACTTGGGTATAGAAGAGATATTTCGACGGATTAAGAAGCCTTTTGAAACCCTAACACCAGTAATGACGGCGAAGACGAGGGAAAGTGAAAAAAAACCTAACACCAGTGATAAAACTCCAAGTCCCTGATGAGAGAGAGACGAAGAAAACAAGCAAAACTAAGAAATGATCATCGGAAACTGAAACAAGTAACTTGAGGAGCTGATAAAGACAACGAAAAGAGAGAGAGAGCGAACCTGTGAGAGAGAGAGAGAGAAGAGGAAGGAAGAAGGCGTGGAGGCCCCGTAAGTTGCTTGATGAAACACAGTCCTTTTTTTTTTTTTTTTTCAATTTAGTGATATTAAGAAAAAATATTTATTAATGCAAACCGTCGTTGCTAGAATAATGTGAACCAAAAGGGATTGAATCGAGTCATCGACATGCTTCACAAAACTTGATGTACTATTTACTTTGGGATGATATTGGATCATTTGTGAGGGAGGATGACCAAGTCGTTTGTCCATCATTGCTTGGTGAAAAACAAAGTAAAAAGTTAAAATTTCCCACCAAACGAGAGCAATCCTGACCACAGCCTCTAAATCTAGGATATCTTTTGAGTATTCAAAGGCAAGATGAAGTGTGTTTCAGTGGTGTGAGTGGAATAAGACTCTACTGTATCATCAAATCAAGATTACTGAGAGATTACGTCATCATACGATGGTCCATGATTGTTGTTTCTTTACCCAAACCATTGTAACACACCAAAAAAACTTCTTGTTTCCGGTAAACAAGTTTGATTAAGTTGGTCGCAAATCATTTGAACCAATAATCTATTTGGTGGTCTTTACCCAAATCATGCAAGTTTGTAAGTTGTGTATTTTATGAACATACAAATAAAATTGGGCTTCGTTGTTGGACCTGAGCCCATCTGAGAAGAGTCCATTTTGTTGTTTGTGGATCCTTTGGGACCTTATTAGATGTCTCTCTTCTTACTTCTTACATAAAGAAGAACTCTGTTCCTTTACTCTTTTTGTTCAATCGATTTTAAGAAACATAAATCTTGCGATGGTGAAGATATATCCGCAACAAATGATCCCTCAAATTTTAAAAATTTAACCAACTAAATAAGAGAAGAGAGCTGATTATTTATGAACTTACAAATAAAATTGTTCTTCTTGAACGACGAACAATCCAAGAGACAGAGAGAAGAGAGATTTACAGTAATTTTCTTGTAAATGAGTTTAAGAGACACAGAATTGCAAGTTAACCAAAATAGGGTTTAAAATATTTCGATTTAAGAAGGAAGAACCTTCTTTACAATGTCTTCACTGAGAGCAGCGATCTGAGAATCCAGAGCTTTAATGGTTTCTTCCTTCTGCTTCTCCAAGCTCAACAGAGCTTCCTGTAGCTCCGCCTCCACCTTCTTCCTTCCTTCCGCTAGCTTCTCCTCAACCTCCACCTGCCAACAAACAAATTCCAATTTTTCACACTACCATTCCCGATTTCTTCTTAAGACCTGAGATGAATGTCCCGTTTTTTTTTATTTTTTATTTTATTTTACCTGCGTCTCCTTCTTCATCTTGTTAAGCGCGGCGGCGATCTCGGCCCTAGCCGCCCTCATCACAGCGGCGGCTTGTTCGTCGAGCGCCTTCACCTCCGTGGAAGTGTCCTTTACGCTCGCAAGCTTCTCCTTGATGTCTTTGTCTCTCTGGTCCATGAAGTTCCCAAGCGGCGAGTAATAGAGCTTGTCGAGGGCGAACATCAGGAAGAGGAACTCCACGACGATGATCGGTAGCGTCAGGTTGAAATCGAAGAGCTGCGCCTTCTCCATTGCTTCCGCCATCGACGGCGGAGCGAATGCGGCGATTAGGGCTAGGGATTTCACGGTGGCGGAAGAGAGTGATAGAGCCTTGCTACGGAGGTCGGAGGAAGAGATGGATTTGGGAATCTGGGGGAGTTTGGCGAATTTGGGAACCTGTACGCGGTTTGGTTGGTTGGAGGAGAGTGAGATTAGGGGTTTGGAGGAAGCCATAATGGAGTTAGCCATGGCCACACACAGCTTCGAGAGATGAGAATGCTCAAACTGATCTCTGTAATCGCTTGGAGACGAAGAGGGAGTGACACAGAAAGATCAGAGAATTTCTTTAGGAAATGTTATCCCTTCCCTCTACCACACAAATAAGCAAGAGGCTGGTGGTCAGCTAAAAATGAAAGGAGCGGAAAAAGAGATTAAAGAAACGAAATAAATTTTTAAGAAATGCTTGCGTTTGCGGCCAAACGCAAACGATGCGCCAGGCTTTTATTGTTTCAAACGCAATTTTTGTCATTTGGAAAAATTATACACTAAACGCAATCGCAAACACAAACACAAACAATTATTCGTTTTGCACGCACACATACAAGAGCCAAGTTTACACATATAAACATGAAGAAGATTGGGAAATCAAAATCTCTACAATAACCCAGTGAGAATGTTTCGCAGGCAATAATTTGTTTTCATGGTTCAGAGAGGAGTTTTTTTCTGTTCCAGAAATCTTTCTCCGAATAACACTTGAAACGAAACCTTGCGATGAGTTTGTTAAAAACTCTGCGGTGGCTCGAAGTAGAAGCAGTCACGTTTCTGTGTTTAGTCCCTCGCTGACTTGGCGTTGAACTGTAAGAGAGCCAACCTCCCAATACAGTCGCTAGAAAGCCTGGCTGTGTCTGAGGGATGGAGTCAACACCGTCTTCTTGACCTTCTTTTCCCTTCTTATTCCAGATTTCGTTTTTGATCGACAACCTAGATGGTCTGAGACATGTATCTGTCTCATGACTTGGAGATTCCGAGTGATAGAAATCTGAAAACATTAGCAGCAATGAAAAGAGAGAAAGATTCTTACAGTTTAAGTTGTTTCAATGAAGAAACACGTGGTATCTTGCTCTTCTTCTTCATCAGCAAGATGCTGCCGTAGTTTGATAAATGGCGAATGAATCGAAGCTGAGTGATGTTATTTTCCAAAAGAAACTCAAACCCGTTAGCCAGAAATCGAACATCAAATCTAGCTACCAGATATGCTTAGCTAGACAAACTCTACTCTACCGCATCACTTGTGAAGATCAAAGAAGCATATACTAATCGATGCATTTCAATAGGACTTTCCTCTAAAACAATTGTTTATAACAGAAAAGAGGCCGACTTACTAACCTGATCTCCGTCTTTAATGCCCAGTTCAATGAGGTACTCAGCCTCGTTAATCAATTTTGTATCTTCATAGGATAAGCAGAATTGTCCCCAAACATGCGGCCTTGATAAGAGTAGGATCATCAAGAACCTTTTAGCAATTTTAATTTTTCTCATATAGACTCAAATCAAGAATCAAATGGTACCATGAGATCTTGCCAGGGCCTGTGATCGTTAAATGAGAGAAGGCAGCTTCTACAGCCATCTTGAGCTCCCCTACTGTGGCTGTCTTCAGCACTTCAAGACCTAGGGAACCATAAAGGAATCGTAGTAAACCACAGATTCAGAAACCAATCAAAATTCTCTCGGAAACATTTAACCTCAAATTCGTTGTACAATAAATAATTCTTCACTCAAAATTCACAAAGCAAGCAGATGATTATCGAGTTTGTACCAAAGGAAGATCCATCAAGCTTGAGAACAGTGAGTTTGATTGGCTCCTCGGGCATCTGATTATAATTAAAACTCCTCCGACGCGGGATTCCATCGATCAGCCGGAGAGGAGAGAGAGACGCAGCCAAAGAGCGGCGTGGGACTTCCATCGAAGATCAAGAATAAGAAAATTGATTTTCTATTTCCGGGCTAAAACATCTAGTTCCAGGTCGTCGGCGCCGGAGAAGGCGAAATCAGAAGTGTAGTTGAATCAGAGTGGGAGAATGACGCCATGGGAAGTAGAGGAAGGGGAGAGAGATAGTGAGAGATACTTTGAAGGGAATCATGGTTAAAGGATCAATCTCTCTGCTTTTTCCTCCCACTTTTTCCCGGTTAGATAGATGTTTTGCTTTTAGAGAGAGCAATATATAAATAACTATATTTTTAAATATATATTAGCAAGTGGAAAAGCTAACAACAAGCACCCATGGCCTAATGGATAAGGCGCTTGACTTCTAATCAAGCGATTGTGGGTTCGAGTCCCACTGGGTGTGTATCTCCTTTTTTCACTTTTCGTAGCTAAACTGCTTCTAATACTTTGCTATTTAAACCGTCTGAGTAAGTATTTGAATTTTGCTCTTGTCAACTCTTCTGCTCGTTTACCTTTTGTTTAGAGCTAAAACAAAATTCTCACAACACCGTGAAAACCAAGAGAAGATTGTTAATATCATATGATTAACCAAAAAAAATGTTAATATCACCGTACTTTGAGAAGGTTTCGTAAAACAAACCCGAAACTTTTGAACGCAGTTACTTATATTAGGTCAGGTCCCATGAAAACTGAGTCATCCTTCTCTATAATTATATATACAAAAGGAAGAAACAAGAGAAAGATTAAAGAGTAAATAAATCCCAAAGAAAAAAAATCAGTTTCTTCATAATCGAATTATGTTTCGCCTTCTTGAAAACACTAGTTCAAAAAATGAGGCCTCGTATTATGAAAACTACTCTAATTAACCTGCAAAACCAAAGTTGAACATCTACTTGAACATTACTGGTCAACAACTTCTCCTTGTACTAAGGCTTCCCTTAGTTTCTTTCTCATCGAGCCTTTGTAATCACTAGCCCATTGATTGGCTCTTCTTTGCTGTGGAGTAACTACCTCCCGATGATCTTATAATATGCGTATAAACCAGAGCCGAAGAAACCAAGAAGCTGTCCAATAATATTCATCTGCGTGAATGAACAAACAAAAACAGTACTGAGATGTAGCAAATGTAGATGGGCGATTTTAGGTACAATAGTGTGAATGGGGCAGTGAAGAAAATACCAAGTCGAATGGGAGTCCGCCAAAGAGCATCCAGCCTAGTCCAACAGTGAATAGATCCTGCAACGATGATATAATGTTCAAACTTTCTGCTTCCGGTTATCAAATCATAAGACACAAAACACCTCAAAACAGAAATTTACAAGTCTTATCATTCCCAAGATGCAAGATGTATGTACTAGCTCTCAGGAGTTCTTAATCAAGAGGTTCTTTCCCATGACAGATTAGTTTCACATTTTCTTATGTCCAGTAGATATTATAAAGTGAGACCGACCTTCATATTGCCACAAATTGTCTGCGTGAGAGCCGAATTGAGAGTGGTGTTAAGAAAAATGCTGTAGTTTAAGAAGAAAGCCAACACGCACGAGCAGAATAACACAGCCTGGGTGAGAAAATAAACAGGAAAAAAGATCATCAGTCTTGCAAACAAAAAGTGGACGGATATAAGGCAAAAGAGCAAATTACGGTACCATGAAACCGGGAGATAAGAGGTGAGGAAAGTTAATCGTCTTCTCCAAGTCACCGCAAATAAAAGTCCAAATCATCAATATAGGTCCGCATATAATTCCTATCATTGAAAATTCAAAGCAGGTTCAAAGGAAGTCTAGGGAGTTTATGTCAATTTTGTTTTCTGTTTAGATTACCATTGCACCACATAAGGCCAAAGCTATTCAAACCACTTGATTTCCCTGGAGAACCAGACATTAGACTTGAGTAAGAGAGATTACAAACTGGCAGGAGGGAAAAAGTAATTGAACAATTTCTGCAGAAAGCGGGTGACTAGTGTACCAGTTCGGGCAATGGTTGCTAGATATACTGCTGTTGTTATGTTAGCTAAGAAAACAACAGCATATCCATAAAAGTCAAATGACAAGTCCCTAGCTCCAGCAAAAAATGCGCCAAGCACAATAACGCCGACACTGACATCAAACTTACAAGAGTTCAGTTGTGCATATAAGAACCAAGGATCATGATTCTCGTTTTAGAGGTACTTTTTTATGAAGGGACTTATAGCTAGGATCATGATTCTCGTTTTAGAGGTACTTTTTTATGAAGGGACTTATAGTTTCATATCATGCAAGTGGATTAGCTGGCTAAAGATAACACACAAGCCTCTGGTGCATGTAACATACAGAATAAACATAGAGCTACCATTATCTCTCACATACTCCTAAAATCCTAATTCTTATCTATTTTGATCAAACGTTACACAAGGAGTTATTTCTTCCTAAATGATACTATTACATTCAGTATCTGAATAATTCCAGAAATTATGTAAAATTTTCAATAGTGAAATAGATATCATTTTGGTACCAACAGAAACTAGAATGAGAAAACTGTGATTCACCTTCCAATGATAGACCGCGTATATCTCTGACCAGTGAGCATGTACTCAATCACCATAGTAAATGCCACCGTAGTACGCCTAAGTGTGGTATACATGGGAACATTTACCCCTCTGATAGATGCCATGGAGGCTAGCTTTCAGGAGATATATATTGAACAAATTTGTGATCAGTTACTATTTGCAGGATCAAACAACAATTGACAGGCTTGTTCAGTAAAATGGTTACCATGTACGTAAGATAGGCTATTGACAGAGGAAGGGTGTGAAACAATGACTTCAACGGAACAAAATTTGAGGCTTTATCAGAATTGGACAAAGAATCAGCAGCTGTGAAAGAGATGATCTTCCTGCGCCTCAACGCATATAGAAACAAGCTAGAGGAAACCATCTGCGGAAACAAAAGTGTCAAGCTACTTTAGATATTGGTTTTTCCTGTATACAAGGTAAATATGAGTCTTATAGAGCATAAACGAGACTGTGCAGAAGAGGAATCTCTGTATAA
Source organism: Alliaria petiolata (assembly GCA_020283515.1). Lineage (NCBI taxonomy): Eukaryota > Viridiplantae > Streptophyta > Magnoliopsida > Brassicales > Brassicaceae > Alliaria > Alliaria petiolata. The sequence continues at coordinate 74,371,247 of JAHZTW010000004.1, read as the reverse complement.
ACCTGAAATAGCGTGATAACGTTCACACACGGGAACTCATAGGAAGACAGAGCTGCTTTATTGAACAGCACAAGCATAACTGCGAATTAACAGCAAACGGAGCATACAAATGTCAATGTCAATACAGAAATTTCGACGAAAGGTCTGATTAAACATACAATCAATCGCGGATGTATCCTCTCCTTTACAAAATTGATTAACGATAGAAACAGTGAACCACATACATATCTGCCACATATTTCAATAACAATTGCACAAGCAAGCATCCTATATGCGATTCCCTTATACTAATCAACGACGCCATTGTGTATGCGAAAGCACTGAGTTGTAGAAATTTCTGATCAGTACGGATGTACAAATGTAGGTTGAGGGCGACGAAATTCAAAGCATGAAACATTAACAACCCAAACAAATTTTCGTCATGGTAGGCATTGATATCAGCCGAAATCCGAAAATGGATTAACCCACGAACTACAGATTCCAACGAATGATAGAATCGAATCCGAAAAACAAAATAAAAACAGCAGACCGGACCCTACTCCGAAACACGTGATTCGATGAAAGAAGTGAAATCGAGGAGATTACCCGCACAGGCCATGTAAGAAAGAGCAGCGTAAGCGCCACGTTTGGTCATGGCGGATCCTTTGAAAAGCCGGTCGTCGACACCTTTACCGTCGCTATCATCCTCTCCGGCGAGAGGAGGATCGGAAACCGGAAGAACAGGATTCCTCATCGGATTCATCGAGAGAGGTAGGCTCTCTCCACGCTCTTCGTCTTCCTCGTTCGCCGTCTCTCTGACTCCTTGTTCTCTCCCTCACCCTCCGGACGAAACTCGCGTCACCGAAAGGAATGATACTGACCGTAGAAGACACGGGAAATTTGAGCCAACCTCTGTTTTTTTGCAATTATTATGAAAAAGGGAAATCTTCACGTGTTTCTCAAAGGCCCAATTCCATAAATTATTTCCTTAGGTTAAACCCATTAAACTTTATGGGCTAAAGCCTGATTGGATCCCAAACTTTGTTCTGACTCTACTAATTATCCGAGTCACCATGTTTGAACCTAAATTTATGTTTTTAGTTAACCAAGCATATTTGTTACAAAACGCGAAAAGAAAGATATTTAGCACGTAGTGGTGTTTAATCCGAATAATTGATTTATACCAGAACAGAACTTCGAAAAACCAAACTATATTTTAATATATGGTTTAAATAGATTTATTTTTTCATATTTGAAAATGAGAAACCGAATCAAAAATATTAAAATACTGTGTAAATACAATTATTTTTTTCTATATTTGAAAAAAAAAACGTACACGCAAGAGAAAGTGGACTTAAGACCTAGTTTCCGTTTCATGTGATGAGGCCTTTTAATGTCAATTTAATTGAGATATCTTGTAATAAATCTATTTTGTAATTAGACAGTGGTATATTGTAAAACAAACTTTTGAATTCCTGATCTTGGAATAGTGTTGTCTTCCTATTGTGAAAAAAAGAAAGAAAAACACTTAAATCACAAATTTCCAAACTCACTAAAAAATCATCTAGACTAGTTAATACCTGTCTCTTATACACATCTAGATGTGTATAAGAGACAGAGTTAATACCTTGCCGAATTAGATCAAGATGCTTGTATAATGATGAAAGATGATGAATGATGGATGAATGGGGTAGGTTTGTGGTACGATTTCGTAAAATAGTAGTTGAGGAGACATAGAAGAAACATGATAAGACTTTGGTATTTGCAACTCGATGGAGACAAGACTTTAAGACAAAGCTGTCCAAAAACAGCACCCAAACTCTTTTGTAAGTGGTTCGAGTTAAAAAGAGAGATTCATTTCACTTGCCATTTCCTAACACTTGGCTGTCCCCCTCCCCTCAGTACTCAAACAAACACTTTCTATCCTTTCCCGTTTCCTCCCACGTGCGTGCGTCCTTTTATACCTCACCGCTGTTTTTATTTTCTAGATCTCAACTTTCTAGTGGATTAGGTTTCTTGTCGGTAAATTATGTGACTATTATTAGATTTGGACACATATCTATAACTTTTATCCCTTTTGTACCTGCTGCTGCATAATTCGCTTCCGATCCTGACATAATGGTATCTAAAGGTTTTCCAAATCACAAAACATAGAGGTGTATTCAATTTAACATTTGAAGTGATTTGGAGTGATTTGAATTTTAATGAGTTTTTATATGATTTGGTTGAATTATGAAAGTTGTTATGATTTTTTTTTTGTTGACATCTGAAGTGGTTATGATTTGTTATTGAAATTCTATCAAATTTCACCAAAACCATGAGATTTGAAATTTTATATTTTTAACTAAGAAACTCGATCAAAACATCCTAAAATCATTTCAAATCTCTTAAAATCCACTAATTAAAATATTTCCAATAACAGTGGATTTGATTTACTTTTTATAAATTTTTGATTGAATAACATAGGATTTGGTAAGATATTTAAAATCATTAATTCAATAACATGAGATTTTAAAAGAACAGCCAAAACTTCTAAAATTTCTAATCCAATACATCACCTAGGTTTCCATATACTTATGATGGTGGATTCATTCCTAACATGTTAAATATTTAAATACTTGTCACAAAAAAAAGAAAAAAATGTATATATTAAAACTATACCTAAATGCATAAAGTAATCCAAAATAACCGATCTGAAAAACTTTATTTTTTTAGTCGCGTCTAAATTTCTTGCAAAATTTGATGGTGTTTCAATGAAAATTTGTTGATGGGTTATCAATTCCTTTATATAACTATAAACTAACAAGTCTTGATTGTTTGTGAAGTTTTGCTACGTTTCTTAGTAAAAATAATAACAAAACCAGATCGATCCCACGAGATAGGCTATCAGTGTGAAAGTGGTTCCCACAAGAGAGAGAGTCATATATGGTCCTTCAACTTTTAAAGCCCATTACTTCAGTGGTCGACCCGACACTACTGCACGAGTAGTCACGCACGCACGACTCTGTTCACGTGACATTCACGTTGACATTTCCCCCCCTCTACTCTCCATCTGCTTGGTTGATCTTAAAAACATGTAGACACCAACCAAATTTCATATTAATAATGAAATAGACTTCATATTCAAGTGTCACTTTCGTAATCCAAATTCATATCTTGCGAAATTATTTCTTAAAAAGGTTTATGGGTTAAGATTTTAATATTGTGTTAGGCACAGCATATAAATCCTTATGCCAATATTCTTTTTTCTTAAACTGAAACAAACATATGTCAATGTCAGCCACACAACTGAAATATAATTATATAATATTAGAGTAAGACAAACAGAATACAGTTTAAAGTTGCACAAAAGCAAATATTCTTCTAGCCTTTATTTACTGTTATGGAATTTTGTTGCTTTTTGTATAAACTAAATGGGTTTGACCAAATAGTCTAATTCAGATTTGATACATTTGTTAGTAAAATCGGATGTCGGTAATTCAACAAGTTATAAATCCAGTAAACCATTTGGGAGAGGAGGTAACTAGGTTATGAGCTCGATACTGTCATGGTATTCAATCTATAAACTAGAAGCTATTCATTCCATAATTTGTTTTTGTTACTAGAGCAAAACACTTGTTAAAATAAATGTTTTATAAACACTAAAAGTAAAATGTTCCTTCCCAATTACAGGGTAGAATACTCAATCTCAGGATATGGCAGACACTTAACCAGGCACTTAATAGCCCTTAATCATAAGTTGATCCAACTCTTCCCCAAATATTTGCAACTGAAGTCAAAATTTGTATAGTGAATCAAGCTAGAAGTGTCTAGTGATAGTTGTCTCTTAAAAGGTTAACAAAATTGTGACAAGCTGAAAAAATCAGATTTTTTATTGGATAACGTAATTCTTAAAATCTACTAAATTCAGTGTGAAACCAATTCTATATAAGAAACATAGAATGTAAACAAACATATGGGACGTGGTCCGTTCCAACACTAACCAAACTTGTCTATTAATATTCATGTTAGTTGGATGTTGTATGTCTAAATTCGTTGAATCATGTGTCCCTTGACGAAGCCTCTTCTTGTTTTTTTTTTTTTTTTTGAACATTTACTTTGAAGCCTCTTCTTGTTTCTTAGTAGTTATTAGTAGTATCAAATATAAATGCACTTTACCATTTTCGTAGTACTTGCTTTGGTTTTCTAACATTTACTTTGAAGCCTCTTCTTGTTTCTTAGTAGTTATTAGTAGTATCAAATATAAATGCACTTTACCATTTTCGTAGTACTTGCTTTGGTTTTCTTAATAAGTACGCCGATAAATTTGAATTAGTGACGCAAAAATAGAAGATTAGATATAAGTCAACCACCTAAAACTAATATAATTAATCATTTTATCATACAAGAAAAGTTATTTACAAAGTCAGATAATATCGATTGTAGATTTTCTTTCTTTTCAATCGAGATTGTGATTATATTTCGAATTTATATGTATGGTATCGCATTCGCATGCATGCATGAATTGCAAAGAACAAAAAAAAAACAGAGTTAACATATTGATAAATCTTTAACAAAAAATAAAATAATGTATTTTATATTTGAAAAGCATGACAATTTAGATAAAATAATGCAAAAATGTGTTAGCATCAATGTTGGGATATTGGCCGACCTAGACTTAATCAATGTCGGAAGTCATTCAAATCTCCCAAAAGACAAAGGTCCTTGTTTCTTTTTCCCCCTTCAGAGAACTAGGAACTTTCTCACTACCTTTCGCTTAATTTGAAAGCCTTAAATTTATATGTTAGAAACAAAAAACAATACTAAAATTATATTTTGAGCAGTATTAATATATACATTGTTTGAGCAAGAAAATGTATGAACTATTAACTAAAAGTTGAGGATTCAGCAAAATAAATTATCAGTTATTCTAATATTTGATTGATTACTTGTATAGTTTACTTAGTATCGTGTTGGTTAAGATACCATAGAGACATAACCATCGATCTATATCTGTGTGAGTACATATATATATATATAATAATAATATAAACATATTATATATGTATATTTATGATAAAGCCATATATCCCTCCTTGACTTTTGTACCCTTTCCTTTTACTATAAATAGGGAATACTCATGATCCCCTAATTGAGCACCCCATCCACACAACCTTTTCCAAAGCCAAACAATAAAAGAACATAAACTTTTATTTTCATCAAATACGAAGCTGCATTAGAAATGGAATTGGACCTTGATCTCACTCTTTCACCTCGTACTTATTCTTCAAAGTTCGGGTTTGACTTTGACCTCAACAAGCATTGCGCGATTGAAGGTGCTGCGTCTTGTTTGGATTCCAAAAAACTGCGTTGTGAGGCGATGTCTGGGTTGGAGAATATCGAAGAAGATTGTTATGTGTTGCCAAAACCACGTCTGTTTACTCTGAATGGCCAGCCAAACGAAGAAGATGAAGATCCTTTGGAATCCGACTCTTCTATTGTTTACGAGTGAGTAACTAACTATATATTTGACAATAACTAGATTAAACTAATATTTTTAGCTTTTATATATATAATAAAATGACTTATGTATAATATAAATAATAAATGACTTATACTATAAGTTTATAAATGACTTCGTAAATGACTTAAGTTTAGACTAAATGGGGAGGCAAGTGAATACTTTTAACAAAACAATAATTTTGATATAGTGAGGAGGAAAATAGCGAAGTCGTGGGATGGCCACCAATAAAGTCATGCATGACAAAGTATCATAATTATCGTCATCATAGTCGTAATCACCCATATCACCATCATGGTAGGAGGAGCAACATATCTAATCCAGCGGCAACAATTGAAAGAGTTAGACCACCATCGCCGTCATCATCATCCAGACCATCAATGTATGTCAAGGTGAAGATGGACGGTGTGGCGATAGCAAGAAAGGTGGACATCAAGCTTTTCAACTCTTACGAGTCCCTCACTAACTCATTGATCACCATGTTTGCCCAATGTGAGTACTAATTAAGTAAATAAAATGCGTAAACACTCTCCTAATAAACCTATAAACAATTGAAAACATAGCATAACCTTTCAAGAGTCTTCTTGATATTGAATCCACTTTTGGTTTATCAGACCAAGATTGTGACAGAGAAAATACAAACTACACATTCACCTTCCATGGGAAAGAGGGTGACTGGCTATTACCAGGAGATGTTCCATGGAAGTATGTTTACTTCTCTATATTTAATGCTTCAAATTTATACCCTTTTTAAAAAATATATATATAGTTCAAGCAAAATGATTTTTTTAGTACTAGACTCTTTTTTTTTCCCCCGAAGATGGGTGACTAGCATATTTAAATACTTGATTTGGTTTTGCAGGATCTTTGCTGAATCCGTTCATCGAATATCAATAATTAGAGATTGTCCGTGTGCCTACACAAGAATTTTGTTTTAAGGATAATTAAAAGTTCAAAGCGGACTATTACTTTGTAATTATAATGTCTATCAGACGAGAAATTTCCTTTATAAGAATTCAATGACTACTAGCGGAAGCTTTTAGATATTTTTCCGTTCTAATTTCGAAGGAATGGGATGAGTACATCGACCAATTTCTTGAATTCCGTAGACTTGTTTAATTGAGAAACTAGAAAAGAAAAATGAGAAACATAAACTGTGGTGGTTACGGAAACAATAATATCAGTTTTCTTTTTTTGAACAACGATTTCAATAATATCAGTTTTCGATTTGAAACCATTTAATATTGATCCAAGTATGATCTAAAATCATAATTTGGGAACAACCAGAAAGATAAATAAATCATCTATAGTTGGATCTTGATTTCTCTCTTTCACCTCATACTAATTCTTAAAATTTTGCGTTTGGCTTTGACCTCAACAAGTATTGCACGATTGAAGGTGTTGTATCTTGTTTGGATACCGAATAACTGCGTTTTGAAGCGATGTTTAGGTTAGATAAAATGGACAAAAATTGTTATGTGCCAAAGTCATGTTTGTTTTTTCTTGAATGGGCACCTAAACGAGACAGATGAAGTTCCTTTGAAATCCGACTCTTTTATTGTTTTACGAGTGAGTAACTAAATATGCATTTGACAATAATTAGGTTAAACTAATATATAGCTTTATATATAATATACTATTAACTTCTAAGTTCCTTAGAATCTTATGATGCGTTGCGTACTAAACAGAGATGTATTCGAGTTCTTATAACATTTAATTAGTATTTTTTAGGAGTTTATTACACTACAAGACACTTTAAGAGAGTTATATTACATATAAAAGCACTTCAAAGGGTAGATGCACTTCCCTCACATAGAAAGACCAAACGATCCTCAACCCTCGTTTCTCACTCATTTACCTTGTCTTCTAAATTACAAACTATTTTACACGGTCTTTTGTTCAGTAAAAAAAAAAAAAAACTCCAACCCTAGTTGTGTCTTCTCCGGCGAGTCTCTCCTTTCGTCTTTTGTTTCGTCTTCTGTTGCAGCGTCTCCGACAAACCTCTCCTTTCGCCTTCTGTTTCGTCTTCTGCTTATACACATTTTTTGCCTCTGAATTTGTCAGATTTGAGAGAGAGAGAGAATGTTAGATCGCAGAGGAAGTCCGTCAAGAGCTCTGTCGTCGTGCGAGATGGTAAGCTTAAGTTTTTCTCGATTGGGTTTTTCCTCTTTATGCCTTGATTTGCGGATTTAACTTCAAACTTAGGATATTTAGCATTTGACTTGTCATACTATTCTCCGAAGTTTAGACCAAATGGCGCAGGTAACAAAAATCCTCTAATGCGATTACAATTGGTTTTAGGCGCAGTAACTACGAAGTCAACCCCGGCTGAGGAATTGAAAGAAAGGCTTTTAACGATTTCTTCATAAGAAGCAGACAAGGTTGCATCAGAGCCTGATGGCGGCGGAGACCAGTCAACATGTAGTATCACGGTGGTTGGAGCCTCTGGTGATCTTGCCAAGAAGAAAATATTCCCATCTCCTTTCACACCTTACTATGAAGGCTGTCTTCCTCAGGTCATAAAACTTCCTTTCTTTCTCTGATGATTGTTATATTGATTGATGTGTTAAAGCTGTTTTCCGTCGCAGGATTTTACAATATACGCCTATGCTATGCAAGGAGTAAGATGACAGATGGTGAACTTAGAGACATGGTCAGAAAAATGTAGAATTGATAAGAGTGTTTTGTCTATTAGAATTCGTCCATGAGTGTTTGTCCATTACAATGTGTTCATTAGAGAGTGTCCAGTAGAGTGTGTCCAGTAGAGTGGGCTTACGGGGGAGATGTCTGGTTTCGTGGGTGTTATCGTTTCGGATCTGTGGCTACAAAGCCAGCTCGCACAAGTCGAACTTCATAGTCTCAATTCCATGAGTGTTTTGTTTGTCATATCCACGGCTCTGCATCCACGGCTCTGCATCCACGGCGTTGCATAGTCTCAATTCCATGAATGTTAATTGTGATGCAATTGAGAATTGTGTGATCTCTAGATTTTAGCCCCAGCATGATAAATCTCTTATCTTGATGCTTCTGTAATTCATTTGATTTTGGATCAAGGAATATGATTGATTTATATCTTTGATCGAAATGTCATATATGTTTGTTGTTTAATACAAAACTAAAGTAAGATACATGGAAACACTTGTACTTAGATCTGTTGTATCATTGTTTCGAGAGTATGGATGAGGAAGGTATGAAATATTTGTAAGTTGTGAAAACCTGAACTCGTAAAATTATGTGTCATTAACATTTATTTGCTTTGTTTTCTTACACACGAGAGAGTGAAACATAAATGGTGAGTGTTTCTGAAACAAAAATTCACAAGTACTAAGCCTCACACCATAGCCCGATCTGAAACTCCAAATCATGTTAGAGAGGTAGAGATAACAAAGAAGTTGAGTACAAAGTTTTCATTTATCCACGGCGCTGCATCCACGGCACTGCATCCACGTCGCTGCATCCACGGCGCTGCATCCACGGCAATGCATCCATGCAGAGCCGTGGATGCATAACAAAGCAGCAGGGTTCACACCACCAACCGGGAACGAAGAATCAAGCAAAATATAAAATACAAAACACCAAACCTTTTCAATTGAAATCCATCCACACATCCCTGCCCACGAAACCACCTAATACGGACACTAAGTTGTTGTCCACAAATCTATATCCACAACAACAAGACAAGTTGGATACAATCTATTGTAACCACCATCAACGAGCTTTCAATCTATCGTCTCCACAATCACCGAACTTCCATTTGCTACTAGTAAAACTCAGTTAAAGTTTGATAAAGTCACAACCACAGAAGATAATTCTCCACTTTCGATTCCTCTACAATGGAGATATACCCATATACGTCTAGAAAAGCCAACGGATTTGCTTGCAGTGTTTTCATCCACGACCTTTTGTACATGTTAATCTGTACGCCATAGGTCTTCCAAAACAATTAGACCAACTTTTTACTAGTATGAGACGAAGTTCTTTGCTTTTTTGTTTTCATATTATGTCCATCCTAAACTGTACACTACACCGTATCCACACATAATTTTGTCCATAACTATTGTGATATTATGTCCACCCTAAAGTGTACAAAAAATTCTGAAACTAAGATTACTACTTTGAGAAAGCAAGTAACTATCTAGCTTTATTTCCAACTCTGATTTGATCATTCTTGATAAAAATGGTTATTTTAGTTTTTGAGGATTTTTCCTTTGTCCATACATAAGTGTCCATCAAACTCTATCCATCTTATTTAACATATTCATACTTATGTCTAGTCTACACCGTTCTCATCCAAAGATACCCAATCCAAGTCCACCATACTTCATCCATAGTAACTAGCACACAACAATATAAAATAAACTTATTCACGACATGATGTACACACGAACTAGTCCATATTAATATTGATTCAAAAGTAGTTCCAATAACACAATCCCGATTATTTGCTATGCTAAAAAAAATCGATCTCATAATCAAGATATAATCTGTAACAGAGAGATTCAATAGCCTTATAACATAAAAACAACAAGCTTACCCCAGATTTTTGATTGTCATGTTGATAGTGTAGATAAACGAGTGAATTTCGATGATGATGCCTCGACCTAATGTTGATAACTGAAATTCGATCTGGTATGGATTCTGACGATTCACTGGAGGCCGTCGTCTCGGCGATGATAAAACTTTGGGAGTAGATTACGCAGAGATTCTCCAACGGAAGGTCGTTTGTGATGCCTCAAATCCGATTCCTAGAGTTTATGGGGAAGGTCTTTAAATCTCATCTCTCATGACCAACATCCGGGTACCGTATGATTAAGGAATTTCGGAAACCACCGAACATACAACCCAGTTCGTTCATCATATGACAACCACTTCCGTCTTCAGCGTCGACTCTTCCGCCGTCTTCAGCTTCGACTCATAGTTTAAAAATCCGACTTCTCAAATTAAAACGACGCAAAATAAATCCACAGTTATTTACCTCTTTCATTAAGGGTACAATAGGCTTTTCGGTTTGTAAAAATATGAGGAAAGTCCACTAGTAGCTACCAGTACCTTCTTTGTTACTTTCAAAGTCTAAAGTGCCTTTGAGTGAAATTAACTCATTTTTTAGCGAGGAGAGAAATTGATTTTTTTTAAAAAGTTTTCATAAAAACCGGCGAACCCTTAAACTGAAAAACCCAAAAATAAGTCAATTTGTAAGCGTGATTTCTAATTCTAAGGGTCTGACAGGTTTAACCGCAGCTGCTGCGGCTGCGATTGCGGGAGTTTACGGAAGCGGAAGATTGCGGTTAACAACGTTATTATGCGGATTGTATGACTGGTACAACGGTTAGAAACGGGTGCATTTGCGGGATATTTACGACTGGTTAACTTGCGGGTGTAATAGCGCTTAAACAATAAATTAACAATATTAACAATATAAACAAATTTTAATAAAAATATTAAAAACCATATTATTATAAAAAACTATAAAATTATTAATTAAACATAATTAATTATAAATAATATTATTTTTATTTTTCAATTTTTTAGTTTGGATGAAAGTTATGATTTTAATAGAGAAATTTTTTTTTTGTATGGAGATGTTAGATGAAAAGAATTTTAGTTGTTATATATACATTAGTGATGCAAAGAAAATTTATCAAAATAATTAGAGTTTATAGATCTTATACATATAAAATTATGAAAGATTGTTAATGAATATTAGTTAAAAATGTCAAATTTATTTATTTATTTGTAATTATAATATTCAAATCTTATTTTTTATAAAAAAATCTTATATAAATATCTTAATTTTAAATAAATTTTGTGTTTTTTTTTTTTTAAATTATCCGACCGCAATCGTCCGCAACCGCAAACGCTAGCTGGAAGTAGATTTTGATTTTGAGCGATACAAAACCGTTCGAAGTGGTATAAAGCGTTTTGTTTGATTGTTGGCAAACGCCAACAACCGCTACCACCCGCAAAAGCTGCGTTTGCGGATGATAGCGGGAGAACCAATCAAGCCCTTAGTAAAACCATATAGTATATCAGCTTTTTAAAACGTAATCTATTGTGGTTGATAAAAAAAAACACGTAATCTATTGTTAAATTATATACTCCATATAATAATAAGTTCCACATAGATGAACTACAAATCTTCAATTTCTCTAATTATAGATGAACTAAAAATCTATTGACAAACATCAAGTACAACTGTTGTTCAGGTTGTAAAAGAAAAAAAAAAGGTACAACTGTAGGAAAAAAGTAAAATAACTTATCACAAAAAAAAGAGAGGACATGTACAGTGTTCAGACTTGAGAGTCTCGGACAGTCCACACGGCTCCGTCAATTCCGGTTACAAATGATCGCATCTCATTTAGATAAACGGCTATCATTGTTCCACGTCATCCTAGGCACGAACTCTCCTCTTAAATCCTCTCTCTCTCTCTAGCCACTTCATTTTGACTCGTTCGGTGAATCTGTCACCGCCAATAGTCGTATCTGAGATCTTTACCTTCTTCATAGATCTCAGATCCCTACTCCGTCTCCTCCGCCGGAATAACATATCCAAGGCCGGAGAATTCATCGTTTCTATACCAATCTCTCCTCCCGCAGATCTAGTGAATAAACTCCCCGCATCGGTATATTTTAAGAATATTTCCACCAAAATTGAAAACTAAAAGATCCATTCTAATTTCAAAATGATTTTCCCCGTTTGATTCTTCGCTAATTGAACCATCAATTTCTCAACCAATCTGCTCTGTTTTTGTTGTTGTTGTTTGTTGTTGAAGAGTTTGAATTATCCCGAGAAATTGGAATCCCTAGTAGTGAGTGAATCGAATCATGGCGCTGAGCATACGGAAAGCGATCGGGGTGGTCAAGGACCAGACGAGTATCAGCATAGCGAAGGTAGCGAGCAACGTGGCTCCAGATCTGGAAGTCGCGATCGTGAAGGCTACGAGCCACGACGACGATCAATCGACTGAGAAGTACATCCGCGAGATCCTTAGCCTAACGTCACTCTCCCGTGGCTACGTCCACGCCTGCGTCACCTCCGTCTCACGCCGTCTCGGGAAGACGCGCGATTGGATCGTCGCTCTCAAGGCCCTGATGCTCCTCCACCGCCTCCTCAACGAAGGGGACCCACTCTTCCAGGAAGAGATCCTCTACGCCACTAGACGAGGTACGAGGATCCTTAACATGTCTGATTTTCGCGATGAGGCTCATTCTAGCTCCTGGGATCACTCTGCTTTCGTTAGGACATATGCTAGTTACTTGGACCAGAGGCTTGAATTGGCTCTTTTCGAGAGAAAAGGGAGAAATGGTGGTGGTAGTAGCAGTAGCCATCAGAGTAATGGGGACGATGGATATGGTCGGTCCAGGGATGATTTTCGCTCTCCGCCTCCAAGAACTTATGATTATGAGAATGGTAATGGTTATGGTATGCCTAAGAGGTCCCGGTCTTTCGGAGATATGAGTGAGATTGGTGGAGGAAGAGAAGAGAAGAAAGCGGTTACTCCTCTAAGAGAGATGACCCCCGAGAAGATTTTCGGAAAGATGGGTCACCTGCAGAGGCTGCTTGATCGGTTCCTGTCCTCTCGACCTACCGGTTTGGCCAGGAGCAGCCGGATGATCTTGATCGCGATGTACCCAATTGTGAAAGAAAGTTTTAGGCTTTATGCTGACATCTGCGAGGTCTTGGCTGTTCTGCTCGACAAGTTTTTCGAGATGGAGTATACGGACTGCGTCAAGGCCTTTGATGCTTATGCTAGTGCGGCTAAACAGATTGATGAGCTCATTGCGTTTTACCATTGGTGTAAAGACACAGGTGTGGCGAGATCGTCTGAGTATCCTGAGGTTCAGAGGATCACGAGCAAGTTGTTGGAGACGCTAGAAGAGTTTGTGAGAGATAGAGCCAAGAGAGCCAAAAGTCCCGAGCGGAAAGAGATAGAAGCTCCTCCTCCTCCTCCTCCGGTAGAGGAGCCAGCGGTCGATATGAACGAGATCAAAGCGCTTCCTCCTCCAGAGAATTACACCCCTCCACCTCCACCCAAACCAGAGCCGAAACCGCAGCAACCGCAAGTGACCGGTGATCTGGTTAACCTGAGGGATGATGACGTCACTGCGGATGACCAAGGGAACAAGTTTGCCCTCGCTCTTTTCGCGGGTCCTGCCAGTAGTAACGGAAAATGGGAAGCGTTCTCTTCTGACAACGGCGTGACATCGGCCTGGCAGAATCCAGCAGCAGAGCCCGGGAAGGCGGATTGGGAACTGGCGTTGGTGGAGACAGCTAGTAACCTAGAGAATCAGAAATCCGCAATGGGCGGTGGTTTAGACCCGTTGTTACTCAACGGGATGTATGACCAAGGAGCAGTTAGACAACATGTGAGCACCTCGGAGTTAACGGGTGGAAGTTCAAGCAGCGTAGCGCTACCTTTACCGGGTAAAGCCAACAGCCAAATATTAGCACTCCCTGCGCCCGATGGAACGGTTCAGAAAGTGAACCAAGACCCTTTTGCGGCTTCCCTAACCATTCCGCCTCCTTCGTATGTGCAAATGGCTGAGATGGACAAAAAGCAATATCTGTTGACTCAGGAGCAGCAGTTATGGCAGCAATACCAGCAAGAAGGAATGAGAGGTCAAGCTAGTTTAGCCAAGATGAGTCCAGCCCCAACCGCAATGCCTTATGGGATGCCGCCGGTTAACGGGATGGGACCGCCGCCGATGGGGTATTACTACAACAACCCTTACTGATTTCATTTAATTTTTGTTCTTTCCTTACATATATATTTTTCGACCAATACAGATGATATCTCATATTTCTTGTGTTATAATCCGGTTTGTTCTTGTATTCTTTCCGGTCTTGATTCCGCTTGAACTTGTGAGACTTTGCCTCTTTTGAGTTTGATCAATAAAGTCATTAATACTTTTTTCCTGGAATTTATATACTTTTTTTGTAAAACATTGGATTCTTATGAGATCGTCTTTGTTGTTTTCTACTTTGTTCTTTTTACAACTTAGCTTGGTTAGGTTAGGTATGCCCGTTTGGTTTGAGTTGGGTGAATCTAGCGATTGGTACCAATAATAATTGTTTTTTTTTTTTTTGGTTATTGTTTGACTATCTATGTTGTATGATTATCACGCGACTAAACGTATTTGTCGCTTTCGGATGTTCTCTTGTAATCAAAACAGGCTATGGACAGACTTCATCGTCTCTTGTATACCAGTTTTCCTGCTAAAATAAATCACTCTTTTTCGATGGTGAAACCAAGAAAAGTAAATATAATCTCAACAGTTAAAACAAATCAGCAACTAAACCTACTAGACAAACAAATTGGCATCACCATTTCAAAATATATAATTGGTATGTATGATCACACGTTTCCCCCCAATACTTAACATAGATAACTTCATTACCACTTGCTCCACTCTCCTAGACTCGGGTCTCTCTCATAAAATCTATAGGACTAAACATTAAATTAGTAAGTTTTTGAATCGCTGATCTCGGACACCGACGTGCATACGTGTTCATTCTCTTTCTGTTACATTCGAGAATGATTGTGAGGTGATTGAAATTTAATTTGATTATGTAAGTGTAAGCGATTTCTCAACGAAATCAAAAATCCTACATCGTAAACTATGAAACAAAAGTCACCGACATAAGTTATAGTATAACAAAGAGAAAAGAAAGTCACCAACATACAACTTCCACTAAACAAGTTATTCTTTAATTGGCTATCACGCGATTTAGGGCTTGTAGGTGTGAACTTTTTGTAATTTTCCAGTAAATCTTACATATATATTTTCTGGAAAAGTAAAAAGGAAGAAAGCACGGGCAATACTATGATTGTGGGTGTGTGTTCTTTAAGCGACAGCCAAACTCAAGTGTTGACGAATCTAAGCCCCCATCTCCCGCAAACTTAGGCCCCATTTTTTGGACTTGGTTTAATATTAGTATAGGAAAGATGGCATAGTTTTTTAGATAACAAAGTTTATAACCAATTCACTATAATGTAATACTCTACATTATCCATTTCATTTTTCTACCATACAGTATCTATAGAATAAATATTAGTCTAAAAGTAAAAAACACACCGAGAAATATCTGTACATAGCATCCGTTTCAAAGTCCATAAAATATCTTGATTCGCCGATTTACTCCATTTACTAAATTTATGAGGATGAGATTCGAGTTGGACACGTCTGACTCAGCTTGAAGGAAGATAATGATAGACTGGGTTTTTGTTTTTCCCAGCTACTCATTTTAAATTACAATTATTTTTTTCAACGTAAAAAGGAACAAAAAAAAAACTAAAAACTAAATTTACAACAATGCCATCACAGAACCATTCACGAGGCCGAGTCATTAAACAACACGCTCCTAGCCATACCCAACAACGGCTCTAGAGCCTCCGGAGAAAACTTCCTCGCGAACTGAAACGGATCATTCCGCTCAACCGCGGACCAATCCGAGCCGTTGATTCCATCCTCACCGTATCTCGGCCGAGTCATCCTCAGCCGCACGATCAGCTCGGGCACCACTTCCTCTGGCTCGTACATGCGCGGGTGACCTCCGTCGTTGATGGTCCAGTCCACGTGAGTGAGCGTGGCGGGGACACACCCGCGCGGGTCCCTCATATTCAGAAGGGTAGGAAAGTAATTTTCCTCGGGATAGCACGTGTCTTCCCGCACGCACGTCTTGTTGAACTTATCCCAGATACGCCGATCACGCGCCACCAAACGCGCGTGCCTCCGCTTCAAAACCCAGAACTGAGACCCGATCCGGAACTCCTCGAGCCTCACCTCCGGCAGTATCGCGATTGGCCCACGCGCTGCCCATCTGTCGAACTGCCACGGCTCGTCTTTGAGTATCTCGATGAAGCTCTTGCGGGACGAGACCAATGTCCTGTAGGTGAAGTCAAAGGAGCGGATGGGCACGCATGAAGGTGAGATAAGGGCAAACATGTATTTCCGTGGATCGTCGAGAAGCGCGTGAGCGATTAGCCGACGCGCCGCCGCTGCGAGAGTGGGTGTGTATCGTTCCGAGTGTTTCGAGTGAATTACCCGGTTCGCGAACACGCCGGAGAACGGCGGGTCGTAATCTCGGGTCGGATCCGCGTGAACGTATACATTGTAGAGTTCCTTGGAGCTTCCATCGAAGAACATCTCCCACAAAGGCGCAAAAGGAAGAGGCGCCGTCGTTAGATACATAAAAGCCAATTTCCGGGTCGATCCTGGAGGCTGATTCGGGTTAACCCGAGAAGCGAGTCGGAGAAGCGGCTCGTCGTCTTTGGGAATATCCGGAGAAGAAGCGTCGGGGACATTTCGAGTGTAGAGGGAGAAGACGGAGAGAGAGCGGAAACCGAATTCCGGCGAGACGACGCCGGTGAGCTCTCTTTGGACTGTGAAGATGATGGCAACCGGAAGACAGAGAAATAAAGCGCAGAAGATAGGGAACAGCGTCGGTGATAGCATCTCTCTCGCCGGAGGATTAAATCCTGTCACTGCTTTTAGTTTTTAGAGAGAGAAACATTTGTGATATTTTTATTTTATTTTAGAGTGAGAGAGTGGGATTCGGTGCAACTTGTATGTTCAATATCTTTCTTTTTTTTTTACTATTTTTTTTTTTTTTTTTAATTTTTTTTTTTTTTACATCATAATGGTTCAATATCTTACATTAGGAAATTATATTTAATTTTCAGCACTAATTACTTACAAATTCAATTCAATGGCATTTCATATTTGGAATTTACAGCTTTATAAAGAAAGGTTACTGTTTTCAAATTGTAACGTTCTTAAATCTTCTGCCACTAGTTCTCCTAATTTGAACACTTCTATATACCCCCCAGAAATAGTATATGAATTCTTTTTGGTCAACATTCATATTTTTTTCTTTTCTTGTGTTTGTCAGTTTGTCATAAATCGACTAAATCATAGGGCACATAGTGTGATTGAATACGAATTTATTCGTTGATTAGTGTAAAAGCAAACACTTAAAGGAGTCGTAAAAATTCGATTATGGACAGGTCCCTAATCTTACACGTGGAAAGATGGAAACCGTTGGATAGTATAGACTCTAATGACATCACGTGGCTGCGTGAATTTTCGTAATCGATCCGTTTTAGAAAACGTTTTCATCTCGAAGGCAACAACAGCTTTGCTGGATACGAGTTACCGTACGGTGTGTCCACGTGGCCAACATGCATTAGATTTGGGCCTTAAAATCTGACTTTTTGGGCCTTGCTTCAATAATGACGAGGAGGAGGCACTTGCGGCTTTCAGTTTGAGTTATAGCCATAGGGGGGATTTAGCAAGTGTTTTTAATGCTATTTTCAGAGCTTTATTTTTTTGGGTCAGCTCAGAGATTTTATTTTGTTTTGTCAATTCAGAAATTTTATTTTTTTTGGCGTCATCGTGAATGGTTTCAGTGTCAAGAGAAAATTATGGCAAAAGGTTAGAAGTGGTACGAAATAAATCTTTTTGTTTCTTTTATTTTACTTTAACCAAACAATTCATCTTGTAAAGTACTTCCTCCGTTTTGATTTAAGTGTCGTTTTACACTTGTTTTTTGTTTACAAATAATTGTCGTTTTCGGATTTCAATGCAGATTTATGATAAATTTTCCTGTTTTATCTCTACTTTTTCAGCTTATTAATTATTTCTATCAAACAAAATAATGTTTTAATGAAGGATAAAACAGAAAAAATTAATGTTTTCTTAATCTGTGTGAAATATCGTAAAACGACACTTAATTAAAAACAGAGGGAGTAAAATATTGTTTTAATAGTTATCGATCACATGTACTAATAAGTTGGGGAATGCTTTAGTTATATAATATTTTAGTATAAAATAACAAAAAAAAATTATTGGACTGCAAAGCTATAGAGAGTAGGCCAGACCATAAATCATAATAGAGTAGAGAAAATGAAGCGTAGTAAACCGGACCGGACCAACTGACAAGACTATATCTCTCCCCCACACTGAAATTATTGAGTAGTAAGTAAGTGGAAAGGAGGGGAAGAGAAACAAATCTCTCACTTTGTCTTTTCTCTCTCATAGAAACATAGAAAGTGGTGGAAGATGCCGAGGCCAGGGCCAAGACCGTACGACTGTATCAGAAGAGCTTGGCATAGTGACAGACACCAACCCATGAGGGGTTTGCTCATCCAAGAGATTTTCAGGTCATCCTCTCTCTCTCTCTCTCTCCCTCTCTCGCTCTGTATCTATATGTGTGTGTGTTTGCATGTGTCCTTTCTATGTTTTCTTCAGCTCAATTCTTCTCTTGCAACTTTTTGTAGGATTGTTTGTGAGATTCACAGCCAGTCCACCAAGAAGAACACAGAATGGCAAGAGAAGCTCCCTGTGGTTGTCTTGAGAGCTGAAGAAATCATGTATTCCAAAGCCAATTCTGAGGTTTTCTTTCTATTACATTCTAATTTCTCAATTTGGGTCTTTCTCCAAATCTCACTCCTTTCTTTTCTGCAAAGGGTTGCTTCTCAATAGTAATTTCGATCTTAGTTGTTGCGGAACAAAGAACCAGCGACCCTTTTCATGTATTGCCCTCTTTGAACAGTGAGACTGATTGTCTTCTTAGTTCTTACCGGTGATTTGCTCCCATCTCGTAATCAACATCGAGTTTAACGGTGTTGATATAACTGATGCTTTCATTTGCAAGATTTATCTCTCTCATTTGTTATTGGATTCGTGTTAGGCCGAGTATATGGACATGAAGACCCTTTTAGACCGTACAAACGACGCCATTAACACCATAATCCGACTCGATGAAACCACGGAAACAGGGGAATTTCTTCAGCCTTGTATCGAAGGTACACTGTGTTCGAATTCTTGTGGGATTGTAGGCTCAGAATATCAATGAGCAACTGGTGTATTTTTTTGGGTAGCTGCTTTGCATTTGGGATGCACGCCAAGGAGAGCTTCAAGGAGCCAACGGAACATAAACCCAAGATGTTATCTTAGGCAAGACTCAACAAACTTGGACACCATTTTCTCACCGCAATACCAAGTTTTCATGAAACCAAACAGCTTTGCTCCAAAGAGTCTTCCAGTGATGACTTTTCAGAAGGAAGAGAAGCGGGTCGAGAAATGCCCTGTCTCCAAGTACTCAAGCTACCCTTTGTGCTATTCGATCCGGGTTCCTTCTTCGCCGGTCTCTAACAATGTCACTGACTCGTGCAAGTCCAAGAACAGACCGGCGAGTGTCGTAGATGCAAGGAATGGCATTACCTTTGGTGGGTGTGATCTATCTTTGCGCTTAGGTCCTCTTGGAGATGTCAGATCTCCTACTCAAAAACGGAGTAAGATCAGCAGCAGCAGCAACAACAACAACAGCTGAAAAGGAGAGCAACGTGATTAGGTCTTTTTAGTTCCTCTGTAGTTTTTTAGGTGTCTGTGTAGATGTAAATAGAGAGATGAAAACAGGCAATGAATCAAAGTCGGTCTGAAGTCTTCTTTTGTCTTCTTCTCCTTCTTCTTCTCGTGCATTAATCTCGAATCATCAGACTTCTCGTACTTTTAGATGCACGATTTGAGAAATACCCCCATTCTACATCTGTAAAAGCCCACCGTTAACTCCAAAGACGTTAATTAGTCTCTCTTAGGATTATTGAGCCGGGCAATTCGCGTAGAACCACTGGTCTAATGCCACGCGCGCGGGTCTATTCGCTTTTGTGATCGGAGCTTCAGTTCCCGTCGCTGGTCAACATATCCTCCGGCGACTGATTATATGACTCTGGCTGGCTCTTCTGATATGGGCTTATCTGGGCCAACTGATTATTTTGAACTTAGCTTGGGGCCCATTTAGCAGCTACATCACTGTATATGGGCCGAGTTACGTCGTGATTCGTGCATAATAAGACCAACACTAGGCAAGTCCTCTTTTTTTTTTTTTTTTTGACAGCACTAGGCAGTCCTCTTTTGTGTTCTATATGTCAAAATTTGAGAACTATATGGTATATAATATATCTCACCGTAAATTTATTATATGATGGTTCTAATATAAACGGTAGAAAACTACCATTCCACGATCTCACCGCATATTTCTGTTATGTATTGTATAAATCTATTTCATACTCCAATGAAATCTACTTTAGGTGATGTTGTACATTGAAATCTACTTAAGATGATGTTGTACGATGGATATTTAAGCTAAACTATAACAGAAATAAATATTTGAGAGACAGTAAAAGAAAGCTATATGGTACTGGTATATAAACGAATTAAGCTTAAATTCATTTGTGCGTTTTTTCGTTTGCATTTTCCATATACAAGCTAGTTTTTCTTTCTTCTGAAACAAACGTAACAAATTTGTGAGAGATTTATGATTTTGTTTTTTGTTTTTCACAGGAAATTCGAGTGAACTTCGACGTTAATCCTCATATTTCTACAAAAATAAATATGATTAGTTATTACACAAAGACTCGAATTTGAATCTAAGAAGAAAAATCTTAGATGCGAAAACTATCTCAACAACCAAATCTCTTGTACAAATATGAATCTCTTGAGTTATACTTATACAAATGCACTATAACAACGGCAAATTTCAAAGGTATATATATATTTCAACTAATCCCTTCACAACTTGGAATACCTCGTCAATTTAAGATTTCACCCCTACGCGAATCTTTGATCTCAAGACTTTTTCTCATCAGCATTTTTCCAATTAGTCCATTATTGAAAATGGCAAAGTAAGATTATAAAAAGAGGTAAGCTTTTTTGTAGTTTACTAATTTTCTCACAAAAGTAATCTCTCATTGGATTTTGAGTGAAGCATTTCTTTCTCATTGCCCAACCCTGTCCATTATTATATATACAAGTACAAGAAACAAAGTAATATAATTTATGTCTTACCTAAAAGTTGATCCAAGTAGTAGTTTAAATTTAATTAAATCGGTGACCAATTGACTCTCTACGTATTGGTTTGACACGAAAGGACCGGTTCTCATCGATTTTCATTATATTATTTTTTGTTGGAATTAAGCGACCCACATTATTGATCAGTTAGGTAATAATTTATAATTAAAGATGGAGAGATATCTCAGTTATACGTTGACGTCTTCCACGTTCATGATGATATCAAATGAGATCGTTAGTATGATTGTAGTGGAAGAGACATGACGAACTATACCGACATGTTAAGATAAGTTTTTTATTTTTTTTTCTATGACATGTTAAGATAAGATTTGCTGATTCTTGTAAACACACATGCCTACATACGTAATAATTTATGCATTTATAAAACCATGATTGATTTGATACATGTTTAGATGTAATATGTACGCATAAAATAGCTACGTTGTTATTGTCCAATCTGTCAAAAAAAGTATTGGTTTTGCCCTAGTTCTACTGCATTCAGGCACTTATTCATTGCAGAATATAAATAGCAGAAGTTAATTACTTTATCTTTAAATATATGTAGACATGAAATTATTGTTATTGAACTAATTAAATTTGTTTGGTAGATGTATTCGTTTGTCATATATAAAGCGTTAATTTATGGCTTGAGAAAAATATGTATTGTATAATTTGTATTGTATCGCTATCTTTCATATGTATACTTAAATTAAAAAAAGGTCGATACACTATATCGATAATAATCAAGTAAGAATATTGTCTCTCTTTTTTTAAATGTGTTTAATCAAACATGTTTTTTTTTTCATGTTTTGTTTTTGAACCTTAGTTTAATAAAACATGTTGAAAAAAATTTATACTAGTACCTGTGATGTGATGACACAGCTTATTATGGGTTGTTTATAGTTTTTTACTTTCAACATGGATTGTTTATAGTTTATCCGTATTAGAGTTTTCTCTAAGCATTTTTAATAAAAGATCAACAATGACAAACGATTTGATGAAATAACAGAAAACAAATTAATTATGGTAACAAAATGAGGCGAGCGATTTGTCACGGTGACGTACCACGAAGGGACGAACAAGAATTAGCATCTAACAAATCACCTAAATGCGTGATTAACAAATAATGATACAAACTTTTCAAAAAAGCAAACAATGATAAAATATCGGATTCATATTCAAATGTTATTTTAAAAAGTAACGTATAATTCTTATAAAAAATTATTCATTTTCCACTAACTGCTTTGTAGATCTTTAGGCCAGCTCTTTCTTTTTTCGTGGAAAATAAAATAAAAATAAAAGTGTGAACTCAACAGACTCTCTATCTTCTGCGGTTTTGTAATAGAGACAAAATAAACTCCCTTTCTTTTTTGTTTCTTCTTTTTGAACATAATAAACCCCCTTTCGTTAAGTAAATTGGGTTCACATTGTTATATGTATTTCAAGAATCCGAACCAAAGTCTCGTTTCTTTCGTATTGGAGCATTTTTACGACTAGGTACATAACCTTTTGCTTTGAGAATTTAAAATTTGCATTTTGACAAAAAAAAATTACTTCAGTATTTTATTATATACGTGAATACTTAAACCTGTACAACGTTTAAAATTAGATTTACGTGGTTATATCTACTTCTGTATTTTATAGAATACGTGAATATTTAAAACTATACAACGTTAAAATTAGCCTTATGGTAATTAACACTGACACCATTTAAATAAAAGATGATGTTTGTACATTAAACAAGCTCTAGAATGCCCATAAACCAACATGTCATTGACAAAAATAAATCCACATATACGTACATTTAAAATCACGCAGACAAAAAAAAAACATTTAAGTTCATAGAACTTATAAGTAAAATGACTTATAAAATTGGAAAGAAAAAGACTTCTAGAAGAAGATGAGAAGAGAGTTATAAGAAGATGAGAACATAGTTGTAACATATATTTATATATAAATGTGATATATACTACAATACTAATATATAAATAATAATGGAAATGGAAGATGCATGTTTGAGGTTGGTTGTTGTTTAGTTTGATTAGTGTTGCGTCCTCGCAGGCGGATTCCAAAATCCAATCATGGGTCAGAGCGGTTTCCGAGTGGTGTTGCGAATTTGTGTTCTCATAGCTTCAATAGATTGGGAGTTTTTGAGGCACTAGAAGATCTAAAATTCTTTAAGCTTATTAATGGAGAGGAAGTTTTTCTTTTCAATTTCATCAACCGTTTGGTGTGCTTCTTTCTTTCCAGTTTTTTTGCTTCAATCTTTTGTATTTTTCGTTTTTAGTTTGTTGGTTTTGGGTGTATTAGTCTGGGTTCAACAATCGCATCTCACCTCTGTATTTCTCCATGTATCTTTTGAAGCTTTTAATAATATCAGTTGATAAAAAAAAGGAAGATGCATGTTTGAGGAAGTTGCATTTAAGGAGCGTACTTAAAGACCTCTTGTGCTGTCACTGTTTAGGCCACATCGAATCGAATCACTCTGATCGGTTTACTATTGCGTTGTTGCATTTTATTAGTATTTGATTGATTTATGGGTTTTTATAATTTAATGCTTCACATTTTTACTAGTATTGTAGTAATAAGGAATACACTTGGCGATTCGCCAACTAATTTCAGGAATACACTTGGATGATTTCAATGGGGGATGATTGCGGGATCATTAAAACCAAGTTAACCCCCAACTGCATTTGTATTTGAGTAATTAATAAAATTTATTTTTAATGAAAGCTATAAAAGCATAGTAGCATACCCCTGAAATAAATTATTATTATATACTCCCTCTGTTTCACAAAGAGTGTCGTTTTAAGATTTAATTCTTGTTTCACAAAGAGTGTCGTTTTATATTTTCAATGCAAAATTTTAAAGAAAAATCCAGTTTTAACCCTATTGTTTTAATGTATTAATTAGAGAGAGAAAACTGTTTAATGAATTTATAAGGGATAGAAGAGACTTTTTATCAAATTTCTTAATTTGTGTGAAAAGTGTCAAAATGACACTCTTTGTGAAACAGAGGGAGTAATAATTATTATTATATTGGCCCATCCGGAAGATCTGTGAATGTAAGAGTTGAATATTTCTCCACTCTCTCGTATCGCTAAATAAAAACTTATTTTCATGCTCGGATGATTGACTTGGTTTACACAGAGAGGGAGAAAAACCTGCGATTTTAAATGGTGTGGAGTTTAAAACATATTATCTCCGTTTTCATAAAAAGAGTCATTTTAAGATTTGATTTTTGTTTTACAAAAATTGTTATTTTATTTTTAATACATAGTTTTAAATAAAAATTTATTTTTGACTTTACTAATTTATTGTATTAGTTAAAGATAATTTTTTATTCAATGTATGAACAATAAGTAAAACAAAATTTTTAATAATTTTTTAATATGTGTAAATGATATTTTTTATGAAACATTGAAAGTAACAATTAGAAAGAGCCTATGCCAGGTAGCCAACAGTCCATTAATTAACGATAACTCGTTAAAAATAGGTAGATAATTGAGTTAGGTAGATAAATAATACTCCCTCTGTTTTTGATAGTTTGATTTTTTAGGTTTTATATTTGTTCCCCAAAGGTTGATTTTTTAGATTAAATTTAATATATTCCTTTTTTCAAGACAATAAACAAACAAAAAGTAATAGAAAAAGTAAATTTAAATTCAAAAGCAAACAAAAAGTAATAGAAAAAAGTAAGTAATGATTGATTCTTAATATGTGTGAAATATCTAAAAAATCAAACTATGTGTAACGAAGGGAATAATAATTTTATCGATCAAAATAATATTTAAATATTAACTCGAAAATTCACCCGTTTATAAAATAAAAAAATATGTACAGTAAGTTAGCACTGGCATTCATCATCAGTTACGTTATGCCGTTGAAAAAGGTTCGATCTTCCTAAAAAAAGTTTTTACTGTTAAGTCAAACCAAACACACATGTACACGTCGGTTGTTAAAAAGGACTTATTTGGTCCATTTCCTCGACCAGGGGTATATTGGGAATTTCGACATTAACCCCTCCCCTTGATTGGGAAGAACAAGAAAGAAAGAAAGTACACGGGATACGTCTGTCTACTGCCAGCTGGCTTCCGTACTCCGCCATCCCAAAATACCTTAACCTCTTCTCTGACTCCCACATTCACATTCAAGTTTTCACACTTCCCCACGTTCCTCTATTTTCTTTTCCAACCAAATTCTTACTCCCTCTGTTTTTAATTAAGTATCGTTTTAGGATATTTCACACAGATTAAGAAAACATTAAATTTTTCTGTTTTGCCCTTCATTAAAACATTATTTTATTTGATAGGAATAATTAATAAGCTGAAAAAGTAGGGATAAAACAGGAAAATTTATCATAAATCTGTATTGAAATCCGAGAACAACAATTATTTGTAAACAAAAAAATAAGTGTAAAACGACACTTAAATCAAAACGGAGGGAGTACTTTATTTGCCAAGCTTTGTGATTCATATATCCTTTTGGGTTTCTTCTAGATTTTTAACCGGGGAAAGTAAAGGTTAGGTATCATCCGTCAAACTAGACTAAAAAAACCCATCTTTGAATTCCCCATGACCAAAAAACAAAAATAAAAGAAAGAAAAGTTGTCTAAATTACAATAATATATGTCATGTATGATAAGATAATCAAAGATAAACAAAAAGGAGAAATAGATGCTCCAGTTGGTATTCGTTTTAAGGGCCCCCTTCATTTATAGCAGAGTAGATAACCGAGTAATGGTTTTCCACAGTTTTTTTTTTTTTCATTTATTATTGATATTTAATAACTATATAATTTATATTTTCAGGTGAAAATAAATCCACTAGTTTCTACCAAAGTTTTGGTGAGACTTTTCAACTAATGAACAAAACTTACTTAATTTTAACCAACATTCAAAGTTACTTGCACGTTTTTTTGTTTTTTGTTTTTCGTTTCATTTTATCTCCACGAAGTTTATTTCACACGGTGTTACTAGTAACATTATTGCAACTAGTGATGATAGATCTAATCCGTCATAGGAATGCAATTACGCAAACCCATACTCGAATTTCATTAGCCACAACCACTAATACGGTACAATTTTTAAGCAATCACAAATTGTGTTTATTTTTCAAACACTCCACAAACTTTAATTAATTATCTTGCCTTAATAATTCTGCATTATACATATATATATATATATTGTATGATCTAATTCTTTCCGCAGTACTTATGTGATCAATTAGATCGGTCTTCTTCTTCTTCTTCTTTTGAAAAGTCAAAAGTCATATGGGTTTGGAAAATTTAGAACATGTTTGGTTGAAAAGAGAGAAAAAACCCCCAAGTGGTCGGATCTGTCCAAAATAATTGTGACGGTCACAAGAGGGAAAGATAAAAAGGAAACGGATTTGAAGGAAACGGGCCGAGAGAGATTTAAGACAGTCGCTCTACTCATCTCTCTCTCTGTTTCAACCCCACTTGTCGTCTTCCTCTCTATCAAAGACCAAAACCAAAATATCATTGAATGTGAGACAGAGAGGCAAAAACAAACCAGAGTTTTCTAACCCCTAAAATAATCCAACTTCCTTTTTTTTCCCAATTTCAATTTCAGTTTCTGGGTTCTAATCGATTTCGCTCCTTTCTCCCTCGGAAAGTTTGGAGCTTAGTAACAACGCAAAGGCGAGTTCTTATTTCTCTGTTTGATTCTACTCGATTTCTCTCCCTCACAGAATCTTCTTCTCTGGTTTTGTGACGAATCTGGGAGGAATCATTTTCCATTTACAGATGCATACTCTTCACCTGTCAGGGCTCTGAGATTTGTCTTTTTGCATCTTTCTGGGAATATTTTTTTTGTTTTTGTTTTTTTTGTTTCTCAGATCCATTGACCTGATCCACATACACAAAGTTTTGGTCTTTTTTTAAGGTTTAATTCTTGTCCAGTTGTGTAAAATCCTGGGTTGAAGCAAAAGCCATGAGTGGCTTCTTCATCCTCTTCTTAACATGCCTGGCTTTCTTCCCGGATCCTCTGCTTGCCGGTGTAGCGTCCATTGGGAGCATCGCTCCAGGGTTTGCAGGATCTCAGATGAATTACATCAACAACAACGGTCTCTTCCTCGAATCCAACAACTCAGGCTTTGGTTTCGGTTTCGTAACCACACCAGCTTCCGTTACTCTCTTCACACTCAGCATCGTCCACAAAAGCAGCTTGAGACTGATATGGTCGGCGAACAGAGCTTCCCCTGTTTCAAATTCCGATAAGTTCCAATTCGAAGTCAACGGAAATGTGGTGCTGCGCAGAGAAGAAGGAGGTTCCGAGGTTTGGAGATTGGATAATTCGGGCAAAAATGCTTCAAGCATCGAGCTCCGTGACTCGGGGAATCTCGTCGTTGTTTCGGGTGACGGAACTTCGATCTGGGAGAGTTTTGATCATCCCACAGATACCCTGATCACGAATCAGACCTTTAGAGAAGGCATGAAGCTCACTAGCAATCCTTCTTCTCCGAGCAACGTGACTTACGCTCTTGAGATCAGATCAGGAGATATGTTTTTGTCTGTCAACAGCTTGACTCCTCAAGTGTATTGGTCCATGGAAAGTGACAAAGATAGGATCATTAACAAAAACGGTGGCGTAGTGACTTCGTCGTCTCTCATCGGGAATTCGTGGCGGTTCTTTGATCAGAACCGGCTTTTGTTATGGCAGTATCTATTTCTAGGCAGTACAGATGATAACGCGACTTGGATCGCGGTTTTGGGAGACACCGGTGTGATCTCTTTTTCAAATCTTGAGAGTGGTTCGTCTGCGTCTGATTCTTCGACTAAAATCCCGACCGATCAGTGTGGGACACCCGAGCCTTGCGGGCCTTACTACGTCTGCTCGGGCAGCAAAGTGTGCGGATGTGTGCCCGGCTTGTCACGGGCTCGGTCTGATTGCAAATCCGGGATCGCTTCTCCTTGTAAGAAAACCGGAAATAATGCAACATCGCCCGTGCAACTTGTAAACGCTGGAGACGGGGTCGACTATTTCGCTCTCGGGTTTGCTCCTCCTCCCTTCTCCAAGAAAACCAATCTTGATAGCTGTAAAGAGTTCTGCAACAACAACTGCTCCTGCCTCGGTCTTTTCTTCCACAACAGTTCTGGTAACTGCTTCTTGTTTGATTGGATCGGAAGCTTTACAAACTCTAGGAATGGAGGCTCTGGTTTCGTGTCTTACATCAAGGTGGCCACCAATGGTGCGGGAGGTGGAGATAGCGGAGAAGATGATGGGAAACATTTTCCGTATATAGTGATTATTGTCGTGGTGACGGTTTTTATCATCGGTGTTTTGATCTTTGTGGCGTTTCGGATTCATAGGAGGAAGAAAACGCTTTTGGATGCTTATGAAGATCATAGTTCAGAGGAGGATAATTTCTTGGAGAATTTATCCGGGATGCCTATCCGGTTCGCTTACAAAGATCTCCAGTCAGCGACAAATAACTTCTCGGTGAAGTTAGGGCAAGGAGGGTTTGGATCGGTCTACGAAGGGACTTTACCCGATGGTTCTCGTTTAGCCGTGAAGAAACTCGAAGGAATCGGTCAAGGCAAGAAAGAGTTCAGAGCCGAGGTTAGTATAATCGGAAGCATTCATCATCTGCATTTGGTGCGGCTCAGGGGTTTCTGCGCTGAAGGGGCTCATAGGCTTCTCGCTTATGAGTTCTTATCGAAAGGTTCGTTAGAGAGATGGATATTTACGAGAAGAGACGGAGATGTTCTGTTAGATTGGGACACAAGATTCAACATCGCGCTCGGAACGGCTAAAGGTTTAGCGTATCTGCACGAAGACTGCGACGCCAGAATCATCCATTGCGATATTAAACCCGAGAACATCCTCTTAGACGATAACTTCAATGCCAAGGTATCCGATTTCGGACTCGCGAAGCTCATGACCCGCGAACAAAGCCATGTCTTCACAACGATGCGCGGGACGAGAGGCTATTTGGCTCCCGAATGGATCACAAACTACGCAATCTCAGAGAAGAGCGATGTTTACAGCTACGGGATGGTATTGCTGGAGCTAATAGGAGGAAGAAAGAACTATGATCCATCAGAGTCCTCTGAGAAATGCCATTTTCCTTCCTATGCTTTCAAGATGATGGAAGAAGGAAAGCTTTTGGAGATTGTTGATGGGAAGATGAAGAATGTTGATGTGAATGATGAGAGGGTTCAGAGGGCGATGAAAACTGCGCTTTGGTGTATACAAGAAGATATGCATTTGAGACCGTCGATGAGCAAAGTTGTTCAAATGCTTGAAGGAGTTTTTCCGGTGGTTCAGCCTCCGTCTTCTTCCACTTTGGGCTCGAGGCTTTACTCGAGTTTCTTCAAGTCCATTAGCGAGGAAGGCGGTGGTACGTCATCTGGACCATCGGATTGTAACAGTGAGAATTACCTCTCCGCCGTGAGACTCTCCGGTCCGAGATAGCACTCTTGTCTTTAGCCAATTCTTAGTATCTTAATTAGGTTTTTGGCTCACCATATTTTGTTGTATATTGTGCTGTGCTTGAAATTGTAAAAGATTAGTAGTCTCCAGTTTTCTAATAATGTTCCGAGTTTCTTTTTATTACGTAGTTTAATTGCACAACATGTCATTTTTCTCTACCGTCGTAGAACGCCTTGTCGTTTTTCAATCATTTTTTTATCGTCACGCATTCCGAATGCGTGCCGTGTCCTCCTAATACTACTCTCTCTGATAGACGGATTACTGCGTTTCTATTGGCTAAAACGTTTTGCTTACTGTACGCTCGTGGGTAGACAATAGAAACCCCAGTGGTACATAAAAAATCAGCTGGCGCTCGGTGATTCTCGTCCCACCGTTAGAGATGACGACGACTGCGTCCTTGTTTGAAACTTCTTCTCTTTTTCGGTGCTACTCGTCTCCTTCTTTCAAATTCAAATGCGAATTCGAATCTCCCGCGAAAACGAAAACGCGACTGTTCTCTCCGGGGAGTGGGAGTCATGTTATCAGATCGGTTACAGCATGTCGTATCCGTTGCGTCTCCGATGATCCCGGTAAGAGCGGATTCCGGTATCGTGGGCCCCTTCTGTTCTATGGTTTTCGTTTCCGTCGATCTCGGATGCTGTTTTGCTTTTCGGATTCTTCTTCTGATTCTGTCGGCGATTAATTCTTGGCGTGCTTACTGCTTAGTGATTTCGTGCTGAGATGTTCTGTTTCTGCATAATTCCTAGGTTCGCGTCCTGTTTTGGTTTCTAGCAGAAGAAAAATGGCTATCATGTTGTCCACTGTGCAGCTTCTGTCCCAAATGCTTCCGCCAAATGGAAAAGCAGCTGAGTGAGTTTTACAAATGGCGTCGAGTTTGGTTTGTTCATTTGGATTAGTATTCCTCATGTTATAATTTTGCAAATCGACTGTTGGGGGGGGGTTTCAGCATTTATCCAGTGATGCAAAGCGAAATAAGGAAAGTCGTGACAAAGGGCAAGGCTGCTGGTGTGCTTCGTTTAGTGTTTCATGATGCCGGAACCTTTGAACTCGACGATAATACAGGTAATTGCGATATGACTCAGTGATGGTGATCGGACTCGTTCTCAGAATTCTTCTAGTGTTTGTTTGTCAAGTTCAATGTAAAACCCCGAAATAGATGGACATGATTATGGTTTTTGAGCTGCCTTTTTATGTGCTTTTTATTGGCTTATTTGAGCTGAATATGAAGTATTGGTAGTTCTGGTCTGTTCAGTGGCTCTCTTCAGATGTTTCTTTTCGTTCACTTGTTAATATACCTCAGTTTGTTATTTGGGATTTGATGAAAAACCAAGCTTGGTTGGTTAAAGTTTAGGTTCAGTTTGCGCCTTTGCGATTTACTACACTTCTGTTGGTGTCTTCTTTCTTTCTCAGTAACAGATACTTTGCAATCCACTTTAGGTGAGATCAGCTACCTCTTAA
Organism: Alliaria petiolata; assembly: GCA_020283515.1. Lineage (NCBI taxonomy): Eukaryota > Viridiplantae > Streptophyta > Magnoliopsida > Brassicales > Brassicaceae > Alliaria > Alliaria petiolata. The sequence continues at coordinate 74,340,006 of JAHZTW010000004.1, read as the reverse complement.
TTGTACTTGGTAATGAATTTAACTGCAGGTGGCATCAACGGGTCTATTGCTTATGAACTCGAGAGGCCTGAAAACACAGGTTTGAAGAAATCCCTAAAGGCACTAAATCCCTCTCTTGGTTTTTTTTTTTTTTTTCCTGTTTGTGTGAGCAAATAAATATGCAAACTTTCACATCTATTTTTTTGTACTTTTATTTCAGATTTGTAGAATATGTTACTTTCAAATAACTAATTTTCTTGGTAGATGGATTCTTTGTTAGGTTCTAGCGAAAGCAAAGATTAATATTGATGCTATACAACCAGGTAATTACCGTTTGAACTTCATAAACCAAAGAAACGTGTACTGTTATGCGCCTTGGTGCTAATGTTCTCAATCTGTGTGATCTTAGTGTCTTGGGCGGATATGATCTCTGTCGCTGGGTCCGAAGCAGTTTCGATATGTGGCGGCCCAACAATTCCTGTAGTTTTGGGAAGACTTGATTCAACGTAATGAATGGTACTTTGTCCTCATTCGTATAGATCTCTGGTCGCTGTTTCTATATGTCCAACAGGATGATTGTTTTAACGTTCACAGGCAACCTGATCCAGAAGACAAGCTACCTCCAGAATCCCTGAGTGCCTCTGGTTTGAAAGAATGTTTCAAAAGAAAAGGGTTTTCGTGAGTCCTTGCTCTAAAGTAGCTACAAATTGTTTTTATAACAACATTTTGTAACTTGACATCACTGGGGTTTGTGGTGCCATTGCAGGACGCAAGAACTTGTTGCATTGTCTGGAGCACATACGCTTGGGAGTAAAGGCTTTGGAGATCCATTTGTTTTTGACAATGCGTACTACAAAATCCTTCTTGAAAAACCATGGACATCAGCATGTAAGTATCATGACAAGGTTCTTAATTTCTAATATGGTTATATATTCAACCATTCCTCCCTATGTTGCATTATCTGCCATATTGTGAAGATTGACTGTAAGACTCAGATTACATCTCTAAATAGTTTCCTTTTTACGACTCCACTTTGGATGCAGCCAAAATGACGAGCATGGTCGGGCTGCCTTCGGATCATGCCCTCGTGGATGATGACGAGTGCTTAAGGTTTCCTCTCTCATCTACAGATATTTCTTACCCTTTTTTTTTTTCAGTATCGCATTTGCTCAAGTGACATTTCAAGCAGAGTGTAGTAATGTGCTGAAACACTCGAGCTTATTGACAAAACTGGAAACTATTCAACTGATATAAGATTCGCGGTTTGATGCACAGGTGGGTGAAACGATATGCGGAAGACCAGGGCAAGTTCTTCAAAGACTTCACCAATGCTTATATCAAACTAGTTAATTCTGGGGCCAAATGGAAAATGTTATGATGACTAATTTTATCTTTTGTTAGTTCATACGTGTTTAACATGCCTGAATTATTTGGGTATTTGCTAGTAGTATGGAAAAACTTTCCCCTACCTATTTTTACCCCCCCCCCCCCCCCCCCAAAAAATTTAACATATAAATAGTCAAAATTTCGTCTACGTGTGCGATGATTCGTATGAATTACCTAAAAGAAATAAACAGTGATAGTCAAAATTTACAGCCATATCATTCTTTCTCCGGTGGGCCCACTAAGGAGAGAGCAACCAGGTTTCAAACTTGAATTTATGTGAAAAAAGATAATAGAGATATGAGAACTTGCTAAATTACTTTATAAGCTGAATATTCGGAGTTTTACTTGAATTCCAATAGTCGTCCTCTATTTTATTCAGTACGTTTTAACGGAGACAGCAAAACCATTTTTGATATATGTTGTTTTAAGTATTGCTTAAGTTCATTTCGTGTAAATTTTGACTATTCATAGTACACGTACGAATCATCCAAAGTAGGTGAAGTTTTAATAGAGATATGTCGTTTTTTTCAGTTGAAAGAGGTGACAATGACATATGACAAAATTATCTGTGATATATATATTGATCAAATAGGTTTTTTTAATTGTTAATCCAATAAGAAATCATTGAAAAACAAATTTAGAATGAAATTAGGATTAGAAAGGAATGATGGGATGAGAAAGTTTTGAGAGACATCAAGAAAGGAAGGGTGTCGCAGTTGTACCTGTATCTTACCCTAATCGCTGGACCAACTTGTCTCTTAAGTCTTAATAAAAGTGGTTTTTGTGTCTAATCACTTTGCTTCCTCTTTAATCACTATCTCTCTCTCTCAGTGCTAATCAGGATAATCATACTTCTTTGTTAGTTGTTACCACTTTCCTACTAAAGAAAATAGTTTCTTCGATTATTATTATTAACTCAATAAAAAAAGGCACCAAACTTAACTTGTTGGGAACATGGGAGGATCCTTGTGTTTCTCCAAGTGCTTTGTAACTTACCCTTGATATACGGTCTACAAAATATGGATACAGTGATTTGTTTCATCTTTCAAGTCACGGATGCATAGTCTGATATTAAGAAGGATATTAGACGGAATCAATTTATGGAACAAAACTAAATCTTATTAAGTTTATGACTCTCTTAGAAATATTGGACGGAATCAATTATCTATGCTTGCCTTACTGATCTCAAGAAGCAAAACTTGTTTGGTATATTATGTCGTTTTCACTCTCAATCTAATCCGGTGTTGTATAATTTTGGGTATGACCCATATCTTTCTCACGAACCTATTATCGAAGCGTCAATCATCTACAAAGGTCGTGTACGGTTCATCATTTGCTTCCTTTATGGAGAGATGTAACCCCGCAATATCCTCCTCCATGGAGTGTGTTTGTAAAAGCTCAATCTTTCGAGTTAAAAATGTCATTCGCTTGTCTTCATTGGCAGAAGAATGAAAGATCGATTTGTTTGTAATCGATGTTGAAGCCCTTTCTAAGAAGCTTCCGGTTTATATCTTTGATATAAGCCGTGTAACCTATCTTTCCGGCTTTTGCCGTGAACCGTATTTCGACGCATCCGAAATCTTTGGATTCGCAGTCGTTTACTTATGTTGTTTTTTCAGCTTCACTTGCTAGCACTTTTAATTTCTATATTCTGTTTCATTGTAATCTGCAAGGTTAAGAGTAATGAAAGAAATGTTTGAACCAAAAAAAAGAATCCAGACAAGATTACCTCGGTTATTAACTGCTGGCTAACTGCTCCAACTACTTTCCCCGCTTCCGAATCTCTTGCAAGCGTCGAGTCCCAAATCTATATGATGGAAAGTCAATAATTGGAAAGATATTCAAAACTAAAGAGGCTAGATTGCATTAAAAAAAAAAAAACCTGAAATAGAATTAACTATAGGAGTACGAACACTTGATGGCCAAAATCATATTCAGACATGATGTATGTTGGGAAGAAAAGAGATTTGGAGCACACCTTCTAAGCTTGTTAATTGGTTTTTCTAATTGTTAATTACTATAACTAATAAACTACTAGTTTCTCTGTAGTCTCTGTAGTCAACGAAATAAGTATTGTTAACTTTCATTTGGTTTCTTACAAAGTACTGTCATTTGAATTAATTATTTTGGCCTACCACAAGCTTTTGGGTGTGTACATGTGGGTGCATGTATTTAAATATGAAACACTTGTGTTCTTTATTTTGCATAAAATAGGAAATGATGTACTTTATTAACTTCTCATTATCTATATAATCCAAATCTGAATATTATTGATTGGTTAAAAAAAGAAGTAAGTAAATATTAATCTAATTGTATCATCATATCATATTGGTCTATATATAAGTCAAAACAATTTGTATAAGTTATATTTCTTACTGTCGTCAATTATCATATCGATGTCATTTTTACATGTACTGTAATTAAGTAGTCCGCAAGATTACTTATTGTTACTTTGAAAAGTAAAATTATTTTAGTTATTTATATATATATATATATATTTAAAAAAAAAATAGTGTAGATTCCATGAGCTGGCTTTAATATTTTCTGATTAAATGTGTTAATTAACTAAATGGATAAAGTTTGCATTTAAGAGTAAAGTATGTTATAATAGTGGGGGGGGGGGAGAATATGGTTCACCTTATTAAAGCGACCAATATAACTAACGAAAAGATTATTCAGATTGATTAAGAAAATGAGAAGGTGTTTTTTTTTTTTATAATGGGAGATTGGAGAAGGTCGTGTCTTTCTCCTTTGTACTTAAACCAAAATATAAAAGCAATCTAACCATATCCAAACCCCCAAAATCCGGGTTTCTTTTTTTTATAACATATATTAATTTGGACTTGTTTCCCACTTATGTTTCTTCTTTTTTTGCCCAACCACTTATGTCTTTTTTTTTATAATCCAAGCTTTTCATATACAGTATTGTTAGTGGATTTAACTCAAATTGTGTAATATGAGTATATATAGATTCATTATATATAAAGGTTTTACTATGCGTATCTATAAAAAGATGTGTGAAAGAGTTAACAAAATAATTTAACATCTTGAGGATAATGTGATTTTACCCTTTATTTTACACTGATTCTATGTATTATCTTTGAAACTACAGTATTTCCATTCATAACCTAAAACTATTCATTTCAGTTTAAAATAATTACATCATGAATCTCCAAAAAGGTTTCAAGTGTAGAGGATTCTACTTTTTTGTTTGTACACATTTAGTTTACCAATGGAACAGTCACTAAAATTGATATATAAATTTGAACAATTTATATTGATTTACCCAAAAAATCGACTATCTTGACAGTCACCAAAACTGAAGTCAATTAAAAAACAAAGTTTCAGTTGCATGTGTTTTTTTTTTCCCCAAGTTGCATATGTTTTTTCTTTTTTTTTGGAACATTAAGTTGCATATGTTTAAAGTTCAAAACTTATTTGTAGACTTGTATATAAAAGAAGAAAAATATTAAAAAGATTAATAGTGTTCCATGAAACTCCCCATCACTCCCACGATCTTAAAATAAATAAACCGCCGATTAACCGTAATTTTCTTGATGACGTGGCACTTAGATTTCGAATAGCCGCTGTAATAAATATTAATCGTTTTGTCATTTTTATCTCTTCGCAAAGAAAAAAAAAATCTCTTTCTCTCTCTCTCCTTTTTTTTGTTTTTTAATTCACAGACAGAATCAAACTTGTGTAGACCGAGAATCCATCCCTCAGAAACCCCAAAACAAAAAAAAAAAAACCACTCAAGAACAAATCGAAATCTCAACTCTATGAAACCTCATCCTTCTCCTTCTTCTTCCATTCCTTCGATTTTTGCTTCAATGGACGTTTGATTTGCTCTGGTACTGCGTTTGGTGAGGAAGATGCGCGTCTTAGTATCCTCGTTTTTTTTTTTTGCCTGGTTTTCTTGTTTCTTCTTTGTTTGGTTGCTTTCAAAAATGGCGGAAGTTCTAATGAATCTGAGGAACTTATCTACTTGTCCGTTTTCATTGCTTGGTTTCAGTGTCGGTAGATCGAAAGTTTTACTGCCACTTACCGATTTGCTTCACTCCCCTGACTAGTGAGCTCAGTACCACGAGATTTAGGTTTTTCTGATTTAGATTTGCTTCTATTTCCAGATTAGATTTGCGTTTCTCGGGTTGGTTTACTTAGATCGATTCAGAAGTCGGAAGTTAGGTGTCGATGAGTAAGCCTGGTGACTAGGTTTTTCTGGCTTTTGTGGAAAACTTTCTCTCGTTGATCGGACAATTATTTTGAGGAATGTGTGTATTGTCTACGGATCCATCTAAATATATCTATGTACTTTGAGTGGCTTACGTTTGGGTATTGGACAAAAACAAGTGCTTTTATGTTACAACACTTTTAAAATGTAGCTTGAATCTTGGTCACTGACACAATGTTGATTGATATGTAATTGACTTCATAAACCCTAGATAAACGCTCTGATTTTGTGGGCAAATGTTTGTTGTCTGTTGATTAATTTTCATTATAATGCCTGGTTCAAGGGTGTGTATAAATTTAAGTGAATGCTTTTTTAAGTAAAATCTCCTTAATATTTCAGTTTATAAACTTCTCTGCTCAGGAACTTGATAAGTGCTGATGCTATTTACCTTTTTTTTTGTCTCTTTCACTTATACCAGTGTTAGTTCCATATTTGTTTGTTTTGTAGTTTACTATGGATCCTGAAAGTATCATGGTGGCTGATGGGACTGACTCTGCTCTTGCAAATGGTGGCTTAACAATGGAAAATGTCAGTATTAAAGGAAATGGTGTTGCTTCTGGTGAAACCTTGGATACTACTTCAGAAAGTCAGAATGAGAATTCGGGTGACAGTTCCACTTTGGATGCAATTGAACACCCTAAGGAGGCAGCTGAGGTTTGTAACTCTTGGATGGTCAATCTGCTCGTCCATCAGATTAACAGTTGTATTAACATTTGTGTTCTCTCTTTTTTTTTTTATAGGTCACACAAGTTGAAAACGTAGATGACCCAAAGTATATTAAAGGCCAAAAGGCTCAACGGAAGCTTAAGCATGAGAAAATCTCAGGTGGTAAGAATGTTCCATCAGTTCATATCAAAAAGAAGAAAGAGAATAAAGGTGCAGATGCTAAAGTGGCAGCATCAAATGGTTCTGTTGCTCCCAATGCACACGCAACAAAGTCTCTGAAGAGCTCATCATTCAATGGCAGAGAGGCTCAAGTCACGGAGGTAATTATCCCTCGCAGTTTGCTTCTAGATTTATTTGCTTTGGCTTTTGCATATTTTTATGTGAGGTTTTTTTTTTCCCTGGCTGGTGATTATTTCTGATTTCTTCTTTATAATAACAGCATGGAAAGCAAGACTCTGCACCAGCTGAAAGCGCCGCCGGGTATTAAGTCCCTCATTTTTGAATTCCTAGTTTCTTTCCATATGGTCTTGAAGACTTTGGGTTCACTGCTAAAACCCAAAAAAATTGCCATTAAAACCCAAAACATTGATGATAAGTCTTCTCACTTATCTTTTAGTCACTTAACAATCGTTGAAACTGGAGAATTCTTTCTCTCTTTGATACAGGGACAAAGTGAAACCAAAGCCTCAAAAGAAACAAGTCCATGAGACATCTGAAGATGATACTCAGTCATCTAAGTATTTGTTTCACCTTTATATTTACCAGTTATTCTTTCTTGTGGCAAGCTGGGGCCTTTTTGCATTTGGATCTCATTTTTACCATTTATGCTGATTATAGCTTTCTGGTTTCTTAGTAGCCCGAAAGCAGACGATGGCAAACCTCGTAAAGTTGGTGCACTTCCAAATTATGGATTCAGTTTCAAATGTGACCAACGGGCTGAGAAGAGAAGAGAGGTTTGCGTTTTGATTCACTATACTTGTCCTCTCTCCACAAACATGTTTAAAAATAAACATATTTCTGCTTTCATATGGTGCAGTTCTATGTTAAGCTTGAGGAAAAGACTCATGCGAAAGAAGAGGAAATCAATAACATGCAAGCCAAGTCCAAGGTTGTGTTCTAAACCCACTTCTCTGTCACAGTGTTCTCGACCTACTTTCGTAAAACAAAATAAAAAAAACTATTGGTTCTCTTGCAGGAAACACAAGAAGCTGAGCTTAGGAAGCTAAGGAAAAGCTTGAACTTCAAAGCCACACCCATGCCTAGCTTTTATCAAGAACCTCAGCCGCCTAAAACCGAGTTAAAGAAGGTACTTCTGCTCTCTGCTCAACCAGGATCTCATTTTTTAGTGAAGTACTAATTCTCTTGTTTCATGTAAAATTGCTGTTTACTTCCAAGAAGATACCACCAACAAGACCCAAATCTCCAAAACTTGGGCGAAAGAAGACTGAATCTGAAGAAACTCACACCCCTCGACTCGGTAGGCTGAGCCTAGATGAGAGAGCTTCTAAAGATGACCCAACTGCTAAGGGAATTGTGCCAACAGTTGAGCTCAAGAAGCAGCCGGTGCGCAAGTCACTTCCAAGATTGCCATCTCAGAAAACGGCTCTCCCCGATGGAAAACCTGCCCCAGCAAAAGCTGCCACAACCTCAGCAAAGGTGAAACCTGAAAGAAAGAAAGTTGAAAAAGATGCAGAAACTCTAAACCAGTCTTCACATCCCATAGAAGAGGAAGCACAAGTGACTCTATCAGCCAATGCTGATGCAGAAGATTCACATGAGATTGTATCTCCAAGGATGGATGAAGACAGAGCCGAGTCCATCGAGGTCACTGAAGTGGTTGCTGTTGAGCATTAAAAAACTCTGCGGTACGATCATTACTCTGAGGACTCATATCTTGCATTAATTAAGGAGGAGAACAAGAGAAAAAGAAACCGTATAATATTTATATATATCTTCAACAAAACTTGTCTGAGAAGAAATGGGTAAAAGAGTGAAAAGAATCATATGGGTTTGGTTCTAAAGGTTGCTGCTTTTAAATATTTCTGTGTTTGATGGTAATGTTTTTAATCTTTAAGCTATTTTTGATGTCAAGATCTTGTTTTCTTTTTCTTTTTGATGCTTTGATTCCTAAAAGGTGAATATTCAGGAGATTCTGCGTTCGCTCTGTGTATTTTTTTTTTCTTTTTTGTGCAATTTCTTTTGTTATAATTGATTATCTTCTGTCCCAAATTTTGTTAGCTATCCAACAGAATAAACACTAAACACGATGTTGTAGGAGATGGAGTTTGAGATTTCCACAAAAATATAAAATACGTGAAGATGTAAAAACAAAAGTTCAACTAACAATTTGGTAGCTACAAGGGGTTGTGGTTTGTGGTAAGTGGGTAACTAGTAATGGTTTGTTGTATTAACGAGAGCTGAACGCGACACCTCTCGCAACCATTGATCAATAATTGATTCTTTAGTTTTTTTGACAACCAATAATTGATTCTATCCAAAGCGCAGGACCAAACTCAATTCACACTTTTTAGCTCTAAGCCTAAGGACACAAACCACTTTATTCTTCTTTGGAATATCACATTTTTGTCGCAATAATGCAGCTTTGGACTTTTGAGACTTGGTTCGTCTTTTCCTCCACAATTAGCATCAATCAATCTACCTCAATGTGCAGAAGATATTTATGATTAAACCGGACTTTTGAGTTTTTATTATATTATACCGGTTTCAAGACACAACTGATACAGATGGATTATAGGTAGATGTAGATAAACCATTCTCATATTTAATTTCTTCCCCTTCCTCTTCCTCTTCTTCTTCTTCAGTATCCCATAGAAATCGAGCATATGAGGCAAGAACATGACTGCAATAAACACAAATCATCACGCATTAGATTTACATTTATCATGATGATGTGTTGTATTATCTACTGCCACACCACATAAACATTGCAGATGCAGAGAGAGAAAAACCATGAACGATGTCTGTCATATTCGAACGTGTGAGGCTATTGTTCTGAGACAAAATGACCAATCACTTCTTCAAAGGTTGGATATAGAGCAAATCACATTTGATCCACAAAATCATTTACGTGAAATGTTATCTTATTATTCGCTTTCAAGTTTCAACCAACCCATTCCCATGGAACAAATCTAAAGCTGGCCATAACAAATACTCAATTCCCACTAACATATCAGCAATCTACAAAAATGGGTTAAAAAAAGGTTGATGAACTAAAATCCGAATCCAAAGTCAGAGTTTATTGATTAGGTTCTAAGCAGATTCTGGAGAATAACAATTCTAGTAACTGTTATACTCACCAGTCACGAGGAGAAGATTGAACAGCTTGATCAAAGTAAGACTGAGCACGAACACCGTCTCCGTGATTTTTCCATATCAAATCTCCATACATAGACAACATCTCTCCATCTCTCCCATTCTCAGACAACATCGCTCTCTCACAGTACTCCTCTGCTTTTCTCTCATCTCCTTTCACCTGCAATATTAGTACACGATATTTAACCAATCAAATTCCGAAACCAAGAGCAAAGATCGATTTCGATTTAGCAATAGTGCGTACAAGGTCCAAGTGATAAGACTCCTTATAGTTTAGCTTTATCATCTTTATCTTGTTTCTACTGGCCTGTGCATTTTGGGAATCAAGGTGTTGAAGTTTACACTTATATACGCGGGCTTCAAGGATTGTCAAATTACAGTAGAATAAAATTTTCCCGAATATGTATATTAACTGCAATAAATCTACTGGATTTTTTGTAGCAAATATTATGACGCAATTTTGAAATACGGAGGTTTTATTTCCAGATTAGAACAACTGAACAAGTATGGTGTATGTATGTGTATGTATACCTCTTTGAGGAAACGAGCGTAGTTTGCGAGAAGAAGAGCGTCTCCGGGATAACGTTGGATCATCTCTTCGTAATAACCGTCTACGCTCCCACCTCCACCTCCACCTCCACCGCCACCTCCGGTGCCGTCTCCGCCTCTACCGCCAAATCCACCGTTCGAACCTCCCTGGAGTAGCCTGGATCTCTCCAAAACCCTAGACGACGCCGTTTCGTCGTAGTAGACGCTGGACGTTTTGTTTCTGCTCTCCGGCGCCTGAATCGCTCGCATCTCGTAGAGGTTTCCATCTGAAGCAGCTCTGGGAATCGATTGACAACCCCGAGGAGAAGCAGAGACGGATCGAGCCGTCGTTACAACACGGCCTCCNCGGCGCCTGAATCGCTCGCATCTCGTAGAGGTTTCCATCTGAAGCAGCTCTGGGAATCGATTGACAACCCCGAGGAGAAGCAGAGACGGATCGAGCCGTCGTTACAACACGGGCTCCGTTTGTACATCGTGGAGCCGACGATTTCTGGGCGGCGCGTAGATTAAGGTCCAGAGATGACGCGCTTCTCAGTATCATTTTTAGTTGAATTTCTGGGAAATATTTTTAGTGGAGTATGTGTGTGAGAGAGAAGATGAAAGATATTTATGACTAAAAATATCATGGAGTGTACGTTCTTATCAGTCCCCACTATTTGTTATTACTATCAAATTGACCCCAAAGTTTCAGTATTCACAATTACATCCCTTTATCATTTTTTCTGGTCTAGAGAGGGCCCAACTTTTAGTTCTTAGACGGGCTTGATTGGTTTTTCCGCAGCTTTTGCGGATAATAGCGATTGTTGGCGTTTGACAACAATCACACAAAACACTTTCTACCGTTTCGAACTGTTTTGTGTCGTTCAAAATCAAAAGCTCCTTGCAGCTAGCGTTTGCGGTTGCGGACGATTACGGGTAGATAATTAAAAAATTAAAAATTAAAAAAACACAAAATTTATTTAAAATTAAGATATATATATAACAAACTTAAAAAAAAAATAAGATTTGAATATTATAATTACAAATAAATAAATAAATTTGACAAATTTTAACTAATATTCATTAACAATCTTTCATAATTTTATATGTATAAGATCTATAAACTCTAATTATTTTGATAAATTTTTTCTTCATCACTAATGTATATATAACAACTAAAATTCTTTTCATCTAACATCTCCATACAAAAAACAATTTTTCTATTAAAATCATAACTTTCATCCAAACTAAAAAAATTGAAAAATAAAAATAATAATTTTTATAATTAATTATGTTTAATTAATAATTTTATAGTTTTTTTATAATAATATGGTTTTTAATATTTTTTATAGTTATAAAATTTGTTTATATTGTTAATTTATTGTTTAACCGTTATTGCACCTGCAAAGTTAACCAGTCGTAAATATCCCGCAAATGCACATGTTTCTAACCGCTGTGCCAGTCGTACAACCCGCTTAATAACGCTGTTAACCACAATCGTCCGCTTCCGTAAACTCCCGCAACCGCAACAACTGCATTTAAACTAATCAGACCATAAGTGTAGACATTTTAACCGCGCCAAATCGAACTCGAACGGAACCAAAACTGAATCAAATCCGATAATCATCGAAATCTCTATAAATTTTAGTGTCTCATATCGAGGTAATGAATGTTACATGTGATAGATTTGTTCATTCGTAATGTTTTTACTTTCTAGATTTAGAGCATTTTGTGAGTAAAAATAACATTGAATCAAATATGTATATACTATATATAAGACACATCTAACCGAACCAAACCAAATTCTAGCAGAGTGCAAAATTATTACGCTACAAGAACCAAAATGAATTGAAGAAATATTTAAGAAAATATAATATTTGAAAGCATTTTTCTCATCAGACCAAAAAAAGAAACATTTTCCTAAATTCTACAACTATATTAATTATATATCATCTTTAAGATTGAGACTTTGATAAACGAATACAAATTATATATCAATTTTATCGAAAAAAATAATCGTTGTCAGATTTTGATTGGACACAGAAATACGTAAGTCGCTGGATCAAGGAATTTGATTCTGCCCCACAAATAGGCTAAAGGAGAGAGATCTTTCGCATCTTGAACCGATTTCCACGGTCATAATGAAACCAAGAACATGGACAAAGAGATATCTCTCTTTCAAAATGGATGAGGAATAACAGACGGACGTTGGTTGTAATTTAAAGACTAATTGAAGAATTTCAATAATGGATACATAGTCTATATCTTCTTTTTCCCAATCATATATATTTTGTTTCTTAAGTTCCATGTGATTCTTTAATCAAATCATATGTATAAGCCTTCTTCCTCCCAAACATCAACAAGAAAATGCACCATGTCCTGTAACATTGCATCATCATCAATTTAAACAAGTTTTCCTATCAACAGCGACACCAGATATCTAAATCCCAGATGAAAAAAAATCTAAACAATCTTCTATTACAATTAATAATTAATGTCTTGACTCTTGAGCAGGAAACATGAATAATCAATCACCTGAAGAGGTATCGGTCGAGGAAAAGGTTTGTTTGTGCTCAATAAGCTACCATATGTCGAGTTCCAGCTGAAAAATTATCATAAAGTATGAATTAGAATTTAGAAGTAAGAGTTTCATCTTAACATTGAAGAATTTCAAGAAACAAATCATATGATTAAGCATAGAAACAAATTAAATACTTCAATTTTTGTTTTGTTTTATTTGTCCGAATATTTAATAATACAAATTATAATTACTAATTTTCAGCAAGAAGATTGTTCACTGGTTGTCACCTTATTGCAGGTTCTAGAACTCGGCATTGTTGGCTGGTTCTGCATTCGCGCCATTGGTGTCTCGTTTGGTTCCATAGAGCAAGCCCTTCAATGAAAATAAATGAAGAAGTAATATATATATATATTGGCACAATTACTAAGTAATATTACTTGCTTCTGTAAAGGGAAACTTAAAGCAAAGTATCAAATGTAAATGAAGGATGATAAAGCTAACGTAGAAAAGCGTTTTAGTATAATGTTTGTGGACTTATATATATGCATATGCAATTCTTGTAACGTATGCACCAAATTTAGACTTTGATAGTTTGATTGGATAGTGTTTGCTACTATGCTTACCGTGTAATTTGTTTCAAATGAAGTTAATGGCATATATACACACTCCGCCAAAATATTTTATGCATGGAATGTATGAAGTTTTTTTTTTTAACGATATATATGTTTACAAACGCAGACATATATAAGTTGGCTTTTGAAACAACTGAGGCCTTAGAACACCAAAGATAGATTTAATTAAGAGTAGTTACCATGGTTTACAAATTCGGTAGAGTTGCTTGTGCTGCACCGGGGATCAAAAGGCGGGTTTAAAGATTGTGATCGAATCGTGATATTGTGGTCCATATCACACGTACTTGTGCTCCAGAAACCGTCTGATGAACCACAACCTTTCTTCACAACCTTCCCTTGGATTTTGAGTCCCTTTGATGGCTCATCGACTTCCACAACTGAAGACCTTCCACTTTTGCGGTATCCGAAACAGTTTATGCTCTGTACACAAAACCATCATTAATACATAGAAAATATTAACAACGTTACCTCTTGGTACGTTCTAGTATGTTTGATCTATGCGGAAACAAATCAATTTGGTTATACGGGATGGCACACATTGATGAGGGTTTTGCATTTTGATCTTAGAGATTCCATGAGGCAGATAGGGAGAGCTTGGAAGTAAGCTGCCAGGAATCGGAAGGAAGAGCAACAACTCGTCTTACTAAATTGTGTTTGTGTTTTTATTAAGAATGAAGAACAAGAACACATAGCTAGCTAATACAAAGGAAAAAAAAAACGTAATGAACAGAAGAAGAGAGATTAAAATTGGGAGAGAGAATAAAAAAAAAGACTCAAAAAGATTAGTATATAAGTATAATATGCCTCATAAGACAAGCAAACACACTTAAGCACAAAAAGATTCCGGAGGTTAAAATTTAGAAGCAAGTAAGGCATCATTACATTGTTTAAGTTGTAATGTGACAACTTAAACGGGGGCACATAGTTTTATAACTATTCAAAGGAAACGGAGAATTTCCATTGGTGGAAACATACAGATAACAACTATATAATATCCGGATTGGTTATAATTTGTTTTAGAGAAAAAAACAAGAATTAACATTATCCATATATGCTCCGTTTCTTGTATGCATCATCCGTAAAGAACATCCCATATACACAAAAACTTTATGATCTCCTTCAGAAAAATGGATAACACTTGGCTCTAACCTAAACTATATACAAATAAATGCAAAAAATATTTTACGTTGAACTGAAAGACAGCCTTAAGTCGTATAACATTTTGGAAAAAGGAAAAAAAAAGTCGTTTTTTTTCACTTTATAAAAGAAAAAGCTTTGATTAAACCCGTCGGTGAGTAAATTCATTAATTGGTGCAGGCAGGTCTACACAATCCATGCAATGGAGGTGGACCCAGCAGTACCAGATCATTTCCACCCAATCCCACTAACAACAACTGGAGCCTGGAGGGTATCGATTTGATTCCTCAACTCCTCCTCTTAAAAGAAAGAATAAATATGTTTCCCAAAATACCCTTTATAACGTTAACGTTAAAAGGTCAAAACGAAGTCGTATCGAGAAAGGACTGAACCGAGGTCACCATGTTCTTCTCCACAGCTTGAGATGCGGTCGCTTTAATTTTCAAACCAAAAAGAACAAACACAGAAAACGCTTTTCTCTCTCTCTCTCATCGAGCTTCATTTTCCGGCGGATCACACTCAGGAATTTTCGCCATCGTTTTTTTTGCGGAATCAGAAGAGATCGAAAGATGTTTGATGGTCTCTTAGGCCGCGGGTTTGCTCCCAAGGGGTTTGTCTTCTTCTTCTCTCTCTCTATCTCTCTTGCTTTGCTCATGCCATTTTCTCTCTCTGATTCCATTTCCGAATTTTACTATTTATCTTAACTTTGCTTGTTAATCTCAAAAATTATTTTGGGCGAATCGATTTAATTGTGTGATTTGGTTTCGGCAGAAAACCACTGATAAAACTGACCAAGAATAAGATCGAGGTTCTTCGGAGGAAGAGGACTGCCACGATCAAGTTTCTGAAGAGAGATTTGGCCGATCTCGTCTCTAATGGCCTTGACGTTAATGCTTATAGCAGGGTACGTTATGTTTCAAACGCTTAGTTTGGTTTGGTTTGAGATATTTTTCAATAAAATCCGGATTTATTTAGTGATTTGCAATCGCTTGAGGCAGGCTGGAGGGCTTCTTGATGAAGTAAGGCATCTCTGGAATCTTGACTTTGTTGACAAGACCTGTGATTTCGTATATAAGCAACTCTCTACGATGCAAAAGATGGAGTAAGTGTCAATGGTTTTTGGTTTGAGATTTCCATCTTATCTAATCTTTCAATGTGTATGCCATTCTTCCTGGATATATAGCATTTCTTAATCTATCTTGAATTTCTTATGATTCATGAGTAGTTGTAACATACTCCGAGTAGATGAGAAATTTCTTTGCACATTCTCTGCCACATCAACTTGTTAGGTTCTATTTTGAAAATCAGGTTCTCTAGATTATTATATCTAGTAAAAAAATTGAATATCTAGAACCGTAGAACGAATGACACTGACCTCCTACTTTGGCATTTTCCTGTTTGCGCTGTTCCTGTTTCCTTGGCGATGTGAATTGTGTTCTGTGGCTCAGTGGAACGTTCTCAAAGATAATTGAAGTAATTTGTTCAAGGTCGAAACATGGTTACGTTCATTAGTTGATTTTGCGCTTCTTTTTCCAGGGAATGTCCAGAAGATTGTCGTGAAGCTGTGTCGTCGCTAATGTTTGCAGCCTCTGGATTTTCTGAGCTGCCCGAGCTGCGTGAACTGAGGCAAATGTTTCACGAAAAATACGCAAATTCACTTGGATTGTTTGTCAACCAAGAGGTAAGAGTTTTTCTACTGGATTTTCTGGTAATCTTATACAGCACACATGTTTAGGCACCTAATGGTTTCTCTTATAGCTTGTTGAGGGTATGTCATCAAAGCCATTTTCTTTGGAGAAGAAAGTAAAGTTAATGGAAGATGTTGCATTGGAGTTCTCTATTCGTTGGGATTCTAAAGCTTTTGAGAAGAGGATTTTGAGACATAATACTAGTTCAGTAAAGGTATGACAATGACTCATTTATTTTCAAGGGACAATAAACTGAAATATATGAAAAGACACTGAATTATGATTTCTCTCCTGGACATGAACAGGAGACCCCAAAAAGCACTTACGACAAGTACAAGCCTGTAGACGGAAGCATGTCCTTGCACGGAAGCATGTCCTTGCCATCAGAAAGAAGAGATCCTTTGTTTCAACCTGATAATTATCAGAATGGCCTCAGAGAACATCAGCATAGCCTAACATCTAACGAAAAGTCAGATAATGTTCGTCACGCCTCCAGATCAGAAAGCAAGGACGAGAAAGCAGAAAGGAAAGAGTTTTATATGCAACATAAACAAGAATCCTTTAGAGAAAGACATCAACCAATTTTTACCGAAGGTGACACTATAGTAATGAAGGTCAAGCGAGAGAATCAGCATCGACTACCATCTAAAGAAAAGTCAGATGATGTCCGTCACGCCTCCAGATCTAAAAGACCTGAACCTATATTTAACGACGGTGATACTATAGTAATGAAGGTCAAGCGTGAGAATCTCGTTCAAGGGGATGGACATCAAAATGGTGAAGCTGATGCGCCTAAGAAAACAGAGGAGACAGTGAAACCTAAGCCTAGCAGCACCAAAAGAGCTGACAAGTTAGTTCTCGGATTTAAACAAGAGAGTTTCTTTCAAGGATACAAACGTGAGAATTATGAAGAGCATGCACCTCAGAAAGTGGAAGATAACATCTCAAGACCTCCAAAGCCAAGTAGCAAGTTGAAAAGAACAGAGTCTATTGATTCAGGTCGTAGACATCGCAATGATCAGGAGAGTAGAGAAAATGCAGTTCTTGTTGGAGAGAGCACAGGAAAATATCAATCTGGTGGTAACGTCAAGGGTTGTGAAAATGAATATGATCATGCAAATCCAGCAAGGAAAGCTGAGGAGCGAGAAACAGAGAGAATGAAATCATCCTTCTACAAATCCCTTCCACCTCCGTATGTTAAACCTAGCGGTAAAGCAAAGAATGAAAAAGCTGAAGCTTCAGTTGATCCAAAGGCTCGGTTTGATGGTGAAGAAGGAAATTATCCAGAGACTGATAAGAAGAATGTTGCAGGTGTAGAGAGAGGAAAAGAAGCAGATCCTCATCAAGTGAATGACATAGATAATCAATCTCTGAAACGGCGATCTAGTAGAAGAAAACACATTCTACAATCGGGTGGTGGTGATGATGATGATACAAGAAGCCGAAGAAGGGAGAACTCGAGAAAAGGCCTTCAAGTCTTAATTGGTGAGGATGAGAAGGACAGCGAGGAAAAGATGATGGATAAACTTCTCATGCATTACAGTAAAAAACCTTCAAGCTACGAAAAGAACAATGTGCAACAAGAATCCAAAAGCAGGCGTTCGCATCATAAAGAAGCCGAAGGAGGTGAAGAGATGATGATTCATCAGCCGGCTCGGTCACGTTCTCTACCCAGTGAACAATTTGCCGGGCCATCTGAACCGATAAAAACGTTTGCCCTGGCTTCCACGTTTCAGCCGGAACGTTCCAGTGGAGCTAAGCACGTTCACCCCAAGTTGCCGAACTATGACGACTTGGCCGCCAGATTTGCAGAGCTAAAAGGAAGCTAAATATTTGAAAAGTTTATGCCTAGAAACATTGTATGAGATTAAATATTCTATTAGACACACACACACGTCACCTCTTCATAGTTCGTGTCCCCATATTGCATTGTAATGGATCCCAAAGAGTTGTTGATCATGTGTTTCCAGCACGAACTTATTAAACGTACTACCAATATATACTGTTTAACCAGAACAGAGAGGGGGTTAAAAAGGGTTACAAACAACATTGAACTGTTGAATTAACCGAACCGAGGTATCACAAAAAGGTTACTTTCCGTTAAAACTCCGTGTGTTCTCTCCGTTAAAGAGAGCCATGGCGTTCCAAATACTGTATATGATACAGTATAAAAGATGAAACCAAATGCGTAAATTCAATTGAACCAAACCGTATCTAAACCGAGAATTAACTAAAAGTAAAGGGGAGTATTACAACCCTAAATCGGAGAGAGAACGCAGAAGAAGAAGAAGCAGAAAGCGCCAGTGGTGCCAACGCCGGAGACGAGAAGGAAGAAGCGCCGGTGGTGACGCCACCAGAAGAGGAAATAAGGGCAAACCCTACGCAGCTGCACAATCTTCAGAACTGGACCTGCTGTTTGATAAGCATAAGAATTTGAAGTTTGCTGAAAATGGCTAGATATCTAGCACGGCATTTGGTATCCAGATACTTCTCCTCCTCAGTTTCTTCTCGTCCTCTGCACGTCTGCGTCGTTGGGAGTGGACCTGCTGGTTTCTATACTGCCGAAAAGGTTCTTTGATCTTTTGTACAGTTGCATTTGCACTTAGGTGACATGTATATGTCGTCGCAACTTTGTTTGATAGCTAGGCTACAAAAAACAGATTTAAGGTTTGCGTGTTGATCATCAGTTAAGACTCTTAACCTATGTGATATGATGGCTTGTAATCATCAGTTACTGAAGACGCATGAAGGAGCTCGTGTTGATATAATCGATCGATTACCCACACCTTTTGGGCTTGTTCGCTCTGGTGTTGCTCCTGATCATCCTGAAACTAAGGTACCGCTCAATTTTCTACATCTGTAGATTTCATAGCTCAATCTCTTGTTTGCAGAGATTTAGAAGATTCTCCCTTGAGAGCTTAATTTCAACCACAATGCTTTCTACAGATCGTCATTAATCAGTTCTCACGTGTGGCACAACACGAGCGTTGCTCTTTCTATGGGAATGTAAAGCTTGGTTCCGATTTCTCACTTTCTGAGCTGCGGGATTTGTATCATGTGGTAATACCTCCTTAATAAATGCTCTTGTGTGATCTTGGTTGACAACTAAATAAACTTTACTCGTGAGTTGTGCCAAAGGTTATTTTGCTTATTTGATGTCCTCAACTTGTTATGGTGTGTTCAGGTTGTACTTGCATATGGTGCTGAAAGTGACAAAGATCTTGGCATTCCAGGTGAGGTATGCCCATTAGAGTTAGGTGTTTATATAGATTTTGGTTGCTTCTACTTGTTGGGTATGCAGCATAACGTATGCTGATGTATAAAGTTGGCTTGCTTTGGTAGACTTTGAGTGGTATACACTCCGCAAGAGAATTCGTCTGGTGGTATAATGGGCATCCCGACTACAGCAGTATGAAACCTGACTTGAAAAGGTCTGACAAAGCTGTTATTCTTGGCCAGGTACTCTAATATATATATGGTTTGTGATCCTCAATTTGTTAAAAGACGCCTTACATTCTAAGATGCAGATAATTCTACCTTTTGAACAATATAATGCTCTTTTGCAGTCATGCATTTGCATAATTCTTTAGCTGTATAACACAGCCTGTATTGTATTCGTATGTTGGAATTCATTTGGAGTCTCAAATTATAGAATTTCAGGTTCAGTGTTATATAGAACCATATTATGTTTTGCATCTACATTTTAGTTGGTATAGGTTGACATGCGTAGTTATATTCTAGTCTGGTTTTCTTTGCTTGGGGCATATTTGTTGCTCGTTAGCTATCCTCCATTGTAATAACAGTTTGATACTTTACAGTATATGCATTTCTCAAGACCTCTCTGACATATGAATCCTATAATTTTAGGGTAATGTAGCTCTAGATGTTGCTCGGATTCTCTTAAGACCGACAACAGAGTTGGCATCCACTGATATTGCTAGACATGCTTTATCTGCGCTGGAAGAAAGTTCTATAAGGTCCCATTGAACTAGCTAGATCTTTTTCCATCCCATCTTTCGTAAAGTTGACCACCAACTAGTTCCTGATACAAAGTTGTAACGTGTACAGGAAGGTGTATCTCATTGGAAGGCGAGGACCAGTTCAAGCAGCATTGACTGCTAAAGAGCTGCGAGAAGTTCTTGGTATCTTGCATATTCATATCATATATTGGGCTTTTAATATTCTTTTTTTTTCCGATCGATCCCACAAAAAAGTTGAAGATGAATAACATAAGAAAACAACTTGTGTGTGAGTAGGGTCTACGATGACTATAAACAATATATTATCTATTTGTGTGGTTTGGTGTGATGAGTTTGGGGTATATAATGCCATTATTGTTAGCTTGTATGAGTGGAAATGACTTTCTGCATATTCTGTTTTTTTTTCAGTTTGTCGCATATATAAGGGGAAGTGTGATTGAATGATATAGTTGCTTGGGTTTTTTTATCAATTAGAGTTTATCGTTCCTTGGATAAATGGGATAGAAATTTACGGCTCTCTATTATTATATTTTAGGATTGAATTGAACCTTGGCTCTTAAATTTAGTCAAAGTGCTTGCTGGATACTCTTACCTCTATCTTTTCGTTAACTTTCTACTCTGTTTGGTCTGCTGCAATTGGCACTGCTTTGGTGAACGTTTTGCAATTCATTAGATACATTAGTTGATACTATATAAAGCGTTGAATTGCAAAAAATTATTTCTTTGCCTAATTTGCTTGCTTTGACCTTCTCGGGTCTTTGTGAGATAATAACATACCGTATTGTCTTTGTTTTCTGTGACAATTTTTTCTAAAGATCTTCTTATCATTAATTTTTTTTTAATGTTTTGTTCCCCATTGACGCTTGTTTGCTTCCCACTGATATATGAATATAAACACATATATAACTTTATAATGCAGGGATTAAGAACTTGCACATTCGAATAAAGGAGACTGACTTGAGTGTAACACCTGCTGATGAGGTACTTGTGTTACCGTTTTTTCATTAAAGTAAGGTTGAGCTCTGTTATTTGCGCTTTGATGAAATTGTAAAAAGTTATTATGCCTGTTTGCATCTACATTCCACAAAAATTTGTCTTTGCTTCTCGTGAACATCAAATCCCTTTGTGCTACGTTTATATAGCCGTATGATACTCACTTTTTTCTTTTTGTTTTCCAAAGGAAGAAATGAAAAACAGTAGAGCCAGAAAGAGGATCTATGAATTACTGTCAAAGGCAGCAGCAGCAGCAGGAACATCCGGAGCAGAGCGTGATCAACGAGAGCTCCACTTTGTTTTCTTCCGCCAACCTTACCGGTTCTTAGAGACAGATGAAAGCAAGGGCCATGTTTCCGGTGTAAACTTGGAGAAAACCATTCTTGAAAGTAAGTGCACCTCAAGGTGAAACTAATTTCTTATATGCTGGTTTCTTTATTACAACGTTGCCTAGATTTCTTAGCTCTGCTGTTTGAGACACTAAAAAGTGGATTAGTGATTGCTGAGGATACAATAGTGTAAAAGTTCATCCATATCTCTTGCTACTTGTAGGTGTTGGAAGCGGAAAGCAAATTGCAGTTGGTACAAGAGAGTTTGAGGATCTTAACTGCAGGTAATATGCGCTCTAATGAAAGGTTCTCAGTGAACAAAATTGAATGAAAGCATGTTCGATTTTTGCAGTATGGTGCTGAAAGCCATTGGTTACAAGTCGGTTCCAATCAACGGTTTACCCTTTGATCACAAGAAAGGTGGTCTGATATGAAAGTTTTTGTGTGATTAAAATGTCTATGAGAAAGAAAACTTCTGATTTTTGTGTATGCCTCAATTTCATGTTTCCAGGTATCGTCCCAAATGTAAGAGGTCGAGTGGTTAGTGACACTTCAGGAGGCATATCAGAGACAGAGCCAGGCTTATACGTATGTGGATGGCTCAAAAGAGGACCAGTAGGCATAATTGCCACAAACCTTTACTGTGCCGAAGAAACGGTAAGCACAGCAAACAAAACTTGTCCAGCTAAACACAAAACTGATGTTTTTTGGCTATGAAATGGTGATGAAATTGGGAGATAAAAAAAATGTGTATCAGGTTGGTAGCATAAGCGAAGACATTATTGAAGAACGAGGTGTTTGTAAGAGCGAAAAAGCGGGAAGCAAAGGACTGATGCAGTTGCTGGAGAAGAGAAAGGTGAAGAAGATAGATTTTAGTGAGTGGGAGAAAATTGATGCCAAGGAAAAACAAATGGGGAGTGAGAGAAATAAACCCAGAGAAAAATTAGTCACCTGGGAGGATCTTTTAGCAGCAGCCAACTAGGACTCGGGGGCCCGTGGATCATCAATTTTATATTTTTGTAATACAAAATCAATTTAATAGTTAATTCATGGAATGTATATTGCTATTTTTCCCGTTTTATATTGGTAGTACTTTTTTTGTTTTTTGCCGGCAAACATTCGTTTTATACGAAAGCCCATTGGGCTGAAAAGAGTGATACAATGACAGGCATAAGTCGATCGAAGAAGACCACGATACCATCCTTTTCTTCCATCAGAGACACTCTACTACTTGGCCATAAAGCCAAGTAGATATTTATGCTTCTAAAAGTATGGGCACAAGGCTAGTCAAAATTTAGCATTTAAATTGATAACTAATTTAAAACAAAAAAATTAATCTTGAAACGGAGAAATTAGTGTTTTAAAAAAAAATTTCAATTTGCAACATCATTCGTCATTTAATTTTAAATTTATGAGATGATAATGGGCTCAAAAGGGTCTAAGGATCATTTTAACATAAGCCTATATCGCCCATATAATTAGAGTTGTCAGAGTTGAGCAAAGATAAGATAAAAAGAAGAGAACGTGATGTCTGTTCATGTTGCGGATCGGGTGGAAACCTCAATGAAGATACAGTCGCCGCGTTTAAAGTGTATTGTAGCCTTTGTAGGGTGTTTTCGCATGTAATCTTTATCCTCCGTAGAGTACGTTTGCAAGTTATCTTAGCTTTGTAGGGTGCGTTCACAGGTGATCCCACCTCTGTAGTGTGCGTTCGCAGGTGATTGCAGCCTCCTCATGTTAGGTTGTCAAAAACCGTTAACAAGGTCTTCAAAAAATATTTATTATCTTACCCCACCTCTTCAGTTAGACGGTTAAATATCATTTCATTCTTATTCTCCTCCGTTTTTTTCTCTCTGGTTGTTTTCCTCCGAATGTTTTCTTCTCACAAGCTTTTACTCTCAGCAATAACGGAAAAAAACTTAGGTTCATTTGGACGATGCCATCAAAGATCTTTGAAAGTCTTTTCTTACTGCTTCGAATGATGCATATCTGACTCTACTCTGCAAGAATTATGCTGATGAACGAATTTTGTGCGTTCTGTATTACATTATTTTCTCACCCGAATGTTTGTTATATAGTTTTCTTGAAAAAAAAAATTCCATCGTTTGATATTTGGTTACCGATTGGTTTTGACTCCATCATTTGATCTGTAGGAATCACATGCATATCAAACGATGAAAAATAATTTTCCACGAAAAACAAACGATGGAATAAAAAAAACTAATATATAATTGATGATTTGTTGATTATTGATGAACATGAAGTTGGGAGCATCACATCCCATGGACGGAGCTAATACAATAAAACTGTAACAGCCTCAAATTATAAATAAATGGTTTTAATATGCTTTAATGTAGTTGAGAAAAGATAATTATTTGGAAATAAGATCGGTTTTGAATATGAAGATGTTTACGAGATACATAATATGAAGATCGGTTTTGAAATAATCATTCTCCATATATAGCCTCAAAAAAATGTTTTGTACGTTGTTAGAAAAGAAAGAAAGATCTCATTTAAATACTCGAAGAGAGGATTTATCCATGAGTTGTATCTTTTTCAGGGATTAGTTTAAACCTTTTCATAGGTTTGAGATTCCCTGAGTTATCAAAAAAAAAAAATTCCTCTAAATTTATTTGTTGGTTCACACTTCACAACCTTCTCCCCCCCTATCTTCAATATTTAAAAGTAAATTTCATCAATTGACCAATAATTTTTTATTGTTTATTAGTATTTCTGACAGATTTTATTCTTTTTTATGAAAAAACCTTATAAATTACTGAAATATCCTTAAAATCCACTAAAATTATTCCAAATCTAAAATTTACCAAAATTGATTAAACTGTTTACTCCAATACACCTCCCTAAGTTATTGACCATTAATATTACCATAAATTATATAGTTGAATAAATGCATAAAAAGAAAAAAATATATGTATACGTTGAATAATCTTGCAAGACTTTTGCAAGTAACCATCGGTATTTTATAACTCTCAACGCAGCATATATCCACTTAATTCACAACACATTACACACAATTACACAATCTTACATAAGATCAAAATGGTGAGATACTCTCTCTCTCTCTCTAAAGTTGCGCTCATTCTTCGTCTCATTTTGCTTTTTTCAAGAAACTAATTATTGGCTATATTTTTTTTACTATTATCAGGATTTGGAATTACTCTTCTCCGTAATCTTAATTATGTCGTACTACTTACAATACGGAGATGGTCGGATGACTTTAAGCATCAAGGATTTTACATCTGATACTAACAATACAAACATTGATTATTCTCAAGTAATGTTTTCTAATATTAATTATTTTCAGTTTGATTTTTAATATAAAATGACTTCCATTAAAAAAAAATATAGATCTTCTGACAGGCGTTTAGAGATGCATGGAAAGCATTATGCAAAGCAGATGGGATCGACGAGGCAACATCTCTAGTAATTCATGCCAATGAAACATATACTATACAACCACAATTGTTTCAAGGTCCTTGTGTATCTCGTAATCTTTATATTCAGGTACTTACCAAAAACAAAATTGCTATATATGAAGATTGATTGTTTCAAATGTAATTTTTAATTTGTATTTGTGAGTTTACATGAAAAAAAAAAGACTTATTGGTACAAGGATTTTGAAGGATTGTTAGAATTTTCGAAATCCATTGTTATTCGATCATGGATTCTAATATTTTTACTAAAATCCATTGTTATTGGTGTGATGATTTTTAAATTCTATACAAAATACATTGTTATTCAAAAAGTTTTGTTTTTAATGATTCTATTATTCTGTCAAAATATGGAGTTATTGGCACATAGATTGTTAACAATTTAACTCATAAAACAAAACTTTCAAAATACTCTAGATATTCATGAGATTCTTAAAGTCATTACAGTAATGTATTTTGAAAAATTTTCTGAATACACAAAACTCTCTACAAATCTAACAAAACTCTTTACAAATTTAACAAATCTCTAAACTTTTGAAATCCACAAACTCTTTATAAATTCAGCTCTCACTAACATTTTTCTAAGTGTAATATGCTTTCATTCGTTATGAATTATTCGTGCGATAATATATGGGTATGTATAACTTTTTTGGCAAGATTGATGGAAAACTTGAGGCGCCAAGGATGATAAAGGAGTGGGGAGACATAGAAAGTAACAAGTGCTGGTTATGCTTCAAAAACGTGACAGGTCTCGTCCTCAATGGGTCTGGTGTCCTCCATCCCCATGGTGAAGCTTGGTGGTCGTCTGTTGATCACTCCCACCGACCACGGGTCTGTATTTGTTTTTGTTAATATATAATTTTCTTAGTGCTAACAATTTTTTTTAATAAAAAGTTAATGTATATAGTTTATTTTTGCTTATGCAGGCAGTCGGGTTTAATGCAAGCGCTGACATTATCTATAGTGGACTAACTCAAATGAATAGCCCAAAGAATCACATCTCAGTTTATAATTGCACTAACGTAACTTTATCAAATCTGCATCTCATCGCACCAGAAGATAGTCCAAACACTGATGGCATCGACATTGCTCTTTCAAACAATGTCCACATTTTTAGTTCATCTATCAAAACAGGTATTTTTTAATGTTCAATTTTGTTTTATTAAATATGAATATGCGCTAGTATACACTGTATTTTTTTTTTTTTTTTTGCAAACGCTAGTACACACGGTTTAATCACAAGAAATGTTGCGCAATTCATTAATTTTCGTTTTATGGTATGGTTTATGATCTGTTAGGTGACGATTGTGTTGCGATTAATGGTGGTTCTTACGATATCAACATAACTCATGTGGCATGTGGTCCGGGTCATGGCATCAGGTTCGCACATAAATCTTGGGACATCTTTTCATTTCATTGTAAATATTTTTCTTTGGGCTGAATTATTTTGGGAAAAGAAGTTAAATATAAATTGTGTAATCCATCTCTTTAAAAAAAATTGTAGTATTGGAAGTTTGGGGAGAGGTGGGCTAAATGAAACGGTTGAGAACGTGAATGTAAGACACTGCAGTTTCAATAGAACTCATAATGGCGCAAGAATCAAGACTTGGGCTGTAAGTTATTTAAATAATTAAAATTTACATATTCATATTTATAAATATTTTTATATTTATTACATTGCATGTTACATAATTTCTTAGGGGGGACAAGGGTTCGCCAAAAATATTCTATACGAGAATATTACATTAATAAATGCCAAATATCCTATCATCATCGATCAGCATTACTGTAACGGTGGCCACAACTGTACATCAGGGGTAAATTCTTTATTTATAAATTATATTATAAAATGAAAATATATATAGTGTACTAGTTTTTCATACCCAATTAAGTTTAAAATGACATTATCTTAACCTTGACTAAATTAACAAAGTATGTTTTACCAGTGTAATATATATAAAATCTTCTGTGTAAACTGGACGTGTATGTATACCTAAAAATGAAATATTCTTACTATGCTGTTACAATTAATATTTATAAAACTAAAGCTGCATAATGCTTCAACCTTATTGATGTGAAATTCAACATTTTTTTTTTTGGTCTTAAGATATGATTTTAGGGTTTTAATAATTTTTGATAAGAAAAATAATAATACACATGTTGTAAATCATGCAGGCAACTGCAGTGAGAGTAAGCGACGTGACATTTAAATATTTCAAAGGGACATGCGCAAATGCTATCGCGATAAATCTAGCTTGTGACAAGCTAGTAAGTTGTAAAAACATCGTGATGGAAAACATCAACATCACTTCTTCATCATCAGAAAAGCCTCCAACCGCGTATTGTCAATACGCAGATGTAGTTAGTCATTTTGTCTCCATTGACATCAAGTGTGGCTGTGATGAAGAATCTCAACCTCCAGTATCCGCTAAACCTCCGACCTCGTATTTTATCAAGAAGAATGATAAAAAAAACCAAGCTTAGATTTGAGAGACAATGAACACTTCCTCAAATAAGTATGTCTTTCTCATAAAGCCGCTTCTGATGAAACAAGCAAATGATGAAGGGATATCTACTGCCATTTAGGTTTAAAAATGAATTAAAAAACATGTCACTTTTGGTTATTTAGGGCGGTGTATTCAAACTAATATTTGAAATGATTTGATTTATTATGAGTTTTTAGATGGTTTGAATTAATTATGAAAGTTGTTATGATTTTCTATTAAAATTCTATGAAATCCCATCTAAAACTATGAGATTTAGATTTTTTAACTAGGAAATTACACCATAACATTCTAAAATCACTCAAAATCTAAGAAAATCCACAACTAGAAATATTTCCAATGAAATATTTTACTTTGAATACACCTTCCCTTATACTTTTATTGCTATTGTGAAATTTATCCATAAGAACGCTATCTCTTATATTCTTTCCAAAATATATACATAGATTTCACAAGATACTTTTTCAATATTTATGTATACACATGTAAATTATGTAATCATTTTACTAAAATATAGTTTATAATATCTATTTAAAATTTTGAAAATTTGCATGGTTGATATATTTGATAGGCTTATAAGGTAATACCAAATAAATAACATGTACATTTAATGCGTTGAATACATATACTAGCTAAGTATATATAAAGTATCAAGTATTGTCAACCCATGCCAATTATAAGCATATAGTAACTTTATATATTTTGGTCAAATCTATTTACTTCTTTGACAAAAAAATAATATCATATTTCTTTTTCAAAGGTTTGAACTTTGAACTAATCAAAATTATCTTTTACATTTTGATGCATATGAACTCTCAACTTTACGTATATATACAGCTTGCAACACATAATCTTAATATTATATTTTCTAAGAGAAACAAAATAACTGTTTTATTATTAAATTAAGATAAAAATGGTGAGACAAAAACATTCTCCCTTTAAAATCTCAGTCATGTATTTCATTGTTTAACTTTCGTTTACGCATATATATATATATATATATATATATATCATAACTATTTTTACTGTTATTAGGATTTCGAGTTACTGTTTTCGGTGCTTTTAATAGCATCGTCTTATTTGCAATACGGAGATAGCCGGATGACTCTAAGCATTAGAGATTTTATATCCGGCTCTAACAATACGAACGCTGATCATTCTCAAGTAATTTTATTATTAATAAAAACTCATTTATATTCAGCTTAAATCGTCTAAAAAATAAGATATTATGAGCTAAAACATTCATTCGCCGTTTGATAATAATATATTCAAAAATAGGCATTTCAAGACGCATGGAAAGCGTTATGTGAAGCAAAAGGGAAAGATGATGATGCAACATCTCTAGTAATTCATGCCAATGAAACATATTCCATAAAACCACAATTATTTCAAGGTCCTTGTGTATTCCGTAATCTGCATATTCAGGTACTTACTAGAAAGAATGTTATGAATCTACTCATTTATCTGCAAATTAATCAACTTGTCGTAACCTCTTTGCCTAAAAAATGTTCACATTCATGATTCATACGATTCACATGTATATCTCTTTTTTTATTTTACAAGATTGATGGAAAAATTGAAGCGCCAGAAATGGTAAAGGAGTGGGGAAGCAAAAAAAGTGACTATTGGTTATGTTTCGATAAGGTGACAGGTCTCCTTCTCAATGGATCTGGTCTCCTCCATTCCCACGGGGAAATTTGGTGGTCTTCTGTTGAGTTCAACTCCCGATCAGAGATATGTTGAAACTATTCAAGATGTTGATTTTAAGATATGCATCATTAAAACATTTGTTTCGCTTGAGGATTTAAGAAAACAATTTTCTTTATAGTTTATGGTTTATCTTTGCTTATGCAGGCAGTGAGATTTTCTGGGTGCAAAGACATTATATATAATGGGTTAACTCAAATGGATAGTCCAAGAAATCACATTTCAATTAATAATTGCATCAATGCAACTTTATCGAATCTTCATCTAATCGCACCTGCAGACAGCCCAAATACAGATGGCATTGACATCGCTCTTTCACACAATATCCGTATTTTCAGCTCGTCAATACAAACCGGTATTTCCATTTTTTTTGTTTCTTAACTAAACAATAATTGGAATACGCCAATACACAGATTGATCACGAAATTTCTTATCGTGAGATATATATATTATATGGTTTTCTACGTACCTATTAGGTGATGATTGTGTTGCCATTAACGGTGGTTCGTACGATATCAATATAACTCAGGTGGCATGTGGTCCGGGTCATGGCATAAGGTTCGCACATATAATTATATATATTATATATTTTGGTTATACGATGTCGTCCAACTATTCGTGGGAGTGCAAAAAAGAACATCATTGTAAACTCATTCATTCGGATAAAGCAATGGCTTTGATCAGGAAACAAAAAAAAAAAAACTGTTTATATCTATAAAGGGACCTGATGAGTAAAAATAAATTAAGTATTAAGTTATGTCTTTTTTTTTTGCTAAAGTAT
Organism: Alliaria petiolata; assembly: GCA_020283515.1. NCBI lineage: Eukaryota > Viridiplantae > Streptophyta > Magnoliopsida > Brassicales > Brassicaceae > Alliaria > Alliaria petiolata. The sequence goes on along the minus strand of JAHZTW010000004.1, from coordinate 74,310,156 downwards.
TAAGTTGTGTCTTCTGTCTTCTTAACAGTATAGGAAGTTTGGGAAAAGGAGGAGCCACTGATACGGTACAAAACGTGAATGTAAGAGACTGCAGCTTCAGTGGAACTCAGAATGGTGCAAGAATCAAGACTTGGCCTGTAAGTATTTTTTATTTTTTGTGTGCGAAGAATTAGCATAATATACACAATATAGGATGTATATAATATATTGGATGTGTGACATAATTTTTAGGGAGGACGAGGGTTTACCAAAAATATACTGTACGAGAATATTACGCTGATAAATGCCAAGTTCCCCATCATCATCGATCAACAATACTGTAATGGTGGTGGTCACTGTAAACCAGGGGTAATTTTTTTTTAACTTTCAAATTGCCTTTAATTATTAAAATCTCATATTCATAAAAAGACATATATATATAGTGAAATTTCACATTTGCTAATTATTTTAGATCAATATGAGTTTTAAATCTCGAAATTTATTAAAAAGCAAATAAAATATTTTGGTTGCGAAAATTTTCAGGCCACTGCTGTAAAAGTGAGCGACGTGACATTTAAACATTTCAAAGGGACATGTGCAGAAACGACTGCAATAAAACTAGATTGTGACCAGAAAGTAGGTTGCGATAACATTGTGTTGGAACACATCAATATCACTTCATCATCTCCGAAAACGCCTCTCAGTGCGTATTGCCATTTCGCAGATGTAATTAGCCGCTTTGTCTCCATCGATATCAAGTGTGATTCTCATAAAGTTCCTCAACCTCCCGCACCGCATGCTCAACCTCCGTCACCGTATCCTCAACCTCCCGCACCGTATCCTCAACCTCCACAATTCTTTCCTTTTCTATATTTTAATTAAGCATCGTATGAACTATATTTACTGACACTGTTGAAATGTGATTCAACAAGTTGTTGGAATTCGGTTTTAGCTCATTTACAGTTCAATTAATATATGCTACCGCACAATATAATTACTTTTGGATCTATCCATAGTTTTACCCTTTTAGGGTTTAATACTAATAATGAACACATTCAAAATGTGAAAATCGATAAGCCAGATACAAGAAAACTAAACAATGTCAATTGAATAACCAATATAGGATCCACAAGCGTAGCCCGTAAAAACAAAGAACTAGTCACAAAGCACTCATGAGCTTACTAAAATAAAAAGTGAAGGATAGAGTTTGGACGAGAAAGATGAAGAATGAATAGGACCGCGCCTACTCAAGTTTAATTTGTTAATCACACACACACACAAATGTGTAAATAAGAAGTTTGTTTAGAATAAGTATTGCTTTGAGCCTCTTTTGACTGCATATTTGAAAATATGGCAATAATAAAAATAGGGAACCCAAAAAAATAGATATAGGGTGATTACGGCAATACACCAACCCTAAAAATTCTTTTAACCCAACCCTAAAAAAAAGAGAAAACACACATAATGGACCTCGTCATATAGGTTAGAGATCAACAACTACAAAGCTCATATTGCAATTGTAGATTTCGAAATTAGTCTGATTGATATAAAATTACCGGTTAGATGTAGTCAGACTCCGGTTATATTATTATTAAGGATGGTAAAAGTGAATAAATATATATTTATATACATTGAAAAAAATAGCGAGGGGATACGTAGTGGGCCAATAGCTAAGCCCTTTAGTCGATTAAAAAGGCGCCTTTAAGCCACGTAGCATATAGCAGTACAGTCACGCCAACCCTCTCTCGCTACATTTACACACCAAAAGTCTCTCTTTCTCTCTCTCCCCCCCCCACAATACACTGCGCCTTTTATCCTGCGCCCCTCCCCCGTCGCTATCCTGCGCACCACCTCCGTCCTCCTCCTCCGCCGAAGCCACCATGGGAAAAGGCGGCGCGCTAAGCGATGGAGTCATCAAGAAGATCTTCCTCTCCTACACCTTTTTTTTATACACATCTAGATGTGTATAAGAGACAGGTCTCCATTGATATTAAGTGTGATTCTCATAAAGTTCCTCAAGCTCCATCACCGTATCCTCAACCTCCCGCACCGCATGCTCAACCTCCATCACCGTATCCTCAACCTCCCGCACCGCATGCTCAACCTCCATCACCGTATCCTCAACCTCCCGCACCGCATGCTCAACCTCCACAATTCTTTCCTTTTCTATATTTGAATTAAGCCCTTCTTGTAAACTTTGCATCGTATGAACTATATTTACTGTTGAAATGTGATTCAACAAGTTGTTGGAATTCGGTTTTAGCTCATTTACAGTTCAATTAATATATGCTACCGCACAATATAATTAGTTTTGGATCTATCCATAGTTTTAGCCTTTTAGGGTTTAATACTAATAATGAGCACATTCAAAATGTGAAGATCGATAAGCCAGATACAAGAAAACTAAACAATGTCAATTGAATAACCATTATAGGATCCACAAGCGTAGCCCGTAAAAACAAAGAACTAGTCACAAAGCACTCATGAGCTTACTAAAATAAAAAAAAAATAAAAAGGATAGAGTTTGGACGAGTAAAATGAAGAATGAATAGGACCGCGCCTACTCAAGTTTAATTTGTTAATCACACACACACAAATGTGTAAATAAAAAAGTTTGTTTAGAATAAGTATGCTTTGAGCCTCTTTGACTGCATATTTGAAAATATGGCAATAATAAAAATAGGGAACCCAAAAAAATAGATATAGGGTGATTGCGGCAATACACCAAAAAAAGCACTAGACCCTAAAAAGTCTATTCTTTTAACCCAACCCTAAAAAAAAACCTTTAATTTATACTGCGGCAACATTTAAAGGCAATGTTGATTAGTATGAATTAATGAATTGTAAAAAAATTTAAAACATAATTTTACAATTACAACGCCATTGACTAGCAATAACTTTATTTTAATCACAATAACGATAGACCACATCACATCCACTGATCCACATAAAAATGTTACATCTACATCAAAAAATATTGACATTAATAAATAATTTACTAATTGCAAAACAAGTAATTTCTAATTCTGATAGGTTGGTGCAGTTTGCAAACATCTAAAGGATTTCATCTGAACACAAATTCAAAATTCGAATATGAATAATCTAAAAGGTTCAAAAAAAAAAACACAAATTCCAAAGTTATATTAAATTCGGTTCCTATAATAGAATGTTATCAACGAATCATCAATATAAATCCATGACAATCATGGTTAAAGAAAAAAAAGAAAGAGAAAACACACATAATGGACCTCATCATATAGGTTAGAGATCAACAACTACAAAATTCATATTGCAATTGTAGATTTCGAAATTAGTCTGATTGATCTAAAATTTCCGGTTAGATGTGGTCAGACTCCGGTTATATTATTATTAAGGATGGTAAAAGTGAATATAAATATATATTTATACATTGAAAAAAAATAGCGAGGGGATACGTAGTGGGCCAATAGCTAAGCCCTTTAGTCAATTAAAAAGGCGCCTTTAAGCCACGTAGCATATAGCAGCACAGTCACGCCAACCCTCTCTCGCTACATTTACACGCCAAAAGTCTCTCTTTCTCTCTCCTCCCCCCAACAAAATCAAAAACACCACAATACACTGCGCCTTTTATCCTGCGCCCCTCCCCCGTCGCTATCCTGCGCACCACCTCCGTCCTCCTCCTCCTCCTCCGCCGAAGCCACCATGGGAAAAGGCGGCGCGCTAAGCGATGGAGTCATCAAGAAGATCCTCCTCTCCTACACCTATGTGGCGATCTGGATATTCCTCAGCTTCACCGTCATCGTCTACAACAAGTACATCCTCGACAAGAAGATGTACAATTGGCCTTTCCCGATCACACTCACCATGATCCACATGGCCTTCTGCTCCTCCCTCGCCGTCCTCCTCATCAAGGTCTTCAAGGTCGTCGAGCCGGTTTCGATGTCCCGAGAGACCTACATCAGATCTGTGGTCCCGATCGGCGCGCTCTACTCACTCTCCCTCTGGCTCTCCAATTCCGCTTACATCTACCTCTCCGTCTCCTTCATCCAGATGCTCAAAGCCCTAATGCCGGTCGCCGTCTACTCAATCGGAGTCCTCCTCAAGAAGGAGTCGTTCAAATCGGAGACGATGACCAACATGCTCTCGATCTCCTTCGGTGTCGCGATTGCTGCCTACGGAGAGGCTAAATTCGACACCTGGGGAGTGATGCTCCAGCTTGGTGCCGTCGCTTTCGAGGCAACGAGGTTGGTTTTGATCCAGATCTTGCTCACTTCTAAAGGAATCAACCTTAACCCGATCACTTCCCTGTATTACGTTGCTCCCTGCTGTTTGGCTTTCCTGTTCTTCCCCTGGATCTTTGTAGAACTCCCGATCCTCAGGGAAACATCGAGTTTCCACTTCGATTTCGTGATTTTCGGCACAAACTCTGTATGTGCATTCGCTTTGAACCTCGCCGTGTTCCTCCTGGTTGGGAAAACCTCGGCATTAACCATGAATGTGGCTGGTGTGGTCAAGGACTGGCTCTTGATCGCCTTCTCGTGGTCCGTGATCAAAGACACAGTCACTCCGCTCAATCTCTTTGGCTACGGGCTTGCGTTTTTGGGCGTTGCCTATTACAATCACTGCAAGTTGCAGGCGTTGAAGGCCAAGGATGCTCAGAAGAAGGTTCAGCAAAGTGACGAAGAAGCTGCAGGGAAGCTTTTGGAAGAGAGGGAAAGTGAAGGTGCTGGAAAACGGGATGAAAGCGAAGACTGATTTGGTGATGATGATCCTTAGGAAAGGGTTTTGTGAATCTGATGAATGTGTGGAATTTTTCAGAGGAATAAGAGCTGAAGGGGTTAGGATGATTTTGGTAGCTTTGGAGGGGATTTCAGCAGGATTTTGCGCATCTTCGGGTTCACTACTTTGCTTCATCTTTTTTTTTTAGGTATGCTCGTCTTCGTCTTGTCGTTCTCTCTGTTTTTGGAGATTAAGTTGCTCAATTACTTTAAGTTTATGGTTAATTAATATTTACATAGTGATTTGATGGTACAATGTCTTAGTGATGCTTTACCACACGAACCTATGGAGTTTTTTTCTGTCTTTTTTTTTTTCTTTTCTTCCTTGTGAATCTATGTCGGTAACAGTTGTTCAAGTAGTTTACTTTATAAATGCCACTGAGATCATGTCTGGTTCTTAGTTGTTGTCAAGATAAAGATGTTAAAAGCTTGGTGGTGTCAAATATGAAACTAGATGATATATCTAGTGCTAAATGCGTCTCTGAAATAACAATGAAAATCGGAATAGCCACACAGTCTTTTTTCATTTATGCCAAAACTAACTCCTTTGGGTTGTTCACTTTTCACCACAGTAAAACACCAAAATTAAAGCTCATTCTATTTGCTTTTGGGTCAGCATCCTTCTCCAACAGATAAGAGATGGTAAATAATTTTGATGATACATTAACACTTCTTTTACCATAAGAAATTTGACCCTTTTATTCTCTCTTTAAAGGTTCTACGTCTTTCTACAACATCATTATGTAAATTAGAACATCATGCTCTTAGTGTTGTTATCTACATGAACTCGTATCAACAACTGTTGTGCACCCACCCATATCGTGATATCGTATGAAGTTGTCTTTTGTACTAGGAACTTGGGAAGTACGGAAGATGTTGAGTTGACTCCGACAAATATTCAAACAGCGATCGTTTGAGTCTTGTGCTAGATAAGATCTGAAGTGGGCCTCAACCCAACCCAACCCAACTTTTGTCAAACGAGAGAATTTGTCCATTCGATGGAATATTGAAAGTGTGGTATTATTTTGGGTAGAGTGTGACTAGTGGAACCGTTCGCTGTGGCAACTAGAGGGGTTAGTTTGGAAGAGATCAATACTACTTAATATTTAGTTCATTTCTCTTATATTATACTTAATATTTCACATGATGGTTGATCAACAGAAGTAAGCAAACAAATGCTGCTGCTTTAATAAAGCGTCTCGTTGCTAAGTACATTACAGACAACAGCCACATGCTCTTTATTACAGTAATATTTAAAAAATAAACCCTCCATTGAACGAGCATAACTAAGCATTGTATCACCAATACGTAGGAGCTACACACCTGCATAAAGGCTTTAGTCTAATATTTTTTTTTTGGTTGAACATAAGAGCAAGAACAATGGTAGTTCTTATAAAAACTCTTAATATATATTAAACAAATAAAAATTATTATAATAATGAATAAGGTTTTTAAGAACTTAAGAAAAACACTCAAAAGTTCTTAAATAAGATATTTTCTTAAGTTTTTAAGAACCAATTCATTATTATAATAATTTTTATTTGTTTAATATATATTAAGAGTTTTTATAAGAAATGTTCTTGCTCTAAGAAACAAAGCATAGCAAATAAGCAAACGGTAAATGTGGATCTAAGTGTTGGCTGTTTCCACCCAACTTATTGTGCTAGTTGATTGAAATGTGTCTACGGGCTCTTCTTTTGAGAGTATTGAACAGATATCAGTGCTTGAGTGAAAATTACATAATAAACTCTCTGGATTTTCTTCAAAAATGTCGTGTATTTAAATAAAATAAAAAAACCTAAAAATTGTAGTATTTTTTCAAAACAAAACCTGAACCCCTTTTAATATTTTTAAAAATTCCTCCTAGTTTCTAGAATTTCAACTACATTACAAATCTAGTAAAAAAAGGGAAAAAAATTCTTTTAATTCAGGTCGATTGAGTTTGTTCATATCCGAACAAGTACAAAACGGAGATACTTCTTCTACGGCTCTACATTTTTTTAATGTCGGCAATTATTCCGTGGGGGGGGGGGGGGTTTGCATTTTCAATTCTAGATAATAAAATATAGAAAACCTGATTTGCCCAAAAAATAAAATAAATAAATTTAGAAAACTTGATTAAAAAAAAAAAAACGCAAAATGATCTGCAAGAAAATTAAAAACCTAATCGCAGTCTACGTCCCACCCACTGACTCCACCCACCTACCCACCCAAAAAGGGCAAAAACCAGCAGCAGTACTTGTTACTGGTTAAAACCCTAAAAAGCTCAGCGAAAGAGACGACCCATTGACTGCGAGAGAGAGAGAGAGACGCATAACAGATTCTCTCTCTCCCCCTCGTCCTCTACACACGATTCTCGTCTTCGGAATTTTCCTTTCTTTTATATTTTGGTGAGGGTCAAATAAATCACTTTCAAACGAAGATGTTGTGTGGCCGTAAATCCTGACCATCAGCCTCTCTGTAAGCCGTGTCGTGAAAGAAGAAGATCTTTACATAACCGCATCAGAAGCTTCTGATTGGGTGGGGGCTATGGGGAAAACCGGAATCCAGTTGTTCGACGATTCGAGGAACGGGTTTTTCGATTTGGGATGCGATTGGAGCCTAGACAGCGGCAATTACCGCCACCCACTTGGTGGGTTATTCGCGAGCGTTAATCAAACTACTAATCCATTGGGATCCGGATTCGGGTCCTCTCCGAACAGAGGTAACAACAGCTTCTCTGCTCAGCTCAATGATCTCTACACGCCGGGGAAAGAGAACGAGGAAGAAGAAGCTACTGGTAAGAAGAGGAAAGGTGGGCTCAAACTGAAGATAAAGATTGCCAATCCTTCGTTGCGGCGTCTATTAAGCGGAGCCGTGGCCGGAGCCGTCTCGAGAACGGTGGTCGCGCCTCTGGAGACGATCAGGACGCATCTAATGGTGGGAAGCGGCGGGAACTCCTCCACCGAAGTGTTCGGTGATATCATGAAGCATGAAGGTTGGACTGGTCTCTTCAGGGGCAATTTGGTCAATGTCATTCGGGTCGCTCCTGCTCGTGCCGTCGAGGTACCACAATGAATCAAACCAAAACATGTCTTTCTTAGAAATTGAAATGCAGCATTTTTATTTTATTATTTTGGTTGATGGAAAAATATTTGGATTGGATTTGTCATTTCTTTGGCCATTTCTCTTTTATACTATTAGTATCTCGTTGACTTTTATCTGTGACAAGTCTTCTGTTGGTTGAAAGTTGAAACTGTCTTATGCCAAATTGATGATCCATTTGGTACTCTTTTTTCATTTTTCTTTTTTAGTAAAAAAAAAAAACTGAAGTTTCTTTTGTTTCCAATTCTTGTATGTGCAGCTTTTTGTATTCGAGACAGTAAACAAGAAATTGTCACCGGAACATGGAGAGCAATCAAAAATCCCAATCCCAGCTTCATTACTCGCCGGTGCTTGTGCTGGAGTTAGCCAAACACTCTTGACGTACCCTCTCGAACTAGTCAAGACTCGTCTTACAATTCAGGTTTGGCTCCTCACGGCTCTCAAAAAAAAAAAAAAAAATAACCACGGTCTTAGAATCGTTTTGACAAGAATTCAGTCAGATAGTGTGAAAATGCCAAATGGGTTTGGACTGGTACAGTTTTTAGTTGCGGCTCAATAATCGTTCTTTCAAACTAATTGCAGAGAGGTGTTTACAAGGGGATATTCGATGCATTTGTCAAAATCATACGCGAGGAAGGACCCACAGAACTCTACAGGGGTCTTGCTCCTAGTCTTATTGGAGTTGTCCCATACGCAGCTACGAACTATTTTGCATATGATTCCTTAAGAAAAGCATACCGGAGTTTTTCAAAGCAAGAGAAGATTGGAAACATTGAGACTCTTCTGATAGGTTCTTTAGCGGGTGCACTATCGAGCACCGCGACTTTCCCTCTCGAGGTGGCCCGGAAGCATATGCAGGTGGGAGCGGTTAGCGGGAGAGTTGTTTACAAGAACATGTTGGACGCTCTGGTGAGCATACTTGAGCACGAAGGTATTCTCGGTTGGTACAAAGGGCTTGGACCGAGTTGCTTGAAGTTGGTTCCCGCTGCTGGAATCTCCTTCATGTGTTATGAAGCTTGCAAGAAGATACTTGTCGAGAACAACAACCACCAAGAAGCCTGATTTTGGAATTGTCATGGCGATTTTTAGGGTTTGATCAGAGCAACACAATATGGGGTATATTAGGATTCATAGTTCTAAATTTATATACCACTTGAGATTTCACAAACTAATGTTGAGGGGATTCCAGAAGATTCATTCTTTGTTTTTTTTCGTTTATGTTGTTGGATTCCTTGTTTTGTCTGATTCTAGTCAGATAAGCTATGAGAGATTACACAATTTTCAAAAAATTGTGATTCCACAGTGCCAAAGCTTCGTTAATGTTCACAGACAATTGATGTGTCATTCTTTTTCTTCTAATGGGTGACAAAACAAGAGGGTAAATTCACTGCAAGACATATCAGCAACTAAGCCAGTATATCCATTGGTGATACTAAATACATGAAGCAAAACACAAACAGCTGTCTCTTATACACATCTAAATTCACTGCAAGACATATCAGCAACTAAGCCAGTATATCCATTGGTGATACTAAATACATGAAGCAAAACACAAACAGAGCCCTCTAGAATTCTGTAACTCTTGCTCTAGTTTTCGGTGTCAACAGCTTCTTCCTGCGTAGCAGCAATCAATTCATCGAATTTCGCAGACTTCTCCAGTACAATCTCGATCTAGTCAAAAAGAGGAGAATGAGTAAGGTATAATTGTTGCCAAGTGTGAATCAAATCCAAATGCATACTAGTTTCTGTGGCCAAACCCACCAAGTGTTTACACACGCAAATTATTTGAGCCATCAAGACCAATCGATGGAGAGAGGGAAACCCAAAAAAACAGAGTGCTACCTTGGCCAGATTAACGTAGAAGAAAAGGAGTTTCTTAGTGTTGGAGACTTGAATTCGATTCTTCTTTGAAACATCGTCAGCAATGCTAAGCTTCTGCATTCCATCGACCATAGCCGCCATTGTTATAGCTTCTAAAGCAACAGATTAAAAGAGGAACCCTAGAAATTTGTCTGTCTTCAAAGAAGGTTTTAGTTTTTATGATAGAAGAAGTCGCTTTAATTTCAGGAAAATTTGTTACTTTTAGTTGTACGTAAAACCTTTTTTTTGTTTGGTTCTACTTGTAACTATGGAGGATTCCGGTAAATAAAACCTCTAAACTTAAGTTTCTTAATAATCTCATTGAACATTATCTCCCTTGTAGTAACGAATCTAGATAAGCATTTGAATCATAAATTCTTTAACAAACGTTTGTATTAAAATGAAACGCTTAGCATTATAAACTCCAATTCCTTTAGGACAACATCAAAGCTCCGACATTACAAAAGTGTGAGTCTAAACAAGGTGAAGCAAAATAAATATGTAAAAAAAAAAAGAATAACAAATATGTTTTGTAGACATCTATGTATCATCATCATTTGGTTCCCACATCGTCTTCCCCCAATGGAAAAGCTATAACATATCAAAAGAGATAAATAATCACAGCAAGTGACAACTACCAACAATTTCACAACTCTCTGGCTACTCAGAGAAAGCTAATCTTGGACAATGAATCACCATAACCGCCTGGTTCACTGGGTTTTTGGGGTTCAGATGATTTGGAATGTCTCATTGCGCGTTTTCGATATATGCACACACATGTATATAATAAATAGGGTCTAAAAGACTCCTCCTTGGCCATTGGAATTGCTGGCATTGGGAGTGACGGAGACAAAGGGATTGATCCTGACCCAAAGCAACGAAAAGATGGAGGCGAGAAGAACAGACCAGACAATGACGATGGTTGGCGTTCGGTTCTGTCTTCCCAACAGACCTTTCAAGAAAGGGTAGAGATGTGCAATGACCCATAAGGCGAAGAAAAGCTTCCCGAAGAGCGGACCCCACGATTGGTATCCACTGTTTACAGCATAAGAGACACCAGCCACAATGCCTATGAGGTTCACAAGTAGGACGGTGGTTGGTGGAATGAGAAGTGCTGTCCATTTGAAGATGTATAGCTCTGCGAAATCCCCATCTTCGTCTGAGGCTTTGGATGTGACAGTGAATTTAGTGTCGATACCTGCAAGAACCTTGAGTAGACCTTGGAAGACTGCAAAAAGATGAGCAGATGTGCCACCGATGACCCAGAACTGCTCGTTCCTCCACCAGTCCTCAATGCTCACACCGCTCCATCTCAGCTCCAGGATTCCAGTCACAGCAATCGAGATGAAAAGTAGAATGAACCAAATACTCGCGTAGTTGCTTATCTGCAACAATGTTGTTATACCTTTTAAAAACGATGATAAAGATTGCAAAAAACGCTTTCACAGGATGGGATTAAAAAAGTAAAAAGGAGTGTGGTCAGTGTTACGAACCTCGGGTATGATGAACCTGTCGGTGATGAGGCAAAAAGCGGGAAGGATACAATAGGCGATGAGAGGGATGGCTGTAATAGGGTAGACAATGGTGTTGATGTAAGCGAGTCTCTCCAAAAGTTTCAACCTTCCGGTGTACCCATACCAGATAGGGCAATGTCTGCTGAGTAGAATCTCTATAGATCCCAATGCCCATCGAAGAACTTGGTTCAAACGATCAGAAAGATTGATTGGTGCAGATCCCTTGAACGCAGGGCGTGGAGGATTGCAGTAGATCGACATCCAACCCCGGGCATGCATCTTGAACCCAGTAAGAATATCTTCTGTCACGGAACCGTAGATCCAACCAATCTAACAAAAATGCCAAATAAGATGCCATCAGAGAGGTGAGAAAGAGAACAGAAGAGCCTGTGGCTGCATTTGAAAACTGACCTCTTTTCCCCATTCAGTCTTGTCCTCATAACCACAGCTTATAACATGAATAGCCTCCTTGAGAAGAGTAGCGGGATTTGTTGTTGGTGGAATGCCACCTTGTTCCATGAAGGTGGCCGCAATAAATACAGGCGATTGACCAAAACGCTTTTCTACACTCTTTTGGGACATCAGAATAGACCTCTCATCATCATATCCTGCATAAACAAGAATTGTAAGCTTATAACATCACATGAAGAAGTGATGTTATTACACTATAAGCTCAATCAAACCTTCAAAACCCTCCTCAATTTCTTCCATATTGAAAAGTGGAGCATTGGAGTCACTTCTGTTGATGCCTCTCCTTTTTTGATCATAGTTATACTTCTTGCTACTCTTTCCTTTCTTCCTTGAGCCTCAACAGCTCTTCACAATAATATTTGGTTCTAAATCTTCCTCCGTCAAAACAGGATCATACCCATATAGAGCTTGCCTATTGAAACAACAACCAGTACCCACATATACTGGACCCTGGATACCATCTAACCCCTTCAAGTTAATCTGCTTAAGATAACAAAGATAAGAGTCAGCCCATAGCAGACACGAGTAAATCCAACAAAAATATGAACAAGCGAGAAACATAAGACTGTCGGTGTGAATAAGGGAGTGAAACTCACATCAAATAAGACAATTTTCCTGTTGGCGTATCGATCATGCAAGTCAATACCATCAAAACGTTGTGGGAACTGGACATAGCAGCACTTTTTTCCATAAGCAGGGTCCATCATGAAACACATTGCTTCTTTAATAGCCTTGCTGTTGTTGAAGTAATGATCACAATCGACGTTCAAAAGATATGCTCCATTGGTAAGAACAGCAGAAACACGGATCTGTCATTGTAAAGAGAAGCTAAATCAGGAGAGATCACATTTTCCTAGACGAAATAACATGAAGCTACGGCTGTACAAGTAGAAAGTTTCCTAGGCACTGAACAAGAGAAGAAAATAGAGGTCACAGTAGATTTTTTAAATCTAACTAACCAAGGCATTCATAGCTCCAGCCTTTTTGTGGTGTTGAAATCCAGGCCGCTTTTCACGAGAAACATATATGAGCCTTGGCAGCTCATTTCCATCTGTATCCAGACCCCCACTATGGCCTAAGAACACCTGAAATTGAAACAAAACGTTGTAGCATAAACAAAATGTCCTGAAAATTGTTGCCTTTTCGTTACTTTCTTTTTAATAATCAAAGGTATTGCCTCACTGTACCTGTATCATTCCAGGATGATCTCTAGTGTTGTTACCAGGCCAGGGAGTACCATCCTGCATTGTCCAGCCTTCTTCAGGGATTTTCTGTGCTTTAGCAACAAGTGCATTGATCCTCACCTTAAACTCCTCATACTCTCTCTGTCATTACAAGCCAAAGAAAAATTCTGAGTCAATCTCTAGTTTTTCTAATGGATGAGAAGCAGATGGGTTTTCAAATGACCTTCATAGCTCGTCGCTCTTTAACAAAAGAAGGCTGGATCTTGTCCTTCAGGTATTCTATTTTCTGGGCAAAATAGAATTCAGGGGCCCTGGGTTCAATGTTAAATTTCTTGCAAAATGGTACCCATTTCTTTGCGAACTCGGCAGTTTCAGAAAGGGATTCGAACGTAAGCATAGCTGAACCATCATCTGAAACATAACAGGCTACTTTATCGACCGGGTAGTCCACAGCAAGAATCGAGAGAACTGTGTTTGCTGTTACAAGAGGAGGCTCTTTCAATGGGTCCACCGTACTAACAAACACATCAACAGGTGTCAGCTGTGATGGCTCACCGTCTCGATCATATCTACAATAAGAAAAACCAAAATCAAACCATTAAATATAATCAGTATACTAACTAAACTCTATTATCAACGAGCACTTCATTAGGCATGATTCTACATAATCTAGTTTGAAACTTCACATTTTAAATAAATCACAGAAGGTATCTTTATAGTAAATTTAAGATTTACATTTAATCACAACCTTCTTAAAAGATATTTGTGTGCACCACTGTCTAAAATGAAATTAAATTTACAGGGGAAAGAAAACTATCGAAAGCTATGGATGAAGGTATCAAATTAGTACAAAAAAATGAGATAAAGAGTAGGATGCATAAACTTAAAGACCAACCTTATAGCGAGACGGTCAAGATAAGTCTCCCTGTTAATGGGGTACCATTTGGGAAACTGATCAAGAAGCCAAGAAAATGCAAACCAGATCTCACAAATAACCGAGGTCAACCACAATGGATATGCATTTTTCACTGGGTGAGTTGTACGATATTGCAAGAAGAATCCCAAGATGATAAGTCGGAGAATAATCACAACCCGATAAGGTGTCAGATGAGAAGACGGGATAGGCACTATACGACTCATAGGAAGCCGCGTATCATCAGCCCTGTAAGTACGAGATCCATAATTAATTGGAAGGAAACAAAAAAAGAAAATTAAATATGAATAAAAACTACTTCTATGAGAATCATACAAAGCAGATACTTCATTATGTCTATCAAGACATAATCGAAAACCAAGACTGGTTATTAGCATCACTGTCAAGATTTATTTGGGTTGGAAAATTGCAACTCCGAATGCACATTACAAAAAAATGCAACGAAACTAGAGCATATAAAGCAAGAAAGATACTGGGTCTAGTACTTCAACTTACATTTGGAGTTCTTCGCCATTAGAACCAGTCCCTTCAATTTCTCCTCCTTTCCCTTCATGGTATTTACCAGTCATCTGTAACATATTCTTCTCCTGCTTCAGCTTCCAGCCTTCAACCCTTTCTTTCCAGTCAACATTTCCAAGCCCATAAGAGTTCAAGTCTTTCGACGGGTCCACGATTCTTACAGGGACTGCAATTTTCAGCGGGGGCTATCAGTTACGGTACACAGAAAAGTTGTAAAATGAATAGGAATCACGTCTAACGAAGGCCTGGTGCACAAAGCAAAAGTTTATGAATACCAGGTTGCCGTGGGTCAATATATGGAGATGAAATAGCATTCCTGTCAGCAGGCCCCAAAGGACCTGACGTAGTTCGCACAGATTGTGTATCAGGCGTGCGAATTTCCCCAGAAACCTGTGTATAGGAAAAGGTCAAGTATCTATTGATAACAGACACAACTAACAATAGAAATTATTATTTCTGAATTTGTAAGATCATGTATTATCAGAAAAACTTGCTGTTGATATTGTTCACATGTAGCATTGACGTGAAAATGCAAATAAAAAACTGTCCAATCTACAGATTCTTGAGTAATAGCGAAAATGTAGGTCCCTACCGTATGGCCATGGGTGAGAAGAGGAATTGGTTGAGATTCATGTCTAGAGGAGGACGAGAACTCTTCACCATGGCGTTGGTGTCTCGCCTTGTTAGCTCCCTGGGTGTAACTGAACTCATTCTCAATATCATCAACATCATCCTCATCTTCATCCCCTTCAACACGAGGAGTCCCTGCAGCATTCAAAAAGTTGTTCAACACATCAGCAATGTAGACTAAATAGGAAAATCCATACAAAAAATAAAAAAGACTACTGACCCCTGTGTCGTCTGTATCTAGTCTTGCATTGTGGGCAGCACTGAGTTCCATCTTTCCTCTCGTACTCATAGCAAGGCCGACACACCGGGAAGGCACATTCGTTGCAAGCCACAAAGACATCTCCGGTTTCAGCGAGCCCGACATCATCACCACAGATCTGGCATATCTGCCCATTCATATTCTTCAAAGGTTTTGTCTGCAGTTACACCAACGTTGCATCATTGTTAGTCATCGAGTATTAGACACTACCGGAACAGATCAGTATGGATCTAAATCAGAACAGTTTACAAGAACCATCTCCAAATCAAAGCCGATCTGAATTAAGGCGAGTCACAGTCATGGCATAGTAACAATACAGGAAATGTGGCCCAAGCGGGATCTAACGAGATCTAGATGAGCTAAATTTCAATGAGTAAAGTACTGGACTTTTAATAACCAGTGATTTTTAAAAGAAGCTGACGAATTAAATCATCAGATCAAGAATCTAAACTGAAATCCCACCGACACTTTCCTTAAGAGGACCTTAAGAGGAGGAAAAAAAGGATGAATTTAATTCATAGATCCGGAAAATGATCACTAATCACAACAACTGAAGTTTGGGAGCTGAAAAGTTTCCAATTTCAGCCACTTGAGAGTAACCAACTACACTAACAGAAGTGAAATCTCAGTGGGAGATCGGAATCTGAGTTTCTGTGATCCAATCTTGGATCCAACAGACATATATTACAAAAATGGAGAAATCATGATGAGATCTACCCATCAAAATCAATAAGAAACACCAAATGAGCAAAAGAAGAAAAACTGAAAAAGCTAAGATGAAACGAACCCCGCCGTCAGATTCGTGTCGGATCCGAACGAGCTCGTTTCTCCGGTAGGATCCGGCAACCAAGCCGGCACTGGCCTCCATCGCTGATGAACGAGGTCAACGAGCCACCGACACAGAGAGAGAGAGAGGGATTTACAAATTTAATTTGGAAACTCTTCGCCGATTCAATACGGCATCTCGAAAACCCTCTCCACTAAAAAGATGTTCACACTGACACTCTCTCTCTCTCTCTTTAAGCTCTTTCTTCTGATCTAAACTTCAACAATCTGCTTTGCCTATTTTATCGCAGTGTGTTTCTTCTTTTTCTTATTTTTAAAAATGACAAGTAGATATTTCACCGACGGAGACGGTAGCCTCTTCTTCTCCCACTGTTAGGCTCGGCTCGACTCAGCTCGGCTAACGTTGTTTCACTGCTTTCAAAGCCGAGCCGTTAGCTTCCCCACTATACGCGCCAGCTAGCATGTGACGTGGCGAAATCTCATTGCAAGAAAGAGACAGGACAAAACAAACAAATTATCATTGTTGAGTTATTATTAAAACAAAATAGAAGCCACGTTGTTCGCTGGTAACACAGCCTGTTACTCTTATTTCCCTATCACCTGTCGGTGGACACAAAAATTAGCGTAATAAGGTTCAAATTGTTAGCTTCAAAAGTTCCTGGCGAATTTTATAAAGAGAGATATAATATCAAAAAAAATTATGAACCAAAACCAACTCCACAACGAATAATGGAAGTTAACATTTGTCGGCAAGTTGGCCAAAAAAGAAAAATAAGATTTGTCGGCAAACATCAACAGAAAGTTATAACAATGTTGGAGCAACAAAATATATCTAGAAGACACCTGCAAGACAATGCAGATGTTTTACAGAAGTAACTACTTAAGTCTCTTTACCATCTCTTCTTGAGTTTAAGAAGCAACAACACTTCACTTGGGGTTATTAATCATAGGCTACTAATCGCTTTTTCCCACCTGAGCTATTATCCGAGGATGACGAACTCGATTTCGATGGAGACCTTGCCTTGGATGGTGATCTTGACACCGATCTTGCTTTCCCTGTCCCAACTGGAGATTTTGAATATGATCTTGATCTGGACCTCGACGGACTCGGGCTGCGGCTTGCGGCCGATGGTGACCTTCTCTTTGTATATGGTGAACGGCTTCGGATAGGGCTGCGGCTGTAACGGCGGCGATAACGGGGACCAGGCGATACAGAGGGGCTTCTTCTTCTATACCTGAGAATATATACTCTCGATGTGTGAAACCAACATCTAATTTTATCTGGAGCACCAAATTTACTTCTCTATTCATGAGACTTTTAAACGTAAAGGACAAGTAGAGACAAAGTAAGTACCTTGGAGGTGTTCTTGCTCTTAATGGGCTTCTAAACCGTCTTGGCGAGTACCTTCTGTGACTTCGAAATCTACAGAAAAGACCGTTATGAAAATGGGTCAGCATGAGAGTGGGGGAGTGTGTAACAGAAAGGGGAGTTCGATTGAGTGCGGGCTATTCACCTGTCCCGGTCAATCCTATCACTAAAGCGATAAGGAGATCGATCAGGAGATGGAGAGTTTCTGTATCTACGAGCGTAAGAGTATCTCTGGCTAAATCCTCTCCCTCTCCTGATGCGCCCATCAGGAGAAGCACTTCTTGACAAACTTCTTCTACGGTCATAAGGAGGAGATCTAGGCCGGGGACTCCTTCTCCTCACATGAATTGGACTTCTACTAATTCTTCTTCGTCTTCCTCCTCTAACAGGACTCCTGCTGATACTTCTCCTGGACGATCGAATCGGACTCCTGCTCACACTCTTCCTCGATGATCGGACTGGACTCCTGCTCACTGATCTCCTGGGTGATTTAATGGGACTACGGCTCAGGCTTCTTCTAGATAATCGAATGGGACTACGGCTCAGGCTTCTTCTAGATAATCGAATGGGACTACGGCTCAGGCTTCTTCTAGATAATCGAATGGGACTACGACTCAGGCTTCTTCTAGATAATCGAATGGGACTACGGCTCAGGCTTCTTCTAGATAATCGAATGGGACTACGGCTCAGGCTTCTTCTAGAAGGCCGAGCTGGAGTTCTACTAGGTGATCTTCTTGATGATCTTCTAAGTGGGCCCCTCCCAAGGCTGCCGCGAGATGCAGATCTTACAGGGCTCCTGCTCGGGCTCCTGCTAGGGCTTTTGGCATTCCTACTTCTCACTGGACTTCTGCTAATACCTCTTTTAGGGCTCCTCAATGGACTTCTGCTTATACTCCTTGAAGGACTTCTACTAATATCTCTTCCCCTTTTCACCCGCACTGGACTTATACTAACGCT
The DNA here is from genome assembly GCA_020283515.1 of Alliaria petiolata. Taxonomy (NCBI): domain Eukaryota; kingdom Viridiplantae; phylum Streptophyta; class Magnoliopsida; order Brassicales; family Brassicaceae; genus Alliaria; species Alliaria petiolata. Next base: position 74,291,853 of record JAHZTW010000004.1, on the reverse strand, counting down.
TTTGGTAGGGCTCCTCTTAATATGCCTGCCTTTCTCCTCACTCCCTGGGCTTTCGCTTCTACTGTTTGTCAAGTTCTTCACTTGGCGGCTACCTTTAGCAGGACTTCTGCCCACATTCCGTCTAGGACTTAAACTCGGGCTCTTACTCTGACTCCTCCGGGGACTAATACTCGTGCTCTTACTTGCCTTCCTCTTAGGACTCAAGCTCCAGCTCCTGCACATCAACTTTTAATAAAGATTCCTTATGGGAGAAGAGAAAGATAACCTACTAAATTGGGTGTGGAGAGATTGGAAACTAGACCTAGATTTGCCAGGATGATCATCGACAATATCAGGTTGCCTATCAGAAATGTGTTCTGATGCACCATCATCCTTGTCAAGCAAATCCGGCCCCTCCCTTTTGTCCTGGTGAAGTGATTCGGCTTCTTTTTCTACATGTGATTGAATATTGCAGTTAGAAACAGAATGTATACGGAAACATTATTATACTGCCTACAGAAATTAGGAGGAAAAATGATCAAGACAATACTTAAACGAAAGACATTGACACTGAAATATGTTATGATCAAATGGCACCCAAAGCATTCTGTCCCATCCATTGGACAGGCCCTTAAAAATAGAGCAAAAACACATCAGATAAATTGATGTTTGCGGAAACAGAGGCTAAAAGTCTGAGTTTTAGAGATTACCTGTTCTACTCGAGACTCTGGGTTTCCTCTTTTTTGCCGCAATATCAACATTGGCATCGCTAAAACTTGCTTCACTTCCACTGTTGCCTTCTTCACCTGTAAGACTGTCTGGGGACCTGAAAGGTTGCAGAACACAAGTGAATAACTCTGATACAGAAAAGACGCACGAGCGGGACAAAAAACTAATCAAGCTTAGATCCATGAAAAAATGGATTTTCAGAAACATAAGTTAACATGACACTCGCAATACACTATACCCCACTACTTTTTTGGGGTCAAAACCCCACTACTCAAAACTGGTAATTGTGCAGACCTATTAAATAACATAGAATTCTCCTAAGCAGCAACCAGCATTGACACGGCAACTACGGCTCTAAACAAGTGAAGTGTACAAGACTTGCAAACCTTCTTGATTTCCGTTTCGATCTCTTATCCCGCATCCTCTTTTTCTCATGGCGCTTATCTCTCTGTTTAGACCGCCTGTACTTATCTTTCTTTGAACTTCTTTTTCTCTTCTTCCGCCTTTCATGGCTCGAGGAACTAAGGTCAGAAGATGAATCTGAATCTGAATCGGACTCACTATCAGATTCTGAGGAATCCGTCTCAGAATCTGAAGAGCTTTCAGACTCAGATGATGAGTGTCTTCGCCTCTTCTTTCTTCGCTCTCTTGAAGATTTCTTGTGCCTTCCCCTTTTTCGACCATCAATAGTATTCTTCTTCTTGTCTGCATCGAAAACATCATGCAATGATGAGGATTGGTAATGATTACAAACTCACGACTTATGCAGCAGTAACCAATAGTAGAATATTCATACCTCCAGAATATTCTCCGCAGCGGATTATCTTCACGCTGACAGTAGGTTTACCGTCCTCGTCACCCACACGTTCAATTTTGTTTAGTACCTCTTTCCCTTGAATAAGCTTTCCGAAAACAACATTATTCCTGATGAAAAACATAACACTCAGAGATGACGCAATGCCCAAAGAAAAATCCACAATACTGGATTAGATATATAATTTATTCAAGGATCTTAAAAAAATAAGTAAAGTAGCATTAAGAAGGAAACCTATCAAGCTTATGATTTGGCCTGAAGGTAATATGAAAGTGTGATCCCAACTTGTCACGTTCAGCAACAGCCATCGACAAAAGACCAGGTTCCTCATGCCTTAGTTTCGGTGACTCATCTGGTAACATCAGAAATTGTTTTTGCCACTCAATAACATTTTTTAAAGGAATAAGAAAAGCATATCATCTTAACAAAGAGATAAGCACCAAATATTCAATAAAGCAATTATTTTAAATTGTGCTTCTGTTTGTTAATACATTTTTAAGCAGCGAACAATAAAGAAAAGAGATATCAGTATCATACACAATAGGCTTTCCAGCTTCTCATATGTTGTTGGGGTAAATGAAAAAATATAGCTGATAAAGAACGCAATGGTAAACCGACCTGGAAATTTTCCAGCATATATGCTCTCCCCAGCAGTACCTGGAAAGTAAATGAAATATACAAAGTTGTTCAGAGGATAAGAATCTCCTAATGTTGACTGCATAACCTATTGGACGCTATCTTATGAATCCAAGAACCTCCACAGGAATTTAATGAATCTAGTTCCATGCACCCAGTAGGCTTTCACACTTTAAAGTTATTATCAGATAAATAACGACTACAAAAACAAAATTTTATTTCTAAATCACAGTAAATAATCCCAAAAACCTGTGTGCCACCGATGTAAGATCAGAAAAGACAGGTATTAATACATGTGACTGATAGCTCTACTTGAAAACTTTAGGTCAGAAGCCAAACTTAATAATTAATGTACATACATACCATCTCGATTCACAAAGTCGCCAGCCTGAAAAAAGTAAATAGAGGTTGTTAGACCAGTAGTAACCATGAATTTGTTCGTTCATAAAGTGTAGTCTTTGCATGAGAAGGCCTAAGTTTGAACATGAACAACTAGTAGTACAACCTTAAAACTATATCACATGAAAAGCAGGTGTGGCGATCAGACCTGTATCCTACAGCATAAAGAACAGCAATGGACTAAAAGACGGACATCCAACCAATGTTGAGAAAGAAACCAAAAATATAAGACTGAAACATCATATCAAGTAGTTTATAATTGAAAGATGCAGAAAGAAACCTGTGCTGATGAACCTTTCAGTATTCTGTGGAAAAAGGATCCTTTGTAATGCAAAGGTTTTCCACTTCTGGGTCCGATGCCTTTCTCCCCTATATAGATTTTATAAGGAGAAAGAAATGTTAAAGGAGAAGGAAAGCCAACAGTTATATTCATATACAGTAAGGAAGTAACAAGATTAGCCAGGCAGGAAATAAACCTGTGCATAGTGCACGGAAATTCTCTGCTGTCTTGGGAGCGACTTCAGGGAAAAGCTAAAGAAACAAAGTTCACATTCTCAACACTTTTGCTTTATCAGGAAAACTACAAGCAAGAGAACATTAACATAGCCAAAGACCATGGTACCTCAAAAACCATAGTCTCAGCTGGATCTCCATCAATGGATATATCCATATAAACCTGCGGGTTCTTCTTTTTTGCCATGTTTTTGGTATAGCTCAAGCTATCCGAAGTTATGACCTGAAAAAACCAGAAAATACACAGAAAAGACAAAAGAGACTTGAGTATCAAATAGTCATGAAGAGTACGGAGTACCAGTAAACCAAACCCGCAGAAGACAAATAATTTGGCGAATAGTTTTCACTTTCTTCGAAGACACAGATTGTAATAGCACTGAAAAACTAAAACTCACACTACAAGCTACTTCACACTGGCCACAAACCAGGAAACCAACTCTACAGTCAGTGACAAATGACCGGAAAATTATAAAACTTCTAGACCCATCAATTAATGACAATGTCTTTGCAGATATGAGATTCACATGAGCTAAACAATGTACAGGATCAATCAAACAGCGTGCACGGGAGACAAAATCGTCAAGCAATCCATCCAAATTTACAATTTGTAGAGAAAAACCATGCCCACAGCTACACAGAACTAGCACGGACTTTGACGTTCCAAGACAAATAATTAAATTTTAGGCCACCAAATATAATAGTAATCCGATCATATCAGTGAAGAATAGTGCAAATTACGAAGAAATCATCGGACATATCAGAGAATCGAACGCTTCAATATCAAATTCCAGCTAGAGACTGCAAATCGGAGAAATATGAAGAGCAACGAAGAAGATTCAGGGCCAAAATCGCTAGGGTTTTACCTGAGAATATACGCCGAGCCACAGGATAGAACGAATGAGCAGGAGGAAAACCTAGCGGACACTTTAAAAAGAACAAACTCCAGCTTGTCCGTATTGCCCTCTGACTCTTTCGTAAATTACAACTTTACCCTCAAAAACTCTATTTTTGCGCTCTTTCTCTGAGTCTCTGTCTCTCTGATATCGTCAGTTCCTCACCATTTCCCACAGAAGCTAGAACCTCTCTTCTTCATCGATAATTTATTCGTAGGTAAATTAAAATCCGACTAGTTCACTTCTCATGACCCTTCTGAGTTATCTACACTGTAATCCCTCAAAGTCGTTAGCTTTTCAAAGATTTTACTCGCCTTCTAGAATTGCTCAGAAGCTGTTCGATGGAAGTTCTCAAAGAAATGCGACAACCTCCATTAACCATTCAATCAGTGAATCCTTACGGAGAAACTCTCCGGCACAAGCCCTTGCGATCTTCTTGGGAAATCTCCAGCTGGGTTTTAGTGGTCGTAATATGGACGGGGTCACTCTTTGTCTAGCACTTAAAGCATGTCGTGGAGACCCGAAACGCGGTTGCCAAATCCACGGGTTTTCGATTACGTCAGGGTTTACTTCCATCGTCTGTGTTTCAAACGCTGTGATGGGTATGTACCGTAATGCCGGTCGATTCGACAATGCTCTGTTCATATTTGAGAATCTGCCTGACCCTGATGTTGTTTCTTGGAACACTATACTCTCTGGGTTTGATGACAGTCAAGGTGCTCTGAATTTTGTTGTTAGGATGAAATCCGCGGGAGTGGTTTTCGACGCATTCACTTATTCCACCGCTCTTTCCTTCTGTGTGGGCTCTGAAGGATTTCGTTTAGGATTGCAGTTGCAATCCACTGTGGTGAAATCCGGGCTTGAGTCTGATGTTGTCGTTGGGAATTCGTTTATAACGATGTATTCGCGGGATGGAAGTTTCAGAGATGCTAAGAGAGTTTTTGATGAACAGTCTGTCAAGGATATGATTTCGTGGAACTCTTTATTGTCAGGGCTTTCTCAAGGAGGCAATTTCGGGAATGAAGCAGTGGTTGTCTTTAGGGAGATGATGCGAGAAGGCGTGGAGCTTGATCACGTGTCTTTTACTAGCGTGATTACAACTTGTTGTCACGAAACCGACCTGAAGCTGGCCAGGCAAATCCATGGTTTGTGCATAAAAAGAGGTTATGAAACGCTTGTTTCTGTTGGTAATATGCTGATGTCAAGTTACTGGAAGTGTGGGGTTATAGAAGATGCGAAATCGGTGTTTTGCCAAATGAGCGAGCGGAATGTTATCTCTTGGACAACAATGATTTCCGCGAATAAAGATGATGCTGTGTCCATCTTTCATAAGATGCGGTTAGATGGAGTCTACCCAAACGAGGTCACATTTGTTGGATTAATCAACGCTGTTAAGTGCAATGAGCAAATCAAAGAAGGGCTTAAAATTCACGGGATATGCATCAAGACTGGTTTTGTTACGAAGCTGTCTATTGGCAACAGTTTCATCACCATGTATGCCAAGTTTGAGGCTCTGGAAGATGCCAAGAAGGCTTTTGATGAGATAAATATCCGGGAGATAATTTCCTGGAATGCTATGATCTCTGGATTTGCTCAAAACGGTTTCTCACACGAAGCTCTCAAGATGTTCTTATCAGCTGCGGCAGATGCAATTCCAAATGAATACACTTTTGGAAGTGTCTTAAGTGCTATATCTTCTGCAGAGGATATATCTCTAAAGCATGGTCAGCGTTGCCATGCTCATATCCTGAAATTGGGTTTTAATAGTTGTCCTGTTGTTTCAAGCGCGCTTCTTGACATGTACGCCAAGCGTGGGAGCATCAATGAATCTGAGAAAGTCTTTAACGAGATGTCTGAAAAGAGCCAGGTTGTTTGGACATCGATAATATCGGCTTATTCAAGCCACGGGGATTTTGAATCCGTGATGAACTCGTTCCAAGAGATGGATAGAGAAAACATAGCACCAGACCTGATCACTTTTCTGTCTGTGTTAACAGCTTGCAATAGGAAAGGTATGGTGGACAAAGGCTATGAGATTTTCAACTCGATGACCAAGGACTACAACCTTGAGCCGTCTCATGAGCATTACTCGTGTATGGTCGATATGCTTGGACGAGCTGGGAGATTAGAAGAAGCAGAGGATTTTATGAGTGAGGTTCCTGGAGGAGCAGGAGTGTCGATGTTGCAGAGCATGCTCGGGTCTTGTAGGCTGCACGGGAATGTGAAAATGGGAGCAAAAGTGGCTGAGCTCGCAATGGAGATGAAACCGGATTTGTCAGGTTCTTATGTACAGATGTATAACATCTACGCAGAGAAAGGACAGTGGGAAAAAGCTGCAGAGATTAGGAAAGAGATGAGGAAGAAAGAGGTGAGGAAAGAAGTAGGGTGCAGTTGGATCGATGTTGGTGACACTGAAGGCTCTTTTACGATGCAAGGTTTCTCTTCAGGGGATAAGTCTCACCCGAAATCTGATGAGATTTTCAAAATGGTGGATATTCTTGGCATGGAGATGATGAATTTGGAGAGAAAGGTTGCAGTTTAGAGCTCTTATTCTGAGTTTAGACAAGGTTGAATCAAAATTTAGAAACGTTAGTTGTAGGAACCCACTAGGTGAGTATATATATATGATGATTATGATTGTGTGTTTTTTTACACCTACCTGCATTGATTTTTTAAGGACCATGGTAAACCGGTTTAGCATGGTTCTCAGATTTTGACCTCATTGACCGGTTCGATTGATTGATGATGCAACACTGTATGATATTTGATAGCTGAACAAAAAAAAAACTTGTGTTTGGGCTTTTCTTTTGTTTTTCATAACACTTGGCATTTGTCTGTATTCTGAACCTTTGCTAGACCTGTCTATTTCAATACCGGTTGAGGATTAGTTAAGAGTACAATTTGAGTTACTTGTTTGGTTCATTATTGAAACATAAAAAATCATATTAAACCGAATGCGAGTCTTACTTGATTTGTCCATTTAGGATTGTCTGTCCATTAAACGGTTGGCTATTCCAACCAATTTACATGCCCAATGCTATACCCAGAAATAGCCAACAGTTAAATGGACAATCCTAAAGAGTAAAGTCCATCTCCCTCTGATAGATACATTTTCTGGAATTTTTTTTTTTTTTTTTTTTGGGTCAACCGTTAAATGGAATTATTAAGAAGATCTTTAGGATTTGAGAAGTGGACAACTCATGTTTAGTTGAAATACTCAAAAAAGAAAAAATATCGGGTGGAGTCAAAATCAAACTGGATTAATTCGGATGATATTATTTCCAAAATAAAAAAGATCGAGAAAACAACTAGTCTCTTTAAGTTTTGCATTTATCTGTTAAGTTAACGAAGACAGAGCAGAATATGATGGCTTTAAGGTATGAGTTTGGTGTTGGACTCTTATTCACGTCTCTTTACAATAATCGTTGTTTAGTTTATTGTTGAATAATAATAATATTTTCTTAAGTAACTTTGAGATTATTCTTAAGCAACTTAAAAGAGAGGGAGGGATGAGGAGAATGTTTACGTCGTCGATAACCTCCTACTGCGGATATTCCTAACACGTTAACCTAACCCACTTGAGAAGCCTCTTTACACTTTCCCTTCCAAATTGCATTTTCTAATAAATTACTTTTATTTGCCATCGTTTAGAAAAAAAAATTGTATTACTTTGTTGACTCTCTCTATCAAAACATTTTATTACTTGAAATTAATGATCACCATTCGGTTTCTTGACTGTAATCAACGACTGTAACCAATCGGTACCAAAATAACTGATTATATTTTCGAGCTTTTCAAATTCTTCATTTCGTCATAGATGTTTTTGCATTTGTTATGATTTTTATGTGCTTCTTAAAGTAATTAGTAAAAGTCGGGAAAGCTGATTATAAATTTTATGTTCATGTCATAATTCAAGTCTCTAATAATTGACGACAAAAAAAAAACAGAATGAAATTAAAAAGACTTGTATTTTGCAACATAGCTTCAACCAAGTTTCAAACTAAATCATATTTACCAGTATAGAGAAGACTCGGATGGTGGTTGAAACTTCAAACTAAACCACACAGCTTAACGTCTTTTTATATTGGAAATTGAAGATATAATATTAATATGAACAACTAATCTATAATTAGTTACTAGCCAGCCAAAATCAAGTTGACTGTGAATATTAGTCGTAAAGCATAGTTGGTGATATTAATTTGGGCATATACGTTTTGCCACGTAAAATTTGCATTGACTCTGAATTTCATGTAGTCATGTGTTTATTTCCATATAATGATGGTCTATAGATTCGTATCAAATATTATTAATATCAGATGTTACAAAAAAAAAATGTCTATAGATTTGTATCAAATACTTCAAAACACAATTAACGCGCGTGTGCACGCTCTAAACAGGCGAGTTAAATACACTAATTTACTAATCAAACCGTCATTAATAATATATGGGTTGTCTCCTATTTCTGGTTTAAAGATTTTAACTTAAATCCCACGTCACGAAAATAAATAAATAAATATATAAATTTCGTAACGCCCAAATTGCTTCCCATATTTCCATTACCCGAAACCCTAATTCCCAATTTCTCTTCCGAAATTTCGATCACGATCTCTGAGAAATTAAGAGAGAAATTCAAAAACTTCCGGCGATCAAGTCTCGTTTAGTCATTCCAGAAGGTGACCTCTTGTTCGATTTTTCTCTTTTTTTATTTGTTGTGTCAACAATGTTCCCTTGATTTCGAAAAAAAAGAGAAATTGGATCGATATTCTTCGCTGGCTTATTGATTTTACGGTTCCTTTTTATCGATCAGAAGTTTTTTTTGTTTTTTCCATCGACGGATTTATTTTGCTGTCTGAATAATTTACTGGGAACTGAGTTTGGATTATCTTGCTTTGTTTGTTTTTTCCTGTTAATGATCGCGATTATGTTGGTTCTTCTTTTACTGATCCATCTTGATTTGTTCCGGCTTCTTTCAATCCGTGTTTCTGGGTTTCTGGATTATCACATCAAGCAATAGGTTTATAGCGGAGTTTATTTTGGAATCATTGGTTAGATCTGTTTTATTGAGCTTCCATCTGGATAGTAACTGTTAAGATTGTATCTTTTTAACAGTTAAAGAATGTATGATTTTCGATATTAGCATTTTTACTTTTGAAAATGGCGCTTAATAAAAGGAGGTTTTTCTTTGGCAGGTATTATTAAGTCGACTAAGTGAAGAAGTATCATGAGATTCAGAAAAGGAAGTAGAGTTGAGGTATTTAGCAACAAAGAGGCACCTTATGGTGCGTGGCGATGTGCTGAGATCATCTCGGGTAATGGACATACCTACAATGTTAGATATCAGTCTTCCCAACTTGCACACGAGGAGACAGTAATGGAGAGAGTTCCAAGGAAGATACTTAGGCCGTGTCCTCCCCAAGTGGGTGTAGAGAGATGGGAGGCTGGTGAATTGGTGGAAGTTCTTGATAATTTTTCCTGGAAAGCTGCCACAGTTCGAGAAGAGTTATGTGGAAAGTACTATGTGGTTCGGTTACTTGGGACTCCAGCGGAATTTACATTTCACAAAGTAAACCTCAGGGTCCGACAGTCGTGGCAAGATGAGAGATGGGTTGCAATCGGAAAGGTAATTTCATCTTATCTTATGTTATGTTCTCACTTTTTAAAGCTAATGTAGTACTCTTGTCAATGTCTTTTTTTCCTTTTTCTTTTCTCCATTAAGATTTCCTGCTTGGTCATGTGACTCTACGCATATGTTCACTCTTCCATGTCTAAGAACTTCTGGGTCTGGTTGGAGGTGGCAATTTGCATAGTCTCTTAACGATAGTAATTGTTTGAAATAATATTTTAACTAATTTGCTAATGAGCTTATATGTTGACTAACTGTCTTGTTATTCTCAGATATCAGGTTCTGTCAAGTCATCCACACTGACTGGATCAGACGTACATCAGAAGGTACAGCCCCAAATGAATAGCCACGAGCCTAGTGTTGTCTCTGCTAGAATATTAAAGAGGCCGTCACCTCACAACTGGTCTGAGTGTGCTGAATCATGCACAGGAAACCCTAAGAAGTTACGATCGCTGGAAGCTTCCTCGAAGAATCACAAAACTGGTTGCTGTCAGATGGTCAGGGTAAGATCAAAAGGCTTTAGTGAGAGTGTTCGTGCAGGAAGCCTAGCCGCTGATGATTGTTATGATAGCGATGCATGCTCAGTTGGTAGTTGTAGCGCTCTTAGCTTTGATGAGAGTAACATGCCACCTTCTATGCGAGATGGCTCTAGTCAACAGGCAGACTCATATAACAGCGATGCTGAATCTTCTTGTGGCCTTGGGGAAGAAGCTAGGCGGAAACATTCATTAGGAGGAGGTGATGGAGCAAGAAGGTCCTGTAGGTCTGAACTATATACTTACCGCAGTACTTTGGGGGACTTATTTGCTTCTGGTCCCCTAAGTTGGGAACAAGAAACATCATTAACCGATCTTCGTCTTTCTCTTAATATATCAGATGATGAACATTTGATGGAGGTAAGAAATTTGATATCTGCTGGTACCCGCAGTCAATTTTGCTAGTATCAATCAGAATTCATTCTTTTCTTTTTGATTCTTATGATCAAGTCTGATCTACTTGTCCTGGCCATATTTCTCTGCAATGTGGAGTCAAAGTGTCATATATTGTTCTTTTCCAGTGGATTTTATATTGAGTGTATAGACAGCAGAATATAAGTATGTACGGAAACTCTGATTAGAATGAAAATTTCCGAGGTTGTGATTATGGTGTTCTTTTCTACTGATTTGTCAGATTTCCCTTAGTTTCCTTTATTGTAATTCCTGGAGGAAGTTAAAGCAAAATTCATGTATACATACTCTGAGATACCATATTTTGAAGAGCTGTTCATATGGTACTGTCTTTTATTCATATAACCTGTGATGTCAGTTTTGCAGAATATGATTTTATGTTCCTCGTTTCGTGGCACACTCGTGTTTTGATATATTTGATTCCATCTTGGTACTTGTGACAAGATGGGAGTTAATCGTATTTTCCTTGTCAGTAACAGTTATATAATTTCATTCAGTGCAAATATGGCATGTGAAGCCTGAGTTTCCTAGTCGTCATCCATTATTGATTTCCCCCTGCGTTTTTCAGGAACAGTTTCGCCTTGTTCGGGGCATGCAGACCTTTTGCTTTTAGAGGTCTAACTCGGATGCTGGGGTTTACGACTTCTCCCTTGGCCATCTGAATGGTGCAATACCATACCTCCTGTTCTCCCTCAAAACATAGCCTGACTATTTTGATATTGCGGCTTTGTTTCAGGTGTCTTGGAGTCGGCTTTGTCCACGGGGCTTGAAAGCTTTGCTTTGTGCAGGTTTCCATAGATATATTTACAGCCTGTTTGGATAAATATATGTTGATAAAATGTCCAGATCTAGTAATTGCTCCTTACATTTTCGAGTTCACAAGTTATATCTCGCGATGCTTGCTTTATTACAACTGCATGATCTAGATGCCACACACTGCTGTATCAGTTATGTTGGTTTCTTTCTTTTTTGTGCTTCCAAGAGGGGACATATTAGCAACAACTTTGACACTACAAGAAAGCGCTTACACAAGTCTGGTAACATCAGGCAGTAACAAGTAAAAAGTCATGAACTTGCAATTTCATTTTATATAAATGCAATCCCCTTGCTGGATAATTAAACTTATTTACATTGATTAAAAGTATATCTTAGAATTTTATTTCATTCAAGTGTAAGTGTAGCTGCTATAAACCTTAATACTGTACCTAAATCTCTCTTCAGATTACAATTTAACCATAGCGAAAAAATTCGACCTGTCAATGTAAATATGGTATGCGAATCATTGGTAAAATCACCACCTTTGTGGTCGTAATATATTCCTTTTCCTTCAAAAATCGAAGTTTTTCTTAACAGTAATTTCATTTCGTCCCCGAGTTTTAGCGATTCTTAAAGAAGAAAAGGAAAAAAAATATTTTCTGGGAGCTGAGTTTTAGGGTCTGGTCTTGTAGATTTGTGAAACTCTCCGATTCGAAATTCGTTTTCGCCTTTCTCTGCAAGTTTACTTATTTGACTATTCGAAATTTCTTCTACAGATTGTTTATAAAGTTGGTCCGTCTCTCTGCTCAACCCGGATGGGATTCCATTTCCGGTAAATCGATTTTGTGCCGCCAATGATTTACACGGCGAGAGCATCGCTTCTCGGCTCTACATGTAAGCTACGCTATTCTTTTTGTGTGTCATCATGTGATTCTCTCGATCCTCTTTTGAGAAATCTGACCACAGCTGCGGAGAGATTGGGTTTCGTAAACCCTAGTAATGGAAATCCGACGGGTAGTTTTTCTTCAGATTACACTGGCTATATAAATGGAGACCAATGCCTTGGTGGGTTTCAGCAGAATTCATATGGGCGGAGCTTAGACCCAGAGTATCGCACTGTTTCTGGGCAAAACCTGAATGGGTTTCATCAAAACGGATACAACCAGGATCAAAGTGGGAGTTGTGGAGAAAGTAGTGAAATTTTTAACCAGAGACATCGAAATTGCCAAACAAGTGATCCTTGTTCCTCATATGGCTATGGCAATGGAATTACACAGGAGGATGCCGGTTTTGTTCAATCTCAATCTCTTTGGAATGCACCAAGTCAGAGTTGGGATTCTTACAATGGTGGACAGGGACAGACATGGACGAGTCCTAACGCGAATGATTTGCGAGTCCAGTCTCTTAACAATGGAAGTGCACATTTTCAGCAAGATCATAGTGGTCATGGCTCATTGGACGAATTGGATGTGATTTGCAGAGAAGGGAAGGTGAAAACAGCAGTTGATATCATCAAATCATGGAGAAATGAGGGTTATATTGTGGATTTGCCCAGACTTTTGTGGCTTGCACGGCTATGCGGGGATGCACAGGCTTTACAAGAAGCCAAAGTTGTCCATGAGTTTATTAGTTCTTGGGTTTCCCTTTCAGATATCAGCGCTTTCAACTCGATAATAGAAATGTACTCTGGTTGCAAGTCCGTGGAAGACGCGTTAACTGTTTTCAACAGTATGCCCGGGAAGAACTTGGAGACTTGGTGCGCTATTATAAGGTGTTTAGCAAAGAACGGGCAGGCGGAAGACGCCATTGATATGTTCTCTCGTTTTAAGGAAGAAGGAAATAGACCCGGTGGCGAAATATTCAAAGAGATGTTCTTTGCTTGTGGTGTTCTTGGTGACATTAACGAGGGACTATTGCACTTTGAGTCGATGATCAAAGACTACGGGATCATCCCTTCTATGGAACACTACGTGAGCCTCGTTAAAATGTTGGCGGAGCCTGGTTATTTAGATGAAGCCTTGGGATTTGTTGAATCGATGGAACCAGATGTTGATTTGTGGGAAACATTGATGGATCTTTCACGGGTTCATGGGGATTTAGAGCTCGGTGACCGGTGCCAAGATATGGTCGAGCAGCTTGATGCAGGTAGACTGAACAAAGAGTCAAAGGCGGGTCTTGTACCGGTCAAATCATCAGACATAGCAAAAGAGAAATTACAGAAAATGGCGAGAGGGGAGAAGTTTATTATTATATGTATGGCTGGAGATACTTGTCGTCCGGAGAACAGAGAATTCTATATTGCATTGAAGGGTTTAAAGGAGCATATGGTGGAAATCGGTTATGTGCCAGAGTCTAGACTTGCATTGCACGATGTGGACCAAGAGAGTAAAGACGAAAACCTTTTTAATCACAGCGAGAAATTCGCTTTCCTCCGTTCGTTTCTGGACACTCCTGCGCGTTCTCCAGTACAAGTGCTGAAAAGTTTGCGTGTTTGCGTTGATTGCCATAACGCATTGAAGGTGATGTCGAAGATAGTTGGGAGAAAGTTGGTTTCGCGAGATAATAAGAGATTTCATCATATGAAAGATGGTGTTTGCTCTTGTGGAGACTATTGGTGATAAATTAGCGTTTTTTTTTTTTTTACTGCTTTGTCTGGTTCCCACATAGAGAGGAGCAAAACATGTTTTGGGTTACTATGGAAACATGGCTTTTTTTTTTTGTTTTCTTTGGTATTTTTGCAGGATAGTATTGTGTAAGATTTTGGTGTTTGCCTTTTAATCATTTCAATTTTGTCTTTATATCCGAATTTAAGCACTAGAGAATAACATTTAGAAGAACATATAAAATAATGAACCAACTTGAAATTTATAAACTTTATATATTCCGACCAAACATCAATCGCATAGGACCACTGCTCGGCCGAACCCTCCCTGCTCAACTAGAGTGTCCAGATAATAATCGTTTTAACTTTAAAACTTGAGAGAATTCAAAACAGTAGAGGCCGAGAAAGCCCAATTCCTCACGATACGCGAGAAAAAAACATTTGTGTCGGTCATTTTCCCGGTAAATAACTCGCCGCCGCCAGCTCACGGCCTCCGAGCACTGAGAAGTTTAACGTCGTCGATCACCGGCCCACACAAGCTCGAGAAGTCGTCGTTTCTCATTGCGTAAAACGTGCTGTAAAACATTACCCTGGTTCGAGCCGAGACGGCGACGAATCTCAGCGACGCTCGCTTGAATCCCCCTTTCCCTTTCGATTCGTACGGCACCTTGATCGTGTCTTTTCCGGCGAAAGCTTCGACGATCATAGATCCGGCGCAGGCGTTGCTCGCGTCCCCGACAGCGAAGGAGAGGACGTAGGTTTTCCCCGGGATTGTGCGGACGACTTGTGCGACGGCGCTCTCTTTCCCGGCGACGAGCTCGACAGCGCGACGGCCTTGAGGAACGGAGAAATGATCGGAATCGATGTATTTGACGGCTTTAAGAGATTCGACCATCCATCCCGGCAACGGAGAGTGGTCGTCGATGGAGTTGGGTGGGATCAGAACTCCAGATGATGTGTTGGGTAAAACCCATGGGCCTTCCTCGAATCCTCCGTTCTTCAGAATGTTCTCTGCAAAACCAAACCCAACAACTGTTTTTAGATATTTTCGAATTTGGCCCACCAAGAATATTTTGCTTTGAAACAGAAACGCAATACTGCAATGATTTGCAAAATCGAAAACAACTCACTGTTGGTGGGACGAGGAGGATAAAGAGCTCTCATAGCAACACCATCAATAAGTGGTCCACAAGCAGGATCTTCCTCAACGCCTGGGTTATGTATCACTATCTCTGCATAATCGCTCTGTGCCTTGAACGCCCACGAATACAGATCCCAGCCGGAGCTACTATACACTGTTTGGATCGGCATCACTCCGTGGTGAGGAGCTACTGATACGTTTAGCTGCTCGTCCTGTGCGCATGTTCGAGCCGCACTGAAGGTGATCGAATAGTAAGACCCTTTTTTAACATTGATCTTTTGTTTGATTGATGCTTCGTTGCCTAGACGCACTGCGAAAGCGCCTTTAGGCACCACAAGGATCATGTCGCCTTGTTTGTGTCCTGAGGGAATGTACTCGACGAAGCCTGACAGTTCCCAGTTTGGGATTGCTGTTTTGTTCATCACTTGTGTTCCTTTCATGTCCGAATGTCGTGGACCTAGCTCGAAGCCGCCGTTTGGAACTAGTCCTGTTTTTTTTTTAAAGTCGTCGAGAATGAGGTTAATTAGACTCAAGGTTTACATGCATATTTGTGTAATTCTTGGTTAAAAATCAGAATAACAAGCTATTTTATATTTGCATAAGAGTTGTATAGAATTTGATTTCTAATTCTATATATAGATTAATACACCAACTTGGATTATAGTTTGTTACATATAAGGTTCGCGCGTTACCATTTCATTCTGATAAGGGTGATATAAATATAAATGTACCACCAATTGAATGAAAATGAATTAGTAGTTGGTGACAATGATTCTAGTTAAGTACATGTTCACCTTTTTTTAACATGGGAATGTTTAGTGAATAGTGATTTTGCTACTTGAAGTATGAAATATTCAGATTATTATCAATAAAATAATAAAATGTTGCAGATGGGAAGGTGGGAGTAGTTTAGTGATGCATTTATTGTAAACCCATTAACAAACACCATGTGCATTTATTTACAGATCTGTCTCACTGTAACCCGGTCATACTTCTATTCATTATTCTCTCTTAAGTATTTTTTGTTTTTATATTTCACAAAATTATTCTGTTTTGTTGACTGGTTAAATTAACCATCTAATTAAGAGATAGATTGCCAAATTTATGCCACTAATCCACCGGTTCTCAAGTAGTGTTGAACATGTTGGTCAGTATGTCATTTTTTCACGATTTGTTGTGGTGCATTACCAAATGAGTTATTTTGACGAGAAACAAATTTGGGCTTACAAACTTTCGGAAAACGAATTTCTTGAATACTAGAATTGTTTTTGGTAATTAACGACTTTATATATTTATTGTTTTGGTTTGGCTAATATATAAAAATGAAAAATGCGAGATTTGTATACAAAAGATAAAGAATAAAGCAAGCACTTACCATCTTTGAAGCAAAAGGCAACGTGGAAGATCGAGTGAAGTAGAAGAAGCATGATCACTCCCATCTCTTTCATTTCTTTCGGAAAGTAAGATAAAATTGGAGAAGAGCGAAGCGGGAGAGAAGGAATTTTCAGTGAGAGTGGAAAGGAACGAAGGAGGAGGGAGCTATTATATGCAAAGTTATACAAGAAACAGCCCCTTGACTTTGGCTTTAATTACGACTTTGTCACTTGAGACTTGTGTCGGAACATCATTGGTCCCTTTTTTTTATTCATCGTTCCTTGGAAATGGGTCATTTTGTTGTAGAAGGTTTGACTAAATAACACTGTCTAAATAAAATGCGCGATTACATTTACAGACCATCAGACAATAAAAAGATTTGCAAATTCGGAAAAAGGATGCTATTCAGTTTAATAAAAGGATGCAAAATGTTTGAAATATCGGAGTGTCAAGTGTAGACCACGCGGACTATTTTTTTTTGTTTTTTTTTATAAAATGGTCCGAGTCCGATCTGACTTCGTAGTGGTGGTATTCCAACTTTATTTCTTCATGTGCTTTCTTAGATTTAGTCTGCACATCTGTCGGGTCAATAATCATCGATATTTAAAAAAAAATCAAGAATAATCGAATTTGGTCTCTGCAGCGTCAGAAGTAATGGATCACTGCTAGAATGGCCACCGACTCTCTGAGCGGTGCTTTGAATGCACAAATTATTGTACTAAAAAACATAGTGCGTGCGTGTTTATAAAATACATTTAACGTGCATTTGTTGCTCACATGTTTAAAAGCAACATCCATCTCTAAACTTCGTATTACACAAATGTATGTATATGTATTGAACAGTAAAATATGAGAAAGTATCATCACACTTCTTAATTTCAATTATTTGTAGACGTTTTCAATTATTTGTAGACGTTCTCATCAATGTGTTTTGAAATAATATTCAAGTGGACTTAAAAATTCACTTATATGTACAATAAATAACCGAGGTTGAACTCTTGTTTTTTTTCTTTGTCATTAGTCTGATGGTCTCGGCCACACTTTTGTTTACTCCTCACGTATGAGTAGGGAGTTCGAAACCAAAAGGTTCTTGGTGACTTTACGAAGGATGAGCCAAGGCTATCATTCTATCAACTCCAGTCAGTTGAAAAAGTTGGGGTTG
Organism: Alliaria petiolata; assembly: GCA_020283515.1. Lineage (NCBI taxonomy): Eukaryota > Viridiplantae > Streptophyta > Magnoliopsida > Brassicales > Brassicaceae > Alliaria > Alliaria petiolata. The sequence continues at coordinate 74,274,285 of JAHZTW010000004.1, read as the reverse complement.
AGTATTACATTCTATCTGTTGGTGGTTAAACCTAATAAATTTATGATTGTTGGCATAAAATCGGGGTCACATATTCATCTAACTTTGGCTTGATGTTACTCGCAGAACCCATTTTTATATAATTAAGAAAATACTAGGGATAAAAAAAGAAATAGACATGCTTGCATGGGAAAGTGGACCAACTTTTACTAAACGATATTTTGTCTTTCTTGGTTTGCAAAACTAGTTAAATATTTAGCCTAATAGCATTAAAAGCTCTAACCAAACTATTTAATGCGACATGTTAAAACCTACTACTCCCTCCGTTTCACAAAGAGTGTCATTTTAGAATTTTATTTTCGTTTCACAAAGAGTGTCGTTTTATATTTTCAATGCACAAATTTGAATAAAAATCCAGTTTTAACCCTATTCATTTATTGTATTAACAAGAGAAATAAATTTATTTAGAGTATTAATAAAGGGTAAATTAGAACTTTTTATGGTTTTCTTAATATGTGTGAAAACCTTCAAAGTGACACTCTTTATGAAACAGAGGGAGTACAATTTTTTTGATGTCAACGGCAATATATATACATCTTCATTGTTTTTTTTTTTTGAGCAGCAAAATAATTATTATATAAATATTTCAAAGTAATTAACGTTTATAATACCTATATAGAATGTTAGATATATCTAGATTTAGAGCCAATTATCATAAGTACAATGTTAGATAATTTATGTTTAGAATGAACCCACTTCTATATGAAACTTATTTTATATGATTAACAAAAATAAAAATCTGTATATATTCTACTCAGAATAGCCAAATAATGTAACTGTGTAGAACAGTAGAGTCGAGAGAATGTTGAGAGACGGAAGAAAAAAAAAGTGATAGGGAATTGTTTGAATGGAGCAAAATAACGAAGAAGCATACAAGAAAAAGGATAAGACAGCCGTCAAAAGGATTTAATTTCTATAATTTTATAAGAACATTATTTGATCGAACTCACGTGGAATAGTGGAAGACACTTGTTGTGCCTGCCTACGAATCTTTTGACGTAAGAAAAATAACATATACAGTATGTTTCATCGACGAGAGAGTGTTGTCTTAAATAGGTCTTAAATTTAGCTTATAAGATATAAATAGCGCAAAAATTTGAAGTGAACAGCCATTGGTAAATACTTATGATGAAAGTTTATTAACCTAAATTTTGTTGGATTAATGATTTTTTAAAGGGTTTACATACTTTAGTGAATCACATGCAACCGACTTTAATGGTCCACCCTCCACAGGTAAGTACAACGTAATAAATCATCTTTCGGAGTGTATTAAAACTGAAATTTGGGAGAATTTGGAATGATTTCAATTTTAATGAAATTTTAGATGATTTTGAGTGAATTAGGAAATTTCTTATGATTTGTTATTAAAGTCTATGAAATCCCACCTAAAACTATGAGATTTGGTTTTTTATATTTTTAACTAACAAACCCCACCAAAAACACTTAGAATCACTCAGAATCCTCTAAAATCCACTACTTAAAATATTTCCAATAACATGGGATTTGATTTACTTTTTATAAATTCTTGATTGAATAACATAGGATTTGGTAAGACATTTAGAAATCATTAGTTCAATAACAAGAGATTTTAAAAGAACCATCAAATCTTCTAAAATTCCTAATCCAATACACCCTACTTAATTTATGTCTTAAAATAAACATCCAAATTTAAATTAAAAAATGAATGAAAAAGTTTCCAAATTAACATAAAAAAAGTTCAAAAAAATAAAAAATAAAAAGAACCACATAAAGTCGTAAACCAATCTCTAGACTAGAACCTATATGTAACTGTCCCTGTCAATACTAAGTATCCGCCTTGTGTACTACCTTAAAATTTTCACTTCAATAATGGACCACTCGAATGCTCTGTCTACAACACATATATATTATCAACATCTCTATGTTTTAAACAACTTTATCAATTTGGTTATATATCCCGACTGAATTCTATGCTGAATCCCAAACTAATGTCGAATTTTCTTATATCTTTCGTGGATCATACAAGACATATCTCAACCAACATGGTCGGTTTAGTATATAAAAGGTTGTGTTCTCACTCAGTTATATACATTTGTGTGCTCTACAAATTTGATGGTTAAGCAAGCCGCCAGATCTCAAATGAAAAAAAAAAAACTCATCGTGGAAACAAAAAAAAAAACATTTTCAGGGATAAAATTCTCATTATGGTTGAGTCTCAACTCATCCAATCTTGTTGTTATTCTCCCATCATCAAAAGAAGGGGACAGAGAGGGGGATGGGTAACTAAAGAAGAGATCTGACCTGAATCTATTAAAGACTTGTGTCCCAGTCTAACACTCACATGCAAATGTTCTTTTCTGCATATATTTAATGAAATGAATCCTCTCAAATTAGTAGTATTATATATACATAACATGGGTCTCTACCATTTGAATGATTTATATCTTGCTGATAATATATAATATATTGCTTTGAAATCTCAAGTTTCATTTCCCAGTTCCGATATGTTCAAAAGGGCAAAACTCATCTTGTGGATATATCTTTCACTCGCCGGCTATTTTCTCTACCAAGCAGATTTTTTGTATGTATTTGATTGTGTATAAGATTTGTATTTTCGATTATGTCCATACTTCATAGCCAGAGATTGGTCTTAGAATATACATGTAACATTTCTACGGATGTTTGCATTAGAAAATATATGTTGATGAAAAGTTGAAAACAGTTGATTTTTGTTAAATACTATCCATGTGTTGCTATGCTTGAAAGCAGCATTGATCTAATAATCATTAGAAAGGAATCATATAAAGGAAACATGGTTTTAAGGGATTTGTGAAGTGGTTCATTTTGCAGTGATATTTAATTTTTCTTGGGACAACTAGTAAGTTGATCAACCAAGAATATTATCTCGGTATCTCATCAAAAAGTTATTATGTATGACAAACTAAAAAAATATCCTCTAAAGCAAAACATATTACATTTAACTATTAGAAAATAAAAAACTTGTTCCACTTTTTTCAAATTGAGCTTGTAAAAAAAAGCTAGGTTTTTCCAATCCGGTTTCCTTTAACCAAACCAAACTACTCTATTTTACACTGATTATTTTATATAAGTAATATTTCCAAAGAAAGCACACACCCCATGACTTCGACCGTTACAACTTACGCGACTGGCTTTATCGGTGTCTAATTAAACCATAACTCTCCCATTAATACTCACATGAAAATATCAACGCAAATGCAACAGAGCAACATGGGCTCGTCCAAATTACAAATCATGGCACTTACATCTCATTACATAATAAAACGAAGAAGCCGATCATATACATATGAAACTGAAGCAAACTGAGAAAATGAAAATCATTGAGTCAGACTCAGAGTTGCGTTGTGAATTTTATTCAAGCCAGCAAACGTGAAAATGTAACAAGCAACATATCCATTTAGGAATACTATCACAGGACTTGTGCTTTTTTCAAGAAACAATAGCTCTGTTCAGAAATTGATTTCCAAAATATCAATGTAATCCATTTGGAGAGGAGATTTATGCAGAGAAGCAGCGTTGATCACAAGAAAGAGAAAAAGGATGCTTAAGGGATCGTGCGCTGGTATAGTGGCAGAGCTCCCAAGGCTTCTCGTTCCTTTCTTTCCCTTTCAACCTGCAAAAGACAGCATAAAGAAAGTGATGATGATGATCGATGATGATGACTGATGGTGATGATGATTGATGACAGTGACATTGATGATGATCCATCTTTAAAAAAAAAGTTCACTAAAACATTCCAAACAGTGTTCTTTCTAATGTAAGACTTCAGGAAATAGGAAAACAGAAGATCTGAACAACATCTTGCATCAAACAACAAAGGAAAATTCATGCAACTCAAACTTTTTAATCATTGATTCAGGAGGTAAATTCAACAAACTGAAGACAAGGAGCATGTCATCGCAAGAAAGCAGACTGCCAAAAAAGAGGAAACTTTACTGCAAGGAGGAACAGAATGCTATTGGAACACTAAATTTCTTCATACCCCCAGAGGCAGATAGGGATTTATAGATAAAAATCATTAAAACAGACTTACGAGAGCCAGCATTTCCTGAAGATAGCCACGGAATGGGGTCTGTACGGCCTGTATATAATGTAACAACCTCAAGTAAGAAATTGCAAAATTCAAAAGAATGCCTAACAGTTACATTATTTGATAGCTTAGCATCAAAACAAAGCCACTGTGTACATCAGTCACATAATAGTGCAATCACCACTTTACTTTATAGAAAGAAAAAACAAAGGTAACAAGTAAACACCTGTTTTTCAATCAAAATTTTCTAATAAGCTCTAGCAAGAGCAGAGTTAACACTAACGCAGGAGAGAAGCATATAATATGCATAGGCTAGTTAATAAACACCTAAGTTCCACCACTATCACAAGAACATCCAAGATAAATATTTAAAATGTAAGGTAATTTCTACGGATGAACTAGTTTCAAACATTTCAAATTTTTGTTTCAATCTAAATTTGAAAACTTTGACAAAATTTATGATCCTTGCTTCTATTTTTCTACCAGAAGACGAGACTGAATCTAAAATTCATTGCGGGGCTTGTAGCCTTAGGAAAGAATCTAACATTCAATAGATAGTTTTGCTCAATTTCCTCGGTCACTTAACATTCTCAGTATCCTAAATCGCTTCTAACAACATCAAATGTCATAGGGAACCAAGTAAATAGATAAAAGAAGTGGAATATGAAGAGAGTACCTGAAGATCCTTGGGGAGGTACTCGTGCTTCATGGAGAGGTCCATGGCACGCTTGAGACGCTGGTTACGAGCGTCGACGACCTCCCTGGGCAATCTGTTCATGGCCTCTTTAATGTCCATACTGTAATATTGATCGTACAGATCATCGTACCTGAGACCTGATCATTCGAAACCCAAAAAAAAAGAAGATTTACTCAAAATAATGAACAGATACAGAGATTTGCTGACAACAAATCCAGATTCAGAAATAAGGGTTTTCGAGAGAGATCTGACCGTATCTTCGAAGGCGAGTGGATATGGCTTTCATGTGCATACGAGCGAGGAAGTTCTTCTTCGGATCGATGAACGATTGCAGAAAGGTGGACATTTTCTCTCAGTCTCTCTAACCGATTGCGCAACAGCTTCTCTTGTGCCAATGAAAAACAAAGCTGCTCTCTTTCGTTTTCAACCAACATCTGGGGAGAGAGTGAGAGGAGGGCAATTTTACAACGATATTGAAACGACATCGTTTAACTGACGTTTCCTTGGGCCTTTTGGTGGGCCAATTCTAAAATGCTCTCCTTCGTGTGACTGCGTATTTATGATATATTTGGGTCCTCCTGTCACGTATTCGTTCTGTCCTCGAAGAGGTGAAACTCTACAATAAAACAAGTTTTTAACTTAACATTTTTACCAAAAAAAAAAATTGCCAATATTTTTGGTTGCAAAAAAAAAAAAAAAGGAAATTCGTCCGTCGAAGAAATAAATAAGGAGGGAAGGCAGTTAGGGAAGGGCAAAAGGGTAAAAAAACACAGAAGGTCACACTAAGTTTAGAGCAACGGAATCGGGAGGAGACCAACCCATGTGTGCGCTTCTTCTCTCGACAACGGAACGTGAACGTATTTTCAGTTAAAATCCTTCGAGAGCTCTCTCTTGAGTATTGGATATCGATCGGAATGGATAATAAGAGGAAGAAGAAAGTGTGGTTTTGGCCGGAGAAACACGACGGTGGAGGCGGCGGAGGAGCAATCCAGGAGGCCGAGGATTTGGCTGCGGAGCATGTATCAATAGAAGGGACAATGAGTCACTACAGCTTTAGCAAAGGACTTCTTCCGCCGCTCGGAGTCAATTCTCGCTCTACCCGCCACGCCAAGCTCCGATTCTTCATCGTCTCTCCCTTCGATCCTCGCTACAGGTACATCGTCTCTCCCTTTGCTAACTGATTCTGTGTTTTTTCCTTCTTATATATGTATGTATTCATCGATGAGGGTTTGAGATTTTGAGATTTTGCGATTGATAAATCGCTGATGTGTGAAGCTATACTTTTTTGGTTCTATCTGCATGCTTGCTTCTCTCTTTTTCGTTCTTCTCACAATTTTGGAGAAAGCAATATGCCCTTTTCTTTTTACTCCATTGTAGCTAATACTCTCCAAAACTGTGAAACTATTCACAATTTCGATGAATCCCCACAGTGTTAGATGGAATGCTCGCCGGACATGCAATTCCTTGATCTCGTAGTTTTAATCATTCAATAGAATCGTCTAGGCTTGCTTATGCATTAAACTATACTGTAAATTATGCAAAGAGTTTTGTGTGTGTGTGTACTTTCTCTCTATTTCCTCTATTTCATGACTTATATCATCTCATTATGCAATTCTGTCTATGATAGTATCACTTATGATGATAATTCATGTTGAAATTTCAGAGCTTGGGATTGGTTTCTAGTGTTGTTGGTGCTCTACACTGCATGGGCATCTCCTTTTGAGTTTGGGTACCTACAAACGCCAAGAGCTCCTCTCAGTATTCTAGACAACATCGTCAACGGATTTTTCGCTGTGGATATCGTTCTGACCTTCTTTGTTGCCTTCTTGGACAAGGCAACTTATCTCCTAGTCGATGACCCCAAGAGAATAGCTTGGAGATATGCCTCGACTTGGCTGATTTTTGATGTTGTATCTACAGTTCCTTATGAGCTCTTTGCCAGCTTATTTCATAAGACTATTCAAGGCTATGGAATTTTCAGTATGCTGCGTTTATGGCGTCTGCGCAGGGTCGGTAAATGTTTTGCCAGGTGAGATTGGACTGTATATCAGTTTCATCTATTTTTATTTGTGTACAAATTTCTGGAAAAGCTCTATGATTTTAATCATCTAGCTCTTATCTCCCTTGTAATGATAATCTTTCTTGTTTGCCTTGTATTAACATTTTCAGATTGGAGAAAGATCGGAACTACAATTACTTTTGGGTCCGATGCACGAAGCTTCTCCTCGTGAGTAACTTATATCTGTACACGATCTTACATTGAACAATTTTTTGCTGTTAGTTTAAGACATTAATTGATGGTCGTAATGTATAGGTTGCTCTCTTTGTGGTTCATTGTGGCGCATGCTTCTTGTATTCTATTGCTTCACACTATTATGACCCTTCCCGGACATTTATGGCACTTGCGGAGCCAAATTGGACAGAGACTACTTTGCTAGTCCGGTATGTTACCGCAATGTATTGGTCCATAACCACCTTCTCAACAACGGGTTATGGTGATATACATGGTAATAATGCAAGAGAGAGGGCCTTCATTTTTTTCTTCATGATCTTTAATCTTGGATTGCTAGCTTATATAATTGGTAATATGACCAACTTGGTGGTTCATGTGACCAGCCGCACCAGCAACTTTGTAAGTTCTGTTTATGCTTTGATTAAAATGCTCATTGCTCCTTTCAGATGTATAATTTAGACAGGTTATTCCAAGGATTCACAAAATGTTTCAATGCATTTTTGTTTTTGAACTAAATGCTGTCTTATCCTCATGCTAGAGTTATTGTATTTTGATTTGATCAATAAGCTCTGATCTTGTTCATTTTCATTGTTTCAGAGAGATACCATCCAAGCCGCCTCAGCGTTTGCTCAGAGGAACAAACTTCCAGTGCGCTTGCAAGAACAGATGGTAGCTCATTTGTCTTTGAGGTACAGAACCGATTCAGAAGGCCTACTGCAGCAAGAAATTATCGATTCCCTCCCCAAAGCTATTCGTTCCAGCATATTGCATCATTTGTTCTACGAAGTTGTTGACAAGATTTACTTGTTCCATGGAATATCCAATGATCTTCTGTTTCAGTTGGTATGTTTCTCATACAAAAAAAATTCACAGTTGACTACCTAAACAGCTTGTTTTGATGAAAAGCACGTCTGTAGGTCTCTGAGATGAAGGCCGAGTATTTTCCTCCCAAAGAAGATGTGCTTTTGAGGAATGAAGCACCCACAGACTTTTACATAATGGTTACAGGAGCTGTCGTAAGTTTTCTTGCTGTAAATCAGATGAACAGTTGTACTTATCCATGTAGTTTTTATAATTAGATGACATTTCTAATCTATGACAGGACATCATTGCACCTGTGAATGGAGTGGATCAGGTGAAAGCCGCATTGTTAATTTCCTTGTAAGATTGTTTTAAGATGTGATCTGTGTTGGTTTTAAACATGTGATTTGTGTATGCATTGCAGGTAGTTGGTGAAGCACAGACAGGTCATGTCTTTGGTGAAGTTGGGGTGCTATGTTACAGGCCACAGCTGTTCACAGTTCGTACCAAGCGATTGACTCAATTGCTTCGTCTGAACCGTACGGCATTCTTAAATCTTGTTCAGGCAAATGTTGGTGATGGGGCAATAATCATGAATAATCTTCTTCAGGTTGGTCCGAAGCTATTTCCTTATAAACTCAATAGCGACTACAAATTTTTTTAGCGGGTCTACTATTTTTGGCTCATATGAGAAATGTTATGGTCTAATGCAGCATCTGAAAGACTCAGAAGATCCAGTGATGAAAGGCATTTTGGCTGATACAGAACAGATGTTGGCTCAAGGGAAGATGGATTTACCTCTCAGCTTATGCTTTGCAGCAGCAAGAGGAGACGATTTACTGCTGCATCAGTTACTGAAACGAGGCTCAAATCCTAATGAAACCGATAAGAACGGCCGAACAGCCCTGGTCAGCCTCCGAAATCCTCTGTATTAACAAACCATTATATCCTTCTTCATTCCAATTTTTTTTCAAAATGCTGACTCTTTCCATCTGTTGTTTTGTTTGCGTATGTATTATATATTTCAGCATATAGCAGCATCAAAAGGAAGCCAATATTGTGTTGTATTACTCCTCGAGCACGGAGCAGATCCTAACGTTAGAGGTATAGTCTAATAAAGCTTTCATGTGTCCATTTAGCATATATATTCCGTTAGTCGTCTAGTATATAACTGCTATAAATCCTTTTTGCAGATTCAGAAGGTAATGTACCTTTATGGGAGGCAATCACTGGTAGACATGAAGAAATTGCTAAACTCTTATCAGACAACGGTGCAACCCTAAGCTTCGACAAAGTTGGCCATTTCTCTTGCCTAGCTGTTGAACAAAACAGCTTAGATGCACTCAAAGACATTGTAAAATACGGCGGAGATATCTCACTTCCAGATAGCAACGGAACCACAGCTTTGCACAGAGCAGTATCAGAAGGAAACATGGAGATTGTGGAGTTCTTGTTAGAGCAGGGAGCTGATATGGACATGCCAGATGTTTACGGTTGGACGGCTCGTGGTCTTGCTGAGCATCAAGGACATTTAGACATTAAGGATTTGTTTCATAGTCAGAGACCAGTGGAGAAGAAACCGAAATCTGCTTCTGGGACACCAGAGATTAAACCATTGATGAAGCATAGTAGCGAGCCTGTAATGACTCACCACCGTTCAAGGGAATCGATGCCTTCCGTTAAAGCTGTTTCTCCGAGACCGAAGATCAGTAATTTCAAGAACTCGCTGTTTGGTATCATGTCAGCTGCAAACACTGGTAAAACAATTAATAGATATTATTATAAATGAGGCATTATAATGAAATAAAACAGTTAAGAGAAATGTTTTTTTTTTCTCCTAATTCCTCAGGTGATGAAGGAGCATCATCGTCAAGAAGCGGAAGAAGTGAAGGAGTTGGTTTGGTTTATCCGGCGAGAGTGACGATCAGTGGTGAGGCATCCTCCTCTGGTAAAGTGGTAAAGCTACCAAATACTCTGGAAGAGTTAATTGAAATTGGTGAGAAGAAGCTGGGATTCGTAGCCACTAAGATCCTGACGAGAGAAGGAACCCAAATTGACGACATCAGGCTTATAAGAGACGGTGATTTTCTCCTTCTTCTAAAGGTTTCTTGATGAACACGCTTGGAAGCTTAAGATGTCCTACTTTTTCTATGGGATTTTTATACATTTTAATCGATTTGTTGACCAAACAAAACATCGTGAACATGCAACGTCCTTGCAGAAGTGGACACTTAATACCGAGCCCTCAATACCACACACGAAATAAACGAATTTAAAACATAAAAAGATTAATTAATGATTACAATGATTCTCTCAACCAATGACTCATTATGGCAGCAACATCTAAAAGTCTCTTTCTTCACACTAGAGTTTCTTTTCCATCATCCTCCTTTTATTTCTAGCAAACAAAAAGAAGTAAACAAAACTTCCTCTTTTTAGCCCTAAAGGCAGAGAAATGAGAGAATTGTCTTATGATCTCTGTACTTTTCTTTTTGTTGGTTGTGTAGTAAATAATTGTAGAAAGCAAAATTATAACAAAAGTGAGGAAACCAAAAAACGTTTCATAGAAGAAACAATCAGGAAGTTTTGTAGTTGTGTCCTCTCTTTCCCCCATCTTTTTCTGCTTACTTTCTTCTATTGCCTCTAAGCCATCTTCTTGCCTTTACACTGCGTTTTCCTTGAAGCAACATCTTTCTTACAAAAGGTTTGTTTTTTCTTAAAACAAGACTTAGGAGTGTCCACTGTTTTCCGGATATACCTGAGAGTATTTCATTCAAACAAAATGTCAAGGGTGCAAACCAAGTAAGACTTATCAAAATTGTTTTCAAGAATGGGTTTGAGTTATTTTATATATTTACCACTTGGGATCTGTCTTCCTTGACACTTACGGTTCTATGCTTGAGTTCACCTCTGCTAGTAGTAATCTCATCCAGAATCTCTGCATCGTAAAACTCGTCTTCACTGATCTCAACAGAACTCATAGGAATATTATGCGCCTCTCTTAGTTCCCCCTGCTCCCCAAAAAAGACAGATTTATGAATCCACATTAGACATTTTTGTACCCATGGATTTGGATTTTCCCCCAAGAAAAACCGAATCGAAAATATGATTACATTGAAACCGAAGCTGGAGTTTCGTTGTGGTGCACCAACCATCTCTTCATACTCTGAAGAATCTAAAACTTGGAGATGAGATGGATCAAATAGCTTCGGGAGGATGTATTGTCTTATAGCAATGAGGATGAAGAATGGCAATGGGAACAATATTCCTCCTACAGGTATCCATGTCACTCCATAACATATCAGAAAATATAGAAGCTGGAAGAGTGTAAACATAACAATCGACTTGTATGGCACGATCTCCATAAATGATGCATGTAAGCCTTCAAGAACTCTGTTCACACACACAAGAAAATGAAAATATCAGAACAATTTATATAAAAATAAATTGAGAAGTGGTAAATTTGATGTATAAGAAGAGGTAAAGTACTTGAATCGACGACCAGGAGTGATGAATAGTAACAGAAGTCTTTCCCAGAATTGATTCCCGGGGAGACTATCAACAGCCATGTAAGTGAAGTAACCCCATAGAACTGAAGTTGGTATCATTCTGAGAACTGGCACTGCTAATATCATCAATCCAACAAGGATTGATTGCAAGAGATTGCTCACTCTTTGCTCGTTTACTCTAACGGGCAAATGGTCTTCGATATGTACTTCTGGATCGAATTTCTTCCCCTTTGTGTCTCCTCCGTCGCCTGCTTTCATCACTGCTTCTTTCAAGTTTTCTAGCTCTTTCACCACTGAAATAGCCTGAACCAGTTTCAGATTCATATGTTAGGTGAGAAATTAACTTCTTGGTAGCGAAAATGTAAGAGGTGAACTAATGGAGACGGATATGTTTATATGCCTTGGGTGATGTTTCCATTTCTATAAACACATCTTGCATCCTCCCGTAAATCTCTGAGTTGGTTGCTTTCGCCTTCATGCATTCTTTTGCTTTTTGCACCATTTTCTTTCGCATTTGCTGCAATTGGTTCTCAAACGTTTCAGATTTCAAACCAAGTGAAGAGGGGAAAAAAAAATAATATAAAAATCAATCGGGATGTTCTGTTTCTGACCTGTCTCTTAAGAACTGCAAGACTCTTTGTGTGCATAGGGGATTGTGGAATGACCCCATTTGAAGGAGGAAGTCCAAGTAAGCCACAGATTAATGTCTACAAACAGCTTAGAAACGAATCAGTCATTCATGTAAAACTAAACCATATTTAGCAACTATTTAAATAACGAGGAAAGAATGTAAGAAGTTGTAAGGCATCATCATAATCATACCATGATTCCTAAAATAAAGATGTCATAGTGATAAGCCGACGGATTTTTCAGATTAAACTCCTTCTGCTGAGCCATTTGTGCAGATACACAGTGATCAAAGAAGTATAAACCTGCTATCATGATTGCTGGTATAAATGCAGCGAGGATGTAAAGAGGAGGGACCTTTCCCATATCCTGCAAATTTGTACAAAAGCAATGATTTTAAGTTATAAACTCCTTCTCTATTCTATAGTGTCTAGGGTTGTAGTAGTACCTTGACAACTGTCCAGTGATACAAGGACTCGGAATCCCAAGGAAGAGGTAATTCCAGCCTCCTTGGAACTCCTTCAGGAAGATCTCTGGGGACTGTGAATGAGAATGCGCTCCACAACACAAGCATGAGGAGGGTTCCATAATCCCCGATAAAACCTCGCATCCATCCTGCAAAGACGAAGCTAGTTATTCTTCGAAAACTGTTATTATTCTTTCAATTATTTTATCTTTATAGACAACATATATGTTTTTACATACTAAAGCCTTATCTCCATGATCTTGCCCTCCTGCTTTTCAGAGCAGTGTAAAGAAGACCGAATGAGAAGATGACTGCAAGAAGCCCATTGGTGTACCGCCACTGAAACTGATACACCTCCAATCTTGGATCTTCAGATTTTGGGACAAGAAACTCGCCGAGAAGTCCCTGCATTAGGAAACAAACACCTCCCAAGTTTTAAAAATGTTAAAAGTGACTTTTGTATGACTTTTACCATGGAATTAGTTACCCATCAGAACCTTAACAGCCTCTTGGATAAAAAGAACGGTTATCAACATCCCAAAGAGCTCTCCTGCAATTCTGGTAAACCTCGAAATGATGTTGCATGCGTTTAACATTGCAAGAAGGATAAGCAAAACTGCTGTCCAGACACAGACCCTGTAAACAAAGAGTTCCAATGTAAGTGAAAGAGGAATCAGCAAGAAAACAGAAATGTACATGTTCACATACCATCCTGCCCAAGCTAAGTAGAGTTTCTGACCCAGTTCAGGCCTGCCTTTGCTGAAGCTGTGAAGATATGTATACATTATAATTGTGGGTTCTGCAACCCCTACTATCAACAGAGGCTGTCCACCAAAAACCGAATGGATAATTCCACAAATAGCTGTGGAAGCTAATGATTCCGCTATGCCAAGACTTCGATCTGAAAGTAAGAGAGTGATTATGAACCTTCATACAAATTCTCTGGAAGCAACAAATCTAATATACGGTAGCTGCTCACCTGTCTCTCTGCTTAACTGCTCGCCGAATGCAATCACAGGTAGTGCAGAGGCAATGAAAATATACAGAGTAGGAGCAAGGATCCTGAAATTGATAGTTAAGTCGAACTCAAGAGCAAAAGTTTGCATATATATATGGAGGAGAAGTTACATCAATCAGATAAGCATGAAGATACCTAACACCAGAATGGAACGCAGCAAGCCAGTCTTGTTTGTAGCACTTTCTTCTTCCTTTGAAATCGTTAATAATTCCCTCAAACGGGGTTTTTACTCCTTCCATGGCTGACATTCAGGAATCAGCAATGCCTGTTGATCGATGAACAGTTCATGCTAAAAAAAATTAACAAATCATTTTGTTTACTAATGACACATGAATGCGTTGCGTTTCCCTCGAATCTTTCTAGAGATATCTATCAACAAACAGCATGTGGATGATAATGGAGGAGAGGTGTCTCTAAATCAAAAGCTTCGCTACCTTCAGTTCCCAATCAACCAAACAATTGATCATGTAACGCACATCCAAAATATGATTCCGCCTTTCAATTGCAAAACGCCTAATAAGCAAATCGATCCAAAGAACAAAGATCATTCGAACTTTCGCCCTAAAATCCTCCATGTTTTCTCATCAAACCAACGAGAAAACGAATTGAAATCAAACTTTTTCCCCCAAATCTAATACGTACACACAGACACGCATATATGAAGGAAGAAGATACAATCGCACCTGGAGGGGAAGAAGAAAGCGAAAGACGGTCCTGGCCGCCGTAATAGGCACGCCAGAGGAAAAATCCACCAACACGTGAGAGATACGGCGGGAGGAAGATAAACTCTGTTAAACGGATCTCTCTCTTTCTGTTTTGAGAAAAAGAGAGAGAGATAGAGAGAGAGAGTGCCTGAGGCGGAGGATAGAATATATTTGACAAGGGAAACAAAAAAACGCAAGAGAGAGCGAGCTAAAGATTGGGTGAGATAAATTCGCCACATCCCGCGAAATAGCTGCTCTCGACGTTAAAACAAATTTCAATTCAAATCATTATTTCTTCAATTTTTTTTTATTATAATGTCATTTTAGTAGACAAGTGTACATAACTTCTACAATCTTTTTTATTTATTTTGAAGTTTATAATCTTCTTAACGAGAATATTCAGAATAACCAAACGGAAAATCTCTAATTAACTTTATTGTGAAAGAAAGAACAAAAAATCACTATTTTAGATTTGCTAAAGATTCAAAAGACAGCTTNTTATGGCGTCTGCGCAGGGTCGGTAAATGTTTTGCCAGGTGAGATTGGACTGTATATCAGTTTCATCTATTTTTATTTGTGTACAAATTTCTGGAAAAGCTCTATGATTTTAATCATCTAGCTCTTATCTCCCTTGTATAATAATAATCTTTCTTGTTTGCCTTGTATTAACATTATCAGATTGGAGAAAGATCGAAACTACAACTACTTTTGGGTCCGATGCACGAAGCTTCTCCTCGTAAGTAACTTATATCTGTACACGATCTTACATTGAACTATTTTTTGCTGTTAGTTTAAGACATTATGGCAATTTATAGGTTGCTCTCTTTGTGGTTCATTGTGGCGCCTGCTTCTTGTATTCTATTGCTTCACACTATTATGACCCTTCCCAGACATTTATGGCACTTGCGGAGCCAAATTGGACAGAGACTACTTTGCTAGTCCGGTATGTTACCGCAATGTATTGGTCCATAACCACCTTCTCAACAACGGGTTATGGTGATATACATGGTAATAATGCAAGAGAGAGGGCCTTCATTTTTTTCTTCATGATCTTTAATCTTGGATTGCTAGCTTATATAATTGGTAATATGACCAACTTGGTGGTTCATGTGACCAGCCGCACCAGCAACTTTGTAAGTTCTGTTTATGCTTTGATTAAAATGCTCATTGCTCCTTTCAGATGTATAATTTAGACAGGTTATTCCAAGGATTCACAAAATGTTTCAATGCATTTTTGTTTTTGAACTAAATGCTGTCTTATCCTCATGCTAGAGTTATTGTATTTTGATTTGATCAATAAGCTCTGATCTTGTTCATTTTCATTGTTTCAGAGAGATACCATCCAAGCCGCCTCAGCGTTTGCTCAGAGGAACAAACTTCCAGTGCGCTTGCAAGAACAGATGGTAGCTCATTTGTCTTTGAGGTACAGAACCGATTCAGAAGGCCTACTGCAGCAAGAAATTATCGATTCCCTCCCCAAAGCTATTCGTTCCAGCATATTGCATCATTTGTTCTACGAAGTTGTTGACAAGATTTACTTGTTCCATGGAATATCCAATGATCTTCTGTTTCAGTTGGTATGTTTCTCATACAAAAAATTCACAGTTGTCTACCTAAACAGCTTGTTTTGATGAAAAGCACGTCTGTAGGTCTCTGAGATGAAGGCCGAGTATTTTCCTCCCAAAGAAGATGTGCTTTTGAGGAATGAAGCACCGACAGACTTTTACATAATGGTTACAGGAGCTGTCGTAAGTTTTCTTGCTGTAAATCAGATGAACAGTTGTACTTATCCATGTAGTTTTTATAATTAGATGACATTTCTAATCTATGACAGGACATCATTGCACCTGTGAATGGAGTGGATCAGGTGAAAGCCGCATTGTTAATTTCCTTGTAAGATTGTTTTAAGATGTGATCTGTGTTGGTTTTAAACATGTGATTTGTGTATGCATTGCAGGTAGTTGGTGAAGCACAGACAGGTCATGTCTTTGGTGAAGTTGGGGTGCTATGTTACAGGCCACAGCTGTTCACAGTTCGTACCAAGCGATTGACTCAATTGCTTCGTCTGAACCGTACGGCATTCTTAAATCTTGTTCAGGCAAATGTTGGTGATGGGGCAATAATCATGAATAATCTTCTTCAGGTTGGTCCGAAGCTATTTCCTTATAAACTCAATAGCGACTACAAATTTTTTTAGCGGGTCTACTATTTTTGGCTCATATGAGAAATGTTATGGTCTAATGCAGCATCTGAAAGACTCAGAAGATCCAGTGATGAAAGGCATTTTGGCTGATACAGAACAGATGTTGGCTCAAGGGAAGATGGATTTACCTCTCAGCTTATGCTTTGCAGCAGCAAGAGGAGACGATTTACTGCTGCATCAGTTACTGAAACGAGGCTCAAATCCTAATGAAACCGATAAGAACGGCCGAACAGCCCTGGTCAGCCTCCGAAATCCTCTGTATTAACAAACCATTATATCCTTCTTCATTCCAATTTTTTTTCAAAATGCTGACTCTTTCCATCTGTTGTTTTGTTTGCGTATGTATTATATATTTCAGCATATAGCAGCATCAAAAGGAAGCCAATATTGTGTTGTATTACTCCTCGAGCACGGAGCAGATCCTAACGTTAGAGGTATAGTCTAATAAAGCTTTCATGTGTCCATTTAGCATATATATTCCGTTAGTCGTCTAGTATATAACTGCTATAAATCCTTTTTGCAGATTCAGAAGGTAATGTACCTTTATGGGAGGCAATCACTGGTAGACATGAAGAAATTGCTAAACTCTTATCAGACAACGGTGCAACCCTAAGCTTCGACAAAGTTGGCCATTTCTCTTGCCTAGCTGTTGAACAAAACAGCTTAGATGCACTCAAAGACATTGTAAAATACGGCGGAGATATCTCACTTCCAGATAGCAACGGAACCACAGCTTTGCACAGAGCAGTATCAGAAGGAAACATGGAGATTGTGGAGTTCTTGTTAGAGCAGGGAGCTGATATGGACATGCCAGATGTTTACGGTTGGACGGCTCGTGGTCTTGCTGAGCATCAAGGACATGTAGACATTAAGGATTTGTTTCATAGTCAGAGACCAGTGGAGAAGAAACCGAAATCTGCTTCTGGGACACCAGAGATTAAACCATTGATGAAGCATAGTAGCGAGCCTGTAATGACTCACCACCGTTCAAGGGAATCGATGCCTTCCGTTAAAGCTGTTTCTCCGAGACCGAAGATCAGTAATTTCAAGAACTCGCTGTTTGGTATCATGTCAGCTGCAAACACTGGTAAAACAATTAATAGATATTATTATAAATGAGGCATTATAATGAAATAAAACAGTTAAGAGAAATGTTTTTTTTTTCTCCTAATTCCTCAGGTGATGAAGGAGCATCATCGTCAAGAAGCGGAAGAAGTGAAGGAGTTGGTTTGGTTTATCCGGCGAGAGTGACGATCAGTGGTGAGGCATCCTCCTCTGGTAAAGTGGTAAAGCTACCAAATACTCTGGAAGAGTTAATTGAAATTGGTGAGAAGAAGCTGGGATTCGTAGCCACTAAGATCCTGACGAGAGAAGGAACCCAAATTGACGACATCAGGCTTATAAGAGACGGTGATTTTCTCCTTCTTCTAAAGGTTTCTTGATGAACACGCTTGGAAGCTTAAGATGTCCTACTTTTTCTATGGGATTTTTATACATTTTAATCGATTTGTTGACCAAACAAAACATCGTGAACATGCAACGTCCTTGCAGAAGTGGACACTTAATACCGAGCCCTCAATACCACACACGAAATAAACGAATTTAAAACATAAAAAGATTAATTAATGATTACAATGATTCTCTCAACCAATGACTCATTATGGCAGCAACATCTAAAAGTCTCTTTCTTCACACTAGAGTTTCTTTTCCATCATCCTCCTTTTATTTCTAGCAAACAAAAAGAAGTAAACAAAACTTCCTCTTTTTAGCCCTAAAGGCAGAGAAATGAGAGAATTGTCTTATGATCTCTGTACTTTTCTTTTTGTTGGTTGTGTAGTAAATAATTGTAGAAAGCAAAATTATAACAAAAGTGAGGAAACCAAAAAACGTTTCATAGAAGAAACAATCAGGAAGTTTTGTAGTTGTGTCCTCTCTTTCCCCCATCTTTTTCTGCTTACTTTCTTCTATTGCCTCTAAGCCATCTTCTTGCCTTTACACTGCGTTTTCCTTGAAGCAACATCTTTCTTACAAAAGGTTTGTTTTTTCTTAAAACAAGACTTAGGAGTGTCCACTGTTTTCCGGATATACCTGAGAGTATTTCATTCAAACAAAATGTCAAGGGTGCAAACCAAGTAAGACTTTTCAAAATTGTTTTCAAGAATGGGTTTGAGTTATTTTATATATTTACCACTTGGGATCTGTCTTCCTTGACACTTACGGTTCTATGCTTGAGTTCACCTCTGCTAGTAGTAATCTCATCCAGAATCTCTGCATCGTAAAACTCGTCTTCACTGATCTCAACAGAACTCATAGGAATATTATGCGCCTCTCTTAGTTCCCCCTGCTCCTCCAAAAAAGACAGATTTATGAATCCACATTAGACATTTTTGTACCCATGGATTTGGATTTTCCCCAAGTAAAAACCGAATCGAAAATATGATGATTACATTGAAACCGAAGCTGGAGTTTCGTTGTGGTGCACCAACCATCTCTTCATACTCTGAAGAATCTAAAACTTGGAGATGAGATGGATCAAATAGCTTCGGGAGGATGTATTGTCTTATTGCAATGAGGATGAAGAATGGCAATGGGAACAATATTCCTCCTACAGGTATCCATGTCACTCCATAACATATCAGAAAATATAGAAGCTGGAAGAGTGTAAACATAACAATCGACTTGTATGGCACGATCTCCATAAATGATGCATGTAAGCCTTCAAGAACTCTGTTCACACACAAGAAAATGCAAATATCAGAACATTTTATTAAAAAAAATTAAGAGAGGTAAATTTAATGTACAAGAAGAGGTAAAGTACTTGAATCGACGACCAGGAGTGATGAATAGTAACAGAAGTCTTTCCCAGAATTGATTCCCGGGGAGACTATCAACAGCCATGTAAGTGAAGTAACCCCATAGAACTGAAGTTGGTATCATTCTGAGAACTGGCACTGCTAATATCAACAATCCAACAAGGATTGATTGCAAGAGATTGCTCACTCTTTGCTCGTTTACTCTAACGGGCAAATGGTCTTCGATATGTACTTCTGGATCGAATTTCTTCCCCTTTGTGTCTCCTCCGTCGCCTGCTTTCATCACTGCTTCTTTCAAGTTTTCTAGCTCTTTCACCACTGAAATAGCCTGAACCAGTATCAGATTCATATGTTAGGTGAGAAATTAACTTCTTGGTAGCGAAAATGTAAGAGGTGAACTAATGGAGACGGATATGTTTATATGCCTTGGGTGATGTTTCCATTTCTATAAACACATCTTGCATCCTCCCGTAAATCTCTGAGTTGCTTGCTTTTGCCTTCATGCATTCTTTTGCTTTTTGCACCATTTTCTTTCGCATTTGCTGCAATTGGTTCTCAAACGTTTCAGATTTCAAACCAAGTGAAAAGGGAAAAAATATATATAAAAATCAATCGGGATGTTCTGTTTCTGACCTGTCTCTTAAGAACTGCAAGACTCTTTGTGTGCATAGGGGATTGTGGAATGACCCCATTTGAAGGAGGAAGTCCAAGTAAGCCACAGATTAATGTCTACAAACAGCTTAGAAACGAATCAGTCATTCATGTAAAACTAAACCATATTTAGCAACTATTTAAACAATGAGGAAAGAATGTAAGAAGTTGTAAGGCATCATCATAATCATACCATGATTCCTAAAATAAAGATGTCATAGTGATAAGCCGGTGGATTTTTCAGATTAAACTCCTTCTGCTGAGCCATTTGTGCAGATACACAGTGATCAAAGAAGTATAAACCTGCTATCATGATTGCTGGTATAAATGCAGCGAGGATGTAAAGAGGAGGGACCTTTCCCATATCCTGCAAATTTGTACAAAAGCAATGATTTTCCGACACAAGTTATAAATCTATTCTAGCGTGTCTAGGTTGTAGTAGTACCTTGACTACTGTCCAGTGATACAAGGACTCGGAATCCCAAGGAAGAGGTAGTTCCAGCCTCCTAGGAACTCCTTCAGGAAGATCTCTGGGGACTGTGAATGAGAATGCGCTCCACAACACAAGCATAAGGAGGGTTCCATAATCCCCGATAAAACCTCGCATCCATCCTGCAAAGACGAAGCTAGTTATTGTTCGAAAACTGTGATGATTCTGTCAATTATTTTATCTATATAGACAACATAAATGTTTTCACATACTAAAGCCATATCTCCATGATCTTGCCCTCCTGCTTTTCAGAGCAGTGTAAAGAAGACCGAATGAGAAGATGACTGCAAGAAGCCCATTGGTGTACCGCCACTGAAACTGATACACCTCCAATCTTGGATCTTCAGATTTTGGGACAAGAAACTCGCCGAGAAGTCCCTGCATTAGGAAACAAACACCTCCCAAGTTTTAAAAAATGTTAAGAGTGACCTTTGTATGACTTTTACCATGGAATTAGTTACCCATCAGAACCTTAACAGCCTCTTGGATAAAAAGAACGGTTATCAGCATCCCAAAGAGCTCTCCTGCAATTCTCGTAAACCTCGAAATGATGTTGCATGCGTTTAACATTGCAAGAAGGATAAGCAAAACTGCTGTCCAGACACAGACCCTGTTTAAAAAAGAGTTCCAATGTAAGTGAAAGAGGAATCAGCAAGAAAACAGAAATCTACAAGTTCACATACCATCCTGCCCAAGCTAAGTAGAGTTTCTGACCCAGTTCAGGCCTGCCTTTGCTGAAGCTGTGAAGATATGTATACATTATAATTGTGGGTTCTGCAACCCCTACTATCAACAGAGGCTGTCCACCAAAAACCGAATGGATAATTCCACAAATAGCTGTGGAAGCTAATGATTCCGCTATGCCAAGACTTCGATCTGAAAAGTAAGGAGAGTGATTATGAACCTTCAGACAAATTCTCTGGAAGCAACAAATCAAATATACGGTAGCTGCTCACCTGTCTCTCTGCTTAACTGCTCCCCGAATGCAATCACAGGTAGTGCAGAGGCAATGAAAATATACAGAGTAGGAGCAAGGATCCTGAAATTGATAGTTAAGTCGAACTCAGGAGCATATATATATATATATATGGAGGAGAAGTTACATCAATCAAAGCATGAAGAAGATACCTAACACCAGAATGGAACGCAGCAAGCCAGTCTTGTTTGTAGCACTTTCTTCTTCCTTTGAAATCGTTAATAATTCCCGCAAACGGGGTTTTTATTCCTTCCATGGCTGACCTTCAGGAATCAGCAATGCCTGTGGATCGATGAACAATGCTAAAAACATTAACAGATCATTTTCTTTGCTAATGACACATGAATGCGTTGCGTTTCCCTCAAAATCTTTCTAGATATATATCAATCAACGAACTATAGAAACAGCATGTGGATGATAATGGAGGAGAGGTGTCTCCAAATCAAAAAGCTTCGCTACCTTCAGTTTCCAATCAACCAAACAATTTATCAAATATGATTCCGCCTTTCAATTGCAAAACGCATAATAAGCAAATCGATCAAAAGAACAAAGATCACTCGAACTTTCGCCCTAAAATCCTCCATGTTTTCTCATCAAACAAACGAGAAAACGAATTGAAATCAAACTTTTCCCCAAATCTAATACGTACACACAGACACGCATATATGAAAGAAGAAAATACAATCGCACCTGGAGGCGAAGAAGAAAGCGAAAGACGGTCCTGGCCGCCGTAATAGGCACGCCAGAGGAAAAATCCACCAACACGTGAGAGATGAAGATAAACTCTGTTAAACGGATCTCTCTCTTTCTGTTTTGAGAAAAAGAGAGAGAGAGAGAGAAAGAGAGAGTGCCTGAGGCGGAGGATAGAATATATTTGACAAGGGAAACAAAAAACGCACGAGAGAGAGCGAGCTCAAGATTGGGTGAGATAAATTCGCCACATCCCGCGAAATAGCTGCTCTCGACGTTAAAACAAATTTCAATTCAAATCATTATTTCTTCAATTTTTTTAATTATATTGTCATTTTAGCAGACAAAAGTACATAACTTCTACAATCATTTTTTATTTATTTTTTGAAGTTTATAATCTTCTTAACGAGAATATTCAGAATAACCAAACGAAAAATCTCTAA
This sequence comes from Alliaria petiolata, assembly GCA_020283515.1. Lineage (NCBI taxonomy): Eukaryota > Viridiplantae > Streptophyta > Magnoliopsida > Brassicales > Brassicaceae > Alliaria > Alliaria petiolata. The sequence continues at coordinate 74,251,877 of JAHZTW010000004.1, read as the reverse complement.
TTAACTTTTATTTTGAAAAAAAAAAAAAAAAAAAACTCACTATTTTAGATTTGCTAAAGATTTAAAAGACAGCTTTGAAACGTGCGATACAGGGCAGCAACGGAGGTGATCAAACCCTAAATGATAGAAAAGGTCAAATAATAAAAAAGGTACAACAAGAGAGCTTGTGTTTGTTTTTAGTAACTTCAAACGCCTGGAATGGGAAAACGAGAGGTGAAGGATTCGACTCTATCCTTAAGAGACTCCACTCTCTCTCTCAATGGGAAATCAGGAGAAGTCACAAACTTGGTGAATTCTTGAAGCTTTGATCCCGTCACCAACTTCTTGGCTTCGATCGTTATCTCCACACCTTCATTGATGAAGTTAGCAACCGCCGCAAAGTCTTTCTCCGAGAGTCCTCTTGTCGTCATCGCAGGCGATCCTATCCTTATTCCCCCTGGAACCAACGCACTTTTATCACCTGTTTCACATTTTCACAAACAACACCAGTCTCAGGAACACGCGGGCTTCTCTTGGAATTGACTAACTTCTTTTCAAAACCGAGAATAAGGGCAGAGACTCACCAGGGACTGAGTTCTTGTTGAGAGTAATAGACGCCATGTCTAAGATCTTCTCAACCCGAGCACCATCCATGCCCTAACCATAGCAAAATGATACCGCATCATGATAAGTGAGATTCTCTGGGGCAATTAATAGAGCTTGTAAGAACTTACCAACGGTCTAAGATCGACGAGAACCAGGTGATTGTCGCTGCCACCAGAGACCAGCTTAAACCCGAGTTCAACCAATCGGTTAGCTAGAGCCCTACAGTTAGCCACAACCTAAACAAGCAACAATAGATTGTTATAAGATAAATTTACAAACTCTGTCAGGTGCAGAAGAACTTAATGATAAAGTAAAAGAGTGACTACTCTTTTCTGGTAAGCCTTGAATTCCGGAGACTGTGCATGTTTCAAGCAGACCGCTAATCCTCCAATTGTGTGGTTATGAGGGCCACCCTAGAAATATACAACAACAAACATGTTTATATCACGTCCAAAGAAAAAAATATCTAAGAGAGCTACAAGGAATGGTGAATATCTCAACCTGCAAACCAGGGAAGACAGCATTGTTAATGGCAGATTCAAGTTCAACACCATTAACTGGATCCTTCCTGAAGAAGATCATGCCACCTCTCGGGCCTCTCAAAGACTGATAAGGAAAAGTATAATAAGCTATCAGATTTTGGGGTTAATCTGAGAAACCTTTTTTATTTTTCTTTTGTCTAAATTCAAATGGAAATTATGTTTCAGATACCAGAACATACATACCTTGTGAGTGGTTGTTGTAACAATATCACAATACTCAAAAGGATCGGCAACCACAGAAGCAGCCACAAGCCCACTGATATGAGCCATATCCATCATTAGAAAAGCACCAACTGAGTCTGCGATCTTCAAACATTCCATACAAGTTGTGAGAAAAATGAAATATCAGAGTCTACGAAAGCAAAAACTAGAACATAAACTATAAAGCAAATATTCCAGGATCTGGTTGGTTTTACCTTCCTCATGCGAGGATAGTCAAAATCTCGGCTGTATGCACTAGCTCCTGCAATAATAAGCTTTGGTCGGAACAGTGCAGCAGTTTTCTCGAGCATATCGTAGTCCACAAAGCCTGCTCAAATATTCAGACATCAGGAAATAGCCTCTCATATAAAAGTAGTTGCAGAGACCTTATCATAAGAAATGCGCCACCTGTTGATTCATCAAGTCGATAAGGCATGGACTCAAAGTATACTGAAGTTGCAGATATACGCCTTTTGGGAGTCATGAACCCATGTGACAGATGACCACCATGAGGTAAATCCAAACCCTATAAAGCTCAAACAAACCACTAATATTCAATACCTCAGACACACAAGAAAAGATGAGGTGAAGAGTGTAAAAGATCTTAACCATAATTCGATCATGAGGACTAAGTATGGCCGTGTACACAGCAAAGTTTGCAGGTGAACCAGATAACGGCTGAACATTAACCCCCCATTTCGTAGAATCTAAGCGGAAGGCTGCTAAAGCTCGCTTCTGGCAAAGTGTCTCCAACTGATCGATGTACTCATTGCCGCCATAATACCTGTGAGACATGGACAACAGAAAGACTATAAAATCTAGCAGATGAGCAACAAAAAGAGCAAAAGAAGGCCACAAAACAAAGCTCATTCTTACATACTTCATTACCTTTTACCAGGCAGTCCCTCAGAATACTTATTGGTAAGGCATGACCCAACAGCCTCCATCACTGCTCGGGACGTGAAATTCTCGGAAGCAATAAGCTCCAAGCTCCTGAATTGTCTGTCTTTCTCCTTTGTGACAATCTTTTGGACCTCTGGATCAACTTCTCCAAGACCGTAGTCCGCAAAAGGGATTTCATCGCCTACGTATCAGTCACAGTTAAACAGGGGAAAAAAAAAAATCAAAACTAGGCATGGAATAAATAACCATTTCCTTCACGTTGTAATAAAAATGAAATTAAAACTCTCTTACTGCTCATCTCGGTATTAAGTACCGAGACTGAAGACGCTCTCCTTTCAACGACCAAGCTTCTTTCACGAAATGAAGAACGGCAAGGTCTCGGAAAATTGAACTTTAGTTGCTGAGAAAATTTGGTCACCGGAGACATAATTGGGGCAAAGACAGGTCCTTGAACCCGTCCAGGTTGCTGAATAGACCCCATTGAAGTGCCTCCGCAACAAGCTTGCATTTTTTTCTCAGCTCCTACACTCAAAAATTTCAAATGTAACAGGATTACAATATACAGACAGGCCAGTCACTGTACTAGCAAGAGGTTATGCAAATATTTAACCGAAACAATCGACCCAAATATATAAGCCCAAAAAAGAGTACAATCCCCAACAACTTGTTCAAACTGCGGTGTCAATGAAATTAATCAAACCAGAAGAACGAGCTCCAAAGAAAAGTAATTGGCCAGAGAAATAAAAGAAAAACTAAGACTTTATCAGCAAATTGAACGAAATCAGAGACAACCATCGTGTACTATCTGAGACAGAGATGAAGTGGCACATATTATCAGCTCCTAAACTCCCAAAACAATATCCCAAATTACCAAATGTTAGACAGGGAGCTGGAATTTCGAAAACGGATTTTCAATGAAAAACTTTCTCTCAACTAAAACCCCAGAAAAGAAAACTAGGACGAAAATAGGAAACACTCACCGGTACAGTAGAAAAAGTTTTGAGCTTATGAGACGAGGTCTGGGATGGAGAAACGGAATCGGGAATTGAGAAGGAAGACAGAGATGGAAGGATACGGTGTAGCAGAGGATGAAACAACAACGTACATATATGTTTAGGGTTTACACAAACTCAACAAAAACTCCAGGTTCCAGGAACGGGACAGCCACTGAAAAACAATACCGAACCGACGCCGTCTACTTCGATGTTTGGTTTAGAATAAACCGGTCCTGCTTTTTTTTTTTTTCAAATAACCGGTTCTGCTTAGTATGCAAGTTTAGTTTGGCTAGGTTTGTCATTTGTGTGCAGAGACCAGTTGCAAATTGATTTTTATATTAAGGATGGCAAGAAAAAAAAGCTTGTTATACAGTAGGTTCAGAACGATGAAAACAACTAGGAGATCTTAACTAGTTCATGTAAACTACAAACATAAACATATTAATAATTGGATAATTGGATGAAATTCTCAATTTCAATAATGAGCCAACAACATATCATATACAAACTCTTGTTTTTGATCACCAGAGAATGAAGATGTCCTCCATAATGACTTATTCCAAAGTATTAAACAAATACAAAAAATTAGGGATCCAAAAGAGGTTCTCAGTTCTCACACAGGTTTCTCTTCTAGACATCAGTATCCATATCACAATGAAGATGGTCAAGAAGCCATGTTCTTTCCAGATTTGCAAATAACATCACAGCAGTTTCAGGCCGGTTATATCTATTTGGTCGGCCACGTCGCTTGTGCGGACATAATGATACCCACGATAACTCCAAACAACCCGAGAGCACTCCCGAAGATCTCAATCACAAGAATCTTTACAAAGAGTGTGGAGTTCTGAGCATCAGACAATGCGCAACTGCTTCCAATGATTCCTACACATAACCTGCGGGAGAAATGCGGCCTCGGTTGCACATCTGAAAATGGAATCCAGAAACCAAAACTGTAAGGAAGGAGGAAGAGGATGAAGATACAGACCCGCATACAAGGTTGGCGAATCCAACAATGATTCCAGATGCGAAGATTGCATATCCAGCTCTAAGAGACTCGGCGTCATACATCTTTGAAGATGGGACGCTCTCCAACTTCGTTTGCAGTATGATTGCAACAATGACGCCATATATAGCTACAGCTTCGCAAAAGATTACACTGGGACAAAAAAAAAAGAAGAATAAACGCTTCGTCATTGCATACTTCCAGCATCTAACTCCCAGCCTAAAGCTCTGTAACAACAAATCCTAGTTAAGCATTCCCTAATACTACCCTTTGCTGTAATATCATTGTCAACATTGTTGTTACAGATAATCTTAGCCCGTGGCTGTAGCTCTGTGACAACAAATCAAATTTCAAACACAACTACTCCCAGTAAATCAATCTTCAATACTATCATTTAGAGCCAAATTATCTGCTCAATCTACTCTTGAAATTTGACAATCTACTCTTGCAGAGATGTGGCATTAAAACATCCAGTAACAAATAAGAATTCGCTGCTCTCAGCCATGGATTCTCATTAGCATTCCGAATAGGACATCGAATCTAAAAAATCGGTTTTCAGAGAGATGAAATCAGAGAATGCTTCAATGGACCTTCAATTCAAACTCAGTTGATCCGCAAAATGAAATAAATTAACACCAAGGACCAAAAAAAACTAGTATAGTTAATACCTTGGAACCTATAACATACCTGATGAGATTCTTCGAAGTGATACGAGGAGCTTCAATGGCCGCACCGATCAAACTACTTCCGGTAATGTAAATTCCCCTTAAATCAGACAAATAAAAGGATCAGGAGGTAATGCACGAATAAAGGATTACAAAACCAATTAACATGCCAATGCTTGTGCATACGGGAAGAAGAAGAAGATTGGATTTACCAGGCGGCACCGAGGACTGAGACGCCGATCGAGATGGCGATTCCGATAGCGGAGAAAGTGTATGGCGAGATCCTTACCAACGCTGCGCCCCACGAGCTCGCATCAACCATTCCAGACATTCTCTCTCTCTCTCTCTCTCTCTAGCTCTCCCCCTTATTGCAATGGTCGTGATGATACGATCTGCTTGCTTCTCTCTCTCTCTCTCTCTCTCTCTCTTTCGGAGGAGAGAAATTATCAGGGCCTGTGATCTGAAGATATTGAGGAATTGAAAATTACGCGCACTTGGATGCGCGTGGGTTCTATAAGAAACTAAAACGACAACGTTTTCTGTGTCTTCGTTTGTTTGGGCCTCGTAAGGATATTTTTATTTGGGCTTTGTTTTCCTATCAATTTAATTAAGCAAATAGAGCAAAGAAAACATGTTCAAACAATTCTCTCTTGAAGTCTTTTGGTAATAATAGCTGGAACATTTGATTAGTGTAGTAGATAAAAGGAGAAAAAAAGTATCTCATTTTCTCATAGCCGTTTAGAAGAAACGGTTTGGGTATGGTATAATACGAATTAAACACTAGACTTTGACTTTGGGTTACCATCCATCGATCGTCCAATTAACGTCTAATGTTTTCTTGAATACACACGCTCACATTTTGTTATGTACGTATGATGTATGTAAACAAAATATTTTACCAGCTGTCGTTCTAAACGTTTATTTTACGTACAGCACATATACAAACCAGCGGAACATAAACATGTTTTACGGGACCATGAAAATTTTACGTCCCCTTAGGTGAGGGTTGTTTTGTTCACGGGAAAAGTATGTGTTCAAACATGAAAATATATGTAAAATACACACCAACTAACGCACATATAAATGCATTGACAAATGCCCAAGCGCATATAAACCAGACTCTAATCAAATAATATAAAAAAAGGTGTTTGCCAAAGAAAAGACAATAATGGAGGAGGACCGCGTGAGATTCATATGCAAAAGAACCGTGGTGAGCACTAAACCGGTTGAGACAGGGCAATTATACCGCTTATCAGTATTCGACCACGTCATGGAACCCAACCACATCCGTCTAGTATACTACTACCGGTCTTCCAAGACTAGAGAACCGGGAGAAATAACAAAAAAACTAAGGGAATCATTAGCATACACCCTCAATTGTTATCCGATAATAACCGGGAGATTGGTTAAGGACATTGATGGTACGGATGATCTAAACAGGCGGTGGAAGGTGAAGAGCAATGACGCCGGTGTGAGGATGGTGGAGGCGAGAGCGACCGGGACGGTTGAGGAATGGCTTAGGAGTGTAAATAGAGAGGAAGAGCTTAAGCTTGTTCATTGGGAGGACATATATCACCTTCCTTATTATTGGTCTACCTTTTATGTTCAGGTATAATTTATATAAACTTCGGTTTATTTTGGTTGGGTTTAACTTGGTTTACTTTCATTTATCTACAGGTGACTGAGTTTGAAAGTGGTGGGTTAGCTATTGGATTAAGTTGTAGCCATCTCTTAGCCGATTCAGTTTGTGCAATGATGTTTCTTCGAGCTTGGGCAGATTTAACCCTGGCTCGAAACATGATGGCTCCACCACTCTTCCACTCGTTGCCGCCTCGCCGGTTCGCTAAGTACCATAGACTGATCTCTAACAACCAACTACTTAGCCATTACATCAAATCTTGCGCCCTAACGGCTACACCGTCAAACGTGGCCGAGGACCGAATGGTGACCGTTACTCTTCTGTTCCCGGATCCGATGGGTTCAGGAGCCGAGCCAGGGGTTTCAGCCTTTGAGATTTTGTCTGGACTATTTTGGGTCTGTGTGAGTCGAGCCAAAGGGAAGAGGAACGGGTTCATGGACATGTCGTTGTGCTTAGACGTTAGGAAACTATTGCGTTTAGACCAAAGTTATTTTGGTAATTGCATGGTTTATCACAAGGTTCACTATTCCAAACCGGTTAAAACCAAAGATAGATTATTACTATCTCACGCTGTTGAAGAGATTAATAACATAACCAAGAGACTAGACTACGACACGGTCATGGACTTAATCGAGTGGCTCAGTAGCAGCAATAACAATACGATTTCCAACGGCTCGGATCTCGTGTGTACTAATCTAGAGAACATGGCGAATTCGCGTCCGATGATGTTCGAGAAAGATTTGATTTTGAGCCATTTGTCTTGCTATGTGGAAGGGCCTGTGGCTGGAGGTGGACAGGTCATAGTGCTTCCGTCACCGTCCTGTGAGGGGCCAACGAGCCGAGTGGTTATGGTCAGTCTTCCTCAAAGGGAGATGGTGAAGGTTGTAGAGGATGAGCTTCTTCTAAGCTTTTCTCCGGTTTTACTTATGGATTATACAAAACAAATAAATTTATAGAATTTTAAGACAAACAAAAAAAATAAAAGTTTATAGAATTTTAAAAAATAAATCAACACATTAGCCAAACGATTGAACATGTCAGTGTGTCTATCAAAAGTATCAATTTATCTCTAATGAAAAGGCAAAATATAAAATATAATAAAATGAAGATTGTATTTTTGTGCATACAAACTGAAGTCGATTTCCTTCTCTTTTCTGGCTTCCTTCCTTTCTTCTTTCCCAATTCGTTAACAAAAGATGTCACTTGTCACTGCGAGTTGCTAGGAAACTTCCACTATTCTTTTTTTTTTTCCTTATTTAGTTCTCTAAGATGCCTCTTTCTCTCTATCTCTCCACACCTGACTCTCTTTAACATCGCCTTCAATAATGGCCGTCGCCGATCTTTTCGCCGGTGAACTAGCCACGGAGCTCCTGAAGCAGCTCATTTTGATATCTGCCAAATCAGGCCGGCACAAAAGCATCGCCAACAACCTCATCATCTTGATCGAGAACATTCAACCAACGATCATGGAGATCCAGTCCAGCGGCGTTGAGCTTCCTGCTCACCGTCAAGCTCAAATCGGTATGCTCTTTGAGACTCTGGAGAAGGGAAAGAAACTCACGGAGAAAGTCTTGAGCTGCAATCGCTGGAATATGGTTCGACAGATATTCCTCGTGAAGAAAATGGAGAAGCTGGAAAAGTCACTCTCTAGTTTCCTCAAGGCTCCGGTTTTGACCAACATCCTCGCCGATATTCATCTTCTCCGGGCCGATTCTGATGAACGTTTCCATGACGCTGATAATAGCCTTGCTTGATGTTTTATTATCTAGCTATCTCATTTCCTTTGTGATTTATCTTTTCTTGTTCATCAAGTTGAAGTTGAAGACATCCATATGTATAGGATCATTCTCTCTCTGTATTTCAGTAATCAAGAAAAAAAAAGACAATGTTTCTAGCTTTGATTATTTTGGCTTCTTTATATAGGACTTATAGTCCATTACCATTAGATTAGACTTGTTCATATACCATAACGACTTGGCAGAGAAATAGAATAGGCAAGACGACTATATACACCTCAAGTCAATTCTGCATGATGAATGAAGCCCAATCAATAGTTCAAACAAGCCTTTGATCTCACTTAGAGACTTACAAGAGTATCTCAATTCTAGTTTCTACAGACCAAAACTCCGGCAATATGATTCCATATCGGTAACCAAAAAGAATCAAATCGGATCTCTTACAAAAACTACAAAAAAATACTGTATGTAGAGGAGATCTCTCAAGGGCTATGGCTTTCAGGTTGCATCTCTACCCTCTCACATATCTTTTTCTGCATCCGGGAAGCAAAGAAAGCAGCGCACACGTCGGGGAAAGGCGGGATATTGATCATTGATCCGGAAAACACTTTTTCCAAAGGTTTATCTGACATGGCCAACAATGTTTTCTTCCTTGATCTCTTCTTCTTCTTGCTTATTGCTGCAAGACGATCCTCATAATCCTTGGCGCTAGTCTCGAGTGTTTCATCGCCATAAGGATCGAAAATAACATATTCATGGCTCCCATTTACATACGCGAGAAGTGACTGAGACTTTCTTTTACTGTCTTCCACAAATGAAAGCGATCCATTATGGGCCTGCAATAACCATTGTGATCAAGAACCATAAATGGTAAATGAGAGAATCTTGATTAACAAAAAAACAAAAAAAGCCTTAAGAGGTAAGTAGAAATATACATTCATGACAGTCCAAATAGATACCGGTTTAGGGCCTGACCCATCAAACAAAAGGATAGCGCCATCTTTCCCGCGAAAGATCTCTTCGTTAGATTTTACCGACCTATTTGGAAGCCATGCTAAAACTGCAAAGTATGGTGACTCCACTTCAGTGGCAATGGCTGCAAATAAACAGGAAGAGGAAATATACTAAGACAAACGACAAAAATCAAGATTCTCATGAAAAAAAGAAAGAAAATAAACCTTCGATGGATAATCTATACGACCATGATAAACCGAGCGTCATCAAATCCCAGACAGATAAGTTTGGTTGGGAACTAGGAAAGTGGGATGCAGCAACAACGAAGCCGCCTCCAGTGAATGAGAGTTCCGTAATTGGCTGAAACATTTACATATCAAGATTTTAACACTAGCTCTGGTTAATGAAGATGGATTTTTTTTTATCTTGTTCTAGAAGTTTTACCGTATGAGCCTTCCCAAATACATACAAGAGTTTGTTCGTTAACGGGTTCCAGAGCGTAATAACTGTTGTAGCCGCAAGAGCTAGAAGAGAACCATCCGGGCAGAAAGCGGCTGCAGTCATTTGCTTTTTCCTGAAACAGATTTCATATCATTTTCAATATCACAACGCCTAAGTAAGGAGAGATGTTTAAAAAGGTTCCTAAGCTTTTACTTATAAGAGCCAACTCCATGACATATCCAGTTTGAATCCTCAGGTGTCAGATTCTTGTCGCTATTGCAAACCCAAATCTTGAAAGACAAAAAAAAAGTCAGATCAGTCATAAAATTTTCCAGGGAAAGGATTCATTACACTAAAAAAAAAAAACTACCTTGAAGTCCCCAGCAGAAGATATACTAACAGCCATAGAACGGGCGGGGTTAAGGGCTATGGCTGTGATAGCAGCTTCACTGTATCAAAATACAGGACAAAAAGTTACTCTCACCATGAGAATCAAGTAATCTGAAAGTTTATAAAGTTAAAAAAACCTGTGAGGTTGATTTATGACTGTTGATAAGCTGCAAGTTTTCTTGTCTGGAACAAACACCCAAAACTTGAGAGAAACTAAGCCTCCACTGAGATTCCCTGCAGCAAATCTGGCCTCAGCTGTAGTCATCACTGAGCCTTTCCGGGAGAGAGCAACCGCTGTCACGAGAACCTATTTTCCATAATTCTTCACATTATTACAAAACAGGAAAAAAGGCACATCCTTTGCTAGTAAATAGAGAAGAAACAAAAATGTACTAACCCGGACTCCATCATCGTCTGGTTGATTATTTCTCTCGCAAACTTGAACCTGCATATGTTGGTTGGGTATGTTAGATAGTAAAACCATCCAACTATCAGATAAAAACTCCAAAAAAAAAAAAAAAAAAAAGCCTTTTAGGATGCTAACCTCTGAAATTTCACGGTCACTTAAAAGGTCGTATAATTGAAGACGATGATTCGCTGTGTAGAAAGCAGCTATACCGGAAGAACGATCAATGGACACAGTTCTGATGGGGCTTATAAGCAACGTTTTGACGTAGCATATAAACATCGTAGGCGATTTTGCCGGATGCTATTACGTAGTAAGAACACAATATGCATGTGAAGTTGACTCCAACAGAAATGGAATCCAATAGGAGCAAATTTAAACCAACATAACAAAGAAAAAAAAAATCCGGATGATTAATAAGAATGACGAACCTTGATTCCAGAAATCGTTCTCAGTATCTCCATGGAAGGCATTTTAAGAAGATGAATCTGATTATCTGCACAAATCACCTGAAACTTGTTGATCTTAGTGAGTTAATAAAAAACATTTCCTTTGCTTTCTGCAGGTTGTATATTTAGGCACACCGAGATTGTAAGCGGGAAAAGCTGACTTGACTTACGGAAGAAAGAGTTGGATCTGAAGAGAAGATGAAATACAACAAGGGAGACTCAAACTTTGGCAGAAGTTGCTTCTTCCCTATATCTAGCTCCCAAGCAACAAGAACCCCTTCCTTTCCCCCTAAAAGAGTCACAAGCAATTGAAATATAGCATAAGAAGTCAGTATAAAACTTCTGAAACATGAAATGGAAGGACACAGAGATACAGTCACTATGAGGAGAAGATAACTCAGTCTCACCTGAATACAGAAATGCTCCATCTGAAGAGAAATTAAGGACGGTTACTTCACTGGAGTGCCAGTTGAAAGCAGTGCAAGATTCAGCATCATCTTCAGTTGAAAGTAGTTTCCCATTACCAATTTCTTTCCAAATCAACACTCTTCCGGTTACATCGCCGGCTGCTAACATTCTCTTATTGGGATGGAAGGCAAAAACAGTAATCAACTGAGTGTGATTTAATGTCATCTCGTTTGTCATGACATGCTCAGATGCCCCCAAAGAGGCATTCCATACATGTATTTTGCATTTGTGACAGACGCCGAAAAACTCTCCAGAGGGACTTGCAACAATAGCTTTTGGTTCCTCCATCTGCTCATAAACAAAAATCATTGAACTTAAGAATAGATTTGAGCCAAGCATGAGTAGAAAACGGTTACCTACAAATCTGACCTCTTTCAACGTGTCTCCACTGAGAAGAGGCTCGTGAGAAGAGAGTTTAAATCTCCGGATTTGTCCAAACAAATCTCTGGACACGCTCGAACAATCCTCAACCGAAACGTAAGCAATCAATTCATATGACGCGTGAACTGGAACTGGAATCATAACCTACCAAATCCGAAAAATATAAATACTCAGAATGGGAAAAGTTGCTTCAAGCAGATTTTGCAGGGGTTAAAGTATCCAACTTTTACAGACCAGAGAGTAAATGGGAAGGTGGGTATCAAAGGTCTTTAAAAGCTTCGGCGTCGAGAAATCCCAAATCCGAATTTTCCCATCGAGAGACGCCGTACAACAGTAAGAAACTGTCACACTCGGATCAACAACCACAGTCGTCACAGGTGCTGTATGACCCTCGAGTGAAGTAATCTTTACAAAAAAAAAACGCACACACACATAAAGATTTGAAGCAAATGAGAAGATGATTGGAGTGAAAAAAAAAACCTAGAAGAAGAAAAGAAGGAAACTGAACCAGTAAGCCAGTGGCGACGCTGAAAATGGAGACGGAGTTGGCTGTGCATAAAAGAAGCTTCTTTGCGTCGTTCGAGAACGCAGGGGGGGAAGTAATGTAGTTCCTTCCGCCGCGAATCATTTTTCTTGGACTCACGGAGATTTTGAGAAGACGAAAACATCTTCTTCTAATCGGCGATTTTAATGTACCCAGCGCTCAAGTTTTTGCGACGATTTTCCGACCGATGTATTTCGTCGGCAAAAAAAAAAACACTGTGCCCGAATTTTGCGATAACGAAGAAACGAGTCACTAATCCCTGACCAAATCTGCGACTTTTATGTATATAGTATAGAGATATAGTAAAATTCTTAGTTTAAAATGTCAACAATTTCTATGAAAATTTTGTGATGTTTGTTTGTTATGTCTAAGAAAATGCGGCAAAAGTGACAAGACTGGTAAAAGATTCGTTTAATACATTATGCTTTGATCCGTATTTATGATTGGGCTTATTGGGCCTGTAACATTGTTTGGGCGAGACTGAAGAGCAAAAGGACGGACACATTATTTACACGAGTAGGCTAATAACAAGGATGGAATGGTTCATGAGTTTGACCTGAGAGCTAAGTGGGCAGGCGTGGGTTCGATACTGAGGGTTGGGCAATGGCGATGAAGACTTTTTCCAGTTTAGGTCGTCGTCTTCCTCTGTGATAGATGTGGACATGTTATAAGTATTAACATTGTTCGAGTCAAAAGAGTCGAGTGAAACTATTATAACATTCCTATTTGTTGTAATGGCAGATTCATTCAATAAACGTAGACATGTAGGAGTAATCATCTCCTTCAACAAACTATTGTTTCCTCTTTATTCCTTTGTTAATGAATCTAAACATTGAAACTACTAAGCCTTTCATTTCATGCCCTATATATATATCACACAACTCACACCTCTCATAGACATCAGCTCGGCTACAATCTCTGAGCTCTTTTAGCTTCGTCCTCTTTTCTTTTCTCCTGCAACATCAAAAACCTTGTAAAGCTTTCGCAAAAGATACTCTCATTAGGGGTGTCAACTTAACACGTGTTGCAGTTGCACTAAACTTACCTTTGACTCTGTTTCTTCGAGAAATTGTTGCATCACATCATCATCTCCTTTAAGAATTTTTGCACCGCAACCTGGTGCTCCTACTGAACCAACAGCCTCTTCATCCACCAAAACCGCCTTTATACCTTGTGATCCTTCTGTCATGCTATCAGGCACCTGCTTAGGATTAAAAAAACACGTCATTTTTCAAATATTTTCAATAGAATATCTACGTTTTAAGTATCAAGGGTGCGTTCCTCATACCTCGAACATTGCTTCGGTGAGGATACTTTCCAGTATTGACCGTAAGCCACGTGCACCAGTGTTCTTTGACATAGCCTTCCTCGCGATTAGCCTCGTTGCTCCTTCTGTAAAATGCAGTTGGACCTAACACATCATCCGGAAAGCAAAGAGGGTTATAGCAAGCCTAAGAGGCATATGTAAGTAACTTGTAGTGGTGAAATGAGTTTACATTGTTCATACGAAACAACTTCTTGTACTGTTTACCCAATGCACTCTTAGGTTCTGTGAGAACCTACATAAGTAATGAGGAAAAGTTATAACTCGTAACAGAGAAAAAGCTGCCTGAAATAAAGAGATCCGAAGGAAACTCCATGATACAATCTTGTACAGCTATCACTCACTTACTGGAGTGAGACAAAGATAAACAATAGGCAGCTGGGACAATAAGAGAGTTTAAGAGAAAAAACTTAAATGTCTTTTCCTTACTACACACCATGGGAAATCTAAATGACAACAGATGTTTGAAAACCATTCCATAAGCAGAGTAACGACAAGCAAAATTAGAAACAAGCTACCTGTACAAGCTGGTCTTCGTTTAATGCAGATAAGCTCACTAAGATGGGTAACCTTCCAACGAACTCAGGAATGAGACCATAAGCAACAAGATCTTCACTTTGTAACTACAACCAATTAACAATAATTCTAAGTGCTCTTTTTATCTGACAATGAACCAAGTAGCATTAATTTGACAAAAAAAATATACACAAGAGACTAGCATACAATTTAATGAGCCATATAAGAATGTATTCCTTACAGATTCCAACAGGGAGGATGTTACTGAAGCACTACTGAACCCAGAAGTACTCATGTTTGTACGAACGGAAGCACCAAAACCAATAGAGGCATCGTGTTGCCTGGTCAAGAGAAATGTATAAATATGCCATTCAAGCCCTGTAGTACAAAGATAAAAGGATAAGATTGAAGACTTTTTCGAATCTACAAAAGTAGAGAAATTTACCTCTCGGAAACAGTTTTCTCCAGATCGATAAATGCTCCACCACAAATAAAAAGGATGTCTTTTGTATTCATCTGCATATTGGTTTTTCGCCAAAAGATTCAGCATTTTTATCATAAAATGGAGTATTCTGACTGACGGTGTCACAAAAGTGTGCTTTCTGAAACGTTCGGAAACAAAAGCAAAACTTAAAGCATGAGATATTTCACTCTACCTGAATGCTATCTCCTCGAGGATCTCTCCGCAATCCTTTCTCCGGAATCGGGACACTGACCACCTGCACATTCATTGTTTAATAGAAGCTGGCATTTTCAGTTTTTTGATAACCTAGATCCTAGAATGGCAGATGTTATCATGAGATTCTCACACTAAATTTATTTTCCATAGTGTTTGCTGATTATATATATTATTAAGGCATAGAGTATCCGACCTGTTTTTTCTATCAATAATGTCTGCACATATATTGATCTCTTGACTACGGCATCAAGTATAGATTACATACAATATCTTTTAGCCTTTTATAAGCGAATAGACCCTGTGTTTTGTTTCCAAGCATGAAGTCTAATTTAAAATGAGAATACGGATATGCACATGCAAAACCTGATCCAATCTGTATCAATAAGAAGGCGAACAAGGAATTCCTAATTGTTTCTGTCAACAGTCCACATCTATACGAAGTTGAGAAAAATAAAAGATTTAAAGTAGAAAAAGCTTACAGTTCCTTCCAGCAATTTTAGCAATGACTGTTGGACACCTTCTCCAGAGACATCTCTACCACCATTTGAGCTATGAGACTGAAAGAGAAATATATGTTGCTAAGTGTTGTGTATTAATCAATTCAGGATCAAGGTAAGGAGTGAAGAAAACTTATACCTTCATACTCATCTTATCAACTTCATCAATGTACACAATACCCCTTTGAGCTTCTTCTACATTGCACCCAGCTTCCTGCAGTAATAAAACACCCAGCTCGTATTAGCATCTATGAAAAATATTAGAAACATTAGTACTACAAACAGCAAGCATGTGCAACAAGGTTTTCCGGATTCAAAAATAGCTGATCAAGACGAATGTGTTGAGAAGATACAAAGTTTTTGAACTGTTATGATCTATTTTGTATCAATACTGAAGACAAGAAAAGAGACATTTGTAGTTTCTGAAGTAATATGCCAAATACTATCCAGTAAGCAGTTGCTTAGATGATATTCCGAAAGATGGTATAAAGGATAAAGTATAAAGGTATGCTAAAACCAGAGATAGCAGTCATACCACATATAATTTGTACAAAATTGATTCCACATCTTCACCAACATAACCTGCCTGGACAAGAAGAGTAGTTTAGTTATGGTAAGAGCAAGACTTGTGTAAGGATCCCTCTAAGAAAGCCAGAAAAAGGTCAAGTATTTTTCAAAATGGTAACCAGATGAGAGATTGTAAGACATCATAGTGAGCCTAATGCTTCCCTGACGTACGACATACTTCAATTCTGAGTAACTATTTATCATTCTCAATTACCCAAACTTTAAAGGGAGTAGTGAAACAACTTGCCTGAGTTAGAGAAGTCGCATCAGCAATGGTGAATGGCACATTGACAATACGAGCTAAAGTTTTTGCCAGTAAGGTCTTTCCTGTTCTTATAAATCAAACAAGAAACATAAAAGCGAGAATATCGTAAGCATACTAAACAACAGCCTTGATACTTTCAAAGAACATTATGGCTACAGCACACAGACCTGAACCAGTAGGGCCAAGCAACAACACGTTGCTCTTATCCAACTCCACGTGATCAATGCTATCATCCTCCATATCAAGGCTATCTGATGCTGAAGCAGACCTGGAATTCACACACACACACACACAAAAAAGTGTAAAAGAGTGAGCTTTCTGTTGTGACGCATATGGTGAGTAAGAATGACAATGGCATGGAAGAGGAAGACATACCCTTTTTTCCGAGAAGCGTGATAGATTCTTTTGTAATGATTGTAAACAGCCACAGAGAGCACCTGCACGAGGAAGGATGTGTAACTGAAACAAGACTCCAGCTGCACAATAGGATAAGGTTGTGGAAGTAGAGAGCTAGGAGCGGACCTTCTTTGCCTTTTCCTGACCAATGACAAACTCGTCGAGCCCCTGACAGATTTCCTTTGGTGTCGGAAGCTTCGTCTTCTCTTTATCACCGCCATTATCTTCCTCCTCCGCCTCCTCGTCATCATCTTCTTCGTTTCTAAGGCCCTGGATTTTCCAATTCCTAGGAAAAGAGCTCTGGCGGATTTCATCATGTTCATCATCATCATGGTCACCGTCACGTTCCCATGTGCCTTTGACCTTACCGAGTTCGATGAAGCTTCCTTGAAGCGGAGAGAGCTTGAATGGCCGGAAGTAGAAAGCTGTTTTGCAGTGGGGACAGAAATTGACGGCCTGATAGATCCCTGGTTCTCTGGCGGTGAGTGACAATGGGCGATTGGAGAAGACGACGAGCATCTGGGCGGAGCAACGAGGGCAATTGACGTCACTTCTGATGTGGTCATAATCGTCGCTACCGCCGCCGCCGCCGCCGCTGGAGTCCCAAATACGGCGGGGGAAGGAGGAGGAGAAGAAAGGGGTTAAGGTGTTAGAAGAGGGGCGTGGAAGCGGGGTGCGAGGGGGGAGAGAATCGGCGGAGACAAGGAACCTGAAATTGCGGGAGAGAAGAGACGATGTCGTCGTCTTCCTCGAAAGGAATCTGGAAATGGATAAGCTACACAACATTCGGACAAATCTAAAATCTTACTTTCCTTGTTGTTGTTCAACGCTACTTTGATTTGTGCTCCCAATGGCGACGAGAGCGATACGATTGAATGCAAAGCGATTTGGTAACAAAATTATCAAAATGAAAACATTTGTTGTATTATTTATTTATTTATTTATTTTTATAGATATTTGATTTACTGATAATAGTCTAAAATAATTTTAAAATATCATACCTGTTAGAATATAAAATTTAAAAACGTTATGGCTAATTGTAACACCACCTGAATAACATAGAAAAAACATTTATTTTATTCTTTCTTTTTAAAACACTCGGAAATAAACTTGTATATGCATCTCAATCATCGAATCTTCCAATTGAAATAGAGAGAAAAAACAAAATGTTTATAGATTCTATTACAAACAAGAGCACATCCATATCCATTCTTGACTGCTTGCTCTTTTGTCCGAGGTTGTTCAGAATCTTGTGCTTTATGCTGAAGGGTGTTGTTAAGTTCACTTTCTTCATCAGAATTAGCTTTTGAGAAGGCAAAAAAACTTTGCAACACCATCATCACCAACTGAATTCGGCATAAGCTCAAACCTTTTAAAATCCAATCACTTTCAAATTAAAATGATTTTAGTGTTTTCTGTGTTCACAATAAACTAACACGAGTAATTACCATGATGAAAAAATAAACTATCATAACAGATTAACCAAAATAAAATACAATTTTGAAGAATTATGATCGTCCTTATAAGCATATATAGACATATTCTAATAAACATTTATTATACAAATATATACCATCAAAATATCACCGACAACTTATCATCTCATCTAAGCAAAGCATATGCCATGACATCATGTCATCAATGTTTTTTTGAACTAGGTTTCATGTGTCATCAATGTTGATATCATAAAAAAAACATAACTACGGATCATTTGAAGGTTATTTGTAAGTGGCGATTCTTGGTTGTCGACGGTGATGATGCCGGAGATGATGCATGTCGACGATGAGGGAAGTTTGTAGAAGATATTACAAATTTGGTCAATTTAATATATATTTTTTTTTAAAAGGTGAGGAAGTAAAGGTAAACAATGCATGTAAAAGCAACACTTACTGCATCCGAATCGTGGCTTTAGAGAGATTTGGATAGAGTAAAATAAACGCCACTAGTCACGAGCAAATGTCTTTGGTTTGATGATCATAAGAGGATTACAATGGTTTCCTCAAGGCAATGATTCTTGATATAAAATTATACCTATTGTATTTATAAAACTGATAATGTTGACTACCAAATTCGAAAATGTCATGTTCATACTTGGTGACTTCATAAAGTGAAGAGGGTTCAAGCTACTGCTGCCTTTAATTGCGATACCTTCAATCATTCGCGTAGAATAATGATCCTAAATTATTGTTCATCAATAGAAGTTGATTTCGATAACCAGTGTTCAAGTTGGTGTTCTTTTTGTTATAGAATCGTAAACCTTATGATGATTTTTTTATGCCTAACTATGGCATCTAGCATTTAGTGAAAAATCTCTTCTAACGTTATCTGAAATCATTTAAAAACCTTTGAATGTTAAATTATATTTTCATACGTTAGCAAAATAACCTTCAAATGATCGAAATGTTGACTTGCCAAGGGTATTAAACGTAACTTATGACATAAAAGCCACATAACTAGTACTGAGTATTGAGGAGCCACACATTCACGCTTTGCTGCTCCATGGCCGTTGTATTTTCCTACTGCAAGCCTTCGCTTCCTCTTCGTCGATTCCATCGTTTCTGCGTGAGTTTTCTTCTTTCATTCAGATAGTATTATTTATCAAACCAACTTCTTTTTCTTTTTTTATTCTGAATTAGCCATCAAATTTTGCTTTTGTTTAAATAGCCATCAAAATTTTAATGAACCTAGCTTTATCTTAGTACGGAAAAGATGAAGAAAAAAAAATATTGGTCACTTTTTCTACTTAGTTTTTAAATCTCATAATAGTGTAACATCGTGACTAAATTTCATTTACTACTAATTACTAGCTTTCACTAGTTTTATTTTTTATAGCCGACCCTTTTGGCGATACCTCTAAAGTTGTATGAAATAGTTTATATCGTTTTTCTCCAGTATCAAATACTTAAATCTAAAAGCATGCATGCGCAACTAATTAGGTGCATCATATAAAAATACTAATAACAAACAAAAAAGACGAAAAACAGCTGCATCTAATTAAACCTATCCACGATGTTCGTATCATTAATCTAAAATCTTAACCAAACCCCATTAATTAGATTCTCATTAGTCGATCAGTTTAAAATAGATCATCTTGGCCAAGCTAATCATTCTACGCAACAATTTCAATTGGTTGTATTAAAACTGATCTTGCCTTCTGGAATTAATTCGATTTTCATCTAATATTGTTTGGGAACAAAATTACAGTTGGATACTAACAAAAAAAAACCATAAATATGTTATTAACATTTTTTATTGAATAAAATTATTTGAGTACACATGTATTGTAAATCCCGAAATTTAATCAAGATCAATTCGTTAACAAACCATTGATTAAAATAAATAAATAAATTAGTCCAAGCTATTTTTCTTTTTATAAATCCATGCTATTACTTACACAACATTAATCAAGTTTTGTACTCCACAAATGATGATTATTCAATGCGAATTTAATGATAATTCAATGAGAATTTACACTCCAAGTTTTGAGTGTTCATGCACATACGTTTTCCAATTTTTATTATATACTTACTGTATATCTTACGATGAAACTGGGATAGCTAGGTTTACAACATATGCATGTTATTTAATAAGATGAATCTATACATTTAGAGTAGAACCACATGCATGGCACTGCTTATGCAGCTTTATAACGAAAGTTGAAAGAAAAAGGGAAATTTATACCAATGATTATAATTGTACTTCCAATTATTTTCGGGAAAATGGATATTTTAATCCTCAACTTTCAAATTTGGACCATTTTAAGCTTGACATTATGTTTGCCCCGTCTAAATAATAAACGTTTTCATTGACTTTTCTTTAAATCGTAAGCTTTCGTTGACTAAGCGAAATTAGACCCGACGTTAAGTTGCTAAACGGACCGATTGAACCCCGTTAAACCCCGTTTGATCTCTCTGTTAAACTGCGACGGCGTCGTTTCCATAATCAGCCTAAATCCCCAAATCGATTAAAACCCCCAAATCGACGAAATCCCCAATTTCAAACCCTAACATCTAAAATCGAGCTCTTGATCTTCAAATCCCAGAAATCAACACTCGAGAACTCGAAATCACCACTTGCCCTCTTCGATTTCTCCGAATTGAAATGCCACCGAAAGGAAAACGAAAGAAGGTTTCCAAGCGCAAAGCGAAACCCGCCAAAGCACAACCTGAAGCAGAACCGCCCGAAGCACAACCTGAAGCAGGGGTTGATGTTGGAGGAGGTGATGATGAATCTCAACATCAGCTTGCAATTGAAGAAGAAGATGATTGCGCGGTTATTGGCGATGAGGATTGCGATGACGTTAGCGAGGGAGGTGAAGCGAACAATACGGATTTCAGAGATATATTAGAAGAAGAAGGATGTCGAGACTTAGTCGAATACTTTGGTGATGCTGCGAGAGATGAGGAACCTGCGAGTGATGCAGACAGTGGAGACGATATTTGGAATGATGAGAGGATTCCCGATCCTTTGTCATCTGACTCTGAAGATGATGATAATGGAGAAAAGGAAAAGGAAAGGCGTAGAGAGAGAGAGACTGAGGATCCTAAAGTAATCCTAGCATTGGGAAAAACGTTTAATACTCCAGAAGATTTCAAGCTTGCGCTTCTAAGGTACTCTCTTAAAACTAGATACGACATAAAGCTATACAAGTCACAGTCTTTGAAGCTTGGTGCGAAGTGCTCTGACACAAAAGTACAATGTCCGTGGAGAGTCTACTGCTCTTACCAGAAGAGGAAACATAAGATGCAAATCAAGGTGTTTGTCAATGAGCACATATGTATTAGATCAGGTCACTCTAAGATGTTGAAGACTTCAACAATTGCTTGGTTGTTTGCTGAAAGATTGAGAACTAATCCGAAGATTACAAAGAAGGAGATGGCTGCTGAGATCCTCAGGGAATACAACTTGGAAGTAACCGACGAGCAATGTGGAAAGGCGAAGACAAAACTGATGAAAGAGAAGAAAGCAAGCCATGAAGCCCATTTTGCACGAATATGGGATTATCAAGCAGAGGTTTTCGAGTCTAATCCACACACCACGTTTGAGATTGAGACAGTTTCAGGGCCAACAGTTGGAAGCAAACAGAGGTTTTTCCGGTGTTATGTTTGTTTCAATTCACAACGAGAGTCTTGGAAAGCTACATGTAGACTAATCATATAGGATTAGATGGCGCTTTTCTGAAATGGGATATAAAGGGCCACCTTTTAGCTGCAGTTGGAAGAGATGGAGATAATAGGATAGTTCCTATTGCGTGGGCAGTAGTGGAAGTAGAGAATGATGATAATTGGGACTGGTTTGTTAGACAGCTCTCTCAAAGTTTGGGTTTTGTTGATGGAGACAAAGTTGCATTCATATCAGATAAACAATCGGTTAGTATCTATGTTTGAAATCATATTTTGCCAGATTTTGCAATCATATTTTGAAATAAAATCTCACGGTATGTCTATCCTTTTTGCAGGGTCTTGTTAAAGCCATTCGTAATCTTCTTCCAAGAACCGAACATAGGCAATGTGCTAGACACATCATGCATAATTGGAAGAGAGACAGTCGTGATATAGAACTGGAAAGGATGTTTTGGAAGATAGCACGCAGCTACACTATAGGAGAATTTACAGAGCATATGGAAGCATTGGGAAGGTACAATCTTCAGGCTTTAGCTTCTCTTCAGAATACTAATCCTCAGTCTTGGTCTAGGGCTTTCTTTAAGATAGGTTCATGTTGCAATGACTATTTGAACAATCTGAGTGAGTCCTTTAATAGAACGATTCGTCAAGCAAGAAAAAAGCCTTTGATGGACCTATTAGAGGATATTAGGCGACAATGTATGGTTCGTAATGCAAAGAGGTTCATTATTGCGGGAAGATTAAAGACAGCATTCACAAGGAGAGCTCATATTGAGATTGAAAAAATGATAGGAGGGGCGCAACATTGCATCAGGCACATGGCCATAAATGATTTGCATGAGGTTGAATTGCATGGTGTTGGTTATACCGTGGATATGAACAAGCAAACATGTGGTTGCAGAAAGTGGCAAATGGTTGGTATACCATGTGTTCATGCTGCAAGTGTTATCATAGGAAAGAGACATACAGTTGAAGAGTATGTGAATGTGTATTACACAAAAAAATGTGGCAGAAAACTTACAAGGATGGTATTGGGCCTGTCCAAGGCATGAAGTTATGGCGTCGATTGAATATGTTACCTGTCTTGCCACCACCATGGAGATTTGGCAATCCTGGTAGGCCAAGCGACTATGCAAGGAGAAAATCAAGATATGAAGCTGCGTCTTCCTCAAGTTCGACAAGGTTATCACGAGCAAAAAGAATTATGACATGTTCAAATTGTTTGGAAGAGGGGCACAACAAGCAAGGTTGTTCAAATCCGACTGTTCTGCCTCCTCCAAAGAGACCAAGGGGTCGACCAAGGATATACCAGGTTTGAGTCTTTTTCATGTCTTTCGAAATTTTTAAATCTGAATTGTAATGCATAATGATTCATCATTTCATACATTTTCTTTTAGGAGAACCAGGAAGAAGGTGTTTCACTGCCACAAGGATCACAGCCACAGCAAAGATCACAGTCACAGCAAAGATCACAGCCACGACAAAGATCACATCCACAAGAAGGATCATAACCACTAGGATCACATGCACAATCTCAGGGCTCACAAGGAGGATCACAAAGTGAAGCTCACGGATCACAAGGAGGATCACAAAGACAAGCTCACAGATGAGAAAGACAAGCTCACGGCTCACAAGGAGGATCACAAAGACAATCACAAGGTGAAGGATCTCAAGGTTGGGCATCATGGTTTGGATGTTCAAACTAACATCTATGATGAAATGTATGTTTGGGATGGTGTATTTGTCTTGTTGTTATAGATCTTGGTTTCTCTTTTCTAAACATGGTTTGCTTTTGTTGGTGTTTTGTATCGAGTTGCTTTTGTTGGTATTTTGTATCGGATTGCTTTGGTTTCTTATTTATGAAGAAAGTTTGAATTCTTATTGATCTTTTAAAACCGGGTGATCTTCTTTTTCTCATATGTTATCAACAACAAAAGACACAATCATGTTTTGGTTTGGTTTCTGATTACAACAACAAAAGACACATGTATGCATCTCATTCCCAAATCCGATTACAACAAAGGCAAATAAAGAGAGTACAATGACACACAAACGAAAACAAACCGAGACAAAGAGACTACAAATGCAAGTTTAATAGATGAAACCAATTATGAACACAACAAAGAGACTACAAATGCAAGTCTAATAGACTACAACAAAGAGACTACAAAGCAATCTCCTCGCACTAATAAGCAAGAAAAAATTTAGTCTCCTTTCCTTTGCTAATCCAAACATAAACAATGACACAAGTCATGAAGAAAAGACAGACCAAACGCAATGTGTTCACCACTTTCCACTTCCGGATTTCCATTTTGCTCCACGTTACATCTTCCTTCAATCCTCCAATCAAAACCTTTAACTCTTCAACCTCGGATTTTGCATTCCTAATCTCACTCTCGATTTTTCTTACTTTCGGTATTCCATCTTCAACCACTTCAAACACTGCATCCTCGACCCACTTAAACAAATGCTCTTGTTGTATAAACACACAAACAAATGCGGTGTCACGATCAACAAACACAAAAAAAAACACAAAAACAACAAAAGCTACTTACATCTCTTTTGTTTGAAGGTAAGCTTTTGTCTCTTTGGCGTATACAACGGAAAAAGGGTCTTCCAGCATTACAACCTACCAACAAGCTTTCTTTTCCATCACCAGTTAATTAGTCAATAATAGCTATCCTTTGATCATTTCATTTAGTCTTCGACCCTAGATTCCCCTAGAAAGTTTGGATGCGAAGCGTTAGATTCAGATAATCAAATACTTGTTGTATGATTTTATTTTTGTTAATCATACAACGGATCCTAATTTTTCGACAACGATCCGAATTAGTTTTGTAGTCCAGAAAATATTGCTATTAAAAGAATTCCGGTTTGTTTGGTTGTGTAACATCGTTTAATATTAATAAAATTGTAGTAGAAAAAAACAAAAAAAAATAGACAAATGCATCACACGAGTCATGATATGGTCATTATATTTTAATACAGTTCAACAACAACAATATCAAAATGTCGACGTATTTCATATATTATATAATACCCTATAAAATGTTTCGAGTAATCCATACTTTGAAGTCTTATCCAGTTTATATCATCCTACGTAAAATAATCACTCTTAATATTTAGTATTTTATCGAATTAATCATCTTAAAGCTAAAAAGTTTCTGGAGGAAGCATGTGAATGAATTATGCTTGCTTTAATATTCTACAAACCTTAGCTAATTTCGGCGCACGTTCATACACTTCGTAATCAAATTGTAGTTTGATATATTTGCATTTTAAAATCATTTTTTACATCAAAATTATTTTACATTCCTAACCCATTTTTCCTGTAAATATACTTTTTTTTTGTGCAAACCTGTAAATATACTTTATATGCTATGTTTCAGAGGACTCTAGTATTCTGGATTTTGAAAAGAAAAACAAACTTATAGGTGAAAACACCATATGTTGGAAATCAAATTGACGAAAGATAATAGTTTTATTTCTTACTAAAACCGTAAATAATGTTGTTCGGATTAGAGGCTTATTAGAAGATATTGGGCACAAGTAACCCTCTAATATACTGGGTGGATATCAAATAAATATAACTCACTATATAATATAGTATTATATTATCGATTCAATAGTGAAAATCGGTTCGATATGAGCCCATAAAAACCATCGTCGTTGCGAGAAACATATTAGGGATTATACTTTTTTGAAGTAAGATGAAATCATTTACAAGAAAGGTGACATATTCCATTCAATCATAATTTTTTTTTATTTGGAAGCGTATGTAATTGTCATGTATTGATTTCATCTGTTGCAAACAAAAGTCACCTTACCATTTATCTACATGTGTTCAAAATAACTTTCCGCTAAATATAGTTGTTTAGTTTAGTTTTGTCGTGTAAATTTGTTTTTTTAAATAAAAATTGAATTGAGTGTTGGTTAACAATTTAACATATTGCAGAAAAGCTAATTTCAGGACATTAATATCTAATGATTTTCAAAAATTCCACCCAATTTATCGGTGGATTGTCTTGTTTATCCTTTTTAATATGTTTGGCGATTCGTTCCCCAAAATCAAATGGGAAGAAGAGCAAATAATTTACTTAACATTCACGCTTTCCATTTATTACACTGTCATTTTGGACTGCAATTTTACTATTCCAATGCCTCTTTTCACCACTCTTTCTATTATCCATTCAATCTCTTGTTTTGTTTCATTTTCCAAGTTTTATATAATAATTAAAAACACCATATCTTAGCTTCCTACATCAATCATACGAACTTGAGATAACTAAACTTTCTTTTAAAAAAAAAAGGATTTTACTTTGATAAACTCTATGATTGGATTAATTATCCATGGTGTTATGAAAAAACTATTTTATCTAAATTTTTAGTTTCAGCATTCATCCTTCTTTTTCCAACAGCATTCATTGACTCATTGTCATTGATATATCAGATATACTCCATTATAAGAGATGTCAGGACACACATGTTTATAGTATTTTTATCACACCACATTGTAGTTTCAATTTAAAAAAATTGTTAGCTTTTTTTATTCTTATTTAGTTTTGTTAATTAATATATATGAATGGCAACATTTTGGTAGTTTTGTGGTCTACTACTTACAATTTTTTAAAAAACTACAATGCGATTCCGGTGTGTGACATCTATGTAGCAAAAACAAAAATGTTAAACGTCTGAACAATTAAGAATAACTAAAGTCTCTATCTCTTAAATAAGTATATAAAGAAAACATCTAATTAGGCTTCCTATGGTCGAACAATGATGGTTGCGGGTGGAATCGTAAAATAATTGAATTTAATTCTGGAATCCACATAATTACGTGATTTGGTAAACCATTAAGTTATTATTATGTAGATTGCCAAATGTATCGTCTAATTCAAGCTCTCTCTGAGTATTCCGCTTAATTAAACTTCCGTCACTATTCATGATGCCTAAGAAAGTAAGAAGTACTAAGAATATTACTTTAAGTTTTACAGTTTAAATATAACAAAAAATGTACTATGTTTGCAACATGTAAAGAAAACGTCATAGAGAATCTTACAAGGTCCCACAAAAACCCCAAACGAGACTCTCCCCTCTATAAATTCCAATTCTTTCTCTCACACAAAAGAACATTTCTCCAAAAGTAAAACACATATCTCTCACACTCTTTTTAGTCTCTCCACTCTTGAAAAACTTCTCCCATCATCGATCCTCTTCTCTCCATCAACAATGGAGTCGCATCCTCACCACCAGACTAAACAGATCATCCTCGTACACGGTCCCATAATCATCGGAGCCGGTCCTTCCGGTCTTGCCACGTCAGCATGTCTCTCGAGCCGTGGAGTCCCTTCTTTGATTCTAGAACGTTCCGATTCAATAGCATCTTTATGGAAATCTAAAACCTACGACCGGCTCAAACTCCATCTCCCAAAACACTTTTGCAGGTTACCCCTCTTAGACTTCCCTGAAAATTTCCCTAAATACCCTTCTAAAAACGAGTTCTTGGATTACCTTGAGTCCTACGCTTCACATTTTCGCATCGTCCCGAGGTTCAACGAGAATGTCCAACACGCGGCTTTCGATTCCTCCTCAGGGTTATGGAGAGTAAAGACTCTAAATAAGTCGGAGTATCTCTCGAAGTGGCTTATCGTGGCGACCGGTGAGAACGCAGATGCTTACGTCCCGGAGAT
The DNA here is from genome assembly GCA_020283515.1 of Alliaria petiolata. NCBI lineage: Eukaryota > Viridiplantae > Streptophyta > Magnoliopsida > Brassicales > Brassicaceae > Alliaria > Alliaria petiolata. The sequence goes on along the minus strand of JAHZTW010000004.1, from coordinate 74,224,518 downwards.
TCCCGGAATAGTGAAGTTTTCCGGCGGGAAAATCGTACACGCGAGTGAATATAAAAGCGGCGAAGAGTTCCGGCAACAGAAAGTTTTAGTCGTCGGATGTGGAAACTCCGGCATGGAAATTAGCTTGGATCTTGTTCGACATAACGCATCTCCCCATCTTGTTGTCCGAAACACCGTAAGTCAAAGCATATTTAATTACTAAAAACAAAAAACAATAAAATCTCTATCGTTTTTGTATATTGTATTAAAAATGTTAATGATTATTTCAATTAGGTTCATGTGTTGCCAAGGGAGATGCTTGGGCTATCAACATTTGGAGTTGGGATGACACTTCTCAAATGTTTACCGTTGAGGCTTGTTGATAAGTTCTTGTTACTGATGGCTAATCTTTCGTTTGGAAATACCGACCGGTTAGGTCTACGCCGACCCAAAACCGGCCCGCTTGAGCTAAAGAATGTCACCGGAAAAAGTCCGGTTCTCGACGTCGGAGCTATGTCTCTCATCAGATCTGGCAAGATTCAGGTAGGTTTAACTATATCTCCTATTTAATTTACTGAAATCAGACTTTCTTCTCAATTTTTTTTTTTTTATCTTACATTAATTTAGCGACAGTTTTTGCGTGGCCTGAGAACCTGAGCAGTCACCTTTTAGTCATTTGTTTATAACTACGCAGTGCCCACGAATTAATATTGTATTAGCCAACTTTCTAAAAGAACCGTGTTAACGTGGAAACTAGAAAATAATATGTTTTAAAATGTTTGGTTTGTTTGTTGAGAGAAAAAAAAAGTTTCTTCTTCTTCTGAACATGTTCTCTCTTCTTCTTTTTTACGACGGAAAAAGTTATATTTTGTTTTTCTTTTTGGTACTATTTTCTATATACTGTATGTTTCCGTGAATCATTTTTATGTCGTCATGCTTCCATAAACCTTGTTTCCGAGTCCGAGCTAATTAATCATTTTTTCTGTTTCTTAATATTCCATCAGTTTTTTTTTTCCCCCTAGTGAAGAGCTTAACACATACGATATCTAAATACATGACATGCTAATAATACCTAATATCTGTGTTTGTTTTTTATTATTAAAACATGAAGATAATGGAAGGTGTAAAGGAAATCACAAAAAAGGGAGCAAAGTTTATGGATGGTCAAGAGAAGGACTTTGACTCTATCATATTTGCCACTGGTTACAAAAGCAACGTGCCTACTTGGCTTCAGGTAGCTTTTAACATCTACAATTCCCCCTCTCATCTAATAATTAATTAAAAACCAAAAATAACATTAATTGACTAATGCCTCTTTTTTTTTTAATTAGGGAAGTGATTTTTTCACGAAGGAAGGGATGCCGAAAACGCCGTTTCCTAACGGCTGGAGAGGAGGGAAAGGATTGTACACGGTTGGGTTTACGAGGAGAGGACTCCTTGGAACGGCGTCTGACGCCGTTAAGATCGCTGGCGATATAGCTGACCAGTGGAGAGACGAAATCAAGGGGCCCACCAAGAATATGTGCAGTTCTTATTTTGTCCTTATCTCTAATTCCTAATTTGTATTTTACTACCTAATTTTGCATGTTGTAAATTGAAGAAATAAACTTGTATAGATGTGGTTTTCCAGATTAGTTAATAAGGTTCATAATCACTCTTAATCAAAACTTAAAAGATACTATGTTACTATCATGATTACCTTTACATTTTATGTAAATAAATGTTGGAACCATTTATATGTTAAGGTGTGAATTTTATATTTATCATATTCCACATTTACGTCCAATATAGCCAGTCACTTATAATTATTATCGAAATACATGTCGAAGGATGACTACAAGTCTATAAAAAAATTTCTTTCTCAAACTATAATTTTGATTTTACTATACTTTTGTCCTCATTGTTCAACCCTTTACTTTAATTAAAAATGAAAATAAAATTCAGGATTGGAGGTCGGGATTCGAAAACGTTCAACTAATCTTTAAATTAATAGACATCTCAAAGAAAGTTTGTCTCGATATCTTCGGATGGTCATTAAAAATTTAAAAGGGATTGTCATTTGCTCGTAACCGAATCATGAAAATCATCGAGTTTTATAGTCGCATCCCAAAACATCTAGCGACACCAACACATCTAAATATAGTTGATATATTTCATGCCACCGTGTCTATAGTATAAACAATTTATATTATAATTATTTTTAAAATATGTACGTTGCTTGAGTTTTCTTAAAAACTATACAGTATACACAATTATACATTTTTCCCACGACATATTAATGTCAAACGGGGAAATTCGTAGTGGGTAAAGTGCACCCCAAAATGAAAAACGGCAAAAGTCGATTTATAATGGGAATTAAAACTTGTATATTGAAATGTGTCGCATTTACGTACGTAAGAGAGACAAATAGATATGTAATGTAAGTAATCTGTAATAGTATATAGAGAGAGAGAGAGACGCAGACGTAAGGGAGAGGGAGGGAGGGAGGGAGGAAGGTGGGCACTGATTTGTCACTGAAATGAGAATCGAGAGAGAGAGAGAGAGAGCTGACACACTCTTCTGCTACCACCGCATGGACGATCTCTTTCTACAAAATTGATCAATCGCTCTCTCTCTATTTCTCTCTCTCTGCCGCCATGAAAGACTCATATACATACTCACACACGCGCTTTTGTTATAAGTGATAACTCTCTTTATATATAGGGTTTCATTTTAGCAAATTTACCCAAAATACAACTTCGTTCACTCACGTGACTCAAGCAAATAGTCATTGCATTCACATCTGAATGGATAATTATAGTAATGACTTTTGTTTGGTTTACGTGTATACAATTTATAATACTCGGAGCTTTATACATATCTTTTTTATTCGAGTAATTAATGACTTTGCGCAAACGATTTGCTAAGAACAGTACACAACCACATATGGACAAGAGGAAAAAAACAGTTCAGTTTGATAAAAAGGGTTTGATTGAACATATCTACTTGAAAAATTAGATTAAATTAACTAACTTCTTCAACTATTAGAATTCACCAATAAATTATTTATTACCCCGTACCAGTTAATTATCCCGTTTCAATAAATAAACAAAAACACATTTGATTTTAGGAAACCAATCATTTTATATCGGGTTACAAAGTTGTTTTATATTAACCACACTAATTACCTAAATAATAAAAAAGTAAAAATGTATGAAGCGAATATGAGTCAACTCCTGTACCAAAAAATAGAGATTTGAGTTAATAACAAAGAAAATAATACAAAAATTCAACGCTATTTTAGGGCATTAAATTCGAGAAACGTTATGACACGCATCCATGCACACCTTACGTTAACTATGCTCAGACACTTACGTCACTCTTTTTATTTTATTATTATATTTTCTTGCATTTACATAAATCTTTTTTCTTTCTGTGGTTAGGGGCTTTGTCCTACTGACTATTTTGCAGGCACTGTCAATTTTCATGATGGATTTGACATTTCTCTTTGCATGTTAAGTGTGTCACCGCTCTTTTAATTCCGTCGCTGCTCCTTCGGTTTGATACTCCAATCGTCCAAAAAAAATATTTAAGTCTAAAAGATACTCCAAACGTTTAGTATTACAACATATTTGGTTTAATATTCTAGCTAAGTTAAGTTTTCCGGGTTTTGTATGACCAATAATTTATTTTATTGGTCTCAATCTTTAATGCTACTAAAAATGATAATTATTTGATCCAATCATATTTTTATATCATTTTTGGATAACAAATGTAGATCAGGCGGATCAAGTGCGCATCTAACAGATCAAGCGGAACAAATATGAATCGAACATATCAAGCGGTACAAAATATGTTTAAATGGTTAAACTAGATAATAAGTGGTCGAAAACAATATATGTATATATAATTTATATTAAATTTTAAATTTAATAGTATACTTTTGAATAGTAAAAATGTAAAATAAATGTTTTAAAATATTGTACATATTTATAACAAAATTTAAAAAAATACATACCTAATAAAAATATAAGTAAATTATATAAAACATATATATATATATTAAATTTATTAATATTTAAAACCTTAGAGCTGTTTCATAAAAAGTTATTGCACATGTAGCTGTTTTTAGCTGTTTAGACAAAAACATGTAGTAGTTAAGCTAAATATTTATATTAAAAATTCTAAAGCTAAGTCATACATGTAGTAATCTTCAGTGATATTTTAAACATGTAAAGAATATAACCAAAAAAAAAAATACCATAGAGATGAGCAAATGGGAAAAATAAATGTGCTAAACTATTAAAAACGCAGAAAACAAATGAGATTTATAATTTGACAAAACAACATACATGCGGACGTAACACACCTATGAGAGGGTGTTTCCTTTTATTTGGGCGGTTCAGCAATTATTCAAAGGAATTAGAACCGTCTGCGATATGATTTTATTTACTGTTTATTGTAATACATAAATGTTGTTGAATGGGGAGATCTAAAGATGGTTCGTCACACTATGTAAAATATCAAAACTGTCTTTGTTGCGCGTGTAAGAGAGTCTTTTTAAAAAAAGTTGTTACTAATAAATTTAAGTTAGAGATAAGAAATAAAACTATAAGAGATTAAGGGAACAAGAATTAATATTGTAACTAAATCATAATTTGCATACTAATTAACAAAATACACTTATATATATAGTACCCTCCCATGGTAACCAGGGTTCGGTTTATTGGATGTGCAATTATTTTTTTCTTACCAAAATTTTTTTTTACACTTATAAACATCAAAAAAAAAAATTTGTATCTAGTATTATATATATATTTTTTTGTAACTGCCAGTATTATATATTAACCTAAACATATGATCATTCTTGTTTTTCTTTTTAGAGGACATTTAGTTCTTTAGATCATCCATTCCTGTTTCAATTGATTTCGTATCAGTACTGATAAGTTTACCCATTTCATTTGAAATTCGTATGTATGTCATCATAAAAGACCAATGATCAGACAAGTACACTTGTATATATATATTTCATTTCGCGTTTTTCAAAACGCCCATACATCTCCATCGACTAAATATGACTGAATTTCTATTGGTAACAAGTAGGGGATATTGACAAAGAAATAAGAGAGGGGGAGAGTGAAATTCCCAATTATGTTTTAGCATTATTTATATACGTATACAATTGTCTGATGCTATTTAATCTATAAGGATATAATAGTGATGTAAGATTAAGGTATGGACCACGAGGGGAATTAGAATCGAGATAAATACTCATGATCCGATGAACCGTACCTTCCTTATTGCACTCTTAAGTTGGCATGCACTTGTACTAATCAACCCACTGGACACATAAGATGCATCGGATCAAACCAAAAAGAAAAAAAATCAAATACAGCCAAAAAAAAATGCATGGGTATTTGCCATGCAAAGAAACAAATGCACTTCTCTCTACCCACGTATCATATGTAGCCATATATGTGAAACTTGAGAAAACGTGCGAGTCAAAATTTGAAATTTGTATTTACATGTACATATGATGACAAAAGCAAAGCTTTCATTAGAATAGACATGTCGTGTCCTCTGCTGATTCTGCATTCTGCGTCCAAAGTTTACTCTTAGATTGCTATGCCCATTTTTATTTCGCAGTATCTTCCACCATATGGTCCATAGCCCATTCTAATGGTCCAGCTGTGTCTTGACAAAACAACTGTGAAATTGTGTTTTGGCCGTAAAGTTGTTATGTTTAAGCGGTTGTCAAAAAAAGATGTTGTGTTTAAGCGAAAAAGACTAATTGCAGTTATGCTATTCAAGTATTCAACTACAAAAATTTAATCATCAGATACAATTTAAAAATTAATTACTAGAAATAGGGAATATATAAAGTTGTATACAAGGTAAATAAGAAGTAATTAATTATACTAGTTTTCGTTTTCTTTTCTTTTACCTTATCTCCCTAGACCCCTATGATTTGTGATGCACAAGGTTAATTCAAATGGCCAAGCACTTAAACTCAAACTCAAATTTGTGTATATGCCTCCCCAAATGGCCGATAAAACAATAATATAGTAGTATATAGGAAAAAGAAACAACCATTAGTAGCTACAGCCCCAACGTTCAAGCATAGTTCTACAACCAAAACGATATTCTTGGAGTAGTGAGTTCACCAAAAGTAATTTGCTTAGTGTGCAAGGGCTAATTTATGCAGCTAGTGAAGAATACGTGAAATAAAACTTGGTGAGTGTATGGTGTCCGTATATTAGAAATAGCAACGCGGTAGTCTATTAATTGCATTTTATTTTGTTCATTTACACGTTTGAATATACACATATCCAAAGTTACAAGTTTATCAAGCATGTGTTTGTAACCATTGAATTTATAAATTTTTGGAAGATCAAGTTTTTTTTTTAATACAGATTTATTGGTTTAGATAGTTTAAGAAACTGTGGCCAACTCTTTTGCTCTTACTTTTTTTATACATCTAGCGCATTTGATGGTTATTTTCCAGCTAAAGAAAGATTATGATTTTGCTGGGGGGGTTTCTAGCCGCGTCTTTTGAGCTTACATATGAAATATCTACTTCTGTGGTATCTAGCTCCTCTAGTTATAATTACGACAATTTTCACATTCTATATAAGCCTATTAATTGATGGATTGGATGTGATGAGGTCATCCGATCCAAGGTCAACATGAAAATACTAAATAGTATCAATTCTCACATTTGGAGGAATACATCATTGCATGTTCAACCAATATGCAATTTGCCATAATAAAATAAAATAATAATAATGCTTTCCAAAAGCAGCTTTTCTGAGAAAAATTTACTGTATATCGTGTCCAAAGAGGAGTTACGGCCCAACCAAGATAAGCCTAACTACAACCACCTTGGCTTCACTTAATGGGCTTGTCAGGAAACCATACTAGTGGAATACCAAACCAGATTAGCCCATATCGGTCCATGCCTATATATTTGGTCCAATAGATATATTTGGGTCCAAATAAGGAAACTAGTCTATATTGGGCTTAATTTTTTTCACGGCCCAATTGCCTTTCTTCTACGTGAGTCTTTGACTTTGACATGAGTTTTTAAACTGGTCATAGACTCATAGTCGTTGTAGTAATACGAGTTTTAATGATGAATTGATTATTGTACGTCATTTGCTTTTAGGATTGAAGTTTTTCCAGTAATGAATTCCACAGTAAAGAAGGTGTAAATACGTCAAGAAGACAAGAAAGGACTCGGACCTCTATTTTTAGACTATAATAATTCCACAGTTAATTTTTTTACTAAAAACTTATTTTGCGTTTTTAGAACTTTATTACTCTGTTTTTCTATGAATCTTTAGAAAGCCACAATTGTTTTTCAAAAGTAGCCTAGAAAGAATTATACTAAAAAGAGTTATACTCAAGAATTTATTTTGCACAAGTTTTGTTTTTCCTGTTATTTGTTAAAGGCTTAAATGTCTGGGAGATATTGAAATCAAATGAAACTTCAAACCAAAATTGATAAAGGCCAGGAACAAAAATCAACTGAATTCACGAGCGATTATCATGAAAACCACGTTTGTACAAAAAAAAAAAGATATTTGCTCCAAAAAAACAAATTAGAATATATCGTAAATATTATTTTGATATATTCGAGGAAACTTAGGTTTGATTCTATGTAAAAGTTTACACATTTAAAAAAAAAAATTATACATGTTTATAGTTTTATTTATAAGAGTCAATAACATCAATAAAAAATTGTGTTGGTTGATTTTCAAAAATAGTGATCAAAAATGTTTTTTTTTTTGTTGACATATGAAATTATATTAAGTAAAGGCTGAACCATGGCAAAGAGCCAAAATACACAGATAGGGAGTTTCAGAAAAAACAAAGAAACACAAAGTCGAAATAACTTCGAAAACAATGCAGACGGATACAGAAAAATTATCCCCTAAAACCTAATCCAAACGAGAGAGACAATGAACTAAAGCAGGCAAAAACCATAAAGTGATCACAAATGTTTAGAAGACAAACGAATTAAATTCCCCTCGATTTAGTTTTAAAATTACATGAATTTGAGTTATAAATTATAACCTATATAATTCCATAAGATATCAACACCGAATAAGACAAACAGAAGAAGAAAAAAACGTAAAATGAAAAGAAAACGATATTTGCGTCAATTTAATGATTATAAAGGTTATTTTTGTCATTAAAAGCAAAAGTACTTTGGCAAATGCGTGCTACGTCACGTAAAACTTACAAGTCGATGAGGGCTTTTTAGGAATTTCACACTAATAAAGCTACCTTCGTTTATATCTTCTGTAATTCCGTCCACCCAAAACAACTGACATGGAAACTACTTTTGTTCAATAAAAAATCTAGACATCTTTTTTTTGGTCAAGATTTTATTTTTGAAGAAGTAAAAAAAAATAATTAAAATATAACGAAAAACACGTTTACTCCGAAATAAAAAACAAATGAATCTTTCACAAATTGGTCTTAAGGACATCTCATTCTCCATCTGTATCTGAGATAATCTGTATTTTTTTCTCAAGTAAAAAAAAAAAAGACCTTTTTTTTTATCATCCATTAATTACAGTAATACAAATATAATTAATTTTTTTTCGCTAGTCGCTATAATCAGAGCTGAGCTACTTCTGATACTTTTTTACAGAGATGCTTTCGTCTTTCTCTTGAACTTTCTCTCTCTAAAACTTGTATCATCTCTCTCTCTCTCTCTCCGCTTCTTCCCTTATTTCTCTATTTTGATTTTGCTTGGCTTTATTCCAAGTGCTAATCTCGTCAGTCTCTGGGGAAAATTAGGTGGGGAGGTGAAAAGGGGAAAATCATTGATTTTTTTTTGTTTTTGTTTTTTTTTTTCTGCTGTGCAATAATTTTCTCAGAGGGATGCGAAGCGCTCTTATGTAAGAGATATCATTACTGGTTATTACATGGGAATCTGACATTCTAAACAACTGTCTGTGGGGTTAGTTTTGTCGAAAGAACAAAAGAGATGTCTCAGACCAACTGGGAAGCTGATAAAATGTGAGTTTTCCATTTTCATGGCTTTTGATTTTCCTCACTAATATTGTTGCTGCTTGCTACTTGAGTCGTTAATTTCGGGTTTGGTTTTAGATTCTGGGTGTTTTGAAGTGATTTCTAGGTTTTGCTTGTTTGTTTCTAGGGTTCGGATTTTATTATGCATTTGTTTTTTCTTCTTCCACAGCTACAGTTTGATTCTAGGGTTTGTGTTCCTCTACACTTTTTTTTAGAGTCCTTAAGTTTCAGTAACTTATTGCTTATACTTGATCTGGATTCTTCCTGGGTTAGCTTATTGCAACTTTTCAAGCTGGAACATTTGTTTATGACATTCTTGCTTGTTTTACGGTTAGGGGTTGTGTTACTTTGCGGATTTTCTAGTGTCTATTCTCAGAAAGCATCCTTGCTAGATTTTGTGGCTGTGGGGACTTTTAGTTTGGTAAGGTTTGCATGTTTTGGCCAAAAGTTTAGTTCTTTGTGCTGTCAGTCACTTTCAAGGGGCTTGAGAATCTTCTGGATTACCCGATTCTGGCTGACTCTTGTGTCATCAGGTTTTATGCGTTACTGTCCTAAATTTACTCTTCTTTTTGGTTTACAAGTGTGACTTTTAAAGCTTCATCAGGAAAGTTTCCTGTTTGTGACACAACAATTTTACATTTCTGCTATTAACTGGATGGTTTGTTTCTGGGACATTGTTAAGGTTGATGTTATGCTCCCCTTTGGAGAGTGGCCTTTGTTGACATATTCAGACATTTCTTATATTCTTATATTGTGGCTTTTGTTTGCATTGCTGCTCTAAATAAGTATTTTCTTTTTTGGATGTAACAGGTTGGATGTCTACATCCACGATTATCTGGTTAAAAGAGATTTAAAAGCTACAGCTCAGGCTTTCCAAGCTGAAGGAAAAGTGTCATCGGATCCAGTCGGTAAGAAATCACAATCATGTTGAGGTTTTAACAACGGATTCTAATTAAAATCCTTTGTTGTGCACTTTTTTTGCTTCCCTAATGAACTCCACATTCCTCTTGCATTTTTTTTTGTAGCTATCGACGCACCTGGCGGATTTCTGTTTGAGTGGTGGTCTGTCTTCTGGGATATATTTATTGCTAGGACCAATGAGAAGCATTCCGAGGTTGCTGCATCTTACATCGAGGTCTCTTTCTTTAATTACCCACACCGCTAGTGATTATTTTATCTGTGAAAAGCTGCAATTAATTAGTTATGTGGAGATTGTTAGCAGCTTGATTTCTTACAGTTGAACTGTGTTCTCTCTTGTCCTTTGAATTTGAAGAGAAGATTTTAGAAGTTGTATATGTAAAATCGGGAATGTTTTCTCTAATTAGTAAAGGCTTTGGATGGTTTGACTAGGAGGACGGATTTTTCTTTTTGATATTGGTTATCTATCTAAGATTTAAAATTGCGTGTGTGTTTTTTTTTACAGACACAGATGATTAAAGCGCGCGAACAGCAATTGCAGCAATCTCAACACCCACAGGTTTCACAGCAGCAGCAACAACAACAGCAGCAAATACAAATGCAACAACTCTTGTTGCAACGTGCACAGCAACAGCAACAGCAACAGCAGCAGCAACAACAACATCATCATCAGCAACAGCAGCAGCAGCAACAACAACAACAGCAGCAACAGCAACAACATCAAAACCAGCCACCTTCTCAACAGCAACAGCAGCAGCAGCAGTCAGCGCCTCAACACCAACAGCAGCCAACACCACAGCAGCAGCCACAAAGGAGGGATGGGTCTCACCTTGCAAATGGGTCCGCAAATGGACTTGTTGGTAATAACAGCGACGCGGTTATGAGGCAAAATCCTGGGTCTGGGAGTGCCTTAGCAAATAAGACATACGAGGAGAGGGTCAAAATGCCTACTCAGAGGGATTCCTTAGATGAGGCTGCGATGAAGGTTAGTTTAGGCAAGGCATGTGTTTTTAATTTCCATCTCTTCTATTTGTCACACCTCAGTTTTATCAAATGTTATAAATCGAATTTCCGTTGGCTACAGCGATATGGGGACAATGTTGGGCAACTGTTGGATCCAAATCATGCATCGATGTTGAAATCTGCTGCAGCTTCCGGACAGCCTGCAGGGTGCTGTTCACATACTTCTACCTTTATTGTTTCTACTTATATTACCTCGCCTAGTGTAAAATGAATCTTGCAGCGAAAAATCATTCAATATATATCTCTCTCTCTCTCTTTCTTGTGCTGATGTCATTTGCTGGTGAATCTCAGGCAAGTGTTACATGGTGCAAGTGGTGGTATGTCTCCACAGGTTCAAGCTCGAAATCAGCAACTTCCTGGGTCTGCAGTGGTATGTAATATTGAATCGGTGTTTTGTATAGTCCCTTGTAGAACGTTACTGTTAGTTAATACTTGCTGTGCTTATTTGTGTTTAGGATATAAAAAGTGAGATCAATCCTGTGCTCACTCCCAGAACTGCTGTTCCTGAAGGGTCGTTGATTGGAATTCCTGGTAGGTTTGCTAATTTTTATCGTTCATGAGGTATCATTTCAATATGTTAAGCTTGTCAAATGTAGTAAAAGTACTTCAGCTCGCAATAATTCTTCCCAAAAACTTGATTATGACTAATCCTTGTTTCCTGTTTCAGGTTCAAATCAAGGCAACAACCTTACACTTAAAGGGTGGCCACTCACCGTAAGCTTTATCCTTTCATTTTTTTTCTGGTTCGTCTCTCTCTTTTGTCTCAAAGGAATAATTTTTTTGACTGCTGCTTTCTTTCCTGATTTAGGGATTTGATCAGCTTCGTTCTGGTCTTCTTCAGCAGCAAAAACCATTTATGCAGTCTCCGCAGTCTTTTCACCAACTCAACATGTTGACTCCGCAACATCAGCAACAGCTCATGCTGGCTCAACAGAATCTAAATTCACAATCAGTCAGTGAAGAGAACAGAAGACTGAAAATGTTATTGAACAACCGGAGCATGAGCCTCGGAAAGGATGGCCTTGGCAGTTCTGTCGGGGATGTGTTACCTAATGTTGGATCGTCTTTACAACCTGGTGGCCCTCTTCTGCCTCGTGGAGACACCGACATGCTACTAAAGGTTTGTCTTGTCTTCTATTTACAGATCTTAAATGGGTGGATTAAATGTCTTACAAAAGTTTGCCGCTTTGAATAAACTATTTACAGTATTGTTTGATAAAATTGGAAGAAGATATGGTAATCATTTTCAAAGGCTGGACGTTTGCGTTAATAACTGCTTATGCTTTGTAGTTAAAGATGGCTCTGTTACAGCAACATCAACAGCAGGGTGGTGGAAATCTACCACAGCCACAGCCACTTAATCAGCATGCCCTTTCAAATCAGCAATCACAGAGTTCAAATCACAATATTCATCAACAAGATAAATTGGGAGGGGGTGGTAGTATGACGATGGATGGTAGCATGTCAAATTCTTTTAGAGGAAATGAACAGGTCTGTTCTTAAATTCCTGTTTCTTTTCCCAGTTCATGTTTCATTGATATATGTTACATAAGCTTTTAGTTTCTGGTGAGTCTGAGGTTGATTCCCAAAATGTTTTTGCATTCGATTGAAGGTATTGAAGAATCAGAGTGGGAGGAAAAGAAAGCAACCGGTTTCGTCTTCTGGGCCAGCTAATAGTACAGGAACGGCTAACACTGCGGGACCATCGCCAAGCTCAGCACCTTCTACACCTTCAACTCATACTCCTGGAGATGTAATTTCTATGCCTAATCTGCCTCATAGTGGTGGTTCCTCCAAAGCAATGATTTTGTATGGCACTGACGGAACTGGCACTCTTACATCTCCATCAAATCAGTTGGTGGGTTTCTTTAAAATATTAATGGGAGTGCACTGAAGTTTTCGTAATCAATATGAGTTAGTAGCATCAATTATTGGCTATTTTGCAGGCTGATATAGATCGATTTGTGGAAGATGGGTCACTTGACGACAACGTTGAGTCTTTTTTATCCCATGAGGATGGTGATCAACGGGACGCTGTTGGGCAGTGTATGGATGTTAGTAAAGGTGTGTGTTTAAGCCCACTCAACATAATTCACGGTGAACTTTTCTTTTGTAATCCAACAGTATTTCTCAATCACTACTATGATGCCTCTGCACCAGGTTTCACGTTTACTGAAATGAACTCAGTACGTGCGAGCACAAGCAAAGTTACTTGTTGCCACTTCTCATCGGATGGAAAAATGCTTGCTAGTGCTGGGCATGACAAAAAGGTAAGCCAGAAATCATCATTAGGTCTTGTGGTGTTACGAAACTTAAGGGCCTCTTGGCTTGGTCCGTTTTGCAGGCTGTACTATGGTTCACAGACACTATGAAGCCGAAGACCACCCTTGAGGAGCACACGGCTATGATAACAGATGTCCGTTTTAGTCCGAGCCTTCCTCGCCTTGCAACTTCTTCATTCGACAAAACTGTCAGGGTTTGGGATGCTGATAATGTAAAGTGAAGGCTGATCGATTTCACTATGTCGTTTTATCTCTACATGAATATGTTGGTTTATTCCGATGTTGTGATCTCTTACGAGTTTGTGAATCTACTTTGCAGAAAGGTTATTCCCTTCGTACTTTCATGGGACATTCTTCTATGGTAACGTCACTTGACTTCCATCCCAACAAGGACGATCTCATATGCTCCTGTGACAATGATGGCGAAATAAGGTACTGGAGCATAAACAATGGAAGTTGCACAAGAGTGTACAAGGTACATCTTTTTGTCTCTACAAAGGCGACAGTTGAACATTATTTAGGTGCTTGAGTTAGCAGATCGATACATTTCATTTCACTTTTGTTTATTTCACAGGGTGGTAGTACCCAGATGAGATTCCAACCACGTGTTGGAAAGTATCTCGCAGCTTCGTCAGCTAATGTTGTATCTGTACTAGATGTTGAAACACAAGCTTGTCGGCACTCATTGCAGGTTTAGTGTTTTCAAAAAATTTCTTATTCGATATTGTGAGAAAATCGATGCTTGTTTTGTATGATATATATCTACTAACTACTAAGAGAGCAACTAAAAAAAACAAGGGTTGCTTATTCCTCTGTACAGGGCCATGCTAATCAGATAAACTCGGTTTGCTGGGATCCTTCGGGTGACTTCTTGGCAACGGTTAGTGAAGATATTGTAAAAGTTTGGACGCTTGGGACAGGTAGTGAAGGAGAATGTGTTCATGAGCTTAGCTGCAATGGTAACAAGTTCCAGTCTTGTGTTTTCCACCCGACTTACCCTTCGCTACTCGTAATTGGTTGTTACCAGGTAAAGTTGATTTCATTACAAATGTGTTCTTTTCATTTTGAACCCAAAAAAAATCCTAATGTTGTTTTCGTAACCTTTGTGAATCTTGTTGTATATCTGTGTGCAGTCTTTAGAACTATGGAACATGTCAGAGAACAAGACGATGACATTGCCGGCTCACGAAGGGCTAATTGCTTCATTGGCGGTTTCAACTGCAACTGGATTGGTTGCATCAGCTAGTCACGACAAGCTAGTGAAGCTGTGGAAGTGAAATCAAATGAGAGCAAACAAGACAAGTTTGTGTGTTTAGGTATTATTATTCTCCGGGAGGTTTTTTTAACCTGTGTTTCTCTTTGTAGTTTCTTTCTCGGCCAATCATCTCCGACCTCAAGATAGTTTTTCAGATGTTGAACAATGTCGTTGTTGTATGATCTGACGTAATCGGGATCTTGAGGAATTGTGAAAACTGTTGTTGTAATCTTAGTTTTTTTTTTTTATGGCTCAGGCTTAATTATTTACTGACACTCTTTCACTTCAGTTTGGTTTGGCTACCCGTTAAGCTGCTTGAGAATGTTAATTCTTTCATTTTACGAAAATTGAAATGTCATCAAAGTTTAATCGTATTTGGGCCGATTTTGTAGACCATGATTGTATTTGGGCCGATTTTGTAGACCATGATTGTTCTAAATTTGTATGCATGGAAACGCAAACGTGGAGGTTGTAAACGCCACGTATGAATTTTAAACGCAAACTCAATGTCCCCTCCTTTTTTTTTTTTTGGGTCCAAACTCGAAGTCCCGAGACTCATAAGAACGATCTCAGAGACGACGGAGCCATCACGATTGGGAGAAGACGACTTTCACCGGCGGAAACCAAACTACTCTAAAGGGGACTGACGTTAAACAGCTGCGTGAAGATTGCCTGATTTTAAAAGGATACTTCATCGAACGTTTTATTCTTGATTTGAGAGTCTCCGGCGGGGACTGAACTTTTTTATCTCCGGCGGTGAGTGATGGGGAAAGAAGATAGCAGTGAAGAGGTTAGCACGAGCTTCCTCGAACGTTTTATCCTTGATTTGCCTCGATTTGTTAGTTCTTGTGCATAATTTGATTCCTAATCGAAGAATGAAGTTTCCATGGGCTTGATATCAGAGACTTCCTCACGGGATTTGTTACATTAATAGTAAGGCAAATTCTTATATACTCTGAAACCACAGGCTTGTCCTTCTGGGAAGGAGAAATGTAGTTCAGGGCAGCCTGGGGAAATGGTGACAAATCTGAAGGCTTCCATAAGAGGATTGAGTGCGAAAGTGAACCAACAGGTGATTTGTTTTGAGCAAAACAAAAGTCTCATGTTTCCTCGTCTGTCTTACGCTGGTGTTCTTGATCAAAAACTGGTGGGTTTTACTTTGTTGCCATTTGTAACTTAGAATCAGAGAAAATGTGATGTTAAGGATAAGCTGCAGCAGTTGCGTGAAAGAATAAGCGCTGAAGGTGTTGATGTTTCAGTCCAGGATTTGATGCCTCTTTTGAAATCACTCAAGGTAAATAAGTGTTGTAGGTTTCTGGATCCGGAAGTTCATGTTTCTATTACTAAATTGTGAGTGGCACTATGTGGCGAAACTCAATAGTTGTAGGTATTTCCAGGAATTAGAGCAACAGGAATCTGAAGTCCGGTCTAATTGCAATGCTAAGCGTTCTGCTTTAGAAGATGCAGTTTATGATTTGGAGGAGAGAGTCGGAAAGGTGTCTGATGGTGAGATTCAAGAGGAAGATTTAGATGTTTTGTTGGTTGAATCTCTGGATCACCTGGCTTCAGCAAAGAAGGTACTCTTTCTATGCTACAGACTAGTCTCTATGCATCTTGAGATTACTTATTATTTATATTTCCTTTTTAGTTATTGGTTTGGAGCATCATTGAAGCTGTTGAGGTTCAGGTTTTCCCTTATTTTACTAAGAAGGTTATGTTTGCTTTCCTCTCGTTTCACTGTAGGAGCTTGCAGCAAAGCTAAGAGAAACAGTGTCTCTGAAGCGACAGATTGATGATGTGCCATGCCAATCTGAACTCCTCCAGTAAGCCCTTCTTCCCCCCACTTAATTGCTTGGCCTGGATTTGGCACTTCGCGTTAGTGTTTGCTACTTCGCCATGAAACTCCCTTTATTTTGATGAGCAATTATCTTTAATTATGCTGTAAAGATATGGAATCATCATGTCAGATTGCTTTGCCTTTGCCTCTAGCTTTTAGGAATCATCATGTTTTACTATGGCTACTTTCACCTTTGATGTAATTGTTGCACGCTAAAGTCCAGTATATCATTCCGTGCAGATATGAAAGAAGATTCTCAGAGCTGAATGTCTGTATTCAGGTTCGATTGGTCAAATTTATATTTGCCTTGTTGTTTTGCAGGTCTTTTTAATGGTTGAAATGAACTTACTAGCTTATTGATTGGCGAACCTTTATCTTTAATTTCTGACTATAAACAGGAGAAACTTCAACAAACCAGGAAGCTCTATGGGACATACAACGCTCTTTTAGAAATAAAAGATTTGATGCTAAAGGAGACATCATTATTGAATTCAATAGGTTCACAGGTAAAATACATGCAATATTGTTTAGTTGATTTTCTGTCTCTAGCATTATCTCCTTTGTACTGCTCTCTACACCATACCTTTACATACCGTGTACTTTAAGAAAGGCTGGCTAGGTTCATACTAAGCTGATTTACCTATATCGTATATCTCTTGGTGAGTCAAAGCTTTCATTTGAACAATTCTTATTGTTTAGTTGATTTTCTGTATCCAGCATTATCTCCTTTGTTCTGCTCTCTACACTATACCTTTAAATATCGTGTACTTATCGTTAAGAAAGGCTAGGTTCATACTAAGTTGATTTACGTTTCTGCTTTTCCCCTGTTAGTCTATCGTATATCTCTTGGTGAGTCAAAGCTTTCATTTGAACAATTCTTAATTTTTAACCCTTGACTTAGTAGTTTCAAGACGTGATTGGTACTTCTGCTGGCCGTGTGAAGCTAATTGATTCAATGGAAGGAGTCATGAAAGGAATCCAACAGGTAATCTTAGTTGTATTCATTTAGGTATCTGAGGCACAAAGCACGAATCTAGCCCAACTTGCATAACTTTAACTGTATGATTTGTCGTAACAAAATCTTTAAAGTACAGAAGTTAGGAAAGGTACAACTTGGGCTTCAAGATGAGCAGAAGCTCTGTGATACTTCAAAAGAAAAATATACTGCTGCAGCTGCAGAGCAAAGAAAATGCTTTACTGTACTAAGAGCTTTCCAGGTTAGCACAAAAGAGGAAATAAGTGATACTGACAAGTGTTTCGACTCCTGAGAGTCAAGAGTCATCTACTTATATAGCGATAAATCTCTCAATGGCAGGAGGAATGTACTAAGAATGACAGGCTGAGGAGTCAAATATCTGCTGTAAACACCTCTGACTCGAAAGAAGTGATTGAATAAGGTGATATAAAGCGACTCTCCTTTCTTAGTTCAGCTAACAGAGTAGAGCCAGGGTTTATTTAGACACGATTCTCTTGTGATATGCTCAGCCTTACACACGGGAAGATATGAAAATCCATAGGCATAGAAACAGCAGGTTTGGTTGACCAATCGGTTATATATTTATTATTAGCTATGGGAAACTATTATACTCTAATCATTGAGCAGGAGAAGTTTGAATACAAAGCTAGAAAGGCATAGAACACTGAAAATGGCTATTAAGTCGAACAAATAACAACTTACAAGAAAAGCCACACTCATCATCTCTTCTCATATTCAGACTTAATCATGAGGCTTCTTTTCAGGATCTGATACGTGAACCGGATCTCTGGTATCCCGTCCCCTTATGATGATACTTCCTTGATGTTCTCTACCTGCAAATCATATATTCACATGAGCAAAAAGATTCAAAGCTGACAAAACCCGGAACAGTTGACAACTCTTAATTTCGTATCCTCATTTTGTTAAGTCACAATAAGACTTGTTTACTCTACTGAGTCTACTCCACCGTGTATTTGTAAGAAGGTAGCCAAAATTTCTGCTGAAATCTGTTTTTCTTTTAAAAAGAAGTCACCTGGTTGTGTAAAGATCCTGTGACAAGCACTGGTGGTGGCTTGATGACCTGGCCTTCCACGAAACTCCGGGGCCAAAAACGGTGTTTCTCTAGAACTACCTCCTTCATACATTTGGCCTAGTTTGTATGGACCGTCGTTTGTGTTGTTCTTTGTCTTCGGTTTATGAGACAAACCGGTGGACCACGAGCCCCCGCTTGATCCTGCCAAAGCCATTATCACATCCGCCTGCAAAAAAATAACATTAACTTCCCAATTTCTCTACCTTTTTTTTTGGTATCAAAATGTAGTCAAATAACTTGAGTATCGAAGTGTCAAGTGAGAGAGAGAATTACCTTGTTTGGGTGAACATCATCAAATACATGAGCTTGACCGCCGTAGAAGATAGTCATTTGCTTAGTACTCGACGTCAAGTCTTTCCGATTTCCGGTGCTGCATATACAAACAAAGTGTAATTGAAATGACCTGAAGACAAAGCATCAAAAGACTATAGACATAACATTAGAAGCTAACTCACCTTGAGGGGGCAAAACATTCGAGCTTGCTCGCATTTGGCATTGCAAAAGAACTCAAGATACAAGGACCTTTCATCCCTGTTCGTGAACCTTCATCTGCAGCTGTCTGAGCGATAGCTGATGGTCCCACGTTTTCATCCTTGAACCTGCTTGAAGACAGCTGCTGAAGCAAATGACTCATCTGCCCTCCTCCGCGTGGAGGCTGGTTTGTCAACGGATTCACATTCATGGAGAGGCTTCCAGGTCCGTTTCTTAGCAACTAGTTTTTGACAATGACAGGTTACATAAATTGAGTTCTATGAAGCTGTGAATATGGTGAAGTTATGTAGGTTGTGGTTTATCTTACCTTGGACCAATGCAGAGACTCTGGGTGTTCTTGAGTCGTGAAGTGTGAATCCGAGTTACTTCTCTTGTTTCCAGAAAATCGATTGCTCATGATTGAGCCAGAAACCTCACTTCTTGGTCCAAACAATTGTATCCCATCAAGATGATTCCCGCCGCCGCCGTGTCTTTCAACTAATCGAAAGATAAAATCTGGATAAGCAACATCACACTGCACTAGGAACTCGAGGAGAGAGATAGAGAGAGAGAGAGAGCGAGGTAATAAAGAAGAGCAATTCATATAAAAAGCATCAGTGTCAAATGGCTATGACCCACCAAACTCATCAGTCAAATTCACTCCTAATGTCCCAACTAATCCACCAGAGACATTATGGTTGGACAGATAGAGAGAGAGAGAGGGAGAGAGAGTCCTTCATTACGAGAACTCAATCAACCACATGCTCACACAAAATCCATGTTCATGTTTATAATTTTTTCAAACTCGCATCTTGTTTAACTTCAATTCAAAGACGTTCCATTTTCTACTGAGGAGATCTAATCAGGAAATGAATTGACTAAAAGTTTCTAGCTTTGGAAACTAACTCACATGATCTTCCACATTTTCAAATCATATTGAATTATAAAGTTCGATTTTTAAATTCGAGACCAGGAAAACTTAAAGAAACGAACTCCAAATCGAATCTATGTAAAAAGAATGGAACTTTCTGTAGACAGAAACCCTAAATGCACAAAGGAAAAAGCTGAAACCACATCAGTAGAAGCACACTTCAACAAAAAGCATCAAGAGAGAGAGAGAGAGAGAGAAACCGAGATCGGAGGTTGAGGAGAGACCGCCGCGTCCGCCGGCGGAGGAAGCGGAAGCAGTCGAGGGAGTCATCGCCGGTTTAGCCACCTTATCCGGTGGTATCCTGTGGTCGGCCATGGAAGTGGATGCTAAAGTTGCAGCCTTGGAGCCTAGAAAGTCGTGGAACAAGAGCTTATCTTGCTCTTTCTGCCGGAGACGAGAATCAACATCAGTGGAGCGCTCGCCATTGTTGTGGTTCACCATCATCAACCAGTGTGTCAGTGTGGCCACTTCGCCACCACTTCCTCCATTACAGTTTCTTTCTGTATTATTTCATGGACACACTCAACGAGACAGACAGAGAGAGAGAGATCAGAGTGTTTTTTCTGGGTAAGTGTAAAATAAAAGGCAAAAAGGGTTGTCTTTTTGTTCTTGAAGCTCCTTTATTGGGTTTCTCTTACATGATATATAATAATGAATTAGATCTTTTCCAACCAAATATAATTAAAAATTCACCAAAAAAACATAGGTGAGATTGTAAAATGGGTATATTTGGTGAATAACCCAACATATTTTTTTTTATAAAAGTAATCAAATGTGTAGAGAGAGATAAAAAAGAGAAATTGATTAGTTTGTTGATTAAAGTTTTTTTTTGGTAGTGAGCAAATTTTCTATTGTAAAATCATGGCATTATAGACTTCTTTTGTTATTAAGGTATCATAGATTCATAATGTTAAAAGTTAAAACTGTTAAAAAGATACACACTATCCCAAATATTCTCGAGTTATTTGTGTATGAAACCTTTTTTGTAACATTTATCATTTGTTTACAAGAACAAAAGAGCGTAGAGCAACAGAAGAGCAGATCAATATTTTTTTATGGATTATATGGTATATTTGGAAAGTTAGGAATGACAAAGTTTTTAATGGAAAAGATATTCCTCCAATCAATACCATTGAAATAGCGATCTAAGAAGCTGTAACTTGAGAAATGGCGAATAGGGTGAATGTTGCGAGCGGTGAAGTGGGAAACGAGAAGTAAAGTCACTTGATACGACGATTCCAGATAGTGAATTTCGTTGTTAAGTTGAGGTATGTTGGGTTAACACGGATAAACTAAATGGAGAGGTCTAGTCGTTTGCAGGAAATTCGACCCAATCGCCTTTACATGGCGAAATGAAAATAATTTTGTGAGCAATGAGGTTTGTCCATCAGATTGATGTTACCTCTATTCACTTTCAAACATATTGTTTGCAGCTTGTTAAGCTCGTTGATGGAGATGAGAAATGACTGAATCTTTTATCCTAATTAGAAGTCTGTTAAACTCGTTGATGGAGATGAGGAATGACTGAATCTCTTATCAGAACTACAAGAATTTAATCATTTGCGTTCTGATTTCTCAGAAGTTTTGTTATCTTTTTTTATATCGTACTTGTAATATCCGAGCGAACTTTCTTGCTAAAAAAGGCTTATGCTCGTGAATTTTTTTTTTTCTTTTTTTTTCTATATAAGCACATTAATTTGAGATTGGTTAGTTTACAAAGCTAACCTATTTAAACTAATAAACTAATATATAAAATTTGCTTTTGCTGGAAAAAAAACACTTAATTAATTTGGAGAAAGTAAGGTGTGTATCTTAACCAACACACTACTAACCTATCCGCAACCAAAAAAAAAAAAGTAATTTAGTTCGTAGGTTAGTTGGTATAGTTATCATTTATAAAAGTTTTTGTTGTAGTACGATATTTAAGTCAAACATATCTTAGAGATTTTTATAATAGAATCGAATTTAAAGTGTTTGATTTCGTACTCTAATATGAGTAGGAGAGAGAACTCAAGAAGAGACATCATTAACCTATTTCTGATGAAATCGATTTTACAACCACTCATCATGACGAATTTCCCACTTCATGATGCGCCTCTCATCCTTTCTCGGGTCTAATCGAATAGAAAACTAAAAGGGACTAATAAATAAATAAAAATTCCAATGGAACTTATGTATGATCGATGATGGTAGAACGACGATCAAAAAGGTAAGAAGGATTTCAAATTAAATATATTTTCAGTAATAGTAAAAGCTCGTTTCATTATTAAGATAAAATGTATGCCAGTGAATTTGTAAAGTAATCCTCGGTTCAATATATTTAAGATGTTTATCGAAAACATCAACAAATTAGTAGCTGATTTTTAAATTAGTTAGTCTCCGGAGTTTGATTGGGTTGATAAAGTATAATTGTCTTTTGTATGGGAACACGTGTTTGCTTTCTTGTTCCTACACAGAACACAGTAGCACACTGTTAAAGACCAAACAAATATAAAAAATACTACTATGGATGGCCTCTCTCCCATATGGTTGATGAAGCTCTGCTACAAGATGATAGTGAATATGATTGATTCTTTGCAAAATTGGTCATCTCTTTGTCTTCAAAATGTTCTGCTTTCCTGTATCCCACTTAATTTCTTGACATCTCACCCAAACTCCAAATTCATATTTTCGGGTTTTTTTTTTTTATTTCAGGGCCCAAAAGCAATGCATACGAGATGCTTCTCTCGCATATGAATCATTTTAGAAGTAGAGGAATCTGTTTTTGACATATTTTTATCATATTATTTGGGTTTAATTACACGTAATAACAATTTCATAAGTTAATTGAAAAATTCCAAAATGCTTAGTTTGAAAAGAAAGTTTAATGGGCTGTTAATGGGTTAACAACAGATAAAAGCCTCATAACATCTAGAAGATGAAGTCCACATAATTCGCGCTTCGCTGTTTATCTCCACTCCTCTCTCTAGTTTCGGGAAATCTTCTTCATACGGAAAAAATTCGTTGCCGGAGATCGGAAGCTAAAACGGGAAAGAAAATGGCTTCGCTCGGTTTCAACCTCGGCTTCTCCTTCTCCGATGTACAAAGGCAGCAGAATCGAAAAGTTCCCGGAAGTGGCAGGGCTCGCGTTTTCTCCTGTAGCTCTTCCTCTCAAGCATCTCCGCAGGGGATCTCTGCCGCGACGCCTCCTGAGATAGAGCTCGAGTTCTTCGGTGTAACTATCGGTGCGATTTTCGCGTTGAGCTATGATACAGTCCGTTTCAAAACTCAAAAAAGGATATTTTGTTGTTTGTGTATGGCAGCCCAAGCCTGGGAGCGACGGGTCGTATCCGGCGGATAAAGCGAAAGCTGTGAGCGGCGAGAAGCTTCTGAGAAACATTATGCAGGATAACAAAATCGAGCTGTACGCTACTTACGTGAGTTTCTTCTCTCTTTGGTTATCCAATCAATATATAAATTACGAAATTCAACTGGAAATCTGCTCTAACTTTCAAATCTTAATTCATCGAGGTTTCGATTTGATATCTGGGATAATATCTGGAACAATTTACCACAGTATTCTGCATTTTCATGCTCTGTTTAGTAAAAGCTGTTGTTAATCCAGAGAAATTTGCTCAATTTGTGATGATTAGGGGAAAGTGATGAACTGTGGAGGTGGAGGAAGCTGTGGAACATGCATTGTGGAGGCAAGTGACTTCATATCCTCCTCTTGATTATGATTTTGACTTCATAGTATGTTTTGGGCGATCCAACACATGTGATGCCTAGAGTTTAAGTTGTCTGTTTCTGTCGGTTCTATGGTTTTATCTCTGCTGCAAAGTGTTGAAGATTTAATGATGTAGGGAGATGAATCGCAGTAGCTGGTTCATGTTTGAGTCTGTTATGATGAGCAATACTCAAGCAAAAAGGCACATTTGGTCTTCTTTGTGTGCAGATACTAGACGGCAGAGATCTTCTGAACGAGAGAACAGATACAGAGAAACGGTATCTGAAAAAGGTTAGTTATTTTTTATCACTCTTCTATATTAATCTTTTAATTCGCATCTTAAGATATGCAAATTGGCTGTTTGAATCTTAAGGCCTCTGTTGGCATTGTGCAGAAGCCGGAGTCTTGGAGACTCGCATGTCAAACAATAGTAGGGAACAAAGAAAACTCAGGAAAGGTACCTCTACTTTAAGGCCTGGACTTGTTTCAAACATCAAAATCTACGTTTGCTTTTTTTACATGGGAAAGAAAAAGTTCAATTTGTTATTCACATTTACAAAATCTTTTTTTCAGTTTTTGCAAGTTTGCAAACGGGAATGTACAAATATTTTGGATCATCTTTATCATAGGTTTTGGGATCAAAAGAGTTTCTCAAATCTTTTAATGATCTTTCTCATTGAGATCTCTGGCGTTGGTTTTAGGTCGTCGTTCAGCGGATTCCGCAGTGGAAGAAGTGAATTTTATGTAAGGTTCTTCTATTCGTTCAGCGGATTCGGCAGCTCGTATTAAAGAGCTGCCCCCTAAAGCCATATTTACGTGCATATTAGTTTTCTGTTTGTATCTCTATCCCAAAAGCTCGACTCAACTAGAAACTGGAAAAGCTCTTTGAATGGAGCAGTTTGGGATATCACGACCATTTCTGATATGTGTTTATAGACGATGCTCCTACGCCAAGATGTTTCTGGTTTCACAATAACAAAATGCACAATTCTTTTTAGTGTGTCTCCACAGTATTTAAAGTTTTAAGTCGTCACCAGGTCCTACAAACTAGTCAACAATTCGTACAAGTTATGAAATGGTGACAATCACAGATTCGAATGATTAGATTAATCTTGGTCGGTTTTGAAGAGTTTTGAGTGCTTTTAAAATTAAACATACAATTAATCTTTTTAATGGAGAGAAAAAAGGATTGGAATCCTGCCAAATTGGGAAGAATATCATCTTAAAATTCTTAATGGATAAGTCCCCAAAATAAAAAGACCCTCTCTACTCTCTCTCTCTCTCTCACCAAATTCGTCAAGCTAACTGCAAACATAAACACAAATATTATTTAAAAAAAAAAAAAACTTAGCTGGTACCCAAAAAAAGAGTTTTCTAAGATTACGAATTCGAATTATCAGAGTGATGGAGAGAGAACCAATTTGCCAGCCCGAAAAGACAAATAAGCCTCAGGCCTGAGACTTTAAAGCTCACTAGGCGCCGCACCGAAAAACAAGGGTGAAGTCAAAACGCAATATTTTCTCCTTTATTACTTTTTACTTTTTCTTGTTGATAAAAGGAAAAAAAAAAAAAGAGAGGAAGCATCACTATCTGGGGAAATCATCATTTCCGTAATTTTTTTATATATATATTTTTTTCCTTTTTGTTTTGTGTGATTGCTGTTTGGCTCCGAATTTTATATCCAGATTTAATTTTTATCTCCTTGGTTGATCGGTGAGCACAAAAAAAATCGAAGAACTAGTAGTAGGAGGATCAACAAGGAGGGATTTCGATAGCTTAAAAAGTTGACTCTTCTTAATTGGATTCCTTGTCTTGGTTTCTGGGTTTTCTCTTCTGGGGGCTCTCCAATTTTACCTTGCGACCAGGAAGGAGAAAAAGGAATTGAAGGAGGTTTGTTCCCTAATTTCTTATTTTTCTTTTTGTGTTTATCAATTCGAGCTGCGAACTAGGTCTTGTTAAATCTGTCCATGTCGAATTCGTCAATAGCATAATCTTGCCCATGTAGGATCTTGCTTTTGATTTTTCTTTTTTTCCCCTAATTTTATTATTGGATAAAATCAGGAAAAAACTGGGTGAATTTCTTCCTTTTTTTTTATTTATGATTTAGCACACTGCGTTTGTCGAGAGAATCCTGAAACAGACATGAATTGATAGATGAATCTTCGTGCTTGTTTTTTTTTAGGTGATTTAGGGTTTAAGCTTGCTTCTCTCTCGATTTCATCAAATAGAAACCGATTTGTGTTTTCTTTATTGATTTGCAGGGCGTCAATTTAAGTTCCATGGTGCGGGTATGCACAAAGTGGACAGAAACCTAGATGGGTGTTTCTCTTCTGAAACAACAACATCGTATTACAAATCAAGCTGATACATTTTCTAGATTCATGGAACGATCATCAGATAATCTAAGCCGAAATGAGCACATCATTGACATTCCAAGAAATGCCGCCATCGCATCCTCTTCTCATGATAGAATCTCGAACGTTTTGGAACCTTTGCAACATGAGGAGGAGAGACCTTCAGTTGCTCCCCCGGTGCCTGTTTCCCAGCCAGCTACAGCTTCCTCCTCTTCTTCTTCTTCTTCTATGCGGTCAAACCCTAGAAGCGTCCGTCGCAGAAGAAGTCCTTTGAATTCTGGCCTATGGATTTCGATTGAACTAGTCCTCACTGTTGGTCAGATCATTGCAGCCATTGTCGTTTTGTCTTTGTCAAAACATGAGCATCCTCGTGCACCCTTGTTTGCTTGGATCGTGGGTTATGCGTGTGGATGCGTTGCCACGCTCCCGCTTTTGTACTGGAGATATTATCATTCAAACCAGGCCTCTGAACAGGATTCTGGCCAGCATCGTCCTAATCTTAATGTTGCAGCAGGACCATTCGCATTCTCAATATCCAGGACATCTGAAGGAGATGGTCGACAGACCAACGCCACGTCTTCTCGTACTAGATATCCTGGGTTCATAAGTGCTGCCAGGTAAAAATATCTTATTAATGCGCCCACGTTCTTAGATGATCTGTTTCCATCTGAAATTTTGGATTTTGATTGACAATTTCTCAAATCTTTGTTTTCTCTTCTAGAATTGACGGTTTTAGATTTCTCTTCGGTCGAACATCTTAATTTCTGTTGATTATGTTTGCAATCTAGTAGAGCCAGCCATCATATAAAATAAATGATCGGTACTCAGAGTTCACTGATTTGTGAGTCTTTGATTTTGGCTTTCAGACTTAAAGTGATTGTGGAATACTTCAAAATGGCTCTGGATTGCTTCTTTGCGGTGTGGTTTGTGGTAGGTAATGTATGGATATTTGGAGGGCATTCATCTGCATCCGAGGCTCCTAACTTGTACAGGTATTATTCTTTCCGCTATTCCAAAATTACACTCAAACCTCTGGCTGCAATTTTCAAAGACTGAACCCGTTTGTTCTCTTTATATGTTATAGGTTGTGTTTAGTGTTCCTTACCTTTAGCTGTATTGGCTACGCGATGCCCTTCATCCTCTGCACAACAATATGTTGCTGCTTGCCGTGCATAATCTCAATTCTCGGATACAGAGAAGATTTGACTCAACCCCGAGGTGCCACACCTGAGTCGATAAATGCATTGCCGACTCATAAGTTTAAGTTGAAGAAAAGCAGAAGTAGTGGCGATGACAATGGTTCAAGTAATAGCGAAGGTGGAGTTGTGGCGGCTGGAACAGATAACGAACGTGCGATTTCAGGAGAAGATGCTGTGAGTTTGTTTAAACTCTTGACTGTACATGCATACACACATATATATAACCAAGTATCTGAATATTTACAATGTTTGCAGGCCTGTTGCATTTGCTTAGCGAAATATGCGAATAACGAAGAGTTAAGAGAGCTTCCTTGCTCACATTTCTTCCACAAAGAGTGCGTTGACAAATGGCTCAAGATCAATGCCAGTTGCCCTCTTTGCAAGAGTGAAGTCGGGGAGAAGAACTCTGATTTGACAAGCCAGGGGATCTTAAGCTCGCTCTCTTCTGGGGAAAACGATAACCAGCAACAACAGCAGCGGAATGAACATAGAGTTGAAAATGGTTTGGCCAACAGCGTTATCTAGATGTCTGACATCTGCTCGATGTTACGTTGTTCCTACACAAAAATGGGGTTTGCTTCCGAGTCTCATTGTTAAGAAGGTGAAGAAAGAAACCGGTGAGGAAGCTCGTGCGGTGGAAACGCCTTTTACTTCTGTAAATTGAAACCCTCTTAGTGCGTAGTAGAAGAGTTGGAGAATCGGTGATTGAGTTTGAGTGTGTTCCAAATACTTTGTTCTTTTTAATATATTTATTCTCTGAATCTGTCACCAACAGAACTTTACACGAGAGCCAGGCTTCTTTCGCTATCCTGTGCAGCTGGATTGCCTTGTCTATGGACTCTCGGCTCAAAATAAAAATATGCTTAACAGAAACTGGACCATGAAAATTATGCATTCGACGGTTTAATTATGTTATGATTATTTCTTTAAAAACTCTTTGTTGGTTTCGTAAAACCAGTCTTAGAACCGGAAGTCTGGTACAAGACCCCTTTCAAAATCCCGGGCTTAGTATAGCAAGGTTATCGCTTTGCCTTTAGAAATAGAGCTCACACAATCAATAAAAGTGAACTTTTCTTAACTTGGCATCACCCTGTGATGCATATGTTTTTGAAAGAAGCAAAAGTGATTCAGTTCCTGAGACATTTTGAGCTGTATCATTTGAGGGCGGTACAGTGCCTTGCCAAAACGATTAACTACAGAAACCTACCAAGAGACTGAAAAGATAGGTAGTTCTGATTGAGCCCTAGGCGGCGTTTTCTGCAGATGGGTTTTCATGAACATATGTGCCAACTGATTTGAACCATCGTAGCAAGTTACGGTGATCCTTTACATAAAGCCATGCCTGAAGAAAAGGGAAGAGACTCTCGTTCACACCCCGTTCCTCTAGGAAGCCATGGAATACATCTCTCATCTTCTCATCGAGCTCTCTGTCAAAACAAATACCAATATACTTATTTGCCAATAGAAAAAAAAAATTCTATCAATTGTGAGTCGGCGTTGTATCCAGGAGGAAACAAACAGAAAAATGAACTGCATGCACAAAGTCTTCTTTAAAACTGAGAAATGCATTGAAAGAAGAAAGATTAAGAACACGACAAAGACTAATCTTTTGATTTGGTGGCTTCATGACACAAACAAACTGATTGTTTGTCAATATTGAGATTTCACTGCAAATATGTCACAGGAGCAAGGGCAGTAACTTCAATTGAAATATCTACTTCTGTTTCATCTAGAATCATTCTAAATACATATTCCTTCAACGTCAACCAGAAAATGACCACAATATATGGTACAAAACGGGAATGTTGTGTCTTGAAAGCATCCCTGAAACCAGCCAATGTCAAGAAAGTCTCAGACCGTTTCAGAAATGACGATAAACATAGTTGGCCTATTCACAAATCACAACCACCTATTTCTTACTTTGAAAATCCTGAATGTAGCAACAAGAGACGGGTTATAACAGAAACGAATCACATAAAGATGGCTTGCTAACAATCTATAAGTTCTCAAACAATATACTATAGAACACAAATTCTTCTTTCGGGGACTCGGTTTGAAGAGAAAAAAACTTACTCAAAAGAAGGGCCAGTGTATCGACTAGAATCATCAGACATCTCCAAAGACTCGAGTTTTGGCCTCATGGAAACAGAGTGAATACCCAATGCATCGGGGTAAAGGCCGCAAAGGAAATGCAGAGAATCAGCCTGACTTTGCTTTGACACAGCAACATGGAGGAACAACTGGTTGATCCTATCATCGTCTTCATCATCACCTCCGTGAGCCAAGCGCATCACGAAAAGACTGATTTCTTCATTTCCAATAGATTTCTTCAGAACAGCCCCAGTTCCCTCAAGCGATCCTTTCACAATCTCGAATGGCAAAGGAGGACTCACTTTCTGCAAATCAAAAACCTCGCTTTTTGAGTTATCGAGAAAAAAACGCACGCGGATGCATCTATGAATTGTATGTAAATCCCAATCCAACCACGAAAAACCCGGAAGGAAGGAAACAGGAACTAGGGTTTAAGAAACAATACTGGAATTTCAGTTAGAGCTAAGAAGAAACGAGGAAGAGACAGATATATAGAGAGAAGAGGAACGAACCGGAGGAGGTGTCATCTTGGAGACTTCTAGGTAATGTTCCTTGAGGGAACGAAGAAGCATCGAATCGACGGCAGCCGAAACGTCGCCGGCCTTTCCACTTCCACCGGCTTTACTAGATAGCGCTCGCTGAAACTGACGCCGGACGGCGACATTACCGATCACTCTTCTCCACATTTCTTCTACTTGTCCCCGTCTCAAACAAGGCGGCGTTGGAGTAACTTTGGACCAAAAGTTTCGCTTAATCGAATATTTATTTTTAAGGCTTTGTAGTTTTAAAAATGGTTTTTGCTTGAGAAAAATAAAATAGTTTAAAAGGCCGGTAAATATGGATTGGACTGGGCTCGATAAGGTGAATTGTAATTGGGCTTGTAAGAGAAATGAATGGCGAGAGTTTGGGTAAACATTGTTTTGTTGAGGGGAGGAGTAAAAACATTGTTTTGTTGAGAGGAGGGGTAAAAAGAAGAAGACGATGATGATGATGTAATCCCTTAGTGTAATGCATCTCTTTGATGGTCGAAACCAAAACTAAGGCCCAAAACAAAATCAAGGTTGACAGTCGACACTGAACCCTAATCACTATTCACGATCGGTTTTTTCTCGAGAGAGAGTGTTCTTCTTGTCTCTGTCGTCGTCCATGACTTTCCGTCAGTTTCTCTCAAGAACCAGCCGGGTTCGTTTTCAGCCTACATTTTCGAGGATGTTGAGCACCAACAACCCACCACCACTGAAGAGGAAATTGACGATTGAGACCGAGTTTACCAAAGAAGAAGTGGAGCTGGTTCTCAAGAATCACCAATCCGCGCTCAACCATCATATCAGTCATTCCACGTTGAAGAAATCTGCTTCTTCTACGGCCTATCAGCTTCGAAAAATCTCTACCTATCTTACAGAGCTATTGAAAGATCTAAAAAGAGAGAAGTAGATACAATAATCATTAAATAAAACATAAATCAAATGCAAGTATTTGCTCATATCCAATGACTATGATGAATATTATCAAAAAATGTACTAAAAATGATTTGGAGCTCTGACTACTATTATTTTTGACAAAAAAACATATATCATCCATCTTGATGATTGTCTTCACGTAAGTTTCTCAGAACAATAGTAAATTTAAATAGGTTTAGAAAACACAATGCATATATATGAAATGATAAACTAAAAAAAAAAACCAATGAAAACATCCATTTTTTAGGGTTTGTTGCAATGTTGGCGACGACAGCAGCTACAAATATGAGAATATTTTCATTTTTATGATATATAATATTAGCCCCATTTTATAATTGATTTCGAGCCCCCAAAATTTCAGGGTTGGCGGCAAGAGCATCAGTTGTGCTAACAACAAGAGCATGAACAGTTTTCTTGCTTTGAAGATTGTCCTCAATCGCAAACATCAGCTCCTCAAGCTCCTGCTCCTAGATTCTATGCTAAGCGAGACTTTGAATCCTTTACAGTAGATGGGATTCTGTATGGACTCTCTCAGTTGGTGTCATGAGCCATTGACACATATACTCCAAATTTGGGTAAGGAAGGAGTAGCTTTAATTAAGCGTTACCATGTTTTTGAGAACGAAAACTGTTCTAACTTTTAGGAATCTTCATGTTTACTATGGCTAATTTCACTTTTGCAGTAATTGTTGCACATGCTAAAGTCCAGTATTTCATTATGTGCAGATATGAAGGAGTAGTTTTAATTAAGCGTTACCATGTTTTTGAGAACGAAAACTGTTATAGCTTTTAGGAATCTTCATGTTTTACTATGGCTAATTTCACATTTGCAGTAATTGTTGCACACACTAAAGTCCAGTATTTCATTCCTTGCAGATATGAAAGAAGATTCTCAGGCTGAATATTTGTATTCAATTTCGATTGGTCAAATTTCTATTCGCTTTGTTGCTTTGCAGGGTTTTTTAATGGTTGAAAATGAACTTACTAGCTTTATTTATTGACGAACCTTTATGTTCAATTTGTGACTATAAACAGGAGAAACTTTAACAAACCAGGAAGCTCTATGGGAAATAAAATATTTGATGCTAAAGGAGGCATCATTATTGAATTCAATAGGTAAAATACACATGCATTATTGTTTAGTTGAATTTCTGTCTCTAGCATTTATCTCCTTTGTACTCTGGGGCGGAGTGGAGGGGGGGAGCTGCCCCGGTCAATTTGAATATTAAAAAAAATATTAGTTGAATTTTGACTAATTTATTGACATATTGGTAACTGCCCCCGTCAAAAATCATGGCTGCCCCCCCCTTATTGCTGGTTCGATTCTTACTCCAATCAATTCTAGTTCCTTAAATTTTTTTCTTTTTTAGTAACACGTTTTCTTCCATTAACTGAAACAAACTTTCCATATATTTTTATTTAGTAATTGATTTAGTTCACTTTTAAGTTTTTTTTTGCTTTTTGAAATCTTTCTAGTTTCAATCACTTAATTACTTATTAATTGAGTTAGTTTGTTTATTTTATTTTTGTGTGTTTTTGTGTTTAACTTATTTTTGTAAGTTTTAACAAAAATCATATATATTATGAAATAACAACAAAAAACATGTATATATGAAAATCAAATGATATTAATATAAATCAATAAAATAAATCATATAAATAACATAAATATTTTTATGTTTAAAGTACAACAATTTATTATTTTTGCAAGAAAATAAATATTTATATACAATGTCAAAAATGATATAATAATATTACACTAATATATTTTTTTAATATTTAAAATAATATTGCCCCCGATAAAAAAATATTTCTGCCTCCGCTGTACTGCTCTCTACACTATACATTTAGATATCGTGTATTTATCGTTAAGAAAGGCTAGGTTCATACTAAACTGATTTCTGTTTCTGCATTTCCCCTTTTTAGTATATCTCTTGGTGAGTCAAAGCTTTCATTTTAACGATTCTTTTTCGTTAACCCTGGACTAGAGTGTAGTTTCGAGACGTGATTGGTACTTCTGCTGGTCATGTGAATTCGGAAATGTTTTCTCCAGTTAGTTAGGCTTTGGATGATTTGACTTTGATGGCGGATTTTCTCCTTTTGGTTTTGGTCAAGTTTCTAAGATTTAAATTCGTGTGCGTGGTTTTCTTTTCTTACATACACAGATGATTAGCTCAAGTGCTATGGCTTTCCAGCTTAGGCAGCAACAATTGATGAGGAATTGAGGATGAGCTGGATGATCATGGCCTTTTTTTTTTTAATTTTTATTATCTGAATGGTTACTGATCCTAATCAGATTCTCAAATCTAAAAGACTTGCTTTTGCAATTTTTCGTTCTTTTTAATTATAACGCATTCCGTCGTTAGAGGATTAGCAATCAAAGAGATAATCCAAAAGAAAGAAAAAGAAAATCAAAGAGAGTGCTTTTCTTGTTTTGTCCCATTGTAACACAATTAAAAGATCAAAAGTCATATCTCTAAAAGTAGGAGCCAACCGCATTCCCGTCAAAAGATTTGATAACAAGGCAAAGTCTCATATGAACAAAAACCGCGAGACACATGTTCATATCAAAACGGGGTGATTGATTGATTTCACCTCACTGGCTGCTGATTGTAGTTGCTCTTCTCTTTCTTCTTTTTCGCAGCAGCCAGCTTTGCCCGCCTCGTAGCTGCTTCTTGTGCAGCAATTTTTGCAGCAGCATCCGTCTCTTTGCTTGATTTCTTCTTCTTCATCGATGCAATCTTCTTCAGGCGTTCTTTGACATCCACGGAAGAAGAAGCCTCCTCCTGCTCAGCGCACTCACCTGCAGCATCTGAGTTGCTCTTTACCTCATCCTGAGATTCTTTTACCTCCTTCTGTTTATCCTTCTTCTTCTTCTTCTTCGAGGCCTTTGATTCTCCGGTTGTGTTCTCCTTCTTCTCTCCCTCTCCATTGACTTCTTTCTTTTCTTGTTTATCTGTTAGGTAAGAAACTTTTGTCAGTATTAGCACACACGACTTTCACAGTCAGTGTAAGAGCTATCCACCCATGAGCGATACCATCAAGTGAATACTGTAGAATCGAATTGTAGGATACCTTGAGCGTTTTCTTGACCATTATTATCCTTGGGCGCAACGCCAAAATCTGCCAACAAAGCCTCAAGCTCAGCAAGTTCCTTCTGCTTCCTCTCTTTCTTGGAAAGCTGCCTCTCTGCCTCCTTGGGTGGTGCAGGAACCTCAGGAGCCTTTTTCACCTCGGGCTCTGCTTCTGGATGAACTTGTATCTCTGTTCCCCCCTGTTCTTCCTCCAAATCCTCATCATCGTCTTCATCAAGAATATCTTCTTCGCTTTCACTTTCCTGCGATGTTGAAAGCAAACACATCTCTGTCAGAACCAATGAACGACAGCGCACAACTTATATTGCCTAGATCAAATCTTATAACAAACAAAGGTTTAAACCTAGACATGGTAACCCTCAGGAGACAAAGCAGCTTACTTTTCAAGGCAACATCAAGTGTATTTTTCATCTATCGTCCATCCGACAAGAACAAAGCCTATGAGAGAAACTAACAGCAGAATAAAAGCCAAAACCATTGAATGCCCAACGAGTTTAGTTCCAAGCCGTAGCATTGAAACTTGAAAGCATATCAAATCTAAAGAGGCATTGCTACTAAACCACTTAAACAATTCCACTAGAAGGACGAAAGGGAAACTCCAGACTGAACATACACACGAGAAAGCATATGAAAGAAATCTAACTTCAAACCTCAGCGTGAATCTCTTTAGCATCCGAATGGGAGGCTTCAGAAGTACTCCACACGGCCTGAGGCGGAGCGGTGGTTGCGTAATAGTCATCATCTTCGTCGTCGCTGTCGATATCCGCCCAAGCCTTTGCTTTGAGAGGCGTAGGTGCCCAGAAGACCTGTGGCTCAGGCTCCTTTGAGGAACCTTTGGCCTTATCCGACTTCTTCTTCTTCCTCAGAGTATCCAAAGCGGCAAACAAGTTGGTGTTTCGAATCGGCATCGATCCCTCGTCTCTCCTGTTTCCACCACCAACCATCTTTTCTTCTCTCTTCTCAAAACAAACAACCCCGATTCAGCTGGAAGTCTCGACGACGCAAAGGAAGATGAATCGTGCAAAGTAAAAGCAATGAAGGAGGGATAAGAAAAAAGTCGACAATCGTCGCTAATTTCTTCGAGAGAAACAGAAAAAAAATTGAACCTTTTTATAAGCAAATTCCTTGAAACGGTACCCTAACCACAACACGAATACTATAAAAGCTCTGATGGACGGCGATTCTGGGGGGCGATGGATAATTAGGGCTCCAGGCCAGAAACGACAAAATCAAAATATACTGGTGACTAAATAGAAAAATTGAATTGAGGGAGGGCCAAAAACAAGAGAATGTAGGAAGCTTCGGGAAGCAATTTCTTATCGAATGCGATATTATTAGGGCTACTATCTCTACACGACAAGGAGGTAGCGCAATGTAATGTTATCTCCTATGGATCAAACCGGAAATTTACATTACAACATTGGACCGAATACAAGTGAAAATTGGAACTGAACCTTGCCAACACCAATTTTGTTTCATCCTAACGCTAGAATTCAACTCAAAGTAATCTAACTGAACTTTTTTTCTTCTTTTTTTTTGTTTTGGCTAAAAACTGCTGAACCTTATTCATCTATCGTTTAATACATCAACAATTTTTACATCTCTTTTGATATTTAATTACCAAAAAGCTAATAATATTGTTATATATGCATATGTACTAGATTTTGAATCCGCGCGTAATTTTGCGTGGGAATTTATTTCAAAAATATATATTTTGTTTTCACGATTTATTTATAATACATACTAAAATATTATCAAAACGTAAACAATTACCAATACAAATAAAACCGTGAAAATTACTCATGTATTTAGTAATTTTTAAAATTTAACTAAAATCTTTATAATTAGTTTATCTAATACTAAATAGAAAAAAAATTAAAATCGATCATGATCGAAATACATATGAAAACTTAATCTTTTCTCGCAATTCTTTAATCACTATAGATGCTAGTTTTATATATAATGATGGATTATATTACTGATTTTGATGAGTAATCCACAAATAATAATAATCATATAGTAGAATATTTTTTTTAAAAATTATCATTTAAATTTATTGGTTAACAATAATTTTTTTTTATTATATTTTCGAAGAATTCCAAAAATATTTGATCAAATCAAGAATTGTGAAATTTTTTATAATTTTACAAAAAAATCTATGCCAAAAACAATTGTGAGATATTAGAATAACGTTCGTTATTGAAATTTAGATCTAACTCTATTTAAAAATATATTAGGAGAGAATGTTGTAGTAGTTACCACACGTAGAATTCAAAAAACACAACTGAAATTACAATGATCCAAAAAAAATAGTTATAAGCGAAATTTTGACCCAAAAAAAAAAAAATAGTTATAAGCGAAAAATTATGTAGACAGTACTACTTTTTATAGATTAAAATGTATCAAATACAAAATTATGATGAAAAAACGCAATTCTTTGCAAATCCTTTAGAAAAAACAAAAAACGCAATTCTAATTATATATTAGGACAAGTAGGAATGAATCTATGTTATATTGTTATATATAGCTCTAAAAAACCATTTTAAAATATAGGTTTCACACTTTAAATTATCCCCCAGCAATAATAGGTTGTTAAGTTGAATGATGTCTCTAACACTTGTTGGCAATGGGGAGAACACAGGATTGCGGTAGGTTAGCAACACACGTGAGAAAAATAAAGAATTTTCTTCTCTCCGAGGAAAACTTTTAAATCCTGACCGTCCAAAAGTATTTCGCAGCTGAGGATCCGAAACGTCCATTGTATCTTTTCTGTTGCACATTTTTTATTCGAGAATAAAATCTGGACCGTATAATTAGTAACGCGTCGAGATCGGACGGTAACCGTCATCCGATTTTTATTTGGAATATGTTTTCTTTATATGGGTCTTAACTGAAAAAACCTTACTCTCGCCAAACCAGACGAAACCCTAGCTCTCCCGTTTCTCACGGTTAAAAAAGAAAAAGAACCCAGCAAATTTGCTTTTTTATTTTCCGCTAAATTGAACGAATAATTTTGGGAAAAAAAAGATTTTTGATTGTTTGATCAGGGATCCGATTCGCAGTCCGATTTATCGAAACCCTAATTTTGATTTTGGGATTGTGGCGACTATAAAGGTCCTTAGGAGTCGATGTCGTCAGATAAAGTGATGCAAATAGGCATGCAAATTTCTCTATTTTTTTTTCTTTGCAGTTAAATTTTTCTTGATTTTGGAAAGAAATTGCATGGATTTGTATGCATAAGTTTTTCCTGGAGTGGGATTTGATCGTTTTTTTTGTTTTTGTTTTTGTTTTGGCAACTTGTATGTTCTTCTGTTATCTATTTTGGGTACTTTTGTGATTCTGGGTTTCGTTTTGATGTCACAGATCTGAAAATGTGTCTATGCGTATGTGATGGATTTTGAGACCTGGGGGCTTTTGATTCTGGGTTTTCGTTCGAGGTATCTTTCATGGAAAATAGACTAGGGAACTCTAATGGAGTGGGAATTTCGAAGAAATCAAGGTCGTTGGATCTTAAGACGCTGTATAAGTCTAGCATTTCGAAGGATTCAGTGAATAAGAGCTTTAAAAGGAAAAATAGGCCTGGGAATGATAGTGATCGGTTGAAGCAGGACAAGAAGAGCAGAAAAGTTGTTTCTCTAAGTAGCTTTAAGAAAGTAGATAGCGAAAAGGAGAAAATTCTTGATAAGGCATGCAATGGCACCACAATATTGGACAAATTGGAGGACTCCAAGGTGGGTTTGGATGAGAAATTGTGTGATAGTAGTGGACTCCAAGGGATCTCAGTTGGTTTGGCAGGTAGTATGATTTATGTTCCAAGACGCAGAAGAGATTTTGTTGGGAGGAGTAGGTTCGAGAATGGCCTAGTACAGAAGTCTGCAGGGGAATCTGATAGTCAGGGGGAGCTGGTTGATCAGCCCCCTAAGGGAACTGGTGAAGCATCTAGTGCTCACGATCAGCTCTCTAAAGCCGAAGAGAAGGACTCTGACAAAGAAATCAAAGAATCTAATTCAGCACTTCAGATTCAGTTGGAAAATGGGAATTCTAATCAGTCTCCAGTGAAAGATGACCAGCTGGTTGTTAAACAAACGCATTGTAATAGCAGAAAAAGGAAGTCCTCAGCATCAAATAGACGCGTGGGAAAAGAGGCCAAGTCTTCAGGTGATACATCTGGTAGATTATCCAAGGCATCACGAGAAGATGATGAGGAGAATCTTGAAGCTAATGCAGCAAGAATGCTGTCTTCTCGGTTTGATCCAAACTGCACCCAGTTTCCTTCCAATCCTGTTACTACTCCTGGTTCACCATCTGCCAGTAGATTGCACCCCTTATCTTCTGGTAAGAATTCAGCTAATCCTCGGTCTGAGTTGTTTAGTTCCAAATGTGTCTCAGACGACACTGATGATAGAATGTTGCGACCAAGGAGAAATCATGATGGGAAGGGCAAAGTTCGGAAAAGGCGCCACTTTTATGAAATATTGTTCTCAGATGTGGACTCACACTGGTTGTTAAACAAAAAAATAAAAGTTTTCTGGCCTTTGGATCAGATTTGGTATGATGGGTTTGTGGATGGTTACGATGGAGACAAGAACCTGCATCATGTAAAGTATGATGATCGTGATGAAGAGTGGATCAATTTACAGGGTGAAAGATTCAAAATTCTGTTGTTCCCTACTGAAGTTCCTGGAAAAAATCGAGGGAAAAGGCGCAGTTCAGGGTCCAAGTCTACTCTGAAAATAAAAGGGAATGATACATCCAGCAAAGATGAGGAGAAGCTGAAGGGAAAGCTAGAAGATGATAACTGCATGGACGACATGGAATCAGAACCAATCATCAAATGGTTGGCTCGGTCTAAGCATCGGGACAAATCTTCCACTCTCAAGGCTGTACAAAAACGGAAAAAATCAGAAATACTGACATCTAGTGAAACTGTGAAAATGAATGGGGATATTGATGGAGATACTGCAGGACAGTACACAAATAGATCTGCTAGTTCTCTTCCATCATGTGGATTACCTGGACCGAGCGGCAATGAGTCCTTGTTGGAAAGCTCTGGTTTCCGTAAGGGTAGTATATATCCTATTGTCTATTATAGGAGACGACTTCATACAGCAAAAAAAGGAATCTACAAGGGGTCAGGTGACAATAATGTTGAGCAGCTTCATGTATCAAAAAGTCCGGATCCTGATGTTGAGTTTTTGCCTTTTGAAAATTCTGGGCTTCTGGAGATTTATTGTCCGTGGAATGACACAGAGCAATTTAAGTTGTCCCTCAGCCTACAAGTTGTTTCTTTGATGGAATACTTTCTTATGGCGGATGTTGACTGGCTTTCACGTGTGGTTCTTTTGCATCATCATGGCAAACTTGTTACTTTGTGGCCAAGGGTTTGTTTGGAAATGATTTTCCTGAATAACCAAGATGGGTTAAGGTATCTAATTTTTGAAGGCTGTTTAATGGAAGTTGTTCAGTTGATTTTCCGTATCTTGACGGTAGTAGATCATTCTAATAAGCAAGGAGCACAAGGAGCGGATGCTGACTTGCAGTTGCCAGTTTTCTCAATTGGTCTCCAAGTTTCTTGCATCCCAAATTTCCAAAGCCAGTTTTCATTTCAATTCTACAGTTTTCATGAAGTGAAACATTCAAAGTGGTCATACTTGGAACAGAATGTCAGGAGGCATTCTGTGCTGGTTAAGCAAGTATCAACTTCAGAGTGTACACATGATAACATGAAGGCCCTGCAGAAGGTACAGTGATTCTTTAATGCATGATTCTGGTGCATTGCTTAGTGGGTTTTTAATTTTATTTTGTATAATCTCTTACCAACGTGTTTTTGTTTTTATTTTATTTTGAACAACAGGTTATGCAGAAGAGATCTAGGCATGGAATCATCTCAGGCCTTGTCTCTAAAGGACCGTCATCCGTTAAAGCCTGGCCCACATCTGCTTGCTACAAGAAGCAAAGTACGTCCCCGTTTACACTTCCTTTTGCTGCACGACCACCTACACTATTACTCAATTTACACCTGGAGATGGTGAGAGAGCTGGGTCATGATTCAGCAGAATACCTGGGAACTGAATGCGATTTGGTAACAGATGGAGGTTGTGATATGGGTCATATGGCAGATTGCACAAATGAACATTCTGAACCTTCTCTCAAGAGTAAGGGCCAAAATAATGGACCAACTATCACTTCTTCCAGAGGGCAGGAAGTGCAAGAGTTAAAAGACCTTCATACACCGTCTCAAAGGCAGCAGCTGATGTCTAATTCTGAAAACTGGATGTCATGCAGTTCTTCTGTTGTCAGACATAAGCATGAAACCAGGTCCAACGTTTCCGTGGATGGCACTAGTATTCAAGTTCCAATATCTGATCATTGTGAGGATGGTGTTCCGCAGTCAAGTAATCTAGCCTTGAATATTCAAGGTAGCACCTCAAGTCCCAAAGCCACTGCCCCAAGAAGTATGTGGCATCGAAGCAAAAGTTCTTTAATTGGCCATCTCTCACATGGTTGGTCGGATTCAAAGGGAGACTTTCTGCCCACAAATTTGGGAAATGGACCTAAGAAGCGACGTACCCAGGTGTCGTATTCACTACCTTCTGGTGGTTCTGATTCTAGAAACAAAGGTTCCCTGCACAAGGGGCTTCCGAACAAAAGAATTAGAAGGTCTGCTGCTGATGTTTCCAGAAGTCTTCAGAAAGACTTGGAGTCTAGTTTCTGTGATGCCAATGTGTTAGTCACTCTTGGTGACAGAGGCTGGAGAGAATATGGAGCTCAGATTTTCCTGGAACCTTTTGATAATAATGAATGGAAACTTGCGGTGAAAATCTCAGGGACAACAAAATACTCACACAGGGCACATCAGTTTCTGCAACCGGGGTCGACAAATAGGTTTACACATGCTATGATGTGGAAAGGTGGAAAGGATTGGACCTTAGAGTTCCCTGATAGGGGCCAGTGGTCTCTTTTCAAAGAGATGCATGAAGAGTGCTACAATAGAAATACTCGGGCTGCTTTAGTTAGAAATATTCCTATTCCTGGCATCCGCATGATAGAAAAAGACAATTTTGATGGAACAGAAAGTGAATTTATCCGCAGTTCTTCTAAATATTTTCGGCAGACTGAAACTGATGTTGAGATGGCATTGGATCCTTCACGTGTTTTGTATGACATGGACAGCGATGATGAGCAGTGCCTTATGAGAATTCGTGAGTGTTCGGATGCTGAGAATAGTGGCTCTTGTGAGATCACTGAGGACATGTTTGAGAAGGCAATGGACATGTTTGAGAAGGCTTCATATGTAAAGCAGCGTGATCACTTTACCTTAATCGAAATTCAAGAACTGATGGCTGGAGTTGGATCCTTGGAAGCAATGGAAACAATATATGAGCTTTGGAGAACAAAGAGGCAGAAGAAGGGAATGCCATTGATCAGGCATCTTCAGGTACGATCTCTGATGCTTTTCCATCTTTTATATTTTTTTTCCTTGCACGTTTGT
Organism: Alliaria petiolata; assembly: GCA_020283515.1. Lineage (NCBI taxonomy): Eukaryota > Viridiplantae > Streptophyta > Magnoliopsida > Brassicales > Brassicaceae > Alliaria > Alliaria petiolata. Next base: position 74,183,336 of record JAHZTW010000004.1, on the reverse strand, counting down.
CTTGGGATTTCAATATCTGCATGGTTAGACTCTGCATAGATCTTTTATGTACTTTGGGCGAAATGCAGATTTGTGGACAGTAGGGCTTTGTTTAGCATCCTCGTCTATCAATTTTACTCCTTGTCGATTACTCCTAATTGCTGGTTCAACATTAATGTAGTTATTCTGCTGCAATATGTTTGAACAACAATACTGGTCATTTCATTTTAGCTTGTCTGCTGCAATATTTTTACTTGTGCCTTTCATAACACTTGTTTTTCTACCTCTGCAATTCAGCCACCTCTGTGGGAAAAATATCAACGAGAGCTCAAAAACTGGGAGTTGGTTATGAGTAAAGCAAACACTCCAATCTCCTATCGGTCACAGAACAAAGAGTCACCTATTGAGAAGCCAGCGATGTTTGCTTTCTGTTTTAAGCCTCGAGGTTTGGAAGTCAAGCACAGGGGAACAAAACACCGGTCACAGAAGAAACTATCGGTTTATGCTCAACATAGTACTGCTTTGGGAGATTATGATGTCTACAATTCATCTGGTAACTAACTTTTACCTGCTTTGTTTTCTAAATCCTCTATTGACTCTGGTTCTTCTATATGAGTTATGTCTTTAATCCAAAATTTCCATTTATTTAGCAGGACGAAGATCTGTTGGTTTCTCCTCTGGAGATGAGAGGTTTTTATATTCAAACCACAGCTATGAGCACTCGGACGAATTTCCGGTATTTCCTGGAACATATTCCCCCCGTGACCTAGGGATGGGATATCTCTCGACCGGTGGAAATGGATATCATAGGAATCACCAAAACAAGTTTCAAAGAATCAACGGGAAGAGGAATATGAGTGAACGATGGAATGCAGGGTATTCCGAGTCCCCTAGTTCCAACCTTGTTTGTTACTCTAACGGATCTCAGCGTCTTGATCTGGAAGAATTGCATAATAGTACAGATATTGATGAGCACAAATTACGAGATGCAGCTGGTGCTGCAAGGCGTGCATGCGCTTTGGCCAAGCTCAAGCGAGAAAGAGCAGAGAGATTGAGGTACATAGCAGATATAGCGATCCAGAAAGCTGCAGCTGCTCTCATGTGTGCAGAGGCAGTGAAAGCTGTGTCTGTTGACCAAAGCAGCAACGGGTCAGAAAGCTCAAGCGAAGGATGAAGCGATAGATACCACTTTTGTTAGTCTGGGTTATGTCTGAGTTTTCTTCTTTTGCGCACCTCTCGAGGAAAAGAAGAGAGAGAGAGAGAGAGAGAGAGAGATTCGACATGTTTTGTTCTTCACACAAGACCCGGTCTTGACACGAACCCAAATGAGCTCCACTGTACAGCAATTTGCCTCCCTCCGCTTTAAAGTAAGCTATATTTTGATGCAGCAATAACACCGACTTGGTTTAAACTCTGATCTCATGTACCCATCGGCTGAAACATCGTTAGTAGTAGTTAAGAAGAGACGAGGTACAAAAAAATGAGAGATGGAAAAAAAAAAAAAAAAAAAAAAAGAGAGAGAGAGAGAAAAAAAGAAAGAGGAGGTTGTAAGTAATTTGGTTTGTTAGCTTATTTTGATAGAGAGATTCAGTTTGAGCAAAAATTCTTCTGCAGCAAGTATTTTGCAGTGCTCTTCTTCACCATCTCTCTCTTTTCTGGGTTCTTTTGCTTTTCTATTTAGATCAATTTAAAAAAAAAAAAAAAACATGAAAACGAAGATCAGGTTACATGACATATGTGTGTCTAAAAAGAAGATGCATATAATTAGTGGTTACAACAAATGAGAAGTAGCATTTATCCGATAAGTACACTTATGTCTTTTCCCTGTAGAATTCTTTACAAAATGATGATTAAAGGAGGTGATCGATATACCTGCTTGTGTTCCTTTTCCGATGTTTTTCAATACTTCGACAGAACGACGCACAAGTGTGATAGTCATCCAATTCAATTAATGTCTACCAAATGTGACCTCTACTATGTATATATACATTTGTTAAGATAAAATCATCTTCTATAACCTCATTTAGTAAATCCATGTGAGAGTAGTCAGAAATCATTCTCTTATACTATAGGAAACAAACACAAAACAGTCTTTCTACATCTTTCTTTGCTGTAACAAATATTATAGTACTATAAGATATTGTCGGAGCTACAAATACAAAAAAAAAATATATGTAAGATATTGGGATTTAAAGAGCTAAAATGAGAGAGAGAAGAAGAGAAGGTGGTGAGAGAAATTTCAACGGCGGGAAACCTTTTAAGACAGCAGTTTTGTCGGAGAATGTCTCTCCTTCCTTTGCTGTCTTCTTCTCTATTTTTGTCATCTCTCTACACAGCCTGAGAGACCTTCTTTCTCTTCTTTCCACCTCCATTCTCTTTTTTTTGTTTTTCCCTGCTGTTTCCTCTTCTTCTTCTTCTTCTTCTTCTTCTTCTTCTTCTTTGTTGTAAGGCTTTTCTCTTCTCTCTCTCTTTTTTTTAAGGTTTTCAACATTTTAGAGCACAAGGGTTTCAAACTTGAAAATTATTGGGTGGGTTTTGAGCTAATGTACATGAGTTCTACTCGGCGGATGAAACTATTAGGAAGAAATTAGATTATTGTTATGTGTAACGTAAGGAGTTTCCAGAAATAATCTTGCAACTCTTATCTCATATAAATGTTTTTCCAATTGCGGCTGCAAGATTAAAGATTCAATTATGCACAAGAGAGAATAATAACCTCAATGCTTCTTCGTATTTCTTTGCTTTTTGTTTTTGGTTTTCTCAGGTGATTTGGTAATAATGGCATTGCTCATTGATAGGTTTTCTCATTTGAGATAATTGAATGTCTTGATGAGAGGGAGGTATATTTTCAAACAATGGGGAGCAGGATTAAGGAAGACGAGCGAACTGAAAAGGCTATCCGGAGTTTATTGAAGCTTCCCGAGAACCGAAGATGCATCAATTGCAACAGTCTGGTACACATTTTTAGCTGAATGCATTATTTTGTTGGCCAATGATCCATCATCTTTTCAAGTCTTTTTTTTTGTTTATTTAGAATAGCTCATAGTAGCGGTAATTTTGTTAGAGTTTTTCTTACTTTTGCTAATCAACGATCATCTTTAAGATTGAGCTTGAACAAAATGTAACATGCTTCTCAAATCTCAACTAAAAGTTAAAATAAACGTTTCCTCTATATGGCTCAACGTACTTCTCTTCTTAAGTTTGTAACATCTCTGTCTTGCAGGGTCCACAATATGTCTGCTCAACTTTCAGGACTTTTGTCTGCATCAACTGCAGCGGAATCCAGTAAGTCTCTTTTTTTCTCTGGAGTTTCCTCTTTTCCTTTGATTTTCTTTTGATTTCTCTATCAAAGTCTGGAACTTTTAAAGCGTTTCTTCCAATTTTATTATACATATACATGTGTGTGTAAGACTCCTTTTCTTTTTGTGTATATCCCAGTCGAGAATTTACACATCGTGTGAAATCTATATCAATGGCCAAGTTCACGGCAGAAGAAGTTGGTGCACTTCGCGCAGGAGGAAACGAGGTTTGTGATATTGAACAACTGTTATCTTATCTGCTCATTTAGTTTCTTAACTTCCATATATTGACATCTTTTTTGCTTTCTTCTTTGCAGCGAGCCAGGCAAATTTATTTTAAAGAATGGGATACTCAGCGTGATGCTTACCCCGATGGCAGGTTCTTGGACATTTTTATTATATCTCAGCCGAGCTAACAACACTAGGAGTAGCAAAACTATAACTTATTAAACCTCAGTTTTCCTTCTTCTTGTTCACCAGTAATATCATCAAGCTCCGAGATTTTATCAGGAGTGTGTATGTGGACAAAAGATACAGTAGTGAGAGCAATGCCAAGACCTCAGAGCTGAAACCAGTAAACTCCTATCCTTTCTTTGCTCATTACATGTATACATTCTCATGGTAACTTAGCCTAAACCTGAAGCTAAGTGTCCTCCCTCTTTACACATTTTTTTGAGTTTCTTTTTAGCCAAACTTAATGATGGTGTTTCCATCCAGGCTGTCATAGAAGATTACAGGGAAAGTAACAAGGGCAGTACAAATTTCTTCGGATCTAGAAGCTTACACTCTCTGGATAAACCTGAAATTGAAAGATCTGGTTCTGGTGGGAGGAGTGGAAATCAATCCCTCAAGTTTTATTTTGAAGACAAGAAATATAAACAACAACATGTCGCACATAATCCAAAGTCTAGAGGTTTACCAAAGAGTCCTATCCGCTTCGAGATTGTTGATGATAGGTTTAGAGACGACGGAGGTGTTAAGAGATATGAAGCGCGTAGAGAGTTAAGAGGAAGCTCCAAGTCACTTGACCTCTCAAATAACAAAGACACGCCGAGTTTTCCCATTGTACGCCACGCCAGTGAACTAGGAAATGTTGTCAAAGTCGAGAGAAAGAAGGATCCGGTGAATACTCAGGTAATCAGGAGATATCTTGTGTTGTGTGTTTATACATTGATGATCTACAGTTAAGATGTTGCATTTTTTTGCAGATGACTGCATCAACTGATAAACTGGAGAACCCTGGAAGTTTAATTGATGACGTGCCAGTTTCAGAAACCTTTGATGACAACATCAGTCAGAACTCGAATGAACTTCCTGCATCTCGAAAGACGACTGAGGGTCCAGCTCCTAATTCTTTGGAAGCTTTGATGTTTGGACTCTCTGTTCCTTCTGCTGTCCCCGGAACAAACAACTCTCTAGACAATTATCCTGCAGCTTACCTTGGGACCCAGGAGATGCCAAGAACACCAGACAGTGCTACAGCTTTTGTCACATCACCTACAATTGCACAAGCCGGTTCTTCAGGGCCAGCGTTTCCTGTTGCTGCTGATAGCTTAAATACAAAGGATATGGCAAATAACCAGGTTGGTGTCTGAGGTAGTTTTTAAACACAACATCTTTACAAAGAAAACAATAAGATCATATGAGTATCCAGGATTCAAGAGTTTAAAATGCATCAACCATAACGTTTTATGTTCTTCATTTGCTAGGGGGAGTCATCTATTTCACCTAAGGAACCCTCTATGGAACAGCCAACTCTGGATATCTCATATGGAGCTGGATCTGAGCATCATCAAGATGAGACAAAATCTAGCGTAAGAACGGCGCTTCCCGAGGTAACAAACCCTTTTCTTTTAGTTTATATCGGATCTCTTTTGGCATCGTCAATCACAAGAATCTAACCATTGTCAGGACCTTTTCACCGGAGGCTTCTCATTTGCCTCCCCGCAAGTTCATAGTCAACATCATGGAATGGGATATGGCATGCAGTATTACCAGTATCCTGTGGTATATTTTCATTTGTCTCTCTGGTTGATTGTTGCAGGATTTGATCGGTAGGTTCTGAGTTGATCTTACCTGATATGCGTTTCTTGGCAGACTACGGGTGCTTTCACATATACGGCAAAACCATCAAATCCCTTTGATCTTAGCTGTGATGATACAGGTCCAAACCAAGCACCACAAGTATGAAACCCACATTCAGATCATAAGCTTGCCTCTGTGTTTCCTGTCAATTTATTTGATGTTTTAAGATGCCACTATTGCTCACCTATTCATCAATATTATAATACGTTTCACCGCATGAAAATGCAAATCCTACTAACTTCAAAGTTTTTTTTTTTTTTTTGTCTTTTACAGTTTCCTTCTATGGCATACGTACAAGGAGGAGGCTTGCCTCACGTGTCAGCTCCAAGAGGGGTTGCAGATTCCTCCATTGTACTGATGGCCTCTCAGTCACCTTTTTATGCGACTGCTTTATCTCCAACCTCTCCATCTCTTGCATCCAATATTTCCCCTGGTGAGAAGAAATTTCTGTATTACGACAGTGTTTTCAGTCTTAATTGGAATCTCTTTCTAAGAGTTGTTTCATGGAGAATTAGGTGCATATATAGGCCAGCAATCACATGTGAATATGTCCCCATCTTTCAGGTAATTCCCTGACTCTTGTTAGTGTTCACTGAATCAATTTATATATATTGTTCTTGAAACTTGGTTTTGTGTGCAGAAGGCAAGAGATGGATGGCCTAGGCACTGCGGAAAACACTTTCAACGCCGCACACGCATATCATCATCAAGCAAACAATGGATATCCTTCTGCAAACCCAAATGCTTATATTTCTAGAGGAAATCCCTTTGAATGAAACGAAAGAGCTGTAACGTCAAATTGCAGAAGATTTGATTGGAAGCATTTTAATTGGAAATTGAATGAAGATTTGACTCTTAAAAAGCATGACTGAAACACAAGTTTCAATCATCTACCACTTCCCTTAACACTCTCCTTGTTCTGTTGCTTCTTGATCAAAATGTATATTAATGTGGGAGGATTTTACTTGTAACCAAAAGATTATAAATCTATGTAATTTATTGATACAAACTTGCTCATTGCTAGTATACTACAAAACAAACCCTTCAACAAAATGATAAATTATCAATTTTATACGAACACATAATTATTTAATGTAAATTTTGTTGGTTTTGTACATGTTAAAATTTTGTTTTTGTAGTAAGAAAAATGAAGTTTTTATATATTTTCGCATTCGATAGAACCAAACTTGTGAGTTTGTCTGGTTTACTACAGAACTGTGTGTTAATTAAAAAAAAAAAAAAAAACAGTGACAAATCCGGAAATTTCCAACTCGTCAACAACTCTCTTACGTTTTTATTCTTGTACCCTCCGATTTTGTTGAAATTTTGCTAGAAGGTAGTGTGAAATTTCTGTCACAGACTTCTTCTACGGACAATCATTTTTAATTGTCGTCTGAATCTGTGTGTCGCACACCGACGCCGTTAACCGTCGTAGCCCTGTCTCTCTTTCCCGCTCTGTGCGTAGATCTGAGCTTGTCTCGTTGTTTCCGGATCGTTACCGTCCAAACCTGAAGAATCTCCGTCGTTTTGCTCAAATCGGGTACGTATTTTGGAATTGCGGATCAAATTGGAGGAACAAAAGGTGTTTCCCCTTTTAGAGTTTTTTTTCTTCCAGTTTTCCACTTTAGGATCGGTGTCATCTAAATCTGAAGAATTTCCATTGCAGTTGCTAATTTTTGATCATTTGGATTTGTAGATTGTTGGGAACATACTTTATAGATTGTTGAGGAGGGTTTAGGATTTGATCTCCATCTGGAATCAAAGCATCATGGTTGCTCCTGTGCCTCCAGGGGCACCTAGACCCATCAACCAGCAAAATTCCGGCCCACCAAATTACTTCCCGGGTTCACAAGGGAACTCTAATGCTTTGGCTGACAATATGCAGAACTTGAGCATGAATCGACCACCTTCGATGCTTCCTGGTTCAGGTCCTAGGCCACCTCCTCCTTTTGGTCAGTCACCACAACCTTTCCCTCAGCAATCCCCTTCTTATGGAGCTCCGCAACGTGGGCCTTCACCCATGTCCCGGCCTGGACCTCCTCCTGGGCTGGGTAGACCCGGTGGTCCCCCTCCGGTATCACAACCAGCTGGGTTTCCCTCAAATGTACCCTTGAACAGACCCACTGGTCCACCTTCTAGTCAGCCACCCTTTGGCTCTAGACCCTCAATGCCCGGAGGACCAGTACCGCAGCCTGCCCCCTCTTCTAGTGGGTTTCCAGCTTTTGGTCCATCAGGTAGTGTACCTGCAGGTCCTCCTCCAGGAGCACGCCCAATGGGATATGGTTCACCTCCACCGGTTGGATCTGGCATGTCTATGCCTCCCTCAGGCATGCTTGGTAGTCCAGTCAGTAATGGGCATCAAATGGCTGGTTCTGGGGGATTCCCGAGGGGAACCCAGTTCCCTGCTGTTTCGGCTCCACAGGCACTCTATGCACAGCCTCCTGCAGCACCTTTCGCTCGGGCTCCTCCACAGCCACTTGGTGCACATCCTCTCCCGTCTACTCCCCCTTCAATGGCCCCACCAGCAACCTTTCCTGGAGCCCCTCATGGTAGGCCAGCGGTAACAGGCTTGCCTTACGGTCCACCATCTGCGCAGGTATGACCACATAAGATTATGGTATATGTTCTTGTTATGCAACTTTTGTGAATCTGATGTATGGATTGGTGAAAACATGTGATGCCGTGAGGTAATCACACATTCATGTAGATGCGTATTTAAATTCTTTCAGACGGGAACCATACTAATTGACTGATCTTCGTTATATTTTGGTCGTGAAAGAGTTGAACTGGCATTGGCCGGATTCTGGCTTCTAATCAATTAAAGCAACACCATATGTAGTGTTTTAGCTTGTGGCTCTCTATTTTCTTCATAAGCAAAATCTTTTCACTTGATGTATTTCCTCTGTGTGGCAGATTTTGATGGTCTTCAAATTTGAATGTTGGTAGGTTCCCCCACCTCTAGGCTTTCCTGGCCCAATGCAACCACCAAGATATGGCATGGGTCCTTTGCCAAATCAGTCGATGACCACCATACCCTCTGCCATGGGTCAACCCGGTGCTCCTGTTCCGGGCCCCTCAAGGATTGATCCTAATCAAATCCCAAGACCAGGCTCAAGCTCCAGCCCAACCGTGTTTGAAACTCGCCATAGTAATCAGGCTAATCCTCCCCCGGTGTGTATGCCTGATCAAATTTCAGTTCAGACATTAGTCTGAGATGTCATATCTTTTGTATGTGGGTTTTGTCGAACTGCTATATCTTACCCCTGAATTTCTCTTTTATTTTTTGAAGCCTGCTACTAGTGATTATATAGTTCGAGACACCGGGAATTGTAGTCCGCGTTACATGAGGTGCACGATCAGTCAGGTAACGATCAAGCATACATTTTTAATGGAAATATGTGTTTTCTTTGCTGTTCAATATTTTTTCATTGTGTTCCTTGATTCTTAGGAAATTGATACCTTTTTCCCTTTTTTCGTAATAGATTCCATGTACAGTTGATCTTCTATCTACATCTGGAATGCAACTGGCGTTGATGGTCCAACCGCTGGCGCTTTCTCATCCATCTGAAGAGCCTATACAAGTAAGCCTTGTCTGACCAAACAAAGCATGTCATGTGGGCATTCGGTTTCTATGTTATTCCTATTTGTATTTGCATTCCCTCTTTGGTCTTATTGATCGTGTATATTAGTATCTTTACAGTTCATTGTGAAGCGTATAATTCTGGGTTTTGAAACATAAATTTTTGGTTTACAATTGTTGAAAGAATCAATTTTCTGGTAGCGCTAATCTATGCTATGGTGCAGGTTGTGGACTTTGGTGAGGGTGGACCTGTTCGATGTTCACGCTGTAAGGGCTACATAAATCCTTTCATGAAGTTCATTGACCAAGGAAGGAAGTTCGTTTGTAATTTCTGTGGTAAATGTTACTGTTTTCAGTTTATGCAAGCCACAAAATATGAAGTTATAGCTATGCAACTGCAATAGTATGAATCAAGTTATGATATAATCGAATATACAAAGCTAGAAGCTGATACTAATATTTTTGTGATTTTCCTTCCTGGATTGAAAGATTTCTTCTGTCAATCTGGATTTCACCTGCTTGTGGAAGCTAGCGACATGATTTTGTTTAAGAGGGACTCTTTATATATTGTTATTGTCATAATCTTTTGGGATTCTGATGATGTGGGATGCTTTGTGATCCATTTCCTCATCAACTCTCTTTTGCACAGGATACACTGATGAGACTCCCCGTGACTATCACTGTAATCTGGGTCCAGATGGTAGACGTAGGGATGCTGATGAAAGACCTGAGCTGTGTAGGGGAACCGTCGAGTTTGTTGCTACGAAAGAATACATGGTTAGTTTGTGACACTTTCTGGTTATAAATGTAAATTATGTGGTTTTGCTTCATAAGATGTCTTAGGTCTACCTTTGTATTTGACTTAGTGTTGTGTCCTCTGATTTTGTGTGTTTTCCCGAAATGAGAACCTATTATATGGTGGAATATGACTTTTCTCTATACTTTCTGTGTTGATTTAGTGAACCACCACCTAAGTTACCTTTGTAGCTAAGATATTGATATTAACGTCCTTGTGGGAAAATATGAAGATCAGACAGGCTGGAATGGATGGAAATTAATATCGTTATCTTTTCTAATAGGTACGGGATCCAATGCCAGCAGTATATTTTTTCCTCATTGATGTCTCAATGAATGCAATACAAACAGGTGCTACTGCCGCTGCTTGCAATGCAATCCAGCAAGTCCTCTCAGACCTTCCTGTAAGTTTTGTCACCATTTCCAACATTGTATAGTAGATGTATATTTGATGCAAAACAGTCAACATTATCTACCCTGGTCTGAATATCTACTTGGTTTACATGTGCCCGTAGACTTTACTATTTTGATGGTAGTTTAGAAATTAAGTTACTGCCACTGTTTATTGGGGATCTTCAGTGATAGTTTGCATTTGCTTTGTTACTTGCATCACACCCTTTTGCATACTAAGGCGTTCATGAATTATTTGAAGAGTAGTTTCTGCTGCATATCTGATAGCGTGTTTACCTCATATATAATGAGACTCAACTTTCGTTAGGGTATGATTATGTTACCAATGATTTTAAAACTCTTGTTTTGCCTAGTCATCAAACATTTACAAAAAAAAATTATGTATGCGTTTGCAGGAAGGTCCTAGGACATTTGTTGGAATTGCTACATTCGACTCAACAATCCACTTTTATAATTTGAAACGTGCACTGCAGCAGGTGATTTGTTGCACTAGTCTTTTCCTTCTTTTGTAATTGTTGGGTGAAAAAAAGAGAGATCCGTTTTCTCGGATCATAATTAGATGGACATCATCTTGCTATAAGTAATTCTTCTGGGTCACTGGGCTAAGGAAGCAGTTGTATTGTGTATTCTTTTCTGATGCCATAAAAGTTATATCCAATTAAGAGTTGAACTCTGCATCCCTTTGATGCTATTATATCCGGAATGGGTGCTGTCTCTTTTTCTTCCTGGAATCTTGGAGAAGTTCAACTGATTGCCGCTGCCTATGAATTTGATTTTCCCCCCTTATGTGCAGCCACTGATGCTCATTGTCCCTGATGTGCAAGATGTTTATACACCTTTAGAAACTGATGTCATTGTTCAACTATCCGAGGTAAGTTCTGGGCTATTTAATTTATACTCCCTGATTATTTTTTAGATTGGTTATCCTAGTTTCTTTCCCATTCCTTTTGTAATTTATTATGTACTGTTGGAATTCAGTGCCGTCAACACCTAGAGCTTTTGCTGGATAGTATCCCAACCATGTTTCAGGAAAGTAAGACTCCTGAATCTGCTTTTGGTGCAGCAGTTAAGGTATGGAATTTCTGAAGATGCCTATGCTTTACCTGCATGTCTAATTGGTAGTAGAAGTTGGATACATTTGATGGCCTCCTCGATTTCATGAGTTTTCCGTTTAGTGGTTTAGAGGTTTTAATCATCAATGCATTGCGTAAAAAAGTATAAGCTAGTTATCTGGTTAAAAGCAACCAATGAAGTGATTTTTCAGGTTAATCAGCCAATGTTTCCAAGCTCGCATGCTTTTTGTACTGCAATCATCTAATGAACCGTTGTTCCTTTTTTTGGGAAAAACTGCTGAGGAGAATATCTAGTCTCTGCATGTGTTTGACTTTCGCGTCTAACAAATTATTCTCTCCTAGGCTGCTTTCTTGGCGATGAAGAGCAAAGGAGGGAAACTTATGGTGTTTCAATCAGGTATGCTGCTCACTCTATTTAGGTACTTAATATAATTAGTGTATATTATGCATGTGCTCCAATCGCTTATAATCCATCTATGCACATTGAAAATCATATATTTGTAGAAGCACCAACTATCGCATCTTATAATATATCTTACTGTTCAGTACCTTTATAATTTAAACTGATATGTTTACCATCTTCTCCACAGTTTTGTGTTCTGTTGGTGTTGGAGCACTTTCTTCTAGAGAGGCCGAAGGGAGAGCTAATACGTCTGCTGGTGAAAAGGTAAACATGCTTTTTTGTTTCAGATGTTGGTGTTTCATTGCAAAATATTGAAGCGTCCTGTAATTTTGATTTCAGGAGGCTCATAAATTACTACAACCAGCAGACAAAACTCTTAGGACCATGGCGATTGAATTTGCTGAATACCAGGTATGCCAATACTCAACAAGATAGATGTTTAATTGGAAATGTTTCCATCTGCTTATCAATAATCAATGATGTATCATTTTCTCTTAGTTACAATATTTTGTCCCTTTCTAAGACATCCAGAAATGCCTCAGGTCTGTGTAGATATATTTATCACAAGTCAGGCTTATGTTGACATGGCTTCAATATCCGTCATTCCAAGAACTACTGGAGGACAGGTATATTTCAATATTCCTTTCTGTTTAACAAGTTCTGATTCATTGGTAAATGACCTGCATTATTTTTTCTAATGTTAGTTGTAGCACAGTACAATAGCAATTCTTGTTACTAGAGTCTTTCTTGTCTTTATCATTCGAGTGCATTTTTTCTGTGGAAGTCCATGTCCTATTTATTTCCGTGGCAACTTTTGTAATCCTAACTGAAAATAGTCTGCGGAAGCCTTGCTTAGTTGATGCATCTCTCATGCCAATCCGTAAATTTTCATGGATGATGGCGCCTTGGTTTTTGCGGGACTTTAAACTTTCCATTGTAAACGATTTCCTACAGGTGTATTGTTATTACCCTTTCTCAGCTCTGTCAGATCCCCCCAAGCTTTACAACGATCTTAAATGGAATATAACTAGGCCGCAGGGTTTTGAGGCTGTCATGCGAGTCAGATGCAGCCAGGTATATTTTTGTGGCAGTGAGTTCTCTTCATGCATTTCTTTGTATACTCCAGCTCAAGGCTCTGTAAACATCCGTTTCCAATAATTATAGGGTATTCAAGTGCAAGAATACTCGGGGAATTTCTGCAAACGCATTCCAACCGACATCGATCTTCCAGCGGTGGGTGGACCCCTCCTTAAATTTTCATAACTAGTTTCTGGATAGCATTGTGTGCATCTGCTGATTTCGTGTCAATATTATTGAAAACATATTTCTGTATGTGGTCCTTTTGAGTCTGGAATTATGGATTGTTAAGATTCAACTGATATACTGTTTAAGTTAGCACAATGTTAGTCTATTAGGAAAACACGTGATTCTTCTGCTGCAAGTTTACCAGGAGATGCACTATGGTATAAACTTCTTTTACTCTTTGAGTCTTGACAAACCTTGATTGCTAATGCAGATTGACTGTGACAAAGCTGTAATGGTGACGTTAAAGCATGATGACAAACTACAAGATGGAGCTGAATGTGCTTTCCAGGTATATTTTGTATTCATGTACTTTGCGTAAAATGTTGGTACTGTCTCTTTCAAGATGATGTTATTCTATGTTCGTCCTGTTTTTTTTCAGTGCGCCCTTCTGTATACTACCATATATGGAGAAAGAAGAATTAGGGTTACCACATTATCACTCCCGTGTACGAACATGCTCAGTAATTTGTTCCGTGCAGCTGACTTAGATTCCCAATTTGCTTGTATGCTGAAACAAGGTAGGTCACTGTTTTCGGTGCTGATACTACTTCGAATCTTGTTTTCACTATGTACCAATATCTGTGTTTGTTTACTTTTTATGCAGCGGCTAATGAAATCCCTTCAAAGGCAATTTCATTGGTAAAGGAGCAAGCTACAAATGGTTGTACAAATGCACTCTATGCCTATCGTAAATTTTGTGCTACAGTTACATCATCTGGACAACTTATTCTTCCCGAGGCGCTCAAGCTTTTGCCATTATATACTCTCGGTATTTCCTTGTGACTTTTGTCTACTTTAAGCTACTTTTACACAACTTCAGGTTCTCTTGTGTGCAATGCAAATTGTTTCCCTTCCCTTATCTTGTATTAGAAGTAAGTATTTATTGTGCTTTTATGTGCTTACTTTAAATGATGCTAATTGACTGTTGTTTTCTTTTTCTGCTAAGTTTATGGTATTTGTTTTCCTTCCCTTATCTTGTATTAGAAGACATTGGAATCTATTTGGTACCTACCATATTGGATCAGCTAGTTAGATACCTTAGTTCCTTCAGATGTTTGGAAAACTGTTCTGTGTGACTTACAAGTACTTATTGTCATACTCGCTATCTGTTTAATGTTTCTCTTATATTTCTCTTATATATGATGAGTGTGAAATGCAACATGCCGCATGCGCCTTTCGGGACTATATAGCTTTTTAGGACAGGAGTAGTAGATAAAATAGATTTTGATTTGATGTTAAATGGGTTTTTCTTCAGCATTGACCAAAAGTGTGGGTTTAAGGACGGATGGGAGAATTGATGGTCGATCATTCTGGATCAACTATGTATCTTCCCTTTCTACTCCTTTGGCAGCTGTCTCTTATACACATCTAGATGTGTATAAGATTCAGGTTCTCTTGTGTGCAATGCAAATTGTTTCCCTTCCCTTGTCTTGTATTAGAAGTAAGTATTTATTGTGTTTTTATGTGCTTACTTTAAGTGATGCGAATTGACTGTTGTTTTCTTTTTCTGCTAACTTTATGGTAATTGTTTCCCTTCCCTTAGCTTGTATTAGAAGACATTGGAATCTATTTGGTACCTACCATATTGGATCAGCAAGTTAGATACCTTAGTTCCTACAGATGTTTGGAAAACTGTTCTGTGTGAATTACAAGTACTTATTGTCATACTCGCTATCTGTTTAACGTTTCTCTTATTTATGATGAGTGTGAAATGCAACATGCCGCATGCGCCTTTTCGGGACCATATAGCTTCCTTAGGACAGGAGTAATAGATAAAATAGATTTTGATTTGATGTTAAATGGGTTTTTCTTCAGCATTGACCAAAAGTGTGGGTTTAAGGACGGATGGGAGAATTGATGGTCGATCATTCTGGATCAACTATGTATCTTCCCTTTCTACTCCTTTGGCAGTCCCACTGGTTTATCCCCGGATGGTTTCTATTCACGACCTTGATGCAAAGGTATGATGGGGATACTTTCTAGTTAATATATCGCTCTCAAGCCTTTGTAGTTTGTGAAACTTTTAATTATTCTTGTTTTTTGATCTATCAGGACAATGAAGGATCGGTCCTTCCTCCTCCAATCCCATTGTCAAGTGAACACATTAGCAATGAGGGAGTTTATTTTCTTGAGAATGGTGAAGATGGTCTGCTATATGTTGGCGAATCAGTGGACTCCGGTATTCTGCAGAAACTTTTTGCTGTTCCTTCAGCTGCTGAAATTCCTAGCCAGGTAATCTTATTCTCAACTTCTCTCTTCATTAGCACATGAAGTTGTAGGATAACTAACTTGCAACAAAATCTAGATTTTATACTATTTTATTGCATGACTGTTGTGATCGATTCATCACATTATCAGAACTCATGAAAGAGGAAATCTCTTTTCTGGTATTGTCGAGTCCTGCTAAGCAAAGACAACCGGTGTTTTCTTTACAGTATGTGCTGCAGCAATATGATAATCAACTATCAAAGAAGTTCAATGATGTGGTGAACGAGATAAGGAGACAAAGATGTTCTTACCTAAGGTATCAAGCAAAAGTCTCAGTAACTGTCTTCTTTTTCACTTGACTGAGCAGTAGATAATCTTTTCCAGGCTAATCCTCTTTATGTTTTCTCTACGCAGCATAAAATTGTGCAAGAAGGGAGATCCATCAGGTGAGTGATTGTGGACGGATTTGATTAGGATTAACTAAGTTTGATAAAATTTCAGTTGGTCCCTGCACCTACAAAGGCTACATGTTATTTTATCTTTTCCTGTTTGCGGCATGATTCATGGAATGTTGCTTACGCGGTAGTGTTGATTTCATAGAACCTTGTCCATATGAAGTTTTTATTCTTCTGGTTTTTGGGACTTTTCAGGAATGCTGTTTCTGTCATATATGGTAGAGGACAGGACAGCAAGCGGGCCATCGTATGTGGAGTTTCTTGTTCAAGTCCATCGCCAAATCCAGCTCAAAATGAACTGATCCTCTGTTTTCTAGGGCTCTTTACAAAAGTCTCTCTTATTGTCCTCTGCGTCATGTTCAGAATTCACAGTAGAAAAGCGTAGCAGAAAGGAAAAGAACATTGTTTATCGCTCTTATGGCTGCTTGAGAAGTTTTCTTCTTATTGAAAGGGAAGAGAGGGCATGTGCTACTTCTACATGAGACGTTATCACTTCATTTTGAAGGTGTACTTAGATAATGGTCTCCACCTTTTTTTTTTCCTTAAAGAATTACACAAAAGAGTCTTTTTCTAATCCATTTTGTATGTTTACTTTTTGTGTGTTATTTAAGCTCAAACTATCACTTTCTTTTCAGATGAAGTTTTTTGTTATCAAGGGAAAAAATAATAAACTTTAATATACAATGCAGTGGGAATATGAAAAAAACAATTGTTATTTTCTGTATTATTGTTGTTTTCAGGCTTCGGTTTTAGGGGAAAATGTTTTGATCAATAATTTAGTCTTTAGAAAGTTCATCGCTTGAAAAGAAAATAATATGGAAGACAAACTTTAATTTAAATGAAATGAGAAGAAAGAAAAAAGATATGGACCAAAGGCAGGAGAAAATGTTGTTATGTATTATGTATATAGTGCGATTTCTCAAAACTATAGTAAGATATATATGCAAGAAGCTCATAGTCCTATGAACTTTGTCATGAAATGCAATCTTCAATCTAAAATAGTTTTTGAGTTCAAGACGTCAAAAAGAAGAAGTTCATAATAATATTGATGAGAGTAGTCATTCTTCACCTTATATTTTCAGTTTTTCACATGTATCTGACTGAATGTGCTTCTTTTCATAAGAACGTTTACGATGACAAAAGTATTGTTTCTCTATTTGTATGTGGGAAGTGAGAATTGTAATATATATTTTTATTTATTTAGTTAGTTAGAAAATATATATAAATGATCGTTTTCTCGAAGAACATCAAGCTGTTCAACATGTGCACCATCTGCCATCACAATCGTGCTTCCTCGTTTCCCCAACTTCTTCTCTGCATCCACCAAAGTAACTATATATATATTAAAATATAAAGATAAGTAACATATATAATTAGTGAAAGAGTGAAACTGACCAGCTAAGTCGAATAGAAGTTGGATAGAATCAGGCAAAATGATAAGTCTACCGTTGGAATCACCATTGTTGTTGTTATCTTGATTAGGAGGATGTCCATGAATTATCACTCTCTTGGGAACTCTCTCACTTTT
Source organism: Alliaria petiolata (assembly GCA_020283515.1). Taxonomy (NCBI): domain Eukaryota; kingdom Viridiplantae; phylum Streptophyta; class Magnoliopsida; order Brassicales; family Brassicaceae; genus Alliaria; species Alliaria petiolata. The sequence goes on along the minus strand of JAHZTW010000004.1, from coordinate 74,166,215 downwards.
TTTCTCTTCATCTGCATTGAAATTTCATTTTTTCTTTTAAAAAGGTTCTCTCATGATGACCTAACATGCAAAATAAGAAGAAAAAGCCGTATTTCCAAATCTATAGAATTGCCTTCTTACTCATTTCATTTTCATCTCTTGAGACCGTAACTATCTCCTCATCGTTACTCTGTGGTGGTTCCTCTATCTGAATTGTTTCCTGTCACAAAATAATGCGGTTTTCATCTCAAAACAATTGATAATTGTAACGTGAGGACTACGCATTTGTGAAAGAAAAATGGTCATTAAACTGATAATCCAAGTTTCGATATGTGTTAAATGTAGAGTTATTTAGCATGTTCTGGTCTCCCCATTCGAAGAAATTATGGGTTAAAGACCTGGAACTTCTTAGTTAACCAAAAAAGAAAAAGAAATGTAGAGTAATCTCTATACATGTGATTTCTTCAAAAAAAAAAGTACCTGAGCATCTGCGTGAGCTAATAAATCTCGCAGAAAAGGGATTTCTTTCTTCAACTCATCATTCAATCCCTTGAGATACTGAAAAAGAAAAACATTAATTATCAGTACTGTTATAACATAAGCATTAAATATTGTTGATGTAGTTAAGTTTTGTTATTATATTAACAGAATTCGATGGATTTACAGTCATGAAATTGGTCATGATGATTTTGGCGTCGTCGATATCAGACTGAACCATTTCCTTGAACTGATGATGACCGATTCGAATAACTTGTGAAAGTCTCCGTGTCCTCACAGTGAAAGGCTGAGGAATGTTGAACACTACTCCAATCTCTCCCACCATATTTCCGGGACCTAACTTCGTTAATACCTTCATCACCATATATAAATCAACTCGTACGTAATTCTCTTCTTTCATCTTTAATTTGAATTTAAATGTGTTTTTAATCTTGACTAAAATGTTTTAGACTTTAGAGTCTTACCTGCTCACTCACTCCCTTGGATGCAATTATCTCCTGTGATTTTCAAAATTTTCTTTTAATTAATTGAAGTCTAATACATATATGTTGAGTATGTACTTGTAGGGTGGACAAAGATCATACCACTCCTCCTGATACAAGTATGTAGAAATCCGTTGGAATCTCATTTTGCAATATTATCTCCATTTTCGGCGGAAAATACTCTGCTTTTAATTGTGAAACCTACAACAAACAAAGAAGAGTTAAATGTCTTGTTTAACAAGGAACAATAGTTTTGGAATTGTGTTTATGGATCACCAGCTGTACGATAAGGCCATCGGGGAATCCTTTGAAGAGATAAGCGCTCTCTATGGTGGAGCGGAATAGATGTTCGTTAATGCTTGATCTTATGGCCTTAGGTAAGTCTTGAATAACCTCTTCTTGCTTTAGCTCCGCTGTTTTGAACTTTAGTTGCATATGCGCAAGCATTTGCTCTCTCATCATATCTGGTAACCCATTCTTGCTCGCGTAACGCAATATATCATTGATGGCACTCCTCTGTCCAACGAGAAGAGTGATTGCTAAGTTACGAATGCTTGGTTTGAAAGGGCTATGATACCATGTTAAGTTTCATATAGGTTCTCAAAACCAATTGGCAGATCATGTCATCTTGTACTACTTTATGTTTCCTCTTAAAAATCAAAGAAAAGAAATGATGATTGATTACCATGGTGAATGTACGAAGAGCACCATGGACGACAAGATTGGTCATGTTACCGATGATATAAGCAGTGAGGCCAATGTTGAAAAGCATATAGAACATGTTGAATGTCTTCTCACGGGTATTGACCGCATGCAAATCGCCGTAACCCACGGTGGTGAGTGTGACAATGGACCAGTACATTGAGTAAGTGTAGCCTAACCATACACTTCTCTCCTTGAAATCATCAACTTGTGATCCTATCCATGTTTCTGCAGGCCTAGGATAATGGTACGCTATCCAGAATAAAATGCAACCCGCTATGTGTGTCCAAAATATCGTTACCTGAACCAGATTTCATATGTAAGAGAGATGTTGTAGATCGATAAACCCAAGTATATATATGTTCAGTTGTTTTGATATTTTGGTCAAGTTCGAGACTAGTAATCAAATTACGAACTTTAGATACTGTGTAATTATTATGAAATTTACTGACTTATAACAAGTATTATAGTATATGGACCAAATGTCTCATAATTCAGTAAGAAAAACAAAAGAAAGGCGCGGAACTTACGCAAAGAAGTTTGATGACTCTGATCACAAAGTAGTTGAAATTTGTGTCTTTCTCTAGTCTGTAACAAGAAAAGAGATGAATTTAATACAAATAAACTTTGGAATATGATGAGGTCGTTTTGTCTGTGATATACTGTATATATGTGGACATATATATATAACTAACTATTGAGTAATCCCTTATATAATATAGTAGTAAATATATAATAACCTTTTAAAGAGCTCGGCTACACGACGGAGACGCCAGAGGCGGAGCAAATTAAGGAAGCCGAAAGCTTGGCCTCGTCCAATATTTCCGGTAATCGATTTATAAATGAATTGAATCGGTAGCGTTGATACTACGTCCATCACAAAAGACACGCTCTTCAAGTACCTGTTTTTATTTTTGTTTTCTTATTTATTTATGGTTATGGACTTATGGACTTATGGACTTATGGTTATAATTATTGGGACCCTGTAACTAAAATTAATAATTTTTACCGTTTGGCGATGAGCTTGTGGTCGTCGATGATGAGGTAAGTAGATTTATCCAAGTAGGCGACGAAAAAAGTGAGGATGATATCAACGGCGAAGAAAATGTCAACGACGAGATCAACGGTCAAAAAATATCCTTCAGCAGCTTTCTCGAAAGCCAGCTCGAAGAGAGATGCCCACGCCGAATATCCCACCAAAATCACCAAAAACAGTTGCCACAACCTGCCAAATAATTAACCCCATTAATTAACTACATGATTTTTATTCTCATTTCATGCATCCATGTTATCATGTACAATTTTCAACGTAAAAAATATAGTGACGTATTATTATGATCCATATTATTATAGTGAGCTAGAGATATATATCACAACAGAAATACAATCACGACGCAGTAAACTATTGATGGACTCAACATAAGATTAATTTTTCTTACGTATAAGGACAAAAAATCATTTTCTTTTTTTCTCAACTAAAAATCATGTATTCATCGTTAGTGAAAATGAAAGAAAGGGGAAATATAATTAAAAAAAAAACCTGTAACGACGATCAAAGGGAAGAACGATGAGAGCTTTGGAAGAAGGGTTATCGTCTTGGATGACTGTCCCAAACGCAGGCAATAGACTGCTCGAAACGGACGTTATGTTCCTCACATCTTTACTCGACCTTCTTCTGAACAGTAACGATAACGGCGATCTCTCTTCCGACGTCCCTACTGCCGTCGAAGACCTTCCTCTTCTTAACAACAACGGTAACGGCGATCTCGCCTCTGAAGTCGTCGTCGACATTCTTTTTCCTTCCTTCTTCGATCTCTCTCTCTCTCTGTTTCATTTATATTTATATTGTTTCTACATTTTAAATTTTAAGAAGGTGGTGACCGAGTTGTGTTGACTTTAATAATTTTGTTTTCCCTAATAATTACTGGAATATTATATTTTTTAGTCGGTTGCTACTGCTAAAAAACAGTACTAACATTACCATCTAACAAATCGACGCTTCTAAAGTTGTCTGATCGCTGCTATATTAGCGTTTTGGAAGCTCTAAAATATATCTTATAAAGATTTTGTAATTTTTTATTCATTTTTAGTTTACAGTTTTTGTTTTCTCTACCATTTCATATAGGGCTGGGCAAAAAATCCGTTATATTTGATTCGATCCGTTATTTGCTTCGATTCGATTCGAAAAATTCGGATATCCGTAATTGTACGGAGCAAAGCAAATACTAAAAATCAATATCCGTTGAAAACGGAGCAAATCACAAATACTAAAATTTTAAGAGACGGATATCCGATCTGCTCCGATATATGTATATATATGTATAAGTATATAAATAATTACATATATATTATATAATTATTATATGTATATATAAGTTTTTGTGAATTTTTATTTTTATATTAGTTATTTTAATATTAAAGTTTAACAAATTATAAAGAAATTTGTTTTTTATATGAATCTTTTCATTTATAAGTTAATTTTTGATTTTCTTATAATTATTTTAATATTTTAATTGATAGTTTAGTTAAAAAAATATTTTTTTCATATAAATGTATGCATTTTCAGTATTTTTTTGTATTAAAAATATCAAATTCAATATCCGCAAATATCCGCAAATATCTGTAAAATTTTCGGATATCCGAAAATCCGGATATCAGTATTTTTTCGGAGCAAATCAAATCATAAAATTAAATATCCGGTAAAAACGGAACAAATCACAAATACATGAAATTTTCCGGATATCCGATCCGCGTCCAGGTTTAATTTCATATAGATTTTAGGAGAAAAAATAAAGAGAGAGAAAGCGTGAGTAAGAGAGAAAGAGCGTAGGTGAGATCCGGAGAGACAGAATAGTGAGAGAAATGGTAAAAAAGAGTAATATCACAATTGTTTTATCTAATTTTTGGATAATATTTACATGTCAGTTTCTTTGGTCATCATAGTTATTACATGTATAATCATCACTCCGATTAAATAATCTTTTTTTTTGTTGCCATAGTGAAAAAAATTAAATGGTATGGTACGATTTTATTAGAAAAATAAAAATGTATATTTATATTTTTAATAGTATCAAGTTTTTAGGCTTATATATAAAAAGGATCTAAGAGTTTGAATTAGTTAATTTACAAGTTAATAAAAAAACCTTCAGACAAAAGAGTAATATCTGTCTCAAATTTTAGATTATTTTCTATTTCATTTAAAGTTGATCGATTTATCATCTGATTATACAACAGTTTTGCAGACGGAATCATCGGCTTTTGACCTCTATTCACGTCTCTGTGTGTATTTAATGTGACATCCAGTGCAATGAGATAATCGAGATCTTCAATACAACTAGAGAGGATAAGGTTATTATTTTTTCGTACGAAAATATTATTTTAATAACTAGCTTTTTAAGTATTGGAGTTGAAATATTGAGATTCTCAAAAGTCAAACCTTGACGTAATTTTTTTTTGTTTTTATTAAATTGATGACACCTGACAGAATAGTAATGTTGAAAACAATGACTTTGAATGGAACACAGATCAAAAAAATGCAGATCAATTAAAAAATGCAGATCAAGCATAACAAGTGCAGATCAGAAAAAACTACTTGATCTGCATTTGATCTGGTCAAAAAAATGAGGGATGAATTTGTTCTGCTTTTTTCACTAAAAGACAACCAAAAATTGATCTGCATGCAGATCTTTAATTTTTTATTATTTATTTTTAGATCTGCTTTAAAAGAGTTGAATGGAGAACAAATGCAGATTGATCTGCAAAATAAAT
>JAHZTW010000004.1:74031263-74152660 GCA_020283515.1 Alliaria petiolata | reverse complement strand
ATTTGCAAATGAAACCATAAGAAGAAAATTTATGAAACAAGATGATGAAAGTTACAAACCGTCGTGTTTGAGTCCGAAAGTTATGATGAAAGAGATTGAGTGGAAGAACACCCTTCCCATCAGAATTGGCATGACCATGGAGAATGTGCTAATCAGAAACAGGCTCAAAGCAGCTAAAACCAACATCAGTCCGATCCTCAGTATAAACCTGCAACTTCAACTTATCAGAATTGTAAAATTTATGCATGCATAAGTCTTTCTTAAAGCTCGCTATCTATTACCTATCATCGTCAATATCCTCTTCAAAAGTGGTATCACTCTGAGATCCATAGAAACAGACTACAGAGCCTTCGGCTATGGAACACACTAGAAACCATTCATCAAGGTTCTGCAACGGTCTCACATTCTGATCTGCATGGTTTTCGAGCAAGAACTCGCTCAACTTGAGCCAAGAACTGACAGTGATAATCCACTTGTGAACTATGGATTCTACAGCTGCTTTAATAAGCTCGGCTAACCACTCTAGAGGTCCTAGTCTCGCTAAGCATATATAAGCAGCCATTGAGCCAAACATAATCCGTTCGTCATAGACCCTGCATCATATTCAAGCGTTTTTATTAGATAAAAAAAAAAGAAGTCGAAATAGCATGAAACTAGAAATGATACAAGGTAAGACAGAGGAGCTTACCAGAATTGGAGGGGAAAAAACGAGGGGCTGATGAGAGAAATGGTCATTATTGGTAAGTGAACCGCAATCACCATCATTGACCCGTGGAAAGCCAACGCAAATAGAATTTGGCCAATGCGTAGTTTAGTGATCTTGTAGTTGGGATCGGTAACATCTAGGAGAAACCAAAAGGGTCGTTTCTGAAGGATCTGTCAAAAGAAAAATAAAGCGGTAAGATAAATGAAAATAGGGTCATTTCGGGATAAAAATAAAACAAAATAAAACTAGTACCTTCTGGATAAGCTCCATGGAATTGAAAGCCCATATCAAGCAAAGTTGTCCGCACAACCAATGTACGATCATGACTAAGGGATAGTTTGAAAGCAGCTCAAGCCTCTGGGATATTGGCGATCCGAGTATAGGGAGGGTGCAAAAATCTAACCAGCAGCCAAGTAGCAAAGGTAAAACACCAATTTTCAAACACAAGATGAAACCATCCTTCACCACCGATAGATTTTTCCATACTTTTACTGAAATGATCCATAACAACAATGGGAGTGCCACTGCTACGAGGAGAAGTCCCAGTGATAATCTCCTGGCTATGGCTTGAATGGAGTCTCGACTCAGAGTAGCAAAACTTCCAAGATAAGCAAAGGAAAGTGAGAGCATAGTCATATATCCAACAATGACAGGTTCTTGGCCAAGTGAGTATCCTGAAAGAAGCTGCGTAGGTACTTGTTGGAGTGCGACGACAAGTTTCCCCATAAAAAATGGAAGAAGAACGAAGATGAATGAGACATAAAAGCTGATGGCAAGAACCTGTAGAGTTAAAAAAAAACAGAAATTGTTAACATGTTTTAAATAGTAAAACATTTCTAAATCCGGACACCTGATTAAGATATAAATCAGTATGATTCAAAAACGATATGTTGGGACTTACAGCAAATGCATTGTCATCGAGAAGGAATAGAAAACTCCTGATTACTCCAAACTCGTGAAGTTGTGCGTTTCGAAGACGAACTACTTCTTCACGAGGTTCAACCATGATGGCGTGGAAGAATCCACGGCGTATGAGATAATCATGCCACCAATCACACAGTATCCGCATGTATTTCCACAGCACAAGTGCAACTCGAGCAACAGCACCATTCTCTACGGGAAGCCCAAAGAGTTCTTCAACGATAAGCCTTAGAAGCACCGTCATTGTGATAACATAAGCAATGAAACAGTTGTAAAGCAAGCCAGCCAAGAGAGAAGCAAATTTCTCGGAGACTCGAAAAACTCTCTGGATTTCAATCGCAGTTTCTCGGCCCCAAGGATGCAAGGAATATCAATAGGCGTTGAAGAGAATCACGCAAACCCAAGCGGCGACGCGTAATGCTCTCAGCAACAGTCCTCTCAGAAACTCATGGCATGGAAGCCTCTCTGGTGCGTTCTCCGAATAAACAGGGACAAAGGAGTAGCTACGCCCACATACCTGCATCGGAGGAAGACGTACGGAGGAGATTTCTAAATCAAAACATGTACTGAGTCACACGATTCTTCCAGAAGCAAGGTAGAAATCGAAATCGAAATCGAAATCCACAGTATGAGATTAACGTTAAAACCCTATTTGGTTGCGAAGGTAACGAGAGAGTGACATTTGAACATTGAACCCAAAGCAGGAACGAAGATGAGAAAGAGAAACCTCGCACTGCTTGTATCCGCGACGGCTGAGCCAGAGAAGGAGGCATTGCTGGTGAACGTACTTGATGGAGCCTCGACACGCACACGGATACCTCAACGGGTTGTCTGGTACCTCCGGTGATCGGCAAATCCGGCAAAAATCCACTCCGTCGTCGTCTTTGTCAGTTTCTTCAGCCGGAAGAGCTCCGACTTGGTTCTCCGCCGGAAACACGTCCATATTCGAAATGTTTACTCGCTTCTCTCTCTCTCTCTGGTCTCTTCTTCTTCTTCACTTTGAAATGCTAAAGCTTAAAGAGGCAAATATATTTTCAATTAAACAAATTAGAAAAGAGAGCAGATGCCGTTTCTACGATTCGTACTGTTTTTTGTTTGTTTTTGACAGCATAGAGCCTTGAGAAATAGAAAGTCACTTTCTACTTTGCTTCTTTATTTACCAATTACCACAGTAAATAAAACACACTTGGCCGTTCGTTTATTGGGACCCACACTAAATTGGACTACGTGTCGACCAATTGAAATCCCCCACACCCTCAACCATCCTTCGGACCTTTGACTTTTGGCATTATTCAGTCGAGCAACTTTATTTTCATTTTTATTAATTAGTCCTTTTGATTCCCATTAAATTGGATTCAAATCCACAACCTTTCTCGTAAGCTTTTCCAGTGACGAGTCAATTTTAGTAACTCAAATAGTGTTTGCACGTTTAAATCCTAACCAGTGTCTTAAATATGATGCATTTCATAGATTCTGTAACATTTGAAACTGCATATGTACATATAATATTCGGAAACTAATACTCTCTATTGATAACCATAGTTTTTGGTCGTCTGTTACTCAAGGTCTTGAGTGAAATCGACCAACCTCTCTCCCACTTTGTATCGTTTATCGAATTCCACTTGGTGAAGATAAACGATGAGATCACGAGTGAGCTTGGCGCTAAACCATATGGCGATCAAGGCTGGGATCGCCGGCCAAATGAACCGCTGTACGGTTAAGTTGGCTGCACCGGAGAATCCAAGAATAGGGAACAGAGAGTTCACCACCGCGTAGGGGACGCAGAGAGTGACTAAAAGCGTGTTTATGGCCGAGCCAATAACATCTCGAATCAGCCACCTAAAGGGAAGCCGGTTGATCCCGACGCTTCTGATTCTCTGAAGCTTTTCCCGCCACGCCGAAGTCGCGAAGCAGTTGATCCGTGTGAGCATAGTCTGCGAGAAATAAAAAAAAGAAAGCAATTACTTGTTGCGCAAGAAACAAAAGGAATTCCTGATTGAAGCAATGATCGAAATTTCATCTTACCAGAAAGATCCAGATGTGAAGGACGACCACACCGATCAACCAATCATGGAGCAATGAGTAAACCGGGGATTCGTCTAGTGGAACTTGTGTTGGGATGATGATCATAAGGTCGATAAGGTGACCGAGCAATCCCGGTATGACAGAGATCTGTTCAACGAGGTTTGCAGGTTATACATACTGTATATATCCACAGCCAAAGATGATACAGAAGTCATAATGAAATTTTTTTGAGTGTTCTTACTTACCCAGATGGAGAATAACAAGACATTCTGGATGGACATCAGGAAACGGTTGAGAAGCAAATCGGTTTTTCCCGTCACGATATGATCATAGACGAAGCAGGTTCTGATATAGATTCCTCGCAGGATACAAAATCCAATCCAGAAAGCCCAAAGATCTAGCAAAGATGCACTTTTGACATTAGGAGCATTACAAAGAAGAAAGGTGTATAGTGAAGTAAGATGAAGAAAGTACAAACCGTCTGGTTTGAGTCCGAAACTTAGCATGAAGAAAGAGATAGAGTGTAAGAACGCCCTTCCAAACAGAATTGGTAAAGCCATCAAGGTTGTACTAACAAGAAACATACTCAAAGCAGCTAGAACCAACATCAGTCCAATCCTCAGCATAAACCTGAAACTTCAAGTTTTCAACATCTAATTTTTGTACAGGAGTAATCATCTTTATTAGTTAAAAAGTGTGTTAGCGGTTACCTTTTATCTCGTTTGTCATTTGTATCCTCTTCACAGGTGGTATCGCTCTGAGATCCATAAAGACTGACCATAGAGCCCTCAGCTATGCCAAAAGCTCGAAACATCGGTCTCACATTATGATTTTGACAGTGAAAGCCTTCTCCTCGGGACACTCCAAGCAAGAACTCACCCAACTTAAGCCAAGAACTGACAGTGATGACCCACTTGTGAACTATGGGTTTGATGGATGGTTTAATAAAGTTGGCTAACCCCCTGGGGCCGATTCTTACTATGCACATATTAGCAGCGAGTAAGCCAACCACAAACTCATCCTTGTAGACCCTGCATCACTTACGTTTTTTATACATTTTGTTCAAGAATCTAGAGATTAGAAACAATATGTTGGAGCTTACCCAAATTGGAGAGGGAAAAAGGACCGGCTGATGAGAGTGATTGTCTTTATTGGTAAGTGAAGCACAATCACCGACACTGCCCCGTGGAAAGCAAACGCAAGGAGAATGGGACAAAGAAGCAGTTGGGTGATTTTGTAGTTTGGTTCTGTGACATCTAGGAGATACCAAAAGGCTCGTTTCTGAACCATCTGTCATGAGGAAGAAGAAAAAAGCGAGTAAATCTGATGATTGCGTGAGGATGAAACAAAAGTTTCAAATCTTACCATCTGGATATGGTCCATGCAACGTAGAGCAAATCCCAAGTACAACATTCCTATATACCAATGTTTGGCAGCCATGGGTGGATAGTCTGAAGGAACCTCAAGCCTGTCCGAAACTGTCGTTCCGGTTATAGGAAAAGTGCAGAAATCTAACCAGCAACCAAGTATCCAAGGCAGAAGAATGATTTTAAAACATAAGATGATAGTATCCTTAAGTGACAGTGAAAACCGTCTCCATCTTATTCTAGTTGGAAATGTGATTCGACTCAGAGTAAAGATACTTCTAAGGTAAGCAAAGCAAAATGGAAGTAGAACCATATTTCCAACAGTAACCTCAGATACATTTTCCCAAATCCAACCGTGTGGGAAACAACGTAGGAGCACTAAGACAATTCGGCCAATCGAGAATGGTAAAAGAATGTCGAGGAAAGACCAACAGATATTGATGGCAAGAACCTATAGAGAGAGAGAGAGGGAAAAAAACACATGAATCTGTTAACATGGTAAAGCTAATTTCAATTTTACCCCTCAAAAAATGAAATCCGGAAAATTAGGACAATAATCACTTCAATGCCTGATTCTCACTTATGTAATAAAGAAAAAGCGCAGAACAAAAGTAGTTAGAGTGCAGGGAGGAGCAAAAGAGAGTTGAGACTTACAGCAAAAGTGTTGTCATCCAAGAGGAAAAGAAACCTCCTGATGGCTCCAAATTCGTGAAGTTGTGTGTTTCGAGGAACAAAGGCTAGTGCAAGAGGTCCCCTCGCAAGGCTGTGGAAGAATGGTAACTGCAAGAGCTGATCATGCCACCAATCACACAGGATCTCCATATACTTGGATAACACCAGCAGAATTCCAGCAACATCACTATCTCTTAGACCATTTTCTATGAACATCACACGGCGTAACAGCTCGGGGTGTGCCCTTAGAAGCTCTTCAAGGATTATCAGTAGAACAACGATAAGGGTGAAACCAGACACTATCCCAGCAGTGTATAACAGACCAGGAATGTTCGAGGAGAGTCCAAAAACTCTCTTGTCTTCAAAAGCAGTTTCCTTTTCCAAAGGAAGAAAGGAAAGGCAGTATGAGTGGAAAGGAATCACCAAGAGCCAAGGAAGAATCAGTTTCATGAAACGAAATGCTCTCAGTAGCAATCCCATTAAGAACTCATGACAGGGAAGTCTCTCTGGGGCGTTCTCTGAATAAACCGGAACAGTTGAGTAGCCACGCTTACAAATCTGCGGTGGAAGAAAGAAGCAGAGAGGCACTTTAGAGATTAAGAGAAAAGAGTAACTATTGGTTGCAGAAAGAAAGTTTGAAAACCTCGCAATGCTTGCGCTTGCGCCTACGGCGATTGATCCAGAGCAAAAGACAGACCGCGTGGACATACTTGAGAGAGCCACGACACGCGCACGGATGCCTCAACGGATTGTCCGGTTCCTCCGGTGACTGGCAAATCCGGCAAATGTCTACATCTTCGTTTTTCATGCCTGTTACTTCTGTCGGAACAGCTTCGCCGGAGCTAGCGACTTTGTTTTCTGCCGGAGAAATCTCCATTTCTGGGAATTAGAAAACTTGTCTCTTCTCTCTGTTTCTCTTCTACACTTTCTCTTCAGCGGCTAATGAAAATATGATTAGTGATAGAAAAGAAATCACGTTTATGATTGGGCGTATGACGTATGGTTCTGTAGCTTACTTTATTTTTGTTGTCAGATACAGTACACAGAGAGGGAGTTTCTACGTTGCTTCCTCTGGACCTCTTTCCTCGGTAAAACCCAACTTTTTACCTTTCTAGTTTCTACATTAATTAACTTATTCTCTTCCTTTTCAGAGATGAAATCATTAAACACTTCAATTATAGAAAATGTAGTGTAGTATATTCAATGCCTAGTAGAAGGGTAGAACAGGTTTTGGTTGATTAAGCGGGTTGTTGAAACAATTACCAAATATGCAGAGCTTTAAATTCAAGGCAGAAGCAAGAAAAGTGGCGAACAAGTTTTCCCTCAAAAAGTAAAAAAAAAAATACTAAAAGGAGGAGAGTGCGACTGTGCGAGAGGGATGATGACTGATGAGTCAACATACCAAAAGACCAAAACCAGAGGCTTTCCTCCATTGGCCAAATTTCCATTTTTTTTTATGGGTTCAGTAGCAGATTTGGTTTTATAATGAATTATAAGACATACACCGATTCTATTACCACCACATCTCTCATAAGTGTATGTGAATGTGAATTGCAGAAAAAAATGAAGCCGAAGCATTTTCTTTATAAAAGTAAAAACCAAATTACAGAATATTAATGAACGTTCATAGTCGGACAAAAAATAACACCAGTAAACAATGATCGCGACGTGCAAGTGAAGCACTTAGCATCCAAAAAAAGTAAAAATAAAAGGTATCTGAAAGACTGAAATGTGCAACTATTTTTGGAACTAATTATAATTTTAGAAACTCAAAACCAGTAGCAATAATACAAATCTAACTGATCACAAACCTACTTGCGGAGAACATAGAAACGATGACCTAAGCAAAGATGCTTTGTGTGAACAAGAGGCCACAGATGAGAATCACAGCGTATAAGCTAAAATCCATTGAAACAGCGTTCATTATCTTCTTCATCATCATGACTGTCTCCAGCGCGTTGCCCAATTGGTCCGCTATGCCTTGTCCGTTCATTACTGTTCCCGAGTTTTCTCGTCTTGAGGCTGAGGAAGAATCTCCATGATGGCTCAGCAGAACACGTCCAAGCACAATTGTGGCATCGGTCAAGAGAAGCAAGAATACAGGTCTGAAGCTTACTATGCTGCCCAGGGCAGAGAACCCGAGATGAGAGAGTATGACTAGAAGTGCAATCACAAGAGCTGAGAACATCCGTGCGTATTCTGAAGCATCAATGGCGGCTCCAATTTGATTTGGAGTGATGCTGTTCACAAAACTAACCAGGGGAGTAAATGCTTGAGAAGCACCCAAATCTACCACTGATGGGGTTTGAGCATCTGATGTTGCAGGAGACGGTCGTAGTGTTGTGTCTCTAGGATCTGAAGCGGAGGCTTCTGCCAATGTTTCAGTATACTTCCGAGGCTGAAGCGGTTCTTCTATGCTTTGATGGGTGATATGATCCACGTTATCAAGCATCGCGGCATCAGATATGTTATCCTGCTCACTTGTGAAAGCTGAAATGTCACAACCAGGATCATCAAAACCGATATGTTACTCCCTGCACTTTTCTTAAAATGCTTATAAGAGATTGGTGTTAACAACCTATAAATGATGCTAACACATGCTTCTCTATGAAACTAATGACATCCATCACGATTGCAGCTTTCACAAGTCAGCCAAACAACTAATGACATCCATCACGATTCGTGTTCAGAATGAAACGGTTAAGCAAGCAAAACACACACTTGATACATGTATTGGTAACCTCCTAGCTTAAGCTGAAATTAGATGTTAACGAATTCGGTATCCTTTTTTTTCCTTTTTTTTTCTTTTTTTTTTTTATATTTTTTTTTTTTTTTTTTTTTTTATTTATTTATTTTTTTTCCTTTTTCTTTTTTTCAATCTTTTTTGTTTGTTTTTATTCTTGTATACATGAATTCCACTCTATAACTAGCCAAACACATAAAATGTGATCAAAGAAGCCAAATTTGATTACTCCCTATGCTTCTACCAAATACAGTAACCCAAATTCGATTGACACAATCTTTCAGCGCGACGCTCAAATCAATGGCATGGCTTAGCTTATCTCATCATCCAAGACGGCATCGGTGCAGAAATAACAAATTCGAAAAGCAAGATGCAATTCAAATACCCAAACAAACAATAACGGAAATCGAACTTGGGTACGAACAATTCAAGGATGATCATATTCCATCGAGAGAGAGAGAGAGAGAGAGAGAAAGAGCACCGGTTTCTCGATCAGTTGGTATCTGATCAGGAGGCGGAATCGTGTCCGATGAGGAATCGTCAGTGCGGAGAAGAGATTGGGAAAGGGAAGAAGGTGGAGGAGGAGCGCCGTTGATCTGACCAGTGATAAAGGCCAAACGATCAGATCCTCTTTCTAAGATCTTCTGCCTCCTGGCTTCTCTGCTGTTGGACGCCATTGCCAGAGGAATGTTGTTTGTCTTCGGGGAGAGGATAGGAACCAGTTCTCGACGGGGAACTATTGAAACGCCGTGGCGATGATCTTAAGTTATGGTCATCTCGGTCTTTTAAAAGAGAAACGCGAATTTGATATTGAAACCACTTTCTTTCAAACGCCAAACGCCAATAAAGAGTTTGTCGCGTTTCGCATAATGGGCTTAAACGGGCCATTTTAAGTGCGCCCAAATTGGAAGAAATATGTAATATATTAACCCAAACAAATGTAAAAAGTATCCTAAACAAAAGAGCGTTGCCTCCACGCGACCACCACGAGTATCCTCTTCCTTTTAAAATTCAATCGCCCACTGTTTTGAGAGAGAGAGAGAGAGAGATGCAATCGCTGCAGGAGAAGGCATCGGTATGGAGCGGCGTGGATCGAGCTGACGCTTTCGCAATCGACGACTCCAATCTGTTCGAGAAGCTCGGTCTTCAGAGCTTCATCAACCTATCCACCAATTTCTATACCAGGTTTCTTTTTCCCTATGCTACTACTTCTTCGTGTTATTAATTCTCACATAACCCTCACTTCCTAAGCTTGATCATTTTTCGTTTAATTTGGATTGCGGAATATAGTTGAAACTGTCTGTGAGCTCTTTATAGTATTCATTTTTGAAGAATC
The DNA here is from genome assembly GCA_020283515.1 of Alliaria petiolata. Classification (NCBI taxonomy): domain Eukaryota; kingdom Viridiplantae; phylum Streptophyta; class Magnoliopsida; order Brassicales; family Brassicaceae; genus Alliaria; species Alliaria petiolata. Next base: position 74,142,890 of record JAHZTW010000004.1, on the reverse strand, counting down.
GAAGTCCAGTGTCTGCTTCTTCGAATGAGATAAATTTTGATACTTTTCATGATTCTGGCTTGGAAATGCAGATAGTTGTTGTTATATTTGTGTCTTGGAGGAGGTTTACTGGCTGTTTTGACAAGTCTTAATTTTTCTTCCCTCTGCATAATATCTCTTTCAGAGTTTTGGTAATGATTTCTACTAATGGGAACTGTGTTCTTAATGGAATTGTTGTTTATTCTTTATATGAAACGGAGAGTAGGGTATATGATGACGAAGAAGAATGGTTTCGGTCTATATTTTCTGACTCGGAGAAAGAAGATGCCATCCAGAACCAGTATGAGTTCTTCGTCCAGCGTATGGGAGGCCCTCCTTTGTACTCCCAAAGGAAAGGTTAGCTTTTTTACAATTTTAAATTCTTCTCCTTTTACTATGTGTTTTTTTAACAGCAATCTGTGAATTCCTTCATCTGCTGTTGGCGTGATTGGTTTATATGCTTGGACACTTGTATCTCTGTGATTGTATAACCATAGACATTAGAATGCATATTTTGCACCAATGTGAGTTGGGTTTGACTAAATATGACTTGGGTATCTGCCAGACTCTTGCTTACTCTGTGGCTATTGATCTTTCTGTGTAGGTCATCCTGCTTTGATCGGACGTCACCGTCCATTTCCGGTGACCCACGAAGCTGCAGAGAGATGGCTGCAGCACATGCAAAACGCTCTGGACGATTCACTTGACATTGACCACGACTCAAAAACCAAAATGATGAATTTCTTCAGGTAACGCACCATCTTCTTTCTCCAGATCGAAACAGAGTAAATCAAATTGATGGAAGTTTGATAAACCTTCGAATTCTGCAGTTATTATTAGCGAGCAATTGTATTTAGTTGTTTTGCTGCTTTTGATATGTTTCAGGCACACCGCCTTCTTCCTTGTGGCTGGAAACGAGCTGAAGAATCCGAATCAGAACCAGAACAACCAAGTTGCGTGTAAACACGCTGCCAATAAACCAGCAGAAGAATAATTTAACAACAGATTCTTGTACTACACAGATTTATAAGAAAACTGGTCTTTCCTAGAAAAGCTATGCAGGAGAAATAGAGCTGGTCTTGGCTCTCATTGCAATATCATTCCTTCTTTAGATGCTCTGACACACATTTTAAGATTCGAATATGCTACACTACATTTTTCTACTTCTTCCAGTTTCATATTAAATCTGAATCACATCGATTATCTAACACCATAAACTAGATAAATACTTCACCAGATGTCAAATCAATTCTCTCTTTTAGAAGGCATATGAATGAAAAGTCTCATGTGCACATATCTAAGTGACCAAAACAATACGAAAATCCATAAAGATCGATTTTAACAAGATATAAATTTTAAGATTTTGAAAATGTGACACAGTATGTTGAAGATTGTGAAACAACTAGAATAATACGACAGATCATTTTATCCGACAACATCAATATAAGTTCTAAATCAAACAGTTTTTTTTCTGGAAACTTACAACCCTAGTAGATTCAAGTAAAGTGTGTTTTAAAAGATGCTAGTGTATAAATTATAAGACAAGGGTTGCTCTGTTGAGGCGGGGACATAAAGGGCGCCCAACGGCACAAAACCCCAAAATTTATACACCAAAAACTTTATGGTTCAAATTGAAATTACGAGCGTGGAAAAAAAATTGAATTTTTCAGGAAGAATATAATAAATAACACAAAAGAGCTCTCTCTGACTCTCTGTATAGAAGGGAGGAAATCAAAATTCAAACGCTACGGATTCTATTTCTACATCGGCGTGCGTTTGGGCGCTCCTCACTCCTTCTTCGGCGCTGAAATCGCCGACTAGGGTTTTTTGTTTTCAGATCTCCGGCGGTTATTCTTCTTCCTCCGCCCATGGACTCGGATTCCTCTAGGTCGCGGATTGATCAGGTCCGTTTCTCTTATTTTCTTTGATTAATTTGTCTCCACAAACTGTAGACGCATGTCGATGTTGTAGTTCTTCTTCCTCTCTTTCTCCTTTTCCTTGTGTGGGAATTCGCGCTTGCTGCAACATCTTAAAGTTTCTCAAAACTTCGAGAACTTTTGTTTGAAATCTGACCTATATAGATGCAAATGGATGAACTTTGTAGAGTCTTCGATTCATTGGATTGTTTGAGAAGACCCACAACTTGAACTGAACCACATATCGGCTGAATCCCATAATTTGAATTTTCCACTAGGATAGTGAAAGACTCAAATATATAGAGAAAGTCGACGACTTTACAGGCGGATTTTTTTGTGTTTATATGAATATAGTTTTTACTTTTGTTAAGGATTTTCCATGAGTTAGCTTAAAAAGAATTGTTTTTGGATGCTTTCAAAACTTTTTCTTTCAGTCAAATTATGAACAGTGATATTAGCTATGATGGATGCGAAGTAGGCGAAAAGAGGGAATTTTGTGATATTGAAGCTTAAGTGTGTTTCTTTTGACTGATTTTTCTTATGTTGCTTGTCACTGTACTACCAGTTTTATGTTTCGAAGAAGAGGAAACACCTGTCACCAAATTTGAAGTCTGGGAGAAATGAGAAAAATGTGAAGGTGACAGGAGAAAGGTCTCCTGGAGACAAAGGTACTTTGGACAGTTACTTGAAAGCCTCTCTGGATGACAAAAACACTACCCATAGTGGGTTGCAGGCAAGGCAGGAAGCGTTTACAAAAAAAATGGATTTGGAGGTTTCTGGCCCTTCTGCTACTGAAAGTAGACACACACGCCTGCCTAAACCTCTAAGTGCTGAAACTTCTAAAGGATTTGAAGGGTATTCAAACCAGGGCGGATTTCAAGTTTTGCGTAAAGAAGGTGTGGCTACTGCTGAAGAAGGTGAGGCTACTGCTGAAGAAGGTGTGGCTACTGCTGAAACTCATGCAACAGATGGTTTGCTCTGTTCTAACCAGAAAGATAATTCAGAACTAAGAGACTTTGCCACTGGTTTCTTGTCCTTGTATTGTAGGTAATGTGCTTTGATTGTGTCGTTTTTTGATTCTTTCTATAATCATAAAGGAGTTAGTTGGTGAAACACCCGTTCTTTTATTGTGCCCGAGTAGTCAATTGTTCTGAAATTTAGAGGAATTTGTAAATTGTGCTTGTATGCTTTATGCAGGGAAGTGCAGTCTGTTGCTGGCTCATCTCCACATCAGAAGGCAAACGAACTGAAGCGTCGAAGCAGTTCATCATTGCTTGCTCAAGATATACAAATTTCTCACAAGAGGCGTTGTGATTCCGAAGATATACCATCACTAGATGAACTTGCATATCCTCTCAGGAGTAAGCCTGAATCACTCGCTAGCATTGCTGATGAAAGAGATAAATATATTCCAGAACCTACAAAGAAGGTATAACTTGAATCAATGGTCATAGTTATGTCTTCGCTGCTAAACTGATTCATTTTAAGTTATTTTATGTCTGTGTTCAAATATATTCACAGATTCCAAGGAATGAATCTGTTGAAAAAATTCCAATGGGCTTGAGGAAGTGTACTAAGGCACCAAAATCATCAGCTCATCTAACTGAATGCCACACGCCTGGATCAGCTGTTAAATCATGTCCTGTTGGAACCCCTAAGTCAGGAAGTGGTAGCTCAATGTTCTCACCTGGAGATTCTTTCTGGAATGAAGCTATTCAAGTTGCTGATGGTTTGTTAAATCCAACTGAGAACTCTGGTTCAGTAAAGGATAAAGATGGAAGTCAACATGGAACTATTCTTTCATGCAGCAATAAAACAGATAATTGCAGTGACAAGTTAATGAGAAGTTTAGATTTAGATGAAAGCAGAGTAAAGGATAAAGATGCCATTGGTTATTCAAAAGTCACGGAGAAGCATGGGAGAGATTTTAATAAAGAAGTATCCCCATTCCCTGTCAAAAATCTGGAACTTTTGTTTCAAGATAAAAAAACAAATGGAGGTACCGGAGAGCAATGTGCTTCATTTGATCATAACATTACTCGAGGAAGCAGTAGGATCTCTGAATCTGTATTTGTTGATAATAAAGGATCTGAAACTCTTGATATTGCAAATAATGCTCAGGCAAATAAAAATTTGATAGGCAGAATGTATCCAGAACCTGAAGGAAAGAAAGTTTTAGTGTGCGAAGACAATGATAGTGTAAGATCTGTTTCTATGATAAGCAACATGAGGAAGCCAGCTGATTCTAGTGAATCTGAAGAAAGTCATACTCCTTCAAGCTCTCATCATAATAAAGATGGTTTAAATCTTAGCACCTGGCTTCCCTCAGAAGTTTGCAGCGTATACAATAAGAAAGGAATATCTAAACTCTATCCATGGCAGGTACATATTAAAGAGTGATTTTATTCCACATCTATTCTGCCTTTTATGCCTGTTTGTGTGTATGCTTTTGCTTCCGACATCCTTTTTGTTAGCTGAATACAAATTGTTATAAATTTTTCTAGGTCGAGTGCCTTCAGGTAGATGGTGTTTTGCAGAAAAGGAATCTGGTATATTGTGCTTCTACAAGGTATCTTCATGGTTAACGATGAATCTGCCAATTCAAAGTTTGCTTCTTTTCATACATTTTCTTTGATCATTATAGCGGTATTATTAATCTCACTAGCAGGCTTCTATCTGATAAGAATTTAAGCTAATTTTGAAACCATGGTGTTCGTGCAGTGCTGGTAAAAGTTTTGTTGCAGAAGTCTTGATGCTGCGCCGGGTCTTAACAACTGGGAAAATGGCTTTGCTTGTGCTACCTTATGTATCCATTTGTGCTGAGAAGGTTTCTTTTGTTATTCTCTCCAAGCATCCTACACATTTTAGAATATTACCTTCTGTTAGTTTACTCGTATAATAATTGGGTGCAGGCGGAACACCTTGAGGTCCTTCTTGAACCACTTGGTAAGCATGTTCGTAGTTATTATGGAAATCAGGGTGGTGGAACACTTCCTAAAGGCACTGCTGTGGCTGTCTGCACGATTGAGAAGGCAAACTCTTTGATAAATCGCTTGCTTGAAGAGGGTCGCTTGTCTGAACTTGGGATAATTGTTATAGATGAGCTACACATGGTATGGGTTTCACATATCTCGTCTGTATGGATCTCGAATAAGCTTATAACTGTCTGACACTGTCTTTGTTTATGTACTCTATCTTCGCATATTTAATAATGAATGCATTAAATGGATCCTATTGCTCATGATTTACACAGGTGGGTGACCAACATAGGGGTTATCTTTTGGAACTTATGCTGACAAAACTTCGCTATGCTGCCGGTGAAGGCAGTTCAGAGTCTAGTAGTGGTGAAAGTTCAGGGAATAGCAGTAGCAAGAATGATCCTGCTCATGGCCTACAAATTGTGGGTATGAGTGCTACAATGCCGAACGTTGGAGCAGTTGCTGACTGGCTTCAGGTAAGACAAACAGAATCACTATTTGATATATAATATACATATATGTGTGTATATATATTGGCTTTCACTCAGTTGCATGACACTTCTCTGTAGAAATATAGGTCATAGATAAATGTGCAGGCCTGCATGTCCATGGGAATTATAAGAATATGGTATTTATGAAATAGCACAGAAAACTTTGATTGTTAATAAACGTTACATTTTTCTGTAAAATGAAGACCTGTATATATCCAGATCTCTTAAATTGGTGATGAAAGTTTTTCTGTAAATTTCACCTGTATTGAAACTCTGTAAATTTATTGTGGACATTTTTCAGAAAACTTATTGTGGTTTTACATGTTCAAAAGGCAGCTTTATATCAGACAGAGTTTCGACCAGTTCCGCTAGAGGAGTTTATTAAAGTTGGTAACACCATTTATAATAAAAAGATGGAAGTTGTGAGGACAATACCAAAAGCTGCTGACATGGGAGGAAAAGACCCAGACCATATCATTGAGCTTTGTAACGAGGTAATGGCAGCGAGCTAAGGTCCTAATTAAGTCCTTGCATTTTTTTCTTCTGTTTCTGATTAAACATGTACTCAAATTTGGTTCAAGAAGGAAAACTCAAATGTAATATCACAATCCAGGTTGTTCAAGAAGGCAATTCAGTGCTGATATTTTGCTCGAGTCGAAAAGGATGTGAATCAACTGCTAGGCATATTTCAAAGCTCATTAAAAAAGTGCCCATAGACGTTGATGGTGAAAATAGTGAGTTTATGGATATCAGATCTGCTATTGATGCTCTGCGAAGGTCTCCATCTGGAGTAGATCCTGTACTAGAAGAAACTCTTCCCTCTGGGGTTGCCTACCACCATGCTGGTCTTACAGTATGTATACACAATCCATTCACCATATATGTTTTCTTGACCTGGCTAGATTTTATACTGGAATTGTGATTCTTTTGCTATTTACATGTGAGATGGTAATTTTACAACAAGTTTATTTGTATTACAGGTCGAAGAAAGAGAGATAGTTGAGACCTGTTACCGTAAGGGTCTTGTACGTGTCTTAACAGCTACGTCCACTCTGGCGGCGGGGGTAAACCTGCCTGCAAGGAGAGTCATTTTTCGGCAACCAATGATTGGCCGTGATTTTCTTGATGGAACAAGGTACAAGCAAATGGCTGGTCGAGCTGGGCGGACTGGGATTGATACAAAAGGAGAAAGTGTATGCCTTTAATTTCTCAAGAAATAATGATGTTATAATTTCTGTTTCAGTTCTTCATGGTGAAATTCCTAGAAATTGTTGTTCTTGATTGGAGTGGTCAATGGTCTAGGTTTTTGATTCTTGTTCTAAATTTTAATTTCTTTCCAGGTGTTGATTTGCAAACCAGGAGAACTCAAGCGAATAATGGCACTGCTAAATGAAAGCTGCCCACCTTTGCAGTCTTGTTTATCTGAGGACAAGAATGGAATGACTCATGCAATATTAGAAGTTGTGGCAGGTGGAATTGTTCAGACTGCCAAAGATATACATCGCTATGTTAGGTGTACTCTTCTGAATTCTACAAAGCCCTTTCAAGATGTGGTCAAATCAGCTCAGGATTCTCTTCGGTGGCTGTGCCACAGAAAATTTCTTGAGTGGAATGAAGAGACAAAGTTATACACTACAACACCCCTTGGACGTGGATCTTTTGGCAGCTCACTCTGCCCAGAGGAGTCACTTGTAATTTAATCTGACTTTCTATAATTGAAAATGCATTTTATTTAGTGTTTCAAGTAAGCATGCTTGACGTGTATGTACTTGGTGTTGCTGCAGATAGTGCTGGATGATCTTCTAAGAGCACGTGAAGGACTAGTTATGGCTTCTGATTTGCATTTGGTCTACTTAGTCACACCAATTAATGTTGGTGTTGAACCAAACTGGGAATTGTATTATGAACGGTTTATGGAACTGTCTCCGTTAGAACAGGTAATTGTACTCTCTGGTAATATATGTGTTGAATCAGTTGATAAACAAGAAGTATGTTGTCAAATATCTTCTTCCTCTAAATTGATTGTTATCCTATTTTAATGTCATTCTTCATATTAATTTTTTTTTGTGTTTTGCACAATAGCTAGGCATTCTCTTTCTCCTTTATTTCTGTAGTGGAAAGCTGGATTTCAACCTTCAAGTGTTGTGCAGTATTTTTTGAATAGAAGTTTGCACTAGGTCTTGTTATTTGGGCATGTAATTCCAGAAAGTCTTTGTACGCTGATGCTATTACTCTTGATCTTACAATTTCAGTCTGTTGGCAATAGAGTTGGAGTGGTCGAGCCTTTTCTGATGCGCATGGCACATGGTGCAACAGTGCGCACTCTAAACAAACCACAAGATGCAAAAAAAAATTTGCGTGGAGAATATGACAATCGGCATGGTTCAACGAGCACTAAGATGCTTTCAGATGAACAGATGCTTCGAGTGTGCAAACGATTTTTTGTTGCTCTCATCTTGTCAAAATTAGTTCAGGTGGCTCCCCTACTGCTTCTTTGTTTCTTGTATTTTTTTTATCTTTGCTAAAGCTTCTTATTTTGGTTCATATAATCTTAACCCGTAGCAGTTTGCATGATCACGTACACTTCATGATGCTCTCTTAAACTGTTTCTCTAACTTACCTGCGCTGCTTGCTTTAGCCCTTGCAGATTTTGATTTGTATCAAATTTCATATTTCAAAAATTTGTTGATAACACTTGCTTGTGCATCAGAAGGCATGGTGATGATCGACTCCTCTAGTATATAACTTCTTCTTTTTTTTAACTACGGAATGCAGGAAGCTTCTGTGACTGAGGTTTGTGAAGCCTTTAAAGTGGCTAGAGGAATGGTTCAAGCGCTACAAGAGAACGCTGGAAGGTTTTCTTCCATGGTTTCGGTGTTCTGTGAGAGGCTTGGATGGCATGATCTGGAAGGCTTAGTTGCCAAATTCCAGAATCGTGTTTCATTTGGTGTCAGGGCTGAAATTGTTGAACTTACTAGCATTCCATATATAAAGGTACTTGCAATTTCCAGGAACTTATAGCTAGGATATGAGGAGTGCTGTTGACAAAGATGGTTTTTGGTGTTGAATAATTAGGGTTCAAGAGCTAGAGCGTTGTACAAAGCTGGCTTGCGCACATCTCAGGCGATAGCCGAAGCATCCATCCCTGAAATTGTCAAAGCTCTCTTTGAATCTTCAGCGTGGGCTGCAGAAGGTACATCAGTTTTTTTTTATTGTTCAAATTGATGTTTTTGTTGCCTCATTGAGATCTCTCCAGCATTTATAAGGAATAAGTTGAATGTTTGTTGGAAAAAAATGTTGTATCCTCTTTCATATAATGTGTTCACATTGATATGGTGTACAAGGTACAGGACAAAGAAGGATACACTTGGGATTAGCCAAGAAAATCAAGAATGGAGCGCGCAAAATTGTTCTTGAGAAAGCAGAAGAGGCGAGAGCTGCTGCATTCTCTGCTTTTAAGTCACTTGGTTTGGATGTTCATGAGCTTTTTAATCCCTTGCCATTGGTTCCTGCTAGGAGTCCCAATGGACAAGAAACTATTGAAAGAGACATTTCCGGAGGCTCTGTTGGTCCCAATGGATTACAACATTTTCCATGAAAATCAAGCACGGAGGGGCACATGGAATGTGAAAACTTTGGTATGGATAATCACAGAGAAATGCGAATTGTAGTATCAGGTGCTGCCTTAGGGGTTTCATCAGAAGTTAACTTGACCAGTCCTCTTCCTGATATTTAACCCATAGGAACTACAGTCTGCTCTGATGGGCCTAATGCTGTTAGTATTCTTTCCAGTGATACTTTCCCTCTCCCGGTTTATGATGACATAGAGATAATAAATGAGGACAATGTTGAGCAGTATTTGACGAGGAATGCCCATATCCCTCTTAGCAATAAGGATAGTGCAGGTGAAAAGGGTCCAATAACTGCAGGAAATATTCGTGGCGGATTTGATTCTTTCCTGGAACTCTGGGAATCTGCTGGGGAATTTTTCTTTGATATCCACTATAATAAACTACAAGATTTGAATTCCCGCATCTCTTATGAGATACATGGAATTGCGATCTGCTGGAATAACTCTCCTGTATACTATGTCAATCTTAACAAGGATCTTCCGAACCTGGAATGTGCAGAAAAAGAAAAGCTTTTCAAGGATGCAGTTGTTGGCAAGAAAGAGGTTTTGGGTACCCTCGACATGTTTGGCGTTATAAAATCTAGGTGGAACAGAATCAGTAAAATAATGGGCAATGAAAATACTAGAAAGTTCACGTGGAATTTGAAAGTCCAGATTCAGGTGCTCAAGAGTCCTGCCATTTCAATCCAAAGATGTGCTCGCCTGAATCTTGCAGATGGGATCAGGGATCTTGAGTTGGTGGATGGATCTTGGTTAATGATGCCTCCGCTTCGCATAAGCCACACCATTGACATGAGCATCGTGACATGGATTCTTTGGCCAGATGAGGAAAGACATTCATATCCAAACATAGATAAGGTAATTCCAGTTTGACAATTAGCGGAATCAATTCAATGTATATCATGTCTCCTGTTGACGGTGTTGAACAAGAAAAGCAACATAGTATCAGTATTTTTTATCTTTTGTTGGTTTGTCTACCCTCACACACAGATTTAGCTTATATGACCTCCTTATCATATTTTTTCATCCAAAGTTTTTAACACTGTTAATGTGATATTAAAGGAAGTAAAGAAAAGACTGTCCCCTGAGGCAGCTGAAGCTGCTAATCGCAGTGGCAGGTGGAGGAATCAGATCCGACGGGTTGCCCACAATGGTTGCTGCAGACGGGTTGCTCAAACACGAGCCCTTTGTTCAGCTCTTTGGAAGATCCTTGTTTCCGAAGAACTTCTTGAAGCACTGACAACCACTGAAATGCCGCTGGTATATCTCCTTTAATTTTCTTTATTGTTACAGAGGATTATCTAAACTGCACCAACATCCAGCTATAAGTCATGCTCACAGTTAAATATTTATGTGAAATTATTTGTTCGAGCAGCCATCTGTGGTTGGTTTTCTTTCTCAGAAATTTCGCATTGTGATGGTCATTGTTTGGTAGCCTACAGTGTCTTGACGTATATCCTATGTGGTAGAGCTACATAATGCCCAGGGAGATGGACTATAGTCATCCCAGTGTTAATGCCTTCATTCTACAGTCAATTATTGATTTGTTATAAACTATATTTCTACAGTCAATTCATAGAAATTTCCAACTCTGCTAAGCTGTATGCCTTCATTCTCTGTTTCAGGTTAATGTCCTTGCAGACATGGAGCTCTGGGGTATTGGCGTTGATATAGAAGGATGCCTTAAGGCACGCAATATACTGCGGGATAAATTGCGGTCCCTAGAGAAGAAAGCATTTGAATTGGCTGGCATGACATTCTCATTGCACAACCCAGCTGATATTGCAAATGTGCTGTTTGGACAGTTGAAGTTGCCCATACCAGAAAACCAAAATAAAGGGAAACTTCATCCGAGTACTGATAAGCATTGCTTGGATCTTTTAAGGTATTGCAAAGGGCTAATTGCTTTTCCTTACAATATGTTTTTTTTTTCATCACGAAGAATAACAGTCTTTTTGAGGTATATTCGGCAGAGCAAGTCCGTGGTTATGATATCAAGAGCAATATTTTCCCCCAGCTACTGTGTTTCTATTTTAGTCTGACCGTACTTTGGAATATGACTTTGTCCCAGGAATGAGCATCCTGTTGTCCCAATTATCAAAGAACACCGCACTTTGGCAAAACTCTTAAATTGTACACTTGGATCAATATGTTCGCTTGCTAAACTACGCTTGAGCACGCAAAGGTACACTTTGCATGGCCACTGGCTTCAAACATCAACAGCAACGGGGCGGCTTTCCATAGAGGAGCCTAATCTCCAAGTATGACTTCTGTTATGTTTCTTTTTTCATTCTATCGTGTTTCTAAAATTCATTGACCATGTTACTTTTCTGCAGTCTGTTGAGCATGAAGTAGAGTTCATACTGGATAAAGATGGAAACGAAGTAAATTCAGATGCTGATCGTTACAAAATTAATGCACGTGATTTCTTTGTTCCTACTCAGGTAAATTTCTCTGTAATTTCTAGAAGTTTTGTGTCTTTAGTCTTCAAGCCAACAAGACAACATATTTCCCGAATAAGAGTTGTGCAACTGAAAGCATTTATTTCCGAGAGGTCCATAGTGGTCCTTCTATTGGTATAGGGTATTTAACATATGAATTGTGATGGTATTGGAAGCGTATAGTTGCTACTTCAAGAGCGGTCTATTTGGTTAATGTGGTTCTTATATACATTTTATTAATAAGCTCTTTTGGTGTGGAGGATTGAAGATGACAACAAAATTCTTGCACAACTCCTCACAGTTGTGTAGAACAATACTAAATAGTCTTTTATAGGCTAAAGTGTTCAGTATGTCACACCATCTTTGATGCCATGTATTTTCAATCATCTTAGCCATAAAAGATTTCTTGTTTTCCTGAAGAAGGATTATAATCTCGATTTTTTTACCACAGGAAAATTGGTTACTCTTGACTGCAGATTATTCACAGATAGAGTTGCGACTCATGGCACACTTTTCTAGAGATTCCTCGTTGATTACAAAGCTTAGTCAGCCAGAAGGTGATGTCTTTTCGATGATAGCTGCAAAATGGACTGGAAAGGCTGAGGTTTCTGTTAGTCCACATGATAGAGATCAGACCAAAAGATTGATCTATGGAATTCTTTATGGAATGGGTGCAAACAGGCTTGCAGAACAGCTCGAGTGCAGCTCAGATGAAGCCAAGGAGAAAATAAGAAGCTTTAAAAGCTCTTTCCCTGCAGTCAGCTCTTGGCTTAACGAAACGGTTTCATTTTGCCAGGAAAAAGGGTGAGGATGTTAAACTATATTTATCATTGCTTTTAGTTCTTATAACAGCGGTCTGTGTTTTTTTTTCCTTTGCTTTGCTTTAGAGGCTGGTCAACGAGTGGATCAGCTTCATGTAGAAACCTTGGGTCTAGCATTTGTGCTCAGAATTTTATAATTTTCTTTATTTCCTTTCCTCGAGTTTTCATTGTTTTGATCGAGTGCATGTTCAGCTTCGCCGAGTCTGTTTCCTTCTATATTTCATTTGAATACAGTCCCATGTGTTCCTTAAAATCATAATCTTTCTCATATTGTATGTGGTCAATTAGGGAGCTACAGTTTTCATTATTTCTTGCGGAAACATAATTTTCAACATTTTGCTATGCAGATACATTCAGACTCTCAAGGGAAGAAGGCGGTTCTTGTCGAAAATTAAATTTGGAAATGCCAAAGAGAAATCTAAGGCTCAAAGGCAAGCTGTAAATTCCATGTGCCAGGTCCGACATTGTTTCTTCCTTTCCTTTTCCCTGACACTTAATGTTATGCTGTGACGTTTAATTAGATACTATACCAGATCTATCTATTTAGTATGAAAAAGTGTAATCTTCCCTTTTGCTCTTTGGTTGCTGGGAACAGTTCTAAGGACTCTCATTTCCTTAAAAGAGAATTCAAAAAAAAAAAAAAATCCTGAACATTTGCTTCCAGACCATATAATTACCTGGTCGTTGTTTTATTCAGGGATCTGCTGCTGATATAATCAAGATTGCGATGATAAACATATATTCTGCAATATCTGAGGATGAAGATACTGCAGCATCTAGTTCTTCAACTGAAACTAAGTTTCACCTGTTGAAGGGACGATGCCGAATTCTTCTACAGGTGAGAGTTGTCCACCCTTTTTTTTTTTTTTTGAGTTTGGTTTCTTTCCATATTCTCAATTTTAAATATCCTTCTGCAACTGAAAAAAATTAATATTCTCTATAGCTCATTAACGTGGGACATCATAATGCAGATACATGATGAACTTGTGCTGGAAGTTGATCCTTCTTACGCAAAAGAAGCTGCAGTGTTGCTACAAACCAGCATGGAAAATGCGGCTTCACTTCTTGGTATGTTCATCAATCATCATACACTTCTCGGTATGTTCATCATATATCAAATGTTGACATAATTGATTATGTTCTGTATTTTCAGTCCCTCTACATGTGAAACTGAAGGTTGGGAAAACATGGGGTTCTTTAGAGCCGTTTCAGGCTGATTAAGACATCAGCAAAATCTCAATGTCTTAAAATCTCAATTTAAGAGCCTCGGATGGCTTGCGCAACTCGCTCATATTCGTATTTGATGCGTCAAGGGCATGCTCTGTTTCATCTTCATGAAGTGATGAAGATAAATGATTTCAGTGGTTTCTTTGTGACATTCTTTGCCTGAAGATGAGCGATGGAGATGGAAAGGAATGGACCATTCCATAGGGATTTTTTTGTTCTCCTGCTGTTTTCTGAGGGACTCTTCTTATCAGCTTCAAAGAGACTCTCTGTAAAGTTCAAACCGAAAAGGAGGTAACTTCAACAGTTATCATAGTTTTACTTAGACAGTGACTTTTATTAACATGACCCAATGTCATAGAAAGATTAGGCAAAGTAATTACTCTTTTTGGCTGTAAATACATACTGTCAACTTCATTGTATATATATATATATGTACTCATGGTTCCAAAAGAGAATATATTGGTTGATCATGTACTCTGTTCTACAGATTTGAATTTGAATTTTGAGGAAAGTAGTTACTAAAATAGGCTCAAAATTTTTGACTTGATATTTACTAATGGACATTTAAAAAAAAAAAAAGTAAAAACCACTTATTAGACTTGATATTTTCAACGGGCACTAAACTCATCCCGTGAACCTGTAAACGACGAGTATAAATGCTTTTTCAGAGTTGAAATTGATATCACTGAGATTCTTTAGTGGGGCCAAATTTGTCAAAAAGCTCCACATAAATTTGGAATCCATCTTCCACTTCTCCAATAATGAATTTCTGATAAATCGACCAATAGATAAAGTATATGTATTTTCTGACCAAAAAAATTGTATTTTTTTTTGTATTATTGAGAACAGGAAGCGGTTGCTCACGAGTCACGAGCGGCGATGCAAACCAGAGTGGTTTGCTCGGCTGTCTAATGTGTTGATTAAAAAAATCAATAAATCACCCGTAAAAAGAAAGAAAAAACAAAGACAGAAACAGAGGAGAGGTGAGAAAGCTGAAACACATTCTCAGCTTCAGAAGCTTACACAGCTCTATACGACAAAACCTTACTACTAACTACTATTCTGCCAAACCTCACCTGCTTCCTCCTCCTTTTGCCTCTCTGAGGTAAAGTGAAGAACTTCACAGCAACCCACCCCTTGTTTGATTCCTAAAAACGGAGTCTTTTCATGTTGCTCTCTCCTATTGCCTCGCCGGCTCCGGCGGATTCTCCGCCTGCCACGTCATCACCTCCAGCTCCTCATTTGTCTCCTCTTCCCCCGCCACTGAAATCTCCTCCGCCGTCCCCTCCTCCACCGCCTCTCTTAGCTCCCACCGTTTCTCCACCGCCTCCTCCTCCGGTGGAATCTCCACCGTCTCCTCCAACCCCATCCCCTTCCGGTTCACCGCCATTTCCCTTCCCTCCCGCCAAACCGTCTCCGCCGCCTTCTTCACTTCCCTCTGAGACGCTGCCGCCGCCGGGGAAAACGATTTCTCCGCCACCTCCTTCACTTCCCTCCGAGACAGTACCGCCTGGAAAAACGATTTCTCCGCCACCTTCTTCACTTCCCTCCGATCCACTCCCGCCGGCGAACACGGTTTCACCTCCACCGCCGTCTCCTCCTCGCCGCCGTGGCCCTAAGCCTTCGCTTCCTCCTCCCATCAGTTCCTCTCCACCAAAGTCTTCTCCAGCCACTCCGTCTCTCCCGGAAACTTCTCCTCCACCTAAGCCACCGCTCTCGACGACGCCATTTCCCTCTTCACCCACCTCTCCGCCGAAGAACTCGTCGGCGACAACTCTTCCTTTCTTTGGGCCTGTGGGCCCACTACCGGATAAGCCAGATGGGACAGTGGCACCACCTATTGGGCCCGTTATAGAGCCCAAGACGAGTCCCGGTGAATCAATAATATCCCCGGGAACGTCACAGCCACTGGTACCGAAGAGCCTGCCTGAGACGACGTCGTATCACCGCTCTTCCGCCGGATTCTTATTCGGCGGTGTGATCGTTGGGGCTCTTCTGCTTGTTCTGTTAGGTCTTCTCTTTGTCTTTTCCAGAGCTACCAGAAATAGAAATAACAGCTCTCGCCATCATCAATCAAAAGCTCCATCAAAAGGTATTCATTCAAATTTGCTGGTCTCATACAAGAAAAAAACTTAACCTTTTGGCTACAATATTCCATAAGTTTAGTGAGCATACAAAAACGTTGAACCTTTTTGTTTCAGATTGTCAAATAAAATGAAATGTAATAATAATTAGCCTCTTGTTGACTGGATCAGTTCAACAACATCGAGGTGGTAATGTCGATCAAAACCAGGCGAATGTTATCACGATACCAGCTCCAGTCCATGCTGCACCACCAAAATATTCATCCAGTGGTGCTAAAGAGAGCAATGCTGCTGCAATGAACATTACAATGTCATCTGGAATGTTCACGTACGAAGAACTATTGGAGGCAACGGGCGGATTCTCAGAGGCAAACCTTTGGGAGAAGGCGGATTCGGGTACGTTCACAAAGGGGTGCTGAAAAACGGGAGGGAAGTGGCGGTGAAGCAGCTCAAGATTGGGAGCAATCAGGGGGAAAGAGAATTCCAAGCTGAGGTTGACACAATCAGTAGGGTTCATCATAAGCACCTTGTCTCCTTGGTCGGTTATTGCATTAACGGAGATAAAAGACTCTTGATTTACGAGTTTGTTCCTAAAGATACCTTGGAGTTCCACTTGCATGGTAAACAAATATTTATATATGATTTTAAACTTTTGGCCTTTTTTAAGTCCTTTTTGTTGAGTATTGTGAGAACATATATGTTGTAGGGAACAGAGGAAGTGTGTTGGAGTGGGAAATAAGGCTGAGGATAGCTGTAGGAGCAGCGAAAGGATTAGCGTATCTTCATGAGGATTGTGAGTTTCTCCTGATGATGATGGGAACGCGAATAGCCTTTTTCGGTTTTTCTCGACACTTGTAGTAATTTCTCGTGCTTGAAATTGTAGGCAGTCCAACTATAATTCACCGTGATATCAAAGCAGCTAATATCCTTCTAGATTCCAAATACGAGGCAAAGGTGATATAACAAAGTTGCATCATGTAGCTTAGAGTTGGATAGCACGTGAATGCTTAATAAACCTGTGTTTCTTGTTCTGTTCTGTTTTGCTTCTTTCAGGTCTCTGACTTTGGGCTTGCCAAATTCTTTTCAGACACCAATTCATCAGTCACTCATATCTCTACTCGAGTGGTAGGAACTTTCGGGTAAAACACCATCCATGCTTTAATCTCTTATTTCATCCTGATTTAAAGATTATTTTCAATTTTGAAGCTTCCCTGCTTCGTGTATCGAGAATATAGAAGAACAGATTGATTGATCACGCTACTAAATGTCTTGTGCACCAAATTGCTGTAAGCAGATACATGGCTCCAGAATACGCGTCCAGTGGTAAAGTAACTGATAAATCAGATGTATATTCCTTTGGGGTCGTGCTTCTTGAACTCATCACGGGACGTCCATCAATTTTCCCCAAAGATCCTACCACAAACCTTAGTTTAGTTGACTGGGTATGTCCACAAACGTGACCATGATGATGATGATGATGATGATTTCCATTTCTTTTCCAATAGATATTAGAAGGGGAAGTACACTTTTAATTGTGAATCTTGGTTTCTCCTCAGGCGAGGCCGTTGCTTGCAAAAGCCATCTCTGGAGAAAGTTTCGACCTTGTTGTAGACCCGAGGTTGGAGAAGAATTACGATACAACTCAAATGGCAAACATGGCTGCTTGTGCTGCTGCTTGCATACGTCAATCAGCTTGGCTTCGTCCCCGAATGAGCCAGGTTTGTCTTTGAGAACATGTCAAGTCCCTATATCCGAGATGAAGAGGCCTGATATATCTTGAAAAACTTGGAATATAGGTAGTCCGTGCTCTTGAAGGCGAGGTGGCCCTTAGAAATGTCGAGGAGACCGGTAATAGCAGCAGGACGTATAGCTCTTCGGAGAACCCGAATGGCATCTGTGGAACAAGCAAGAGGAGATTCAACACGGATTCAAGCGATGGTTACACTTCAGAGTATGGAATCAATCCTTCTCAGTCGAGCAGTGAACATTAGTCTTCAGGTTTTACCAAAACTATTGGGTTAACTGTGAGATTAGCCTACTTCGTTCATTTTGTAGCTATTGGTTTAAATCGGTGAAGGGTTCCAAAGAACACTGCTGGTGTTATTGGCTTTCTAGCTTTTACCGTGAATTTTAAAATTAGGGGGTATTTTTTATATAAATATGCTGTATTTTATGGGCACAAATCATTAATGTTATTATGATTATGGAAACAGAATTCGTTGGTAGAGTAAATGAATATCAATATTTAACTATGACATTACGATGACAATGTTTTCATAATCTTTTTTATGATTAAGATTTAAAAGGAACATATAATTAGGGAGCATATTAATGAGTAAAATAAACAAGTGAATTTCTAAATAATAATTTTTCTAAAAATAAAAATTGATCCCGTCGAAATCGTTAACTTGGCTCGTTGAATTTTACAAAGTATATATTTCTAAAAAATTTTTTTTATCTATTTTTACTGTGTTTTAAGTATATTTATTACGAGTGTTTTTTACAAAGAGAACAAATACTTGTTCCGAGAGAAACAAAAAAAACAGTTTTCTGCAAGTAAGAGAGAGATAAACGATTGTTAATCATGAGATCTGCTTCTTGGTTTATAGGTTTTTGTGTTCTCATCTTTCTCGTTCTGAACAGTGGTAAAGGTAATATATTCTTTTTATGATCATAATGCTACAATTGTTTATCTAAATATATTCACCTATACCACCAATTAACGATTCTTTTTTTGTGCGTGTGTGTGTGGTTAATATAAAATAATGAAAATAATAGAAGTGGAAGCAAAGGAACTGTGTACAAGGATAGAGGATATGGAAGGAGACTGCAACTTTCAGGGAGAGAAGGAGTGCATGAAATTCATGACGAATAAATATAAGACAAGATATGTTAGTTGCGCATGTAACAACATCTTCATGTTACACAAGACCAAACGTTTTTGCGAATGTAAACATCGCTGTGCAAATTAAACTCAATACTCCATAAATAATCATCTCGATCTCTTCACTTATGAGAGTTTCTAGTGTTGAGAATTGAGATGACACCACACACAAATAATTTATGTTAGTCTTTTGCTTCTTCTAATAATTTTTTAATAAAGTTATCAGTTAATAATAATATAAGCAGTATATGAGTTTCTCAATCAATCTATATTCCATGTCTTGTAGTGATCCAAATATTATTATTTTTGTTATAAGATGTTTTTATATAATGATTATATTTTTTGTATGCATGTTAGGAAATTTTATACAACTATTTTAATGGATGGATACGATTATTCTAGGGTAATTTTTTTCTAATTGTAAATGTAAAGCATTAGTAAGGAAGGGTAAATTAGATAGTATAGTAAAATGATAGGGTATTACAAAATATAATTTTGAAATAAAGGATCAAAGGCGAAAAATAAATATAATGGCAATTAACTCCAAAATTTCAGACGAGAATGGAAGCCGTCTCTCACTAAACCCTAGTACCCTTCTCTTCTTCCCTCTCTCCCTCTCTGCCTCTCTGCCTTTCGAACCAGTGAACAAAAATGTCGATTCCTTGTCTAACCGAAGAGACGGCCAAAACGGTTCTGCGCCAGGTCTAAACCTTTCTTCTTCCTCTTTTCCACTATTCGGTTTCTCGCTGGCTTCACCAGTTTGTTCAATTGATTTAATTATGTTCTGATATTGGTATCGATTTTTCAGGTGGAGTTCTACTTCAGTGATAGCAATCTTCCTATTGATGATTTCCTCAAGAAGACGGTTACAGAGAGTGAAGATGGCTGTAAGTTTCTAACTTCCGAACAATTCAATCGCTTTGTTTTATTTTTTTTTGTTATTGCGAAGTGATGATTTCTTCTTCTTCTTCTTCTTCCTGTGTCGATGTTTTTTTTTTGGAAAACAGTGGTTAGTTTGGCGTTGATATGTTCCTTCAGTAAGATGAGAGCACATTTGAAGTTGGGTGATTCGAAAGGAGATGAGATTCCTGAAGATACGATCAAAGCTGTTGCTGATACTCTCCGCACCTCTTCGGCTCTCAAGGTTTCAGAAGATGGTGAGTTTTTTCTTTTATTCTATAAGCGCATGATAGAGTCAAATTTCAGTCGATTAAGTTTAGGACTGCTGATTCAGTCGAGGTGGTGAAATTTTTGGGTTAGAGCTTCAAATATAGTTGAAGTGTTAGCTAAGACCTGTCTTTTATATTCGGAATTTTTCAAGTTTTGTTAATATGATTGCGCCCAGTTTGGAGTTTTGTTTTTTTGTTTTTTACAGTTTATTGATCACCTTTGTTTTTGGATATGCTTACACAGGGAAAAGGATTGGTAGGAGTACAGAATTGTTGAAGTTAGAAGATTTGATTGAACAACTTAATGCTAGAACAGTAGCTGCTTCACCATTCTCGTATGATGTTAAAAGGGAAGACGTGGAAGCCTTTTTCAGTCAGTATGGAAAGGTATTCTACTATCGATTGATTGAGTTATAAGTGTTCCGTCATTTTTCAACTTTGGAGAAAATACTAATAGCCAGATTATCTGGTTATACAAGTGTGTAATATATGTATGTGCCTTCCTTTCAGGTTAATAGTGTGAGGATGCCTCGTCATGTAGCAGAGACGAGAGTATTTTGTGGCGTTGCCTTGGTTGAGTTCCCTACAGAAGAGGATGCCCAAAATGTTATGAAGCAAAATTTAGTCTTTGCTGGTCTCGAGTTGGAGATGAAACCAAAGTAATCCTACTTGGGCATGAAAACATGTCCTGTTTTCTGGCTCTTTCGCATCTCATAATGTTTTTCTATTGATTGTTTGGATGCGTTACTTAAAGATGATATTTTTTCTTTCAGGAAAGAGTTTGATGATGAAAGGGAGAAGGATGAAGGAAAGTTTGCTAACTACCGTTCTCAAAAGGGTTCTGCAAATCAGAAGAACGGTTCTGAGCATAAGAACGGTTCTGATTACGAGGCAAAGTAGGGGTTTGACTACTGCTATTAATTTTCTTGTGTTTTGTTGCTTTAAAGTTTCTTCAACTGACTATAGCTGTTCTGTAATATTGTAGTTATCCCAAGGGTTTGATCATTTCATTCACTCTCAAGCGCTCAGCTGAAGAGGGTACCATGGAACAGAACAGTTATGAGGAGCCAACCGATAAGACAATGGATGAAAATGAATCGAAGCCAGCAGCAGATAATCCTGATGCTGATAAAGAAAACACTGATCAGGTTCAGGGCCAAGGAACAGAGGTTGAAGATGATGAGGAGCCCTCTAATTCTCCAACTAAGAATGGAGAGAGAGAAGAAAAGGGTGCTCTAGCTACCCATAAAGATAATAAAGATGTTGTCTTGCGTGAAGATCTTAAGGCCGTTTTTGGAAAATTTGGTGATGTCAAGGTACATAAATCTGGTTCGGGTATCTCATATAGCTCACATCCTATTATATTATTGCTGATTGTATGTTCTCCATTGTTTTCTGCTGGCCATGGTCATGATTTACTGGCGAATATACCTTTTGTTCTCGTTAGCATTTTGTCATTCCATTTTATCTTGTAGTTTTCTTACTAAATGTTTCTTTTCGCTGTGAAGTTTGTGGATTTCAAAATGGGAGCTGAGACGGGATACCTTAGGTTTGATGAACCAGAAGCATCCCAGAAAGCCCGTGCAGCAGCAGTATTAGCAAAAGAAGGTGGACTAGCTGTGAAGAATTTTATCGCTGTCCTAGAACCTGTTACCGGTAAAAACACTTTTCAACTTCCATCTTATCTTTAACTACACTTGTTCTGCTTGAGTTGAATGGGTATATTGCGGTGTCAGGGGAAGCTGAAAAGGAGTACTGGGGTCTCCTTCGCAGCAAAGATCGGTTTGACAAGGGTGGCCGTGGAGGAAGGTGAGTACATGTTTTGATATTCGAATATACTATAAGGTTTGGTTTTTTTTCAAGAGTAGGTCCAAACTATAACCTATATTTATTTTGTATTTTCGGCTTATTCGGTTCCGTTGCGCTAAGTTTGGTTTCGGTTTGGTTTCTTTGTTTAAAAAAATGCTGTCTTGAAGTTTGGTTAGGTTTCGGTCTGAGAAATTTGAGTTGTGGTCTATGCAGGGGAGGAAAACGAGGAGGGAGGTTTGGGCGAAAGAGGGGATCTGATTCCCCGAGTGGTCGCTGGAACAAAGCTCAGAAGGTCGAAGCATAATGACACTTTCTGTCTACTCTCGTCTCTCTTTAGCTCGTGACTTGTTGCTTCTGCTTTTAATATATTTCTAGTTGCGACTTTATTTATGTATACCTCACAGTCGAAAACTTTATTATCTACTTGTGTGACTCTTGTGATGTTTATCACTTAGAAATCAGCAAGCAAGTAATAGTAGTTGCGCTATTTGGCAAATTTTGGTTTATATCATATTTGGTTTCGTTTTTACTTTTTGTTTTGGAAAGTATTAGCAGTATTTATGCACATTTCTCTTTCCTATTTTAGATCTATCTTACTCCCTCCGTTTCACAAAAAGTGTCATTTTAAGGTTTTGTTTTTGTTTCACAAAGAGTATCACTTTGTATTTTCAATGCAATTTTTAAAACAAAAATCCAGTTTTAACTTTGTAATATTGATGTATTAATTAGAAAGAGAAATGAGTTTAGTGTATTAATAAGGGGTAGAATAGGATTTTTATCAATTTTCTTAATATGTGTGAAAAAAAGTAGAATGACACTCTTTATGAAACAGAGGGAGTATGTTTTTTTTTGTTTTGGAAAGTTTATCTAAAACTATTAATAAAGAGAGAATCTAAAACTATTAAAAGTAGTATTCACTAATACTTGGTGCAAATTCTACAAACTTAGATGTTTGAATTAATTTTGAAAAGCTAATAATAGTTTTGCTTTTACTTCATGTGGTCCTTTCGTTGGACTTTGTCCACATAGTTTTTAGGGTTTTTATGGTTCTTTTCATTTTGACATGAGTAGCCCGTTTCAAAGAATATCTAGGCCCTGTGCCATATTAAAAAAATTTACCTAATTTGGATCTTATTTTTGCAAAAAAATTCAAAATGTAGGACCCTAAATAATAAAGAAAAACTAACTAAAAAGGTGGGACCCTGTGCAAATGCACTGTCAGCACACCCCTTAAACCGGACCTGAGTAGAGTAGAATATGAAAAACTTCTTTATAGCAAATTAAAAAAAAAACTAAAAAATATCATTTCACGTATATTCTCTAAATGTTCACAAGTTCCGCTTTAGTTGTGTTTTTGAATTGAAAAAATATATATATACTACTAATAAATGCGTAATGCTATTTGAATGTTGTTAGTTGTTACCGTGGAAAAAAAGAGGATGCAGAATCTCGAAAAAAAGAAAATAAGAAAACGTATTGTATGAAAAAGGAAGAAAAATTAATAAATAATACTATAATATAGGCGTGGAACTTTTATGGAGACTAGATTCACAGCTTGAAATGAACGGCTGAGATCATCTTTCCCTTTTGTTTGATGATCTCACTTCGAAAGTGCTACCCAATTCCGCCTCTCCATGTTTGAATACCTCTCTCTCTCTCTCTCTCTTCTCTCTCTATTTCGATTTGAGTTCTTCTTCTTCTTCTTCTTCTTCTTCGTCTGGATTCAGCGTCATAATTTCATAGATTATTTTTCTGGATTTCGTGGATCTGATACTGTGAGCCTTACCGGTCGTACGTACGTTCCCGTATTCTGGATTGATTTGATTCATATGACCGTGTCTCCGTCTTCTTAAGGTCATATTATTTTGGTTAGTTTTCACCCATACTTCTTCCTGATTTTGGAACCAAGATCAAAAATCTACTCTTTGAAACCTCTCTTACTTTTTTTCTCGGAAAAAGCACACTGCCATTTCGATTTTAGCCAGATTTTGTTTGGAGGAAGCTCGGAGCTTTTTTGTATTGGGTTCTGAAACTAATTTCGGCTTCTCATCATAGGTTTTTGGACCTAATCTCGTCGCTCGAAGCTAATTTCTGCCTTTTTTTCATTTGTAGCATTTCTTCGCCGTTTTGACTTTTAGTTTCTGGAAAAAAGTTAACTCCTTTACTAAGCACAGTATCTGTAAGCTCACGCTGATTGTTATTCTTAGTCCGACTGTTTTTAAGTTTATGATTTGTTTCAGATTGTAGGCATTGTGCTAGGCTTATGATGATTTGTTAGGCAGACGAAAGAAACCGGCTTTGGGGTATGCTATATTGCTTCTATTGCTAAGTATGAAGCGTGATATGAAAGCCCCGAATATTCCAGAAGAGAATCTCCAGGGCATCCAGAAAGGGAAACACGGGTATGCTTCCGTTCTCACTTGTTTTCTTCTTTCGGTTTTCAATGTTGCTTTTAGCACCAAATTTCGCATTCAACAAGACCTTCTCAGGTTAATGTTGCAAGCTCTTTGTGATGTGTAAAACACTTTCATAGGAGGACATGTGGCCCTGCAAGACGATCCACCAAAGGACAATGGACGGCCGAAGAGGTGGGTTCCTCTGTCTTTTTTTTTGTTGCTGTCTATCTGATTCTTGCATGCTTCATTTATTGTGAATCAGGCAAGTTTTTAATCACAAGTGTATCTTGGAACAATAGCTTGAGCGTAATCAGTTGGTTGTATCACACCCTATCGTTGCTTTGTACAGTTAGCTATCCTTTGCTTGTACTGAAGATTTGCCTCTATGAAATTTTCTGTTAGATTAATTCTGTTTTTCGTGGATCAGGACGAAGTCTTGTGCAAAGCTGTAGAGCGTTTTCAAGGCAAGAACTGGAAGAAGATAGGTAAGTCAAGTGGCAAATTCTGATTCCTTCTTGTCCTACTTTTATTTTCCCACGTATTTAAAGATCATATCAATACTCTTCTGCCGCACTTATTTAGTTATTTGTAGTCTTTAATAAGAATGATGAAGGCAATGTGTGATTTTATTTGTTTCACCTTTTCAGCTGAATGTTTTAAGGATCGGACTGATGTCCAGTGTCTTCATAGATGGCAAAAGGTCTTGAACCCAGAGCTTGTGAAAGGGCCGTGGTCAAAAGAGGTGATTTTCTAAATGTTGTGAATTGCTTTATATGCTTTACTCAACTTTTCCCAGCGTGGTGTTTGTTTGAGTGTCGTACATTTTAATATCTGTAATGTGTTTCATGACATCTTATCTTTCCATATTTCCCAAGGAGGATACGACAATAATTGCTCTGGTAGAAAAATATGGGCCAAAGAAATGGTCTACTATTTCTCAGCATTTACCTGGGCGCATAGGAAAGCAATGTAGGGAAAGGTATTCGCATAATCTCTACTTGCTTTCCAATGAAATGGCCTTTTTTTTACTACGCTTCTTACTGTGGGTTGTGCTTGGATACATATGAACGATATTGTGGCTGGTGCAGGTGGCATAACCATCTTAACCCTGGCATTAATAAAAATGCATGGACCCAGGAAGAGGAACTGACTCTTATTCGTGCACATCAAATTTATGGGAATAAATGGGCAGAGCTAATGAAATTTTTGCCAGGAAGGTAAATATGTCTTTTCCATGCGTCGTAGTATGACAGAATTTGTGTAACATGTGTCCTGAAAATTTGGTGGTATCTTATGCTTCTTCCGATGGAAGAAAAAGTTTTGCCGCTGATGATTATGGTCTATCCGTCCTTCTTTGGTCATTTGCTTATTTGTTCTTATGTTTCCATAGGTCAGATAATTCAATAAAAAATCACTGGAACAGCTCAGTTAAGAAGAAGTTGGATTCCTACTATGCATCAGGTCTTTTAGATCAGTTTCAAAGCTCGCCACTCATTGCCCTTCAGAACAAACCTATCGCTTCGCCTTCCTCGTGGATGCACAGCAGTGGAGATGAAGGCAATTTCAGGCCAGGGACTGATGCTGAAGAATCAGAATGCAGCCAAGCTTCAACTGTTTTCAGTTGTTCACAGTCGAACAATGATTTACTAGATGAGGTTAAACCTGCAAATGAAGAATTCTACATTCCTGAATTGCCTTCAGGAACAGAGCAGCAAATCTCAAACTCAGCGTCTCATGCAGAATCGTACTACCCTTCCTTTGAAGATGTCAAAATTGCTGTCCCCGAAATTTCTTGTGAAGCAGAATCCTCAAAGAAGTTGCAGAATCATAACTGTTCTCACGAGGTTAGAACTACCACAGCTAAAGAGGATCAATTGCTGAATGTATCTAATGATTCTAAACAGGACCTCGATCTAGACTGTCCTCAGTTATTGACCCATAACATGGACGTAGATGGAAAAAGTGAAACACCCCAAGCTTTCGAAAGTTCAGTCAGATTAAGTGATCAACCTTCTTTACCAAACTCGGACACAGGTATTCATCCACAGCCTCAAACTTTGATCACGGACGAGGAGTGTTGTAGGGTTCTTTTCCCAAATACCGCGAAAGATAGCGGTGCGTCTTTTGGTGAGCAAGGTCAGAATATGATTGACCCTCAAAAAGGCAAAGGAGTTCTTTGTTCCCGGTCTGCAGAAACCCATGCTCATGAAACTGGAAACATTCCAGCTTTATCCTGGCATCCTTCAAATTCTGAGGGTCTGGCTGTTCAAGGTTGTCACCTTCTTGGAGCTACTGCATTAGAACGTAAAACTGATGGACATGTAACTTCCCGTGGCAATGATGATAATGATGGTATCCCAGAACAGCAGGAGCTGTCATATATTCCCAAGGATTCTTTGAAGCTAGTACCCCTGAATAGTTTTTCTTCTCCTTCTAGAGTGAACAAGATTTATTTTCCTATTGATGATAAGCCAGCTGAAAAAGACAAAGGATCTCTTTGTTATGAACCTCCTCGTTTTCCAAGTGCAGATATTCCTTTCTTCAGCTGTGATCTTGTACCATCAAATAGTGACTTACGGCAAGAGTACAGTCCCTTTGGTATCCGCCAGTTGATGATTTCTTCGATGAATTGTACAACTCCATTAAGGTTATGGGATTCACCACGTCACGATGGGAGCCCTGATGTCATGCTTAAAGATGCTTCCAAAAGTTTTAGCGGTGCACCATCCATCTTAAAGAAGCGGCATCAGGACTTGCTGTCACCTGTGCTTGATAGAAGAAATGAAAAAAGGCTTAAAAGAGCTGAGGCTTCCTCCTTGGCTAAAGATTTTTCACGCTTAGATGTTATGATTGATGATGGAGATGACTGCAAGTCCTCTCATCAGTCAGAATTTCCTGAAAATAAAAATAGATGCGACTCCCCTTCCGAAGCCAGAGATACTAAGGATTCTGCTTCAGGTCGGTCAGATCAAGAAATGACTCATATAGGTGGAAACCCAAAGGAAACTACTTCTATGACAAATGAAAAAGGATGTAATGACGGTGGAGCTTCAGCTAATATTGTAAGTCCGTCTTTTTACTCTATATGCTTTAACGTGCACTGTATGGTATACATTTATCGAGTCCAATTTTTTGAAATCGCTTCTTGTGGGAACATGCCAATCTAGTTTGCTCAAACACTTTGCATCTAGTTATTTGAGCTGTCTTTGTCAAGGATCTTAGTTTTATCGCTGGTGCTAATTCTCCAATAATGTAACCTTAAAAGCTTTAATCTCTAGATCTCTTTCTTTCCTTTGCACCAGGAGCAAGAAACTCTTAGAAGTTTGGTTGATCATAATGATGTTGAGATGCAACTGAGTTCTCCTGATAAAACTGGAGCTAGACCAGATAACAAAGTGAATACAAGTGCGAATGATCCATCAAACCAACACAAAAAGTCATTACGTACTATCCCAAGTGGAGGAATCTCATCAGAACCTCCATGCAGTGCAGACTCTATTCCTTTATCATTAATCGCAGGAAATAAAACCAACACTGCAGAGAGTATTGTTGACATTGAAAACTTCAGCATGTAAGTTTTACTTTTCCTCTGTATGTGTCTGATACTTGATTTTTCTATTGAATAATATTTTTCTGTATTCTAATTTGTCTTGGTTTCACTCATTTTCCAGATTTGATGGAACTCCGTTCAAAAAACTACTTGATACCCCATCACCATGGAAATCCCCCTTGCTCTTTGGTTCTTTCTTGCAGAGTCCAAAGTTGCCTCCAGAAATTACATTTGAGGTAAAGTGAGATGAAATAACTATGAATGAAACTAGTTTCTGGATACTCTACTTGTTGTTTTAGATTGAAGCGCCTGTTGATGGACAAATATTCTTTGTTGTTATTTTTTTTAATTTCCAGGATATTGGGTGCTTTATGAGTCCGGGAGAGAGAAGTTATGATGCCATAGGACTGATGAAGCACTTGAGTGAACACACAGCTACGGCATATGCAGATGCTTTGGAAGTTTTGGGTAATGACACACCTGAATCGATACTCAAGAAGAGACAACTGAGCAAATCTATTCAAGGGAAAGAAAACTGGCCTCGCGATCAGCTGGAAAACCGTTCCCAGGTAGCAGCTTCAACTGTCACATAATATATCTTACAAACTCTTAATAAGTATGGTGGAACCGAGAAACAATGCCACAGAAGAGACTTGATTAACGAGAGGAGTCTCCAAACTCTCGACCATTGCCCAAACCAATACCCTAGGAAACAAATCAGAATCCCCTTCCCTGCTCCACCCCTAGGCTAGTTACAAGAAAAGCTTATCAAACTCTCTTCTTCTGTTGTTGAAATTGAATCTTGAGCTTGGTTAGAAGCAAGAGGTGTAATAACAGTCTTGGTTTATAAAGTTGACTTACGGTGAACCAGTTGTGTGTGGAAATGCAGGTGGAGCGTCGAGCGTTGGACTTCAGCGACTGCGGGACACCAGGGAAAGCAAATGTATCATCGGTTTCTCCAGGCGGCTACTCGAGCCCATCATCTTACCTTTTGAAGAGTTGCAGATAGAGAAAGCTGCTTTTGTTCATAAGAGCTCCTCAAAGGGACATTTATTCTCTCAGCCTTCAATTTTTTTTGATCCCATATGTGATATGTGTATGTCTTATTTCCACCCCCTCTTTATGTCTAATTTTCTTGTTTTTAAATGTGTAGATCTTTCAACTCTGGACATGATACAATTGATTAAATAGCGAAAATGTTACTTGTTCTCAGGAAATTAACTTTTAAATTCCATGAATGAGTTTCAAACACACAGATCTGGACCTGCAACTCCCATGAAAGTCAGCTCTTTCAGCTTATCCAGCAAGCAAGTGATGAACAAAGTTATATAAAATTTGAATGGGAAATTCTAGTCTGTTTGAAATTTTGCAACAAAAACCTTAAAAGCCAAGTAACTACATCCGTTATGAGAATCCTACAGCTCCGTCTCCTACGAAGAAGAAGAAGATGACAAATCTTAGAGCTCATCGTCTGTTCCATCCGCCATCATTTCCATCGTCTTGTTTTTTAGACGGGAAGATATATATTCTGCAACTCATATTTCTTACTAATTTTGCTTTCAACATTCTATTTTCGTATTTAACTCTACCAGGATAAGAGCAAGAAGATCTTATCCTGCTGACAATGTTCTAAGAACTTTGTTGACAATGTTCTAAGAACTTTTCACAATATTCAGATGTGATATTTTGGATTCGTAAAACCAATATAAACCGTCTCAGTTCTGATAGCATAACATCAATTTCTATAGTTTTGACATTATGGAGACGCAGACCTTTGATAATGCGTTTGATATATTAACAAAAAAAGATTGTTGTTGTACTACGGTCAAAATGTACTGTTAGGCCTAGACTCCAACTTCTACTATATTCCGAAAACAACAAATGTAACCGATCAAAACCGACCGTCAACTGCTCAAAAGACAGAACCAAACCCCCAATTTCAATGATCCTAAGTCCTAACCGCTCTTCCGGATCCAATCTTCTCACGATCCGCCCACAAAACAACATCAGCAAAAAGCAGAGACACAGAGAGAAACCCCAGAATCACCGAGCCAACAATTTCGTGAGCCCAATCTCTGAAGCAACCCATCCTTGGAGGCTTACGAAACAATTTCTTCTTTCCAAAAATCAAGATCTTTGCCTACTAGAAAGAGTATGAGTTACATTGGGCACTTCATTGTAAAACTCAGGTTCGTCTTCATCATCAGATGATAACAAAGATGGACCCATCCATGCTTTAAACCCCTCGTTCACTCGTCTTTCAACATCTGGTGTGAATTCCAAAGGATTGGCTTCAAGCATCTCCAAGCCCTGATGGTTGTTTCTGTTCCCAAACTCTCCTTCGTCAATAGTTAAAGCAGCTCTTCTTCTAAGGAAGAAAGCAGTTCCAGCATACAAGATTACCAAACCCCATGAAGATATCTCGTAGCACCAGAACAATGGCACAGAACAGCTGCTTCCTAGCGTCAGGAGGCTTGAGCCGAGAAATATAGCCAGGAGACCATAGATGATAGCAAACACAACATTTAGAATTGATAGACAACGAACCCCACCTGTGAATTTATTAGTCAGGATAAACAAGATCAATAACCTATTTGAGGTCCAAGCTTACTGATGCGGAACCCCGAAGAGGCCAGATTCTCAAAGGTGGAAACATCATTATTAATAGCAGATGAAACAGGATAATACATCATAAAGTTTACAAGAAAAATAATTGGTGCTGAAAAGGAATGATGAATCTATTGCACGCACGCATGGAATATACAAAACGTATAGTATATGGAAACCCGAATACATGTTAATGAGAGAGAAGAGAGTGAGTATACCTCTTCTTGAAGCACAGTAGTTATTTTCAACGACTTTTAGAAACTCATGACGGTGAGGAGCGGAATAAGCCACAAATATTCCTGCAGTATTGCAACACCATAACGAGAAAATAAGAAGACGACATACCAGACCTTTATGAAGAGATTATCAAAAGACAACAAAAAGGGAAATTTTGTAGAGAGGATTAGCCATTAGGCTAATAAAGCGCATTTAACAACGTTTCAATGTTGTTAGAGTCACTTGTTAATCATTCAACTCAAAAGTAAGAAGAACCTTTGAAACTTAGAGAAACAGAACTTAGAAGGGCAGCCAAATGAAAATAAAACGTAGCCAAACACTTATCTTATAAGCTTTAGTAAACCTCTTTCTCTAAAGGGAAGAAATTAGACCAACCAATTCCCTTACATAGAAAATCTAATCTAACCAAAATCTACCAGAGGAGTTAACTGCAAAGTCCAGTTGTGAATACCAAATTGCTGACCCCTAAACCCCAATAAACCTGAAGCAAGAACTAGACCTGTCACAGCAATCATTCAGACGCTCACCTGCTACAAGATAAACAGATGATACAAGGAAGATTATGGTCGACGGGACGAAAACGACCATCCAGTAGAAATCCACAGTTTCTTGATCCGTCAAGTAAAAAGCACCCGGAAACAGATCCGAGTCACGAGCTTTGTCATAGATAGGCAAAGGCTGGAGCTTCATATCGCTGCAGAATGGCCTCTTCAGAACATTCGAAGGAAAGACGATTTTCAAGCTGACGATCGTGCAAGTGAAGATGACAAAGCAAAGGAAAGCCACGGCCGACGTTAGTGTGGGCCTCTGAAGCTTAATCCAGGCTTTATCNAAACCCCATGAAGATATCTCGTAGCACCAGAACAATGGCACAGAACAGCTGCTTCCTAGCGTCAGGAGGCTTGAGCCGAGAAATATAGCCAGGAGACCATAGATGATAGCAAACACAGCATTTAGAATTGATAGACAACGAACCCCACCTGTGAATTTATTAGTCAGGATAAACAAGATCAATAACCTATTTGGAAAAAATACAAAACATATATATGGAAAGCCCGATACACGTTAATGAGAGAGAAGAGAGTATACCTCTTCTTGAAGCACAGTAGTTATTTTCAACGACTTTTAGAAACTCATGACGGTGAGGAGCGGAATAAGCCACAAAAACTCCTGCAGTATTGCAACACCATAACGAGAAAATAAGAAGGCGACATACCAGACCTTTATGAAGAGATTATCAAAAGACAAGAAAAAGGAAAATTTTGTAGAGAGGTTTAGCCATTTTTAGGCTAATAAAGCATTTAACAACGTTTCAATGTTGATAGAGTCACTTGTTAATCATTCAACTCAAAAGTAAGAACCTAGAGAAATAGAACTTAGAAGGGCAGCCAACTGCAAATAAAACGTAGCCAAACACTTATCTTAAGCTTTAGTAAACCTCTAAAGGGAAGAAATTAGACCAACCAATTCCCTTACATAGAAAATCTAATCTAACAAAAATCTACCAGAGGAATTAACTGCAAAGTCCAGTTGTGAATACCAAATTGCTGACCCCTAAACCCCAATAAACCTGAAGCAAGAACTAGACCTGTCTCAGCAATCATTCAGACGCTCACCTGCTACAAGATAAACAGATGATACAAGGAAGATTATGGTCGACGGGACGAAAACGACCATCCAGTAGAAATCCACAGTTTCTTGATCCGTCAAGTAAAAAGCACCCGGAAACAGATCCGAGTCACGAGCTTTGTCATAGATAGGCAAAGGCTGGAGCTTCATATCGCTGCAGAATGGCCTCTTCAGAACATTCGAAGGAAAGACGATTTTCAAGCTGACGATCGTGCAAGTGAAGATGACAAAGCAAAGGAAAGCCACGGCCGACGTTAGTGTGGGCCTCTGAAGCTTAATCCAGGCTTTATCTTCCTCCCTAAGGCTCTCATACTCCTGTTTTGGCATAAACGCCTGACGCAGCGCGTCTCCGATGATCGCCATTGAAGGAGTAGAAAAAACAAAGAGAAGCCCTAATAGACAACCGATTAAAAAACCCTTTCAACTGGCTGTTTCCTTGATTCCCGAAGAAATCAAGCTACGATTTTTTTTCCGAATTTGATCAGAAACTCTAGATCTCAAGCTTGAAGAAGAATCAATGGAACGGAGGTGGAGCACGAGTCGAGAAATGAGGGAAAAGAAAGAAGAAGAAGAAGAAGAAGAAGAAGGTGATGGCAGAAACAAATAGGCGCGTGTAAAGCGATACGGCAACTGCCGTCGGGCGTGGAAATAATTACGGATAGACCCCAAATCTTTTGTCAAATGTGACAGATTGTTTTCTTTTTATGGGAATTGCTTTATATGCTTTACTCAAACTTTTCTCAGCGTGGTTGTTTGATTTTAATATCTGTAATGTGTTTCATGACATCTTATCTTTCCACATTTTCGAAGAGGAGGATATGAAGTTGAGTAAAGCATATAAAGCAATTCACAACATTTAGAAAAATATGGGCCAAAGAAACGGTATAGTATTTCTCAGCATTTACCGAAAGCAATGTACTACGTAGGGAAAGGTATGCGCATAATTTCTCCTATATTCCGAAAATAACATATGTAAACTGATAAAAAACCGACCATCAACTGCTCAAAAGACAGAACCAAACCCCCAATTTCGATGATCCTAACCGCTCTGATTTATCTTCCAGATCCAATCTTCTCACCGAGCCAACAATTTGGTGAGCCCAATCTCTGAAGCAACCCATCTTTGGAGGTTTTATCGAAACAATTTCTTCTTTCCAAAATTCAACATCTTTGCCTACTAGAAGATGGACCCATCCATGCTTTTTAAACCCACTCTGTTAGTGAAGCCACTTTGGTCCACTAGTTAAACAAAAATTTAATGTTTTTATATCATGTATAAAGTTCGATTTTCATAATTTACGAATTATTGCATATTACTAGAAACAAACAATTTATTTCAAAAATTCAAAATTTCGTTTGTCATAGTTCTATGTGTCAAAGACAAAATTAAGAATCGTAATTCGTAAGTGTGATGCAGATAAAAAAAAAAAACTATTCAAAAAAACATATACTGTTCTGATATGGTGACCGTCCGATTCAATTGGTCTTCCAAACCAACGGTCCGATGAAAAGCAAGACCATGAATTGGTGTAACTATCAAACACAACTAGGAACACGTGGCTATGATTTAGAGGATATTCGAATTTGTTATTCGTTTTTCTCCAATTTTTTTTTTTTCCCTAATTCTTGAAAATATTAAAAAAAAATTTCCGAAAATTAATCATAGAGAAAAGGAAAAAAAAAACAATTCTACAAGAGAGGAGAGAGGGCGTGAATTCCTGAGCGAGAGATTCTTCGCCGGAGTATTCTCTTGCGTGATCTTACGGCTGCTTTCCTCTTCCCCCCGAAGAAGCTTGTTCGTAGGTTGGGAAATTCGTCTTTCTCTTCCCGTCGGAGGTTTTTGTTTTTGGGGTCAAAGCGAAGATGGTGAACGCTATGGTGGAGAGAGCGACGAGCGAGATGCTGATCGGACCGGATTGGGCTATGAACCTCGAGATCTGTGACATGCTCAATAGCGATCCTGCGTAGGCTGCCTCTACTCCGTCGGATTTTGATTTTGATTTTTTTTTATCTCCTGCTTTCTCTACCTTTGTTTTCTTCCTCGTGTCTTAAGTTTTCGATCAGTCTCCTGAAAAATATTGAACTGTCCATGCCGATTTGAATCTGTGATGGGTTCAGTAAGAGACTTGACACTAAGATGGAAAGCGAATTTCTTAGTTCTGGAGAAGCAGATAGCAGAATTAGATTTCTTTGTTTCTTTTGAGCAATTGGAATACTTGTGACTTACTGTTTGCCTAATTTTGGCCAAGGTTCAAGAAAAACACAGAATTTTTATTAGGCGTTAAGGGTTTTTGTTGATGTGCATATAGGCTTCATTGCTGAATTCTAACTTTCTTATAGTAGTCATGGTTAGTGTTTGCTTTCTGTATAGTTAACAGTTGAAGAAGAAGTATTTCTTGATATACGAGATTTTTTTCTGTTTATGGTTGTCTCGGTTCACAGCTGATTAAAATCTGCAGTAGCTCATGGAACCAAATGTAGTCATCATATATAGGGTTTTATTGTAGAAGCTGCGAAGATTCGTTTATACGCTTTATCATTGGAAGAAGCAGATCTCAGAGTTACATAATTGATTTGACTCACCCTACGGATCCTACATGATTTCTGAAACTAGTTGCTGCTTTGCAGGCAAGCAAAAGATGTTGTGAAAGGCATAAAAAAACGGATTGGTAGCAGGAATCCAAAAGCTCAACTTCTTGCCTTAACAGTGAGCTCCAAGATAATTGTCTCCTTCTTTTTATTTTCCTTCATGGTTATTCATCGAAATCAGTTTTGCTTAGTTAACTGTGCATTTGGATAGCTTGTTTGTTTTAGTTACACATATAGCTTCATTCCAAATGTCTAAAGTATCCATGGGCAGTTGTCTCTTAATCAGTGCAAGTTGACATGGCAGAGATTACTTGTTCATGATAAATGTCGTTTAGGAAGCACATCAGACCTCACTAGAGTTAATTTTGCTCCTATTTTTTGTACTAGTGTACATGAGCAGTTTGCGACGTACAAGTTGCCTAACATGAATGATATGCTGATACATTATGTTCACATCATTTTATGTCTCGTTTGTTTTGCAATGATAGTTGTATTTTAACTCATCATGCATTTGTTATGTTTTAGCTGCTTGAGACGATAGTGAAGAACTGTGGTGACATGGTTCATATGCATGTGGCCGAGAAGGGTGTTATTCATGAGATGGTCCGGATAGTTAAGAAGAAGGTAAGGTTTTTCCATTTTGGTCTTGTCGGGAAAAGTTATCTCTGTATCTCTCTCTAATTCAAGGTAACTATTGATGCTCATAGCCGGACTTCCATGTCAAAGAGAAGATCCTTGTCCTTATCGATACATGGCAAGAGGCCTTTGGTGGCCCTAGGGCAAGATATCCACAATACTATGCAGGATACCAGGAATTGTTGGTAGGTCTACAGAAATGGTTGTTTGATATAGTTCCTTCAGTAAAGTTTTGCTTCTGACTCTGGATGTCCATATGTCTCATACTGAAGTCGTCTTAAATCCTTTTGTGAGTTCTGATATTCTTCCACTACTCTTTCCTAACCACTATTGCTGACCCCTGTCTCTTTCAGCGTGCTGGGGCTGTTTTCCCTCAGAGATCAGAGAGATCAGCTCCTGTGTTCACACCTCCACAAACACAGCCTTTGACGTCTTACCCTCCAAATCTTCGTAATGCTGGACCTACTACTGATATGCCTGAATCTTCAGGAGAGCCAGAATTTCCGACACTGAGGTAAATATCTTCTATTGAAACTCCGCTGTTTTAAGTTAATGAATTTTTAACAAAAGCATGGAATATTTTGTTGGGCCAATTTCAACGTCCTCGAGTTATCTTACAAATTTTCTTACTATAGGTTTAGCTACTTTTTGGTCTGAGGAAATGTATTAGCAGAAAGCAACCCTAGTAGGAAGCCTAAATATAGGGGTGAATCAAAGTTGAGACGTGATTAGAATCAAGGAAATTATTATTATTATGTAACTTCTCGTTAGTTTTTGCAAAACACATGTGTAGTAATGAAGTTTCAAAATATTTCTTGTAGGACTTATTAGGAATGTACGTTAGGGTCCGCAAGTGTTAACTTTGCATCTCTTTGCTTCCTTGATATAGGACTTAATCGTATGCCTTTGTTTCTCAGGATCTATTGCTTCTCGAATGTTTATTCTCAAATTTCTTTTTCAGTTTGTCGGAGATTCAAAATGCAAAAGGTATAATGGATGTGCTTGCGGAAATGCTGAGTGCATTAGAGCCGGGAAACAAGGAGGTAACACGATTTAGTTGCAGAGAAATAACTACCTGTTTGCCAGTGTTGGCTATAGTGCAAAATATACTAGAATAAGACCGACAGTTTCGGAATTGTTCTTGGACATTGCAATTGTGGAATTTCATTATTTTTGCTTTCTAGATAATTATCTCAGGACGAGGATCCTTCTTTTTTTTGGATTTCCGTAGGACCTTAAACAGGAGGTGATGGTCGATCTGGTGGAGCAGTGTCGTACATACAAACAAAGAGTGGTACACCTAGTCAACTCAACTTCGTAAGAGCTCTTTCTTTTCTTCTCCAGTTACATGTAGTTATCTCTTTCATGTCGCATATTAGTTATATTTCTTTGAGTGCATTACCCCTAGGTGCAGCTGCAACAAAATTCTTTTTGATGCACGCGTAAATGATACCAAACTCCTTCAGTGTGAAATTCCATGGTAACTCAATTGATTTTGGGAGAGACACGGGTGATGTGTGTTTGAAGACCCAAATTTCCAGGTCTACTTAAGTAAATAAAGCAACCATAGTTGGGTCTTCTATTTAATTTTTCTAACCAGGAGTTATAGCTGGTTAGGTTCTGTGTTTATATTGAAAAGCATATAGAGACTGGGGGAGCATTCATGTTTATCTTGGTTTTGGTTTACGTAAGAGGGAGGGAAGAGAACATTATTAAGAATATCTCAATTCATAGTTTTCTGAGTTATTTAAATACTTTACGTTTCAAATGTATCATGTGGAATAATCCACTTGACGATAATTGCATTCATGCTCCAGAGCTCAGGTTTCTTTGTGCTCTTCCTTACCTCACAACTTTGTTATCTAGGGACGAGTCTCTGTTATGTCAAGGTCTGGCGTTGAATGATGACTTGCAGCGGGTCTTAACCAGTTATGAAGCAATATCTTCTGGAACTCGTGGAACTTCTGTTCTAATCGAGAAGCCCAAGTCGGAGACAGGAAACTCCCTTGTAGATGTTGATGGTCCACTTATTGATACTGGGGGCAGCAGTGATCAGACAAACGGGTACGTAAGACCAAACATTACAGTCATGCACTCAAGAATTTTGGATAAAATCCCCTGTTTTTGGACACGGGTTTCCAATCTTAGCTGCAAGATTGAGCCGTATATATGGCTTACACGTAGGAATTATTACAATCTTGGATGCGAAAACTACTAGTTACTGATGAAGATGAGAGTAAATTTATTACCATTATTATGTAAACGGTGTTGATCTGTCTCTTAACTTACCAAGTAAAACTGGGGTTTCGGACCAAGTGACCTGGTAAAAGTTTTTTTTATCTTAATAAATAGCTTCTCAGTTGTACTATGTTCATCATTTTCGCAGAGCTACATCAAGTTCTGGTAACGGGGTTCTAAATCAGTTGGCCCTCCCTGCACCACCTGTAACTAATGGTTCAGCCAATTCTAAAATAGACCTCCTCAGTGGCGATGATCTTGCCCTTGTTCCTGTTGGACCTCCGCAACCAGCAAGTCCGGTCGCATCAGATCAAAACGCACTTGCCCTTATCGATATGTTCTCAGACAATACTAATAGTTCAAGTCCTGCAACTGCTCCAACTGGCAATTCAGCTCCCCAGAGTAGTCCTTTGAATCCTCAACCACACCAGCAACCAAATAATCAAGCTGGAGAAGCTGGATTACAACAGTCCAATGGATTTACTCCTCAAATGGGTTATTCGCAGTTTGAGCAGCCATCATACGGGCAAGGGGCCTCTTCTCCCTGGAATAGTCAGCCTGCAGAGCAGTTGCAACAACCACAGCAGCCATCTTATGGTAATATATCTGAGTTTGAATTGCAAAACTTTAACTTTTGAGACATTTCACTCTTTCGGTCCTTATTTGTTCTGGTTGTGGTAATTTTGTCATGCGAAGAAGGTGCCCAAGACAGTATGGCATTTCCACCTCCCCCATGGGAAGCTCAGCATCAAGACTTCAGTCCCACTGTGGAGTCAGGAAGTCCGTTTTCTTCTCAAATGCATCCGACACAAGTCGCCTTCACACATGCTCAACCATATCCTCAAATGCCCCAAACGGTCCAACCGGTTAACAACAACATTTCTTACCCTCAAATGCCCCAAACTAGCCAACCGGTTAACAACAGCCCATATCCTCAAATGCCGCAGACCGGCAGCGGTATGTACATGCAACATCCAATGCCAAACCAAACCAATCAAGCTCTAGGGCAAGGCTATCCACCCCAACAACAGCAGCAGCAGCAGCAGATGATGATGGCTCAGTTCTATGCCCAACAGCAACAACAACAACAACAACAACAGCAACAGGGGTATGGAAACCAGATGGGAGGATACGGATATGGCTATAATCAACAGCAACAAGGAAGCAGCCCGTATCTGGACCAGCAAATGTACGGTTTGTCCATCAGAGACCAGGCTCCCCATCAGGTACCATCATCATCATCATCTGCCACGTCTTATCTTCCTCCTATGAAACCTAAGAATAAACCAGAGGATAAGCTATTTGGGGATCTCGTTGACATCTCCAAATTCAAGCCTACTACAAAACCGACTTCCGGAAGAGCTGGCACCATGTGAAAAATCCTCCATCGATCCATGATTTCTGAGTATTCATCTCCTCTATCCTCTGTTTTCTTTACTCAGCTAACTCTCTTTCTTTTTTTTCTGTTTTTTTTTAAAAAAAAAAAGCTTTGATCAATTGATTTGACCCTCTTGGGAGATACATACATATATATTATCTATATGTTATCTTCTTCCTTGCTTACAATTTGCCGTTGATTATGACCGGTAATGGATTTGTATATTTTCTTGTAGAGAAAGAAAAACTGGAAAATCTTTTGTTGAGAACTCAGCGATTTGCGGTTTGTCTAAAGATTCTATTTTAGGGGACCTTTTAATCACATTTGGTTTTCAGACATTTTATTTCTTTCCATTGGCAATAAGTTTTTATATGTCTGTTTTGGGACATCCATATAATCTCACTCGAACCTCGATGATTTCAAAAACTAAAACGTAGCGAGACACGTTTTTTCCGATATTTTGCGTAGAACTATGACTTGTTAACGACGGAAGCCAGTCGAACACATGCTTTTTTAAGGTGATACTAGTTAAACTGAGACGAACAAACAAAACAACCGAGTCTTGAGTCCAAAATGAAGCGAAGTTTATAAACTATTTAAATATAAGTACGAAACACTTCGACGGATAGTCAACATGTTCGAGTGGTTAAGGAGACAGACTCGAAATCTGTTGGGCTCTGCCTGCGCAGGTTCGAATCCTGCTGTTGACGAGTTTTAGATTTTTAAGAAGAAGTTCGAGTATCTTATTATAAGAGACACAGATCTTTTTCTTATTTTGTCAGGTACATTAGGATAAATCTTTTAAATTTTTAACACAAGTAATATTAGCAACGGGATTTATTAGCTTATTTAGGAGTTTGCCTGTCACATAAGCACTTAGGACGTGTCCTCTTCCTCTCTGCATGTTTGATAAATTTTGTCCGTTATTTCCAGATTCTTTGCATTTCTTCTTTCCGGTACTGAATCTGGTCTTCAACTATGGAGACCCGGAGCTTGGTTGTATCTATGAACACTAATTTCTCTTCCTTTGACCTCTCTCGGCCTCTATCTCCTCTCACTCGCTCACTCGTTCCGTTCCGATCGTCTAAACTAGGGCCTTCTAGGGTTTCGGCGTCGATCTCTACGCCCAACAGTGAAACTTCTTCCTCCGGCCATGCGATTGACACCGGCAAGGATGCGGCTATCTCTGTGAAACCTGTTTACGTCCCGACGCCGCCCAATCGCGACCTCCGGACTCCCCACAGTGGGTAAATTGATCCATTCCATCTCTTATCTAGTTTGTTTCAACTTCCAATTTTTGTTTCTGGTTTAGTTTTTTCCGGTTTAATTGGGTTTTTCTGTGTGTGTCGATTTGCATGTTCTTGTTATCATCACTGTGAGTTTGTGATTTGAATATTGGTCCGTCCTTGGGTCTCTTGCCATTGAAAGACTAACTGTGAATTGAATTATCGAAAACGGTAATTGAGACCTCTTCATAAGATACTTTTTTTTTTATTTATAATGGTTGGTTTAAAAAACACAGATACCATTTCGATGGAACAGCAAGGAAGTTCTTCGAGGGATGGTATTTCAGGGTTTCGATCCCAGAGAAGAGGGAGAGTTTTTGCTTTATGTATTCTGTGGAGAACCCAGCCTTTCGGAAGAGATTGTCACCATTGGAGGTGGCTCTATATGGACCCAGATTCACTGGTGTCGGAGCCCAGATTCTCGGAGCTAATGATAAATATATATGCCAATACACCCCAGAGTCTCAGAACTTCTGGGGAGGTAACTTCATCATTCTTAATGCTGTTTCATGAGATTAACTAGTCAAATCCGAGTCTTGTTTCTACTTCTACTTCTACTTCTACTTCTACTTCTTATGTTTGTTATTGATGTGAAAGATTCCAAGTCTTATCTGAAGTTTGGTGCTCTTTTCGTTAACATAAATTAGTTTACATGACTTTAAAGATTCCTTACTTAAACATTTTACTCATGCATAGATAGACATGAGCTAGTTTTGGGGAATACTTTCAGTGCTGTGCCAGGCGCAAGGTCTCCAAACAAGGAGGTTCCACCAGAGGTACAGAAAAATATATATCCCTGTTCTTCCTCCTCCCTCGTTTGGTTACTCTGTTATAAGTCAAATATATTTCTCATTATATCCGCTCTGTCACCAAATACTCAGTTATTTGAATAGGCATTGGCATGATAGTGACTTCTACTTGTAGGAATTCTCAAGTTTTTGTTACTCTTATAATTGTCTTCAGTGTTTATCTGAAAAAACATGGCTTTTGATTGTAGGAATTCAACAGAAGAGTGTCAGAAGGGTTCCAAGTTACCCCATTTTGGCATCAAGGTCACATTTGCGACGATGGCAGGTAATTATCTGATTCTATGCACAGCTATATTTCATTATCTTTAAAATAATACTTGATGCCTCCTAATACAAGAGTAGAATTGCTTGTGAGGAAATATTTTGTTTAGTCTTGAGTAACCGGCAATGCAACTGTTTCTTTGGTATCTTAGGCATCTTTTTTAGATCACACAACTCACCTACAAAGCTTGCTTCAGTTGGTCATGATTCATGTTTCCTAATGTAACCAAAATTCTGTCAGAAGTTAATCGTGGATATGCTCAAAATTGTCATGCACGGTAAATAAAGGATGCGTGCTACCATTCTCAGATGTTTGGATTAGTTTGGCATAATACGAACTCTCTGATTTATGTTAAATTTTCTGTTTTTAAATCTGAATTGACTTGTTTTGGCAGGACTGACTACGTGGAAACTGTGAAATCCGCTCGGTGGGAGTATAGTACCCGTCCTGTTTTTGGTTGGGGTGATGTTGGGGCCAAACAGAAGTCTACTGCAGGCTGGCCTGCTGCTTTTCCTGTATTTGAGCCTCATTGGCAGATATGCATGGCAGGAGGCCTTTCAACAGGTCTGAGCTTTGCTTAATCGACTAAATTTAGTAAAAGATACGGTTAAGTTTACTTGCCTTCTGCGAACAAAATATGAAGAAATAAATCATCCACTTTCTTACTTATCCTCTCTTCATCGTAATTGCATGGGCAGAAAAAACTGCTATTTTAGATCTTATATTTTATCTCTTGAATGTGCAGGGTGGATAGAATGGGGTGGTGAAAGGTTTGAGTTTCGGGATGCACCTTCTTATTCAGAAAAGAATTGGGGCGGAGGCTTCCCTAGAAAATGGTTTTGGGTAAACATTTTCATCCATGTGCTACATTTTGTTGTTGGAAACATTAGGCATCGCGTTGGATGCTGCACCCATCTGTGTTAGCTATACATACACATGTATTACACTTTGAACTCCTGTTCGATAGCTTTATTAGTCGGTGTCTCTTTACAGGTCCAGTGTAATGTATTTGAAGGGGCAAAAGGAGAAGTTGCTTTGACCGCAGCTGGCGGGTTGAGGCAATTGCCCGGATTGACTGAGACCTATGAAAATGCTGCACTGGTATGCA
This sequence comes from Alliaria petiolata, assembly GCA_020283515.1. NCBI lineage: Eukaryota > Viridiplantae > Streptophyta > Magnoliopsida > Brassicales > Brassicaceae > Alliaria > Alliaria petiolata. Next base: position 74,100,696 of record JAHZTW010000004.1, on the reverse strand, counting down.
CTAATTAAGATCGTCTTAAGAAATGACTGCGAAGAAACATTGTTAGAAGGCAAGTAGATTAAAAATCTCTGATCCCTTGTAAACTGTGCAGATTTGTGTACACTATGATGGGAAATTGTACGAGTTTGTTCCGTGGAATGGTGTTGTTAGATGGGAAATGTCTTCATGGGGTTATTGGTATATGACTGCAGAGAATGAAACCCATATGGTAATATTTTTTTCTTCCTCAGATTCATTCAGCTCCACTTAGAGAACATCGTTACTCTATGGCTAGATTCCGACACCTGATGAATGTCTTGTGACAGGTGGAACTAGAGGCAAGAACAAACGAAGCGGGTACACCTCTGCGTGCTCCTACCTCAGAAGCTGGGCTAGCTACGGCTTGTAGAGATAGTTGTTATGGTGAATTGAAGTTGCAGATATGGGAACGGCTATATGATGGAAGTAAAGGCAAGGTATGCATGCGAATGAAATTGCTTCCCCGTAGTTAAAAGTATTATTAGCTAGTCCTGAGGCAGTTAAAGAAGATTAAAAACGTTGGTTGTGGTGAATAATGATGCAGGTAATACTGGAGGCAAAGAGCTCGATGGCAGCAGTGGAGATAGGAGGAGGACCGTGGTTCGGGACATGGAAAGGAGATACGTGCAATACACCCGAGCTACTCAAGCGGTCTCTTCAGGTCCCATTGGATCTCGAAACCGTCTTTGGTTTGGTCCCTTTCTTCAAGCCACCGGGTCTGTAAGTTGATGAGTGTTTTGTTTGTTGGTAGAGAGAGCCATGTGAATCAAAGCTGAGTATGTTCACTAATATGTATGGTTTAGTTCGTTCGGCCCTTGAGGTAAAATTATACGTATGGGCCAGTGTAAAGTCTAGTTCAATGAAAGCCTTAAAAAGCCGATGTCTTTAAATCTAAACCGGGAATCGGATTGATGGTTGGGTATACTGTATAAAGTTATAAACCCAAAAAAAGGGTTAAATTTCGTTTATGTCATTGTTTTTTTTTTTTTTGGCAACGCTTATGTCATTTCATGCATGGTTGATTTAATGTTTTTAGCTTCTAAAAATATGTACTGTTCTTTTAGGTGTGCAAAGTAATTTGCCTTAAGTTAAAAAAATTATATGATTTGTTTTCTTAACCAAAAGCAAAAACCAAAGAGCCGTTAACAATCTGAGAAACTATGCATGAATTGTATCAAGAGAGCCTCGATCGATATATCATTTTTATGTTTTTTCTCCATCTCTTATTCTTCGTTTTTCGCAATTGCCTTTTATTTGTTTATATTTATGTATTTTTTTTGTTCGTTTCCACTAATTCTTCCTAGGTAGAAACCATAATGGATTAGCAATCATATAGGTTCGACTTGTTATTAGATATGTATAAATATGAGTGGGAGGCAAAAAGTAGAAAGAATAAGTTCCTTAATATCGGCTCACTTTGTCCAGCATCATCACAAATGCACACTCTACGGCTCCACCACTTTACCTTTATTCTTCCACAGATATATAAACTCTTCTACTTTGCCTTAGACTAATAATATGATATATAACATTATCTCATCAGCGTGTTTGTTGATATAAACTCTTCTACTTTGCCTTAGAGTTCATGAACATTATGAATTCCTTGTCATCAGCGTGTTTGTTTAGTGTTTATGCTATGTTAGTTCAATTTTAGCCAATGAATTTGAATTGTAATTGTATAACTCAGTATACAAAAATTAAGGTAATGCAGATTTTTCCGAACTAATTATTAGAAACTAAGGTAAAAGAAAAATTTGCGAGAACAGAGTCGAAACTGTTGGAAACATAATTTAAAAGTATCCACGGCGTTAGATTATGGGTGTGTTAAAATGATCACTTCGGTGTCGAGTTTAACAAAATGTTTTTTTTTTTAAATGTTTCTGTTTTCTTTCATCATTTCGTTATAAAAAATTTCTTAACAGATTGTAATTTTCAAAAAATAAAAAACTTGACTGAACTGTATTTTATAATGTTTCTTTATGTATTATATTCTTACAAAAGGAGTTATTACTTTCCGTAAAAATGTAAATAAATTAGGAAAGAGGGAATCAATTATATATATATATATATAGCCAAAGTCACATAGTGATTCTTCTCCCATCAAATCTGAAATCTCTATCAACAATGACAAGTTTGCACAAAACCCTCTTCACACAAAATCCCACTACTTTAGATCAATGTAAGTTCTTTGTTTTTTTTTCCCCTTAATTAGTTTCGTTAATTAGTCAAATTAACTGTGGAGATGTGTGATTATGTCAGTGATGATGTGCCATACGGGAAGAGATCATTCATGGAAAAAACTAGAGAACATAGAAGAAGAAGGTCCAGCGACGGTGGCGCGTGAAGTGAAGTCGGCGTTACCACCGGAGACGCCGACGGAGACGATGGAGTTTCTGGGGAGATCATGGAGCATTTCCGCCGTCGAACTCACAAAAGCCTTCTTCAACAATTCCGCTGCCGACACTAACTCATATCTTCTCTCTACTCTTGTTAATACCAATAAAGAAGATAGAGATGATGAAGAAGATTCTACTTCCATGGCTTCTTCTCGTGACCTCGTAAGCCATCGTACAATTTTTCTTTTCATATGAAAATTACTACTCTATATAGCAACAGAATTAAAATGATAATTAAAAAAAAAATGTCGATGTGAAAATTTCCCGCAGTAAACAAAGGCTCCTAAACAAAATAGATTGAAACACATTATAGACAGTTCGATTTTCCCCTTAGATCATTTATCATATATATGTTCATATTAACGTCCCGTATATTATTTTGGGACTCAACACTATATTATTCAGACGTGCTCCCTATTTCTAAATGAAAATATTTTTTAAAATGTTAAATCAATAAAATAGCACATTAAAAATTTCACTTAAAACTTTTTCAAGTAACTTTTGTGATTTGCTGATAGCAACTTCAAAAATTTATGTTTAATTATTATAATTTTTTGCTATTGAGCATGTTTTCCTTTTTTATCACACGACCTCGCAAGTGTATTAATTATATATTTTTGGTAAAAAGTAACTAAACTATGCGCGTGAACACTTTTATGTGAGTTTTGTCTATCATTTTTTTGTTGCTGTTGTTGGGTGTTGGTAAAAAAAGTAAATCGATTTTACCTAAAGCATGACTTTAATATAATTTTTACTCGTCTGGATCACTCTTTTCAGCTGCTGCCACATATAGGAAACAAGACCAGCCCTCCAATTTCTCCACGAACCGGCAGAGAAATGAAGGTATGATGATCTATCATACCGGTTTTGTCCGGTTTATCTTTGTCTCAAATCAATCATGTCTTTATTAAAAGGAGCCGACGTAAAGAAGGAAAAAAGCTGGTTGGTTTTGCAACTTTTGGTATATAAAAATTAACCGAGAGAAAAGAGAAGGCATTATAATGGTCATAATGAATTCATGCAATTGTTAATTGTCCAATTTTTCCTTTTTGATATAATAAAAAGGTGAATATAATGATTCATGAGTATATATACAAGAGTGGATATTCTGATTCGGTTGCTTTTGTATAGTTCGAAATAATTTGAATTTATGAATTGATGACAAAAAAAAAAACTTGATAATTGCAAATGAGAATGCTCATTGACTCAAAAATTAGTTAACCGAGCTCCCAAAACTCAACTAATAATCATATTTACATGACATTCAAACTCGTAGGTCGATGTGTACCTAGAAAAAAAAAATTTCAATAGCACTCAAAACGGATAACATAATATTCAATTTAGTTAGATTACACCTAACACGGTAGATGGAAGTGTCTCAGTTTCATTCGGTTAAGATTCGGATAAGATGTACGCGTCTGGAGAAAAATGATAATACTAATTAATCAACTAGTGTCACCAAGAAATTATTAGATGAAATATATCAGAAATCCAAATTACATTTTAGGTAGAAACTAGAAATATAATAGAATCCAATTTCTTACTAAATTTGGGTTTCTAATTTCAGAAACAAGAAAATAAATCATAAGTAGAAAATGGATACATCAGTGATATTTATATACAAGTTTTATATGAATGATGCAGCATCTGTACAAGAGCATGATAAGAGGAAGAACAATGGGAAGGCGATTGAAGGATCAGAAGGAGAAGAAGAAACAAGAGACCCGCACTCGCAACGCTGAGATTCACGCCGCGGTCTCTGTCGCAGGAGTAGCTGCGGTTGTAGCCGCGAATGCGGCATCTAACGCCATAACAGCCGCAGAAAATGCGGTTGAATCAACGAAAGTTGCGGTTGCAGTCGCGTCTGCAGCCGCTCTCGTCGCTTCGCACTGCATTGAGATGGCGGGAGAGATAGGAGCGGGCTATAACCAGATAGCGACGGCCGTTAGCTCTGCCACCAACGCTAGGACTAACGGCGACGTCATGGCTTTAACGGCAAGTGCTGCAACAGGTAGCATTTATTGTTATGTCTCATGCTTTACCGCTAAATATTTCAAATGTTCAAAATCATGAACCTCGTATACGTGCGTGCTTGATTTTAGAAAAATAGTAACTAATTTACAATTGAATCTCTTATAGATCAGTTTATATGGTTTCAGTTTTGGTTAAGGTTTGGTTTTTGGAATGGATCCGTCCAGCTTATTTTGAGGTTTGTTGAGAGGTTTTAGCGTTGCGAGGAGCTACGATTCTGAGGTCAAGAATGGAAAGGAATAACGAGAACAAAGCATTGCTATATTCAACAAAGGAGCACGTGGAAAGAGAAGAGAGAAATGTATTTGGAGCGATGACTTTCGTCTCTAGAGGAGAAGAGCTTCTCAAACGCACCCGCAAAGGTAACTTGTAATCCAAGAAAACAGTTATTATATTTATGAAGCTATCGATGTTAAGTTTTAAAAAATGTTGGTGACAGGGGATCTTCATTGGAAGCAAGTATCGTTTAACATCAATTCAAATTGGCAAGTAAGTTCTTCTTTTTTTTTTCGGAAGATATATTTCATCAAGATTGATATGATGAAGACATTTTTGATCTTCTACATATACACACTCTTGATTTTAAAATAGGTGGTACTAAAAATGAAGAGCAAACATGTGGGTGGAACTTTCACAAAGACGAAGAAATGTAAGCTAATAAGAAACCGGTTGATAGTTTTACCTTCTTCTAGATCGAAACCAGGAATCATGGGTTGGCGGTTTTTGGAAGCAGGCGTTGTCAATGGAGTGTGCCGAGAGATACCCGAATGGGCGCATAGAGGGAGAGTAGAAAAAATGGTCGAGCGGAGAGCCTACTTCGGGGTAAAAACGGTCGAAAGGGTGATTGAATTTGAATGTGTAAACAAAAGAGAGAAGCAGATGTGGATCGAAGGGATTCAGCAGCTTCTTAACTCACTTGAAACCGGTTCTATAGTGTTCACCGGAAATATTAGGGTTTGAATGAAAAGACTAATTCAAGTTTAGAAAATTTACATCATGCGATGAAGATTGAACTTGTCTGTTTGATGCGTGTTGAGGAAAGTATCCTTGTGTCCAGTGTGATTTTGAAATCTGTTGTTTCTTGTGTACCAAGTTACTTGGTGAGAATGCCATATCTGAAAGAAATATATGAGATATAAAATAATAATATACTCAAAATCTTTAGTGAATTGGTTATTTTATACTCATCAAATTTTTAGTTGAAAACATAAGAAGAGTTGACGTGGTTATGGAGACAAGACAATTAGGTTGATTCAAGAAAGGTAATGCCGAGGAGATTTGGTTCGAGATTAAATGATCTTAAAAACATGTGTCAATCCACTCATATTTCTGAGTTTTGATTTTTGGTTTTCTTAGATAGATGATGTATTTAAAACTTGTGTTGGAGTGAATTTCTTATCCCCTAAATCATCATGATCCCAGCTCATAAATTTAATGGATCTTGTGTCAAAACAAATTTTGTAAGCACTAACAAACAGCTTTTGTAAAGAAGGATCCTAAATTTTTCAAAAAACTCTTTAAAATCTAACCAAATTTTGCAAAAATTTATGTAGACCCTGTGCAAATGCACCTAGCGCACATGCCAAGAACCTGACCTAAGTAAAACTAAACTAGCATCTCTTGTGAGAATGGAATGGGTGAAAATTGATTAAGCCTCGGTAGTCCAACAACTCCACCATCACCTCTTGCAAATCCAGAACCAAACCCAACTCCAAACTCTTAACAATTTATTCTTAGATCTCATCGTTTTCTTGTCATCACGTTTTAACGAAAAATGAACAGTAACTGTTAACTATTCTGACGCACCAAAAATCTAATTTAAAGATTTTATATGTTAATATATTTAACTTAAAAGGTTTATTATGTTAATAAAATACTCTCGATGTTTAACGTGTGAATGACTGGAATGTTTTTTATGCGATTTTTCCCATAATCAAACCTACACTACCTCAGCAGATTCGGAAAGTCTCCATATCAATTTTTTTTTAATTAATTTGGCAAATGTCAAATAAATCGACAATTTTGGTTTAGCCTCAACCAAGAAGGAAGAACCCAGTTCAAATGTGGTATGTGTCCGGTTGAACGGTTTAATTATAATCCGGATTTAATTGTAAAGTAACAAATTCGGTCGGATTGATAAAGAGATCTGGTTCGGTTTTGAAAACATTTGGATATTTTAAATTACACGCAAATCTCGGTACAGATTTTTTTTCGAAAAAGAAGGTTTAAGGTCCTTCACACCTTTACCGATTCACAGCTGGATTTCTCAGTTTTCCTTTGAAGCGGAAAATATTAGAAATAGAAAGAAAAGGAAAAAAATTCCCTCTTCCAGTCTTAATAATTCTTCCGGGAAAAATCTCGAAAACGATTGAGCTTATTGGCTTTGATCTGCCGCTGATAACTCTCTCCGGTTCTTGCGAATGAGTTCGTGCTACAGCAATTACGGTATTATATTTCTCCACTCGACTCCAATAATTCGACTTCTTGAATCAGTTTAGGATATAATTGCTCTGAAAATCAATTAGAGATGTCTTCTAGTTCAGTCTTTTATCTTAAGTTTATGGGTCACTGAGTGACCCTCGCTCCAAGATAGATCTGTGATAGATTCGTTCTAGGAAGGATTTACTGTTAAAATATCCCCTGAAAACCGAACAAAAACCAAAACAACAACTTTTGGAAATGGTGTCTCAGATAATAGATAATATTCAGTTGTAAACATCCAATTCGTGTGTTTTAATTCTCTGTTTTATTTTATCCTGCAGATTTGTGGCTAAGATGGTGATATTAGTTGTGGAGTGTGAGTAGATGTTGAATTTGTGGCAACTTAATATACTACTTTTGCCACCAGAATCCGGTGGCTAAGTTTACCACTCAATCTTTCCCTCTAACGAGTCCAAAGCTTCGGTTTTTAATCCTCTGGTAGACGCAATGAGATCGTTACGATTTGCTGGTCTAGTTTTCATTTCTATCACCGCCTTCCAGTTCGTGAACATACGTTATTTTGGTGGTGCTATATTCTCTTTATCCTCTCAAGATGAGTTTCCGGAATCAATAGATGGAAGCACAGAACCCATCACGCCATTCTACGGCCCTGAAAGATTGGATGTTACTAGTTCGAGATCCCCTGATGTCGCTGCAAGGGAAAGAACCGGTTTAGAAGAAGACCGTGTGATTGGCCCTGATAGGAATGACACTGCTCAATCCCATGATAGTTTCGTTGAGGATGCAAAAGATAAGGAAACTCCTGATTTGCTGCTAGGGACAAGGAGCAGCAGCTCAAACGGGAGTTACGAGAATACAGTCACAGTCGAAGATGCTGACATCGTTAGTGAAAATAATAGGAACGTGGAGACTCTGGAGAGTAAATCTGATACTTCTGTTGATAATCTTGCCCCAGATGTGAAAAGACTAATGAATGTTTCAAATTCTGGGGTGGTTTCTATCACTGAGATGATGAATTTATTGCATCAAAGCCGCACTTCTCGTGTCTCCCTGGTATGTGTATTTAGTCTCTGATTAGGCAAGCTGTGTTCTTGTTCTGATTATTAATAATGTGTTCTTGTATTTTTTTTTCCAGAAACTAAAACGGTCTTCTGCAGTTGATCAAGAGCTGTTGTATGCAAGAACCCAAATTGAGAACGCGCCGATGATGGAGAACGACCTTTTACTGCATGGTCCTTTGTATTGGAATCTGTCCATGTTCAAAAGGTAAGTCCGTATATAGTTTTATGCATTTTGATGGTTTCTACTTCTAGGAAAGATAGTCCGCGCGATCAAAAGAATTTCTTATTTAAAACTAGCTGCAGTATTCACTAGCCTTTCAGTTGTCTTTTCTTTTTAGTTTCATTGAATCTTTGATCTCCTGTTCAGAATTTTCTGTTGTTAAGTTAAGGTCGTTGTACTCCTCCATTATGATGGTCTCTATACGTGCTTTCACTTTGGCCAAATCGCTGTGAGTTTTGTTTAGCCGGGTTTTCATGTCTCTTCATCAATATTTTCACATTACAGGAGCTATGAGCTTATGGAGAAAAAGCTTAGGGTTTATATTTACAGGGAAGGCAAAAGACCCGTATTGCATAAGCCGGTGCTGAAAGGAATATATGCTTCTGAGGGATGGTTCATGAAACAGCTCAAGTCCAGCAGAACATTTGTTACCAAAAACCCGCGTAAAGCTCACCTATTCTATCTTCCTTTCAGCTCCAAGATGTTGGAGGAAACTCTGTATGTCCCTGGTTCTCACAGCGATAAGAATCTCATTGAGTTTTTGAAGAACTACTTGGACATCATTTCCTCGAAATATAGCTTCTGGAATAAAACTGGAGGATCAGATCATTTTCTGGTCGCTTGTCATGACTGGGTGGGTATTCTTTTTACTATATCTACTACATATTTCACTTATTTGTCATTGCCATGAAACTACCATTAATTTGACCCACTTCTTCTTTGTTTGTAAACCATGCTTTCAGGCTCCTTCCGAGACAAGGCAGCACATGGCTAACTGCATCAGAGCATTATGCAATTCTGATGTTTCAGAAGGTTTTGTGTTTGGTAAAGATGTAGCTCTTCCTGAGACAACTATTCTTGTTCCTAGGAGACCGCTTAGGGCACTCGGAGGTAAACCCTCCTCACAGAGGCAGATACTTGCCTTCTTTGCAGGCGGAATGCACGGTTACCTTAGACCTCTCTTATTGCAAAAGTGGGGAGGTAACAAAGATCCAGACATGAAGATATTCAGCGAGATACCCAAATCTAAAGGAAAAAAGAGCTACATGGAGTACATGAAGAGTAGCAAGTATTGCATCTGCCCAAAAGGGCATGAAGTCAATAGCCCTCGGGTCGTGGAGGCAATGTTCTATGAGTGTGTCCCGGTTATCATATCCGATAACTTCGTGCCTCCCTTCTTCGAAGTCCTGAATTGGGAGTCTTTTGCGGTATTTGTGTTGGAGAAAGACATTCCTGATTTGAAGAACATATTACTTTCGATAACTGAAGAAAGGTATAGAGAGATGCAGATGAGAGTCAAGAAGGTGCAGAAGCATTTCCTTTGGCATTCTAGACCCGAGAGATTTGACATATTTCATATGATACTTCACTCCATTTGGTACAACAGAGTTTTTCAAACTTGAAACCACAGATTAGGTTTGGGATCTGTAGAACATGTTATTAACACAGGGATTCATTCGTCAATAGCAAAAGGCAGGTTGCAAAACTTGTTAATTCTGTAAATGCCAGTTACTTTCACTACGATTCACTTAAGCAAATCTTTATACAAACAATTTGCCTAAGTACGGCATTAAAATATCTTTTAGCTCTGTCATCACTTCAGATCGCTCGCTCGCATCACGATAGGCCAGACACATTTTTTTTTTTTGAAACAGTGCGAGACACATCTTTCACTCAGATAAACTTACATTTCTCATGTTGCCGGTTGAAAGGGGTCGAATAATTAGGTCGCAAAACAGCGAAATAAGCATGGAGAATCTTTGATTTTGATTCATCTTTATAGAAAGAACGTTAACATAATTGACTTGTGGATAGTCGACGACAAACACTGCTTTGGACACAACATAATGGCATACTTTTCAATGGCTTAAAAAGATATGTTTGGCTATGCAGCTAGTTTCTGATTGGTCATGTTTATAATGGACTATCTTTTTGTGTATATGGTGTCATACGTTAAAGTCAGAAATCAGAATCCTATTTTGTTAACATACAGAATAAAATAAAGTCATAGACGTGTATATTAATGACCGTTTTTTTTAATGGCCAGAAACGGACCAAGTAGGTATTGCTTGTAACCATCACCGGCACAAATTATTCAAAAGAGGACCACATAATAATGTACGCTATATTGTGTATATATAGATATTATGTACACATCCAATTTATGATCACCAATATACGTACTACAATGTCGATGATGAAAGATTACCCCAAAAAGAAAAAGAATAAGGAAAAAAACATTAGTTCAAATGGTCTAAAAATGGTAAAAAAAAAAAAAAACAAAGATCCAAGCTTTTGTCAGAAGGACTGAGGCTACATTATCGGTTTGGAGCTAGCCAATGAGATAGTCGAGTGTAATCTTATTTGATCGGACGTGGTTAAAGGGTATGCATATGCAGAAGTCAGAACAATCAATTCATATATCTATTAAAAAAAAAACTCGTCTCAATGGCTTTCTTTTGTCAGCACTCTGTTAGAACTTTCGAGTGACTATGGTCTCTTGGTGATGAATCTCTCTGTAGTTGAATTGTGAACTAACAAAATAGTGGATTGCTGGAAATGCTAGCCGAGATTAGAATCCGTCTTTATCTAAACTCGTTGAGTGTGTAATTGTGTCTTCTCCATTTCTTTCGATTCCGTTTACAACTCAACTTGTCAATTCGTGCAAGCCAAATGCTATTAAGAAAAAAAAACTAAGGATATAATTAGTTGGGATAGTTTACTCATATTTGATCGAATTAAGCATTCTTCTCCACTTGTTTTGGAATTCATGTCGGATGACCACTCCTTTTCAGTGTTGACCGGCGACGCCTTCTACTCTTTTTCGTCTTTTTTTCTTCCTCTTACATAATGTATAATGCTAATTAGGTGATTCTGTTTAATTACAAATATAGTTAGTATATACGTCAATTAATTGCCAATAAGAGTCAATTTAATTAATAACCAAAACAGAAAAAAAAATTAACCAAAAAGTTAGAGACAAATAGAGAGAAGTAGAGAGATAAATTGGTTAATTTGTAGGTTTTGGTTTATTTTGTGGTTATTGAATAATTTTTTCTGCCAATAATACATTTTATCTATAAAATTTATAAATTGATCTATTATCATACTTACATTTTTTAATAAAAATAAAATATTATGCATAAATCACAATTCCACACATTATTATATAATCTGATAAATTCATAAATCTCTAATTAAAAAAATTATCACCCAAATAATTATTTATAGTTCTTAAGTAAAATTATTTAAAATTTGAAACAATACTTTATAAATAAAAAAATTAACTCCAAAATGGAGTTAAAAATAAAATTACTCCATATTTTTAAAAAAAAATTGATATTACCTTATTTTGGAATTAAAAATGAGATAGAGTTACAAAAAAAATGAGATAGAATTGGAGGAGATTTTACTTTAAAAATTGTGTTATAAATAAATACGTTTTTTTGTCAAAGATTAGAGCATTTTCAATTATACTCCAAATCTTATTTTAAATTTAATTTAGTCTATTTAGTTTTAAATATCACGTTGCCATTTTGCTAATATTTGTGTCAAGTTAACTCTATATCTACTTTTTTACTGATACATTGTACTTTTTTTTCTTGTGTCGACTAGTCATATTTGTACTTTCACTATGAATGAAAATTAATATAACAATATATGGTGGCAGGGTGCAATAATTGAAACACGTGAGAGACCGTGGTTGGGACACGTGTTACGCGGAGCGTAAATCGTAGTCGTCAAAAGGGGTCCAAGAGTTGTCGAGAACACGAACAGTGTGTAACCCAGCAAGACAGCTGGATTATCTTTCTTTTCCGTACGACTTATTTTTCCTTTTTCTTCTTCACACATTTGTCGACTTCTTCACTCCCTCTTCTACTAGTACCCTCTTTTTTTTTTTAATTCATAATTAGATTGTAGCATTCATTAAATTCATTCAATATTTTGGGCTGTTGAAACCTGATTCCAGCTCATAAAATATTAGTGGGTGGGGACAAGAAACAAAAAAAAGTTGACGCCGACAAATAAAAAATTAAGAAAAAATCTGTGTGTGGACGACGATGACTTAATAGTACACAAGGGACAAAGATGTAACACAACAAAAATGGTTATTTCATGGTAACCACGAATTTCAATTCTACCAAATCTAAGGAATTTCATACTTAGAACTATTTAAAGTAGTATAACAATGCCTTAGTGCAGATGTTTTTTTCTCTATTGAGATTTTGAATCTAAATTTAGACTAATCCTCACACCGTATAAATTGCTGAATCGGAATTTTATAATTTAAAATGTCTATAATAATCAATCGTAATTAGATGTGCGGTGAAAGAATTGAAATCTTTGTTTCCCAACTTTTTAATGTAAATCTTTTTTTTTTTTTGCAACAATTTTAATACGTGGTTCAACCACTAAAACTATTATTAGTTCATTGCCTCAATACGTGTTTGCTCTAATGTTTTGTAAATTATATTGAGTTTTCATAAAAATTTGTATGTATCGGCCAATCAATTTAGGCTGAGTTAAACCTAACCAAAAAATGCTATTTTGATAGACTACTCTTACTGTCTTCATTCGTATTACACGTAGTAGAACAGTGTTAGAGTCTAATAATAGAACATTCCTAGTCAGATATCAAACACCAACAGTAATGATGCGATAACATATATATTAACAATTTTGAGTGTGCACAATACTTTGATTTTTTTTTTTTAATTTATAAGGATTTTTTTTATGTCTTTCGAAGAATTATATCACAAGAACAAAAAGATGAGAAGATCTAATATATATTTGCTAATTTATATATCGAAATATGGATTAAACACTTCTATGTAGAAAGTTATTAAGACTAAGGGAATTTCGTTATCATTAATCATTATAGATTTTTGTCATGAAGTTTTGACTATATATCTCTAGTTGTACTCTAAAAAATTATAATTTTAAATGTACACTTCGATAAAAAAAAATAAAAAAATGTACTTCTGTTAAAAACAAAACGTTTGTCACTTGCTTTAAATCATTGTAAAGAAACAAACAGAGGTTAACAGGGTTCTTGATTTCATAAGCCTTTATCTACAAAAGAAAAATTAAAGAAAGATTCTGAAAACTAGCTTAGTTCCTAGCAAAAACTCATAATAAGAACAAATAAACTTTGGCTGCAAGTTCATAACATCCACAAGGACCAAAAAAAAAAAGAGGATCTGTACTGGCTGAGAGCTTTAAGAACTAAGTGAAGCCCTCATAGCCATATAACATTTATGAATGATTTATAAGCTATCGTGCATATTGATTCATAGTACATACAAACTTTGTTCAGAAATTTTTATTGATTTGATAAGCAACAGTGCATATTCATGGATATATACGGCTACAGCCTTTATAAATTCTTCTGAGTTCTTTACGTTCTGAAAAAAAAGATTACCAAATAAATAAACATTCGTGCAAATATAGCTGGATAGACGAAATTCAAATCTTTTCTCAGGAATAGAAGCAAAAACACTTGAAAGTCCGCGTTATCACTATTTGATATTGTCGACAGACACTATTGATGATGTAATAATGGAACAACTTTTTAAATATGAACTGGCTTTTGTAGAACCCTACCACCAGAGGAAATATAGAAAACGACAACTTCATAACATAGTCTTTGAATAGATCCACTGCAATGATGGTACATATATTGCCTGGTAAATTCACCTTTGATGCTTTTAGATTAACAGAATTAAAATATAAACATTCGTCTCTAGCCGACACAAAGGGAGTTAGAAGTGTTTAATCCATATTTCGATATATAAATTAGCAAATATATACTTAGATCTTCTCGTATTTTTTGTTATAAACGAAATGTTGTGATTCACACTCAAAACGTTCAGTCTGATCTTTTCCTTTTGCACTTCGTACAATTTGATATAGGTGGTAACTTTTTGAGAGAGTAAATTCGAATTTCAATTAATTAAGGTGTTCTCATGATATAACTTGGTCAGTGTAGGTTTGATGGTTATGTTAATGAAGTTGTCGAAAGTTTAATTTCTCTCCATTGTTTTAATTTTCAGGAACGAATTTAGCGGTTCAAGAAGACGTGATTTAATGCATAGTATATTGTAGTACGAGCTCTGTAGGTAGAAAAAGTTATTACGTCCTAGGGTTGCCGACTTAACCAATTCATTTATATTTATTGTAAAATATACACATTTTGGGAGTAATGACGCAAATATTTAAAACAGATTCTTTCTAGTTATACGACTTATATGAGTTCAATAAATCTAACAGAACTGGCGGTGACTATACGTACTCTGCCGTAGATTCGAATCCTTGCACGTTACAAGTCTTACAAATGAGAAAATGTTGAAGATGATGATGATTGATGAGAGAGTCCTGTCGAACTATAATTTTATTTTGTTGCCGAATAATAAAAACAAATCTAATTGGGAAAAAAATATATAGGAACTTCTATAACTCGTCACATCACAAAAAAAAAAAGAAGCAAAAGAATAGAAAACATCATCTCGTGTTTCGCGTTATAAATGAAAAGATAAAAACTTTTTAAGAAAAATCATAGTTACATGCACCAAACTTTCGTAGGTAAGCTATACACAAGCTCAGGGGTCCCTCACTTTTCGAGAGAGTATATATGTATATATGTAAGTAAGTTAATACTGAATATTTGAAAAATCATTGAGAGATTTGGAAACATCCAAAAACGAGACTAGAAATTTCACCAAACAATAATGATACAAACAAGAACTATCTTTTCCACCCTAAACAATGTCTCTCTCCTTTTGCCTTAAATATCCCTAATTTATATTATTCTTTCTTTTTTATAACAACAACCCAAATCTAAGAAAGAAAAAAAAGGAAGAAAGCCAAGAATCAGCGTCTCTGTGACATTTCGTCGAACGGTTGGGCGGCATAAAGAAAGCTTAATAATAACAATGGTGGTGGAATCGTCGTCACTTGGTTCGGACAAGGAGAAGAAGGGAAGTAAGGAGCCTGTGTATCGCGGGGTTCGCATGAGGAGCTGGGGAAAATGGGTATCGGAGATTCGCGAGCCACGGAAGAAATCGAGGATCTGGCTCGGGACTTTTCCGACGGCGGAGATGGCCATGCGTGCTCACGACGTGGCGGCTTTGAGCATCAAAGGAACTACCGCCATTCTCAATTTCCCTGAGCTCTCCGATTTTCTGCCCCGGCCCGTTTCGCTCAGCCCTCGCGACGTCAGAGCCGCGGCGACCAAAGCTGCTCTCATGGACTTCGGCGCGGCGCCGTTCCGTCACGCAAGGTCGGAGAGCGAGGCGAGCGAAACGGAGGCGTCGGATAAAAGGTCGGAGAGCGAGACGAGCGAAACGGCGTCGTTCTCGTCGTCTTCGTTCTCCTCTGTGACGAGCATTGACGAGGAAAGCAGAGTCTCTGACGATCTGGAAAAAATCGTCGAGTTGCCGAGTCTGGGAACGAGTCTAGAAGACGAGTCAAACGAGTTCGTGTTTTTTGACTCGCTGGAGGATTTGGTGTTCGTGCCGTCATGGTTACGCAGTGGTACGGAAGAAGATTTTACGTATAATAGCAATGATTCTCCGTTGAACCCGGTTTTCGAAGAAACCTTGTTTTGGAAACACTTTCCCTGAAAAAGGAAACTTTTTTTTTTTTTCCTTCTCCTTTTTTTCTCTTTGGTTTGTTTAATTTTCATGGGATTCTCTCTGTTTTTTTTTGGCTTTGCGTGAGATATCTCTGTTGCTGTGGAACTGGAACTGATAACTTTTTGTTCTTCTCTTTACACTAGTCGGTGAAATGAAAGATGATGAGATGTAAGTGTTGTATATTTATCATATTATTAGCCGAAATGATGAGAGTAGCGTTAATTTTTTTTTTAGATAATGAGACTACTACCGTAGTAGTGTTTTGAGGTTTTTTTTTTAATTTCTTTAAACCTCCCATTTTTCTTGGTTTTGCAAGCTCAAATTAAAATCTATTTAAAAAAAAAAAATAGGAATGCGGTCCCTAAGCTTTAGCACCATGTATTTTGTAATTCATTAGTCGGAAGAAGTAATAAAGATAACATTATTAAATAATTAATTAAACTATAAACATTTTTTTTGTTAAAATATTTTGGGTCGAGATCAGTATGTCTCTCCTCAAGAGTACATATGATATAGTTATTTCACAAACGCAGCTTCAACAATTCTCAACCTCTAAATTCCAAAATTCTCTGTCAATCAAGAATGTTTCTGAGTTTTGCTAATTAAAATATAATCATTATTAGGATTGTGATTGTTAAAACACCATTTTTTGCATTTGTTATGTAAAACTTTGTCGAAATTTTGTATAATTACAAAAATAATTAAACAGTTTTTTCCTAGTTTATAACAACTTTTTTGCAAGCTGTAAACGCGATATACGCAAACAAAGTTTCTTCTTCATTTTTCTGTTTATTATTAAGAAATATTTTATTTTAAATAATTAAGGTTGAGGCTTAATTTTTAGAAAAACATCATATTATTTTATTTATTTTTGAAAAGAAAAACATCATATTATAACATGCAATAACAAACGAAACAAACAACCGATACATAAAACCTATAACTTATTAATCTTTTTTGTTTTTTTTTTAAGTTTGACCACGTAAGATCGATACTATGATATAATTAGTTTAATCCACGTTTAACAAATGTCTTCTATCAAAACATTATTAGTGATTTGTTAATTATTATTATATGATATATTACATGACTGTCAAATTCCAACATGACGACTATAAAGAATACATCATAACGATTTGCAAGATGTTTCCAATATAATACTGTAATTTCCTTACAAAATATATTAACTAGGGCCAACCAACTTTATTGAGTTTTAGAGCACACCAAAATACAGAGATGCTTGGCGTATATTTACATATACCCAAAATTGAAGACGTTCATGTCTTCATGATAATGTAGTAAACACTTCATATTTTTTATTTTATTTTTGCTAAAAGCTTCCTCTTCATTTTTTTTGGGTTAATAGTAGAAAAATCCTACGAGTTAGAAGAAAGCTAATGTGGTCGCAAGAAGCCAAGAACATTAATTTGATCGATGTCTATGATCGTTAAATATATATTTTGTATTGAGAGAGATTTGATTAATAGAATTGGTTTTGAATATGCTTTAGAGAAAGAAAAAAAATGCTTTTGAGAAAAAAATGCTACACTGAGTGAATTTATAGAGGAAACAGACGTTTTAGAGTTTTTTTTATGGTACCGTGAACTTGTGAAGGGAAACATCCACGTGTGTGTTTGCTTTGTCGGAAGGCAAATAAAGTCTGCAATTTTTGTATGTCCCCACGACAAAATAAAATTATACATTATGCTAAAAAAATTCTTATACATTATGGAAAACAATGACAAAAAAATCATATACATTATGGAAAACAAAAAGAAGATAAGAACAGATATGAATTCGAGTTTTGATTGGTCCAATAATTACTTCTCATTTTTATTTTGTTTCGTTTTCTGTCCTTTTAGAAAAGCAAGGACGAATCATTGGCAGATGATAGTACTCATCATTACGATCAAGATAGGAGCTTAAATACCCACCGTCTAAGTGGATTAAGCATTTTAAGTGTGGTTTAAGATTTTACCAGATCCATACATAATTACACATATTTTGATCAAAATATTAGTCGGATGGTATGCTAACAAAATAAAAGAAAAAGAACCATTTGCATTGATGCCAATGAAGAGGCAGTCTCCCAGACACCCGCTGCTAAAAGGCAGTTTTGTTTCTATAATTCCAAGATTAGCACTCGAAAACATGTTTACTAGAGGACTTAACAAGTCAAATTTGCAACAAGAGCTGGTAACATCGATGTTATATGTCAAAATAGTAAACAACAGAGCCATTGATATGTATAAACCTTTCTGCCAGAAAACTAAATCCGGTTTTAAGGATACTACTATACACCGAAAGTCCAACGATTTATTAAAACAGCAAAATAGTTTGAGTTTTGTTCATATAATTGGAGTTCTTTATACATTTGTGAAACTGAAATACTGCGAGATACATGTTTTTAAAAATCTTCTATTTAAAAAAAACACTAAAGCAGGTTTTACATATCTAGCCTAATCGAATTAATATGACACCAGACAACTTTTTGATTTGTAATGGACCGTTAATTCTCTAGTAGACACATAATAATCTTAGGATCAACAGTTTTTCTTATGCTATATCACTACTATGCTAATTTATACCATAATATAAAAAACTTAAATGCACCGTCCAAAAGAACTTAAATGCATGCAAATCATGGCTATTGACAAATGGGCGATATATGAAAGTTTAAAAGAGGGAGGTCACTTACAAGTCTACATCACAATTCACAAGTGGTGAAATCAAGTGCTGAAATTCACACATCTATAAGATTAGAATCCACGACATTCACAAGTGGATTTTTTAATTGGGTTATGATCTTCGCGTGAATTATTGCATTTCACTTTTCCACCAACACTTTTTAGTAAAATTCCATTTACTTTATGATTCTATTCATTGACAGCGAAATCCTAACAAGAGTTTTCCATATTTCAACTGTCGTGTCGGTGTTATATTTTTATTTGATTTTTTGGTGTCATATATATCATTTATATTAATAGTTCTACATGCAGAGTTTGCTGAATTTCTTCTATTTACAAAACGCTGTTGAATAGGAAAATGACTAGTACAGTAGTACTCTCCCAGTAATTATCAGAAGAGTTTATAACGATCCCTTTTTTTTGGTTAAGTCGAAATGATCCGTATATATTCCATACTCCATAGTATCATGGCGGCCTAATGCAAAATTGAAAATAGAGTAGTTCGAATCAATTAGCATCATCTGTTCCCTATCTTATATGTTCATTCAAAGAAGAACTGTTACAAGTTCTTTTAAATTTATTCTTATTCCCCTTCGAAAATCAACAATACTCTTCTGTATTAATGCTTCCTCACGGCACCCGTTTTTTTTTTTTTTTTTAAAGTTTGATTGAACATGACGTTAAACGTATTTGTTGTAATACCAGAAAAAAGGCTTTACTTGTACACGACCTCGTATCTTCGATCGGAAGCACAAGCCCAAATAGCAACATAGTGGTATCTAGACATGGATACCAATCTGGGCCTTAATTTATGGCATATATATGTCCACATGGGCCATGGTATAATAGATATCAAAGGCAAAGATCAGCGAATGGATTCCTACTCCATATTTTTCACAACACATGCCTATGAATTTGTTTAGCTGCATTGATAATGTAATGATTTGTCAACGCATGAATAATATTCAAGTTGCAAATTCAGAAGCATGATTTTAAAAATAAATTCGGATCTGCATCTTTAACATCATGATTCTCTTTTACATTTGGTACGGGGATACACAACACAAAATATAACATATTTGATCAGTTTGAGAAAGAACAAAATACATTTTGGCGAGGAGTTGATGTCAACAACACACAAAATTGTTCTTCCGCACTTTTGCCCATTTTTCAGGTCGAAATAGTTACATCTAAAAAGAAAAAATGTTTAAACAAAAATTGGGACAAAGCTTTCTATCTCATCTCTTGTAAGGCTCAAAAGGATATCTCTGAAACTCAGATCCAAAGGCAATAGATTCCTCGTCGAGTTTCTTCTTCAACCTCCTCCAAGTCTTCAACTTATTAGACTGTATTAATCCTTTGTAGAGCGTCTCAAAAGTTAGCTTCTGTGGCAAGAAACCCTTCTCTATCATCTCAACAAAGAATCCACAAGCCTCCTTCCATTTCTCCTTGCTACACAACCCATGAACCAATGAAGTGTACGAGTCCAAATCCGGACCCGTTTCACTTGCTTTAAGATCATCCCATATTTCTTTCACCGTCTCCATTTTCCCCAGATTGATGAACGTACCCAAAAGAACATTGTACGTCTGCGTATTAGGCTCGCACAATCCGTTCCTCATTTTCCTATACAGATTCATTGCCCCGTTAGCATCTTTTCTGCCTTTGTATTCTTTGAAAAAGCAATTGAACGTCGCAGAAGAAGGGCTTATCCCAGTCTCCACCATTGTTTCAAGCAACTCTTCTGCTTCCTCCAGCCTACCGCAAGAACAGAGACATTTCACAACTGATGTGTATGTTTCCACTGTAGGACTAATCCCTTTCGCCTTCATCAGTTTCAGCTTATCAAGAGCCAGCTCAGATTTGTGAGCTCGACTGTACATGTGTAGCACGATCGAGAAACTCGTGACATCGGGTTCAATACCTCTCTGGCGCATTTCATCGAACACCTTCTCCGCGTTTCTCACGTTCCTCTCAAACCTCTCCTCCGGATGCAAACTCGCCGTCCGACATATCCCATTGAGCAGAACGTTGTAGGTGACGACGTTTGGTTCGATCCCTGATTCAATCATCTCCGCCATGAATCTCTCCGCCATGTCGATCCTCCTAAGCTTACACCACCCAGCAATCAAAATCGTATAAGTCTTGTCGTTAAACCCAAACTCCGCTTTCCGTTGATTGAAAACCCCAACCGCCATTTTCGTGTATCCGTATTTACAGAGCGTGTCAAGGAGGAATCCGAATTCGTCAACACCGAGGCGATCCTGATGATCGAGGAAACAAGGCGCATCATCGAAAGCGCGTAGAGCTTGTCGGGTGAGTCCGGCGGCGATTAAACGCTTGACGAGGATGAGAAATGTCTCCGGAGAAGGTTTAACGGTGTTTTGCTGCTGCTCCATCTCGACGATTAGCTGCCTAACGACGTCGAATTGACGAACTTTTCCGAGAATGTCGATGATGAGGTTGAAGGAAGTAAGGGTTGTAGTGGAAGGAGAGGGTAAGGAGCGTAGATACTGGAAGAAGGAAAGGGCGATTTTGGAATTGTGACGGAGACGAAGGAGGGTTTGGTGGATGAGGTCGGGAGAGAGAGTGACGCCATGGAGTTGCAGAGATGATTCCATAAAGTGGAAGGGGTTGTGATTAGTGACGAGGATTTGGGATATTAGTTCGGCGTCGCTTGAAGGCTCGAGTTTCGGGAGATGGAGAGTGAATCCGCCGCCGGAAATGGTGGAGAGACGGCGGAGTAGTCGGTGGAGAGGGAAGGTGTGTGAGATTCGTCGCTTCATCATCTTCTTTTTTGACGACTCAAAAGATATAGATATTACCCGGAAAAGAAAGAAAGATTCAGATTTTCTCAATCGATTGTTCCATGGATCATCTTCTTAATCTTCATTGTCTTCTCTTCTCGTCACGCGGAGAAGGAAGGAAGGAACTATAGGGCTCCTTGCTGGGTCGTAAGGGTTAGACTTTCCAAATGGGCTGTTGGGCTTCTATTTTAGCCCATGCTTGGATTGTGGTTCATTTGATTGAACAAGTGTACGAACCGAACAAGGATGGTATATCTGCTGATTAATCATTTCAGAAGATATATCTTCATCTTGGCACTACTAAGCACAAACTTATGCGTCAATAACCAAAACACAAAATTGAAAAGTTAGATTGCAATTGTATACGATTGAGTCGTCGAGTGTTGTGCACAGAAAATTAATATGAAATGGTCAAGTCCAATAACCGGAGAGGTAGAACTGGAAATACCCAAGAGGTCATAAAAAAGACTAACAAATAAAGGAGGGAGCATTTTGAAACAAGAAGACGATGAAATCTCACTCAGATTCCAATTCGGCAGATCGGATTCCGTTTAATGAGACCGAGATCCACCTGCGACGGAGAAGGAAATGGGGGTGGGGGTTGAGTACATATGGAAATGGAAACAACAATGGAATGTTTGTCTAAACATGTCAGTGAGAAGAAAAAGATCTTGTGGCTACCTTGTGTCCAAACAAATCTCGGATGTTGTCGATATAATATCATTGTTGGTCTGGTTTATGAACAAAAAAAAAAATCAAGAAAAAAGAATCAGCAATGAACATGCATGAGATGTTGTAATGGGAAATTCAAAAATGATACCTTTCAAGAGAAAGACCCCAAGCTATGACTCGGACATCCTCAGGGAGACCCATCGGTAGAAGCATTTCTGGTCTGAACATTCCAGAGTTTCCAATCTCCACCCACTTCCTTAAGCCTTCATGGTAGCTGGATATCCCAGGAACAGACATGTTTTTTCACCTTTTGTCTTCTCGGGTTTTTATGCATTTTACAAGATTATAGTTTTCATCAGTTACCTGAAGATCTCCACGCTTGGTTCTGTGTAAGGGTTGTAAGCTGGCTTGAACCGCAGCTTTGACACCCCTGAAAAACACATATTAGTTTTAGTTACGAGAACCAAAATCAAGAATCAATAGGCCAAATTAAGGAAGCGTTTACCTAAGCGTGAGAAGAAGTCATTTAATACACCAATCAGGTCTCCCAATGTAAGGCCCCGGTCACATATCAAACCTGATCAAAACATGAGATATCATTTAACCGATTGAATATGCAAATTCCAAGTTTATGCTAGCTCTGAAATAACAACCCCCCAACTGTGACAACATCTGCCAATCAGCACCATACCTTCTATTTGATGGAACTCTGCCAGATGGGTCCGATCAACAGCCTCGTTTCTGAACACACGGTCTATCGAAAAGTACTTCTTGGGGACAAAAGGTTTCTACAGAAAGACAGATAGAAATCTAGTTATACTACTGAAATTTGGAAACAGCTTTCCGCAACCTGTAAGTGGATCGCTAGTAAAGAGAATCACTTGGAAACATCCTAGAAGCCTATTCAGACGACCTGTGCTAGTGCGTAAAGCATCCTAGAAGAGACAGCTGTTGTGTGAGTTCGGAGAAGATTCTTGTTTGCTTCTTCTCTCTTCCAATCATAATTATACCTTCAATGCAAAAGGCCATGACAGAGTGATTACAAATTAGTTACAACTAATACGAGGCAGTAACCAGAGATACAAGTCATTTACCCTCTTGATCCATATCCACCAGACTCATGAACACGTTTCACCCTCTCAACATAATCTTCTGGAAGTGTCCTCGTAGTACAAGGAGCTACATTCAAAGAAAGATTTACAACTTAAAATTAAGAGTTAGATAGTCACTGGGACGTCATCAAGCAACCGAGAAGAAGCTGTCCGAAACAAAATCAGTGACTTAAGTACTTAAGATTTGGACCTTTCAGAAAGAAGGTGTCGTGAGAGTCACGAGCAGGGTGCTGCTGAGGCTGGAACAATGCATCAAAATTCCAGAAGCTACATTGTACAGGAAACAGGTTCAGATCAGCCCACGAATAGCAAGAACAAGTGTCTAATAAGATCTCCCTAAGCCTTATACCTGCTCTCCACAAAATTATTTGTTGGCATCTCCTCAAACCTGTTACCACAGAAGGCTCACAATTAATATTGACCAGCAACAGAAAAATGGAAAAGCTACAATATATGCCAAGAGTCTCTCTCACCCCATCTGAACAAATATGTCTTTAAACTGCTTCCGCACCTGATACACAAGAACAAAAGAAAAGCTTAAGAAGTTTGTTAAAAAATAAGGTTACACAAATACAATAGTAGAAAAGATAACCACTAATATACTATACACACACTTGAGCTATATGAAGCACAAAGCTTACACTAAAGGGATACAACGGTTTTTTTGGTGTCAGCTTACCTTGAGAAGGGGGTGAAGATGACCAGCCTCAAGAGGCGCTCCTTTAGCATTGAAGTTATACTCCTTAAACCTTAACTCTTTCCAGCTGCAGGAAAGTACCAATGTTATTGTATAATTTCTACCTATACAGTTGAAAAGAAGCAAGGAATAGAACAAACTTTTGTAGATTTTCTCGAGACAAATCGGTGGACAGCTTCTCTCTCTCGGGAGCATAATCAGGACCTTTCTTTATGGAACTATACCCATTCCATGTCCTGAGAAGTAGAAAAGATATAAGATCTTAATAAAAGTCTCACAAAAGAAACAAAACAAAGGCAAATGCAACATAGAAATATTAGTGGAATCAATTACTTTTCTTCTATGAGATTTTTTCTGCCTTGGAGAAAATTGATACCGTCTTTGTCAATTTCCTGAAGGGTATAAAGGGACACATAAGTCAATATCAATTACGAAGGCAAATGCAACATAGAACTCTCTGCTTCAGTGACATGGCACAAACCTTCCCTTCTTGTATCTGTAAAAGCAGTCCTTTCACTTTATCTTCTACATGTTGAACCTACAATAAAATGGCTCAGAGCTATTGATTCAGACTAAATAAACCGAAAGTGACCGCGTGTGACATAGGCATGATTGATTCAAAATCACCGTACCAAACATCCAAACAAGGAGATAGCAAACAGAAACAAAAGGGAATAACGAACCAAAAGCAGATAGACAGAAACTAAACCATTTCAGAAGAGTCTTGCATTACCTTCCTCGAGACTTGATTATTTCCCAATTCCACCCACTTGTATTCTTTAGCATATTTCCAGGCAAAACTGCGTAACGATTCACCTAGCTTTTCCTGTAAAAGCAAGAATTTTAAGGACGTTTTTTTAATAGCATGACTAACAAATCCCACTATAGAGACATGTACTGCATCATATCCATTGTAATCACCTTGAGCTCAACCACTGATATGCTACCTTCTTCTGGCACAGCTAAGAAAAGTTGTACCTCTGGTGATCCTTGTGCAGCATATTTTTTCCCTTCTTCTGTCAAAACCCATGTTTCCCCTGTAGAAATAGTCAACTCGATCGTGTTACACCAGCAACAGCACATCAAATTAAAATGCGTAGCTACTCCACTTAACCTTGTTAATCACAGAAAAAAATTATGGGAAAATGTGTAAACCCAGATTCTCGTCAGTGAGAATGTGATTCTTCAGAGAAAAAACGTAAAACTTTCCACTACACCCTTGTTAATCGAATCCCTATCAATTTTCTCCTTTGTCCACATTCCAAAATCAACCAGATACTGTATTAAGCCTAATAAACGAGATTTCACGCGCACGGAGACGACGTACGGATACAATATTTAAGATTACAAATACGAAGCACGAGTACCTGAGCATCGATGTAACGAGAACCCTGGAGGCTTTTGATGACATTGACGACTTGATCGTGGTCAAGGTTGTGCTCGGCCGAAAATTGACCCGAATCCGGGATCTGCTCATTGTTCTGCAGAAACTCTAGTATCGCCTTTTCTGCCATAATCTCTTAGATTCTCCTTAGACGTTCGTTTTTCATTCTATGAATACTAAGGTGATGAATGTTTGTAGTTTTTGAAAGAGTTTTTGGCTTTTGTTTTTCAAAAATCATTTTATTTGTCAATCAAGTTTTTTGATAAATAGATTCCCTAAAATTTAGGGAAACTAGTTTTTAAAAATAACTTCCAATTTGTAAGCAAAAACCAAAATCTATATTTTTGGAGTTTTTCTCCCAAATATTATAAAAAACCAAAATCTAAAAACTAAAATCTAAAAACAAAAACCAAAATCCAAAAACCAAAAACCAAAATCTAAAAACAACACAAACATTCATCACCTAATAAAAAAGAAATATAGAAAGAGTGTAGTAAAAATGTCTAATATAGAAAAAATATATAAAAATGTTTAAAATATATATATATATATATATTTATTAAATAATAATAAATAAATATCAAATAGAGAAATTAAAGATATTATTAAAGATGAAAACACAAATTAGTATATTCACTCTTTTGGATATTAATTATATATATGTTAAAAATGGCAAAATTATTTATCTTAAAAATTTTGAAGAATATTTATAAAACAAATACTGCAATCAAAATAAATACAGATTGTTATAGTAAATGAAAGAATATGACGCCAACAAAATATAGAAAGAGTATAGTTATATTGCATTAAAAACACAATTTAATTGGAAATGAATTAAGAATTATAGAAAACTACTTAAATAGAAAAGGAAACTTGACAATATTCAATATTTTTAAATCCCACCCGAACAACGAACCGAAATATTTTCTGCATCACCGAGTTTCCGGGTTAATCTGGATCTATAAGAATGAACCTCGATTCAATAATTAATATTTATTTTAGTTTTTAATATAATATTAATGTTCTATAAATATATGAATACAATTTGTTTAATAAATAAAAGTAGCTAACTTACGTTTATCAGAGTTAATTTTTTTAATAAAAGACAAATCTATAGTTCTTTATTTTTTTGTTGATGGAAAATTCGTAATTGAAAAAAAAAATATGTAAACAATATTAGTTTCACCAAACAAGATAAAAAAATTGTTTTTTTTTAATTTGTCCAACATAATAATAAAAAAAACCACGTTTGATTTTGAAAAGTTCTACATCAAATATGGCAAGAATTTTTTTTTTTTTAATTCCTCCAGTGAATAGCACTATAGCAGCATCAAGTTTTAATTTTCTTTTGGGCTTAAAAGCTCACGTCTAAAATCTTGCTTCATTAGATGGAGTTGACCCGGTCTGCCGGTCAACCATGGTTCGCAGTCCGACTGCGACATAACAAAACAAGCCGAAAACGGTTCGGTTTCACTAAATGGATCAAATGAAAAAGACTAGTTGGGCCAGCAGAAGCAAAACCGCCCATACAATCTTCCTACGACACCAATTAAGTTTAATAAAATGTTGAATTAACCTGTTTTTCATTTTATGATTATTATTACAGTTTAAACTAAATAAAGAGGTCTTGACCAAAAAAAAAAAAAAAACTAAAGAAAGAGGCTAAGATTCAATGGATTCCCCGAGAACAGAATTGCCGGCACATACTTTAGCCACCAACGTTATTTTCAACAATGTTTCATTTTGTTATTTTAATTATGTACCTGCTGTAATTACTAATGCTTTGTATTATGACTTGCTACGATCATCAATATGATAATATCATTCAGAGAAAAAAAAAACCTAAATAAAGAGAAGCCCTAGCTGATAAAGTTAGTGCTTTTTTTTTTACCTTTTACTGTTTTAGTTTCACATACCGACAAATTTGTTAAAACCAATAAAAACAATTTTGCCCACTAATAAAGGCATCTTCGTTATATGTTGAACAATACTATAATGTGTGGAGATGAGTGTGTTAATTGTGTACACCAAAAATCTCTCAAATCATTTATTTTTACTTAAATTTTTTTTTTTTTTACAAAACAGAAAAAGTTATAATCGTGTACAGCAAAATTGTTGTGTCACACATTTTTATAAAAAAAATATTATTTAAGAGTTTTTAGTCCTCCACCTTATGAACATATCAAGAAAATTTTATTCTATGACACTTCTTAATAAGAAATTGGTAATCACGCATGAATTTAATACTATATAAAAAATTTCGGGTCAAAAACACTATTTTAGTTTTAAAAATTGTGCTTGCACATTTTCTTTTACAACAATAATTTTTTTTATTTTAATAAAAACAATAATTTTTTAAGTCTATCTGATTTGTTAATTTCACAATGTCGACCAACAAATTATGTACCTGATGACAAAGTTGCACATTCATACTCCCAACTAAACAAATCTGTATAAATATTAAACAAGCATTCGTTGACCCAACAATATATTCGCTAATTAATAGAATCACTTTGAAAAGAAGCAATATAACTATATACTATTTAACAAAATTAAATATGGAACTTTCTTTGTGGGGGAACCCTGCTTTTGTCCGCCACACAGCTGACCAAAATCGATAAAATAATGTTATTTAATCTAAAACATTGTAGGAATCAATTGGGGCATGAAGGGACATTGAGCAATTAAAAAAGGGCGTTGATCACAATTCACAAACAACGATAATGCAACTCATCTCATGCACCATGACGCTTTAGTGATGGCATTTTTAGGGTTCAGTTGCTCATCGACAAATTTTGAAAATCCCGAGATTCCACTAAAGAAAAATGCATCTGCATCAGTAATTTTTTTGACATGAATATCTAATGTGCTGGAAAATTAATTCGACTAACATGGTTTCAGAAATGTCCACAGTAAGAATAAAAAAAAAAAAAAAATGTCCACAGAGGATGATGTCTCACGATGTTTTTTTTTTTTTTTGGGTTTAATGTTAAGATGTCTCAATCTCATGTTATTAAGTAGAGGCAGAGCCATGAGCCTACTAGACAGACCTAACTACATATTTGCTTGTGCCAAATTAGTTAATTAGTCGTCAAAGAATACTTTTTTTTTGTTGGGTCAAGAAATACTTTTAAATTTTGTTGTTCGGTGTTGTATTGAGACTTGTATAGTATATTTCGCTCTCTCTCATTTGCGAAATGCAAACAAAATACATGTATCTTTAATTTTTTTAAAAACGTTAGACACCTAATTGAACATACCATTAAATTTATAAGTATATTCAATTCAATCTTTACGTAATAAATTTATATTTTTAGTAAAATAAAGTTAATAGCAACACCGCTTGTGCTGAGTTGACATCTCATATGAACATATTTTTACCTAGAATATTAATTAATGCAATTTGAATAATGGAATTCATTAGCATTTTAATGAAGAGGGGGGAGATAGCCGATAATGATTAAAAGAAGTGATTATTCTTAAGACTAGAGACACATAACAGATGAGGCAAACAAATGTGGCAAACATATGGACCCAAATCGTAGTTTAATTTTATAAGGAATCTCTCATTAGTTGTCATGGTGTTGTGTACTA
This sequence comes from Alliaria petiolata, assembly GCA_020283515.1. Classification (NCBI taxonomy): domain Eukaryota; kingdom Viridiplantae; phylum Streptophyta; class Magnoliopsida; order Brassicales; family Brassicaceae; genus Alliaria; species Alliaria petiolata. The sequence goes on along the minus strand of JAHZTW010000004.1, from coordinate 74,071,941 downwards.
TATAATAAAAAATTTCGAATATGGTAGTATATATAATATATGAAACTGGACACTTTCCATTTTCCCAATTGGGTATATGGACTAGGAATAATAGAGGGCCATGTACATGGCAGAATTATATATATAGCGACCAAAAGAAATAAATGTTTATAATTTTTTTTCTTTTGATGTCAAACAAATATTCCGACACACTGAACATTAATCATGGTAATACCATTAATAATATATTTATTTATTTATTTTTGTCCATTGCATATTCAGATATTTAAATGAATGATCCTGTATCTCGCGACCATAATATAAACGTACATTTCTTTAATTATGTAGCAAAATTATGAGCTTTAAGTTACGAATATACGAAAAGATGTTCAATTAAGGAAAATGGTAACACTTTATTATTTTCGAAAAACGTATATATGTTGTTTTAATTTAGGTTTTTTTAATTATTAGTCAATTTGGAAAAACAAAATATATGATTGATGATTTGACAAAAAAAAAGTATCATAAATTAAAGAGAAATTTTAATTTCTGCAAAATTTGAGGAACAGGAATAAAAAAAAGAAATTGTTTATGAGAAACTTCTTTTTGTCGATACAATTGTAAGAAAAATTTCTTATAAAATACTAATAGGCTTCTTCCGTTTAGAATAGTCATCACATCGAAACTTCAAATAGATTAATCAAACGTGCTTCTTTCGTTCAAACTTCTAAACCCACAGAAACATAAAAACAAACTCAAGTAATTCGGTCTCTATCATTACTTGTTTCTTCCCGAAAAAAGAAGGAAAGTTGTCTGTCTGACCATTAGAAACCCACTTGACTCTTGACACAAACTGGCATATGTTGGTTAATATTTTCCTTAAACCATTTACCGCTTTTCCATGGTCGTGTTATATATGTTCATTTGTAAGCATTTCCTGGCAGTCACTATAATCCACCAATCGTATCAGTCTCTCTCTTGCCCAAAAACTTAACGAGGTTAATATGTATGAGTATGAAACATATACATTCCCTTTCTTTGACAAAATTTTCGGCTTTCAAGTTTGGGATTACTCGGTATATAAGTATATTACACTTCTTGTGCTATTTTGTGACGCTTCGACCACTTCCATCCACGGATCCACTGATCCACATTTTTTTTGGCATTTATATATAATATATAGGTCCATCGCTATCTATGAAAAATACACTATACTACAAAGAAATGAGAAGTTGTCTACTAGTTTCACCTATAAATCTTTAACAAAAAAGGCTTCACATATAATTCTACATATATTAAACAAAGTATTAAATCTATACTTTTTGATCGTTTATAATTTTCACGCTATGAAAAAAAAAAGGATTATGATACGATGATAACACTGTATATAACTATTTTGATACATGTTATTAAACCTAGAAACTTAAATGATTGAATTAAGGAGTCAAATATATAGTCTAATGGTTTGTGATAGCTTGATGTCTTTTGTCATCTAGATTCAAATTCACATATTGATGCATGTTGTTGGTCCAATTTTTTTAAGAGATTATGTATGTATTATAATTATGGTGTAAATATATTCCTTTTTAGTTGCTGATTATCTTTATGCGTTAATTCAGATATTAATCATACGAATTTCCCAAAACGTTTGAATACACCCACTTTGCATGGCCCATATAAACAGTGGAAAACGTACAGTATAACCATCATCACACATGTTGATTTACCTTAAAACTCACATTCATCAATGCATCTGACGGAAAGAATAGTAAATATAAAATACACCCATATATCAAGGGCTAGATGAATCATATATTCGTATTTACACGTTTTTTTTGTTGTTGAACAAATCGTATTTACACGATGATAATAAATAAATTCATATTTACACGTATACTTAATTTTGAAAGTGGTAAGAGTATTTTCAACGTTAGTGTTAATTACTTAACTTACGTATACTCATCGCTAATTAAACTCTTACCTACCAAATTTAACGGAACGAATCTCGTATTGGCCGAACATTTGGAGGATGCCACGTCTAGCTAGACTGATTAATCGGTAATTTTTCCTTTTATTCGTTTGAAATTCTTGAAGCTTTGAAGATTTTGAATTATTTTATTTAGTTGAAAATATAATTCTTTTCATTATTTTATATTCAACTAGTTGAAAAAAGTATATTAAAAATGCCCTCTTTTTAATTGTATACTCTTATTTAAAAATTTATTTGATCTAAACTTAACTAAACCTTTGTATCGAAGCTTGCATTATACGTTGGATTTGATTTGTTTTGGTGACATTGTATTACTGCAACGTATATTACATACTAAATCCTTGTATCGAAGCTTGCATTATTATACGTTAGAACGATGCTAATACCCATAAAAACCCTGTTTTCGTTTAATACATACTAACCCCCTTTGTTTACTTTTATATATTCTCCTCCCCGGCCCCTTCATAATACAGAAAAAACCGCCAAGATTTTGGCATACAACCAACCATTTTTGCTCGAGTTAGATAACATCTCGTATTTTATTGGTGTAATCAATAACTTAAGTACCACATACCATACACATATGTGATATGGTCACGTTCAGTGACATATTTAGGTGACAGGTTTCACCGACTAGTTAATAACTTGAGAAATGCTACAATATTTAACGATTTAAGTTTTGGATTAGCGATTAATCGATGTCGTCAAGAACTACAAAGCAAATATGATTTAGTCGCTTATTGACTAGTTATTGTTATCGCTGAAACTTGTTGTTAAATTAACGACTAGAAAATAAACAAGATTTAGTTTCTGGTCTCAACAACTCGAAACGAACAGAAGGATGAGAGATTATAATCCTACAAGCCGTATCAAAACTACCCGTCACACAATTAAATGCTTATCAATTACGCCTATTCATGAATATTATATTATATAAACTTGAATAAACATGCATCATTTGTAAATAGATCCCTTAAGCGAGGCCCTATAAATACATCATATGTGTTGCACCAAACATTCACTAACACTTCATTTCCTTTCTTGAATTTGTCCTCTGTGCCCTCTTTTAAATACATCGAAATCCACTATACATATTTATTTATAAAACAAAAGAAAAACCTGCCAGGATGGCTTCTTTGATCACAACCAAAGCAATGATGAGTCATCATCATGTTTTGTCCTCAACTAGAATCACCACTCTTTGTTCCGACAAATCCATCGACGACAAACAAATTAAAACAAAACCCCAAATCTCTCACCGATTATTTTCCCGGAGGATCTCCGGTGTAACCAGAGCTGTAATCAATTCGCCGGCGTCGTCGCCGGAGAAAGAGAGGATGGAAGGTGAGAGACGGTGTCATGTTGCGTGGACAAGTGTACAACAAGAGGAGTGGGAGGGTGAGCTTACTGTCCAAGGAAAGATCCCCACTTGGCTGGTTTGTCTTTATCCTTTTTTTCTATATTTGCTCCAAATATATCTTTTAAATATATTCGTGGAAATTCATGCAATTATACAAATATGTATCGTGCACACAAAACACACTTACACTGGCACATGCTGACATGCATATATGTATGTATACATGACCAAACCATTTTAAATTCATATATCAATGCATGCATATTTGTTCATATTCTGTATATACAATTTTTTTTCTGATACATGATTTCATTACTAAAAGTATAAACGATATATTAGATTAGAACACCATGTTAATTTGGATAATAGTGTATATATAGTGAAGTATTACTTTGATTTTTTCAATTTAATTTTAAGCAATATTTCACTAGAACAAATCTCCATATTGTAACATTAATTTTGTCAAGTTTTTTAGCAAAAAAAAAAAAAAACATTAATTTTGTTTCCAAAAAGTAAAAATGAGAATAAAATTAATGATATTAGTTGACATGCAGAATGGTACATACCTAAGAAACGGTCCGGGCTTATGGAACATCGGAGACCATGATTTCCGGCATCTCTTCGACGGCTACTCCACACTCGTCAAGCTCCAATTCGAAGACGGTCGTATATTCTCTGGCCACCGTCTCCTCGAATCCGACGCTTACAAAGCCGCCAAGAAACACAAGAAACTCTGTTACCGCGAATTCTCCGAGACTCCAAAACCGGCGAGAAACAGCTTCAGAAACCCTTTCTCCGGTATAGGAGAAATCGTCAAACTTTTCTCCGGCGAGTCTTTAACGGACAACGCCAACACCGGAGTGATCCGTCTCGGTGACGGACGAGTGATGTGTCTCACGGAGACTCAAAAAGGATCGATTTTAGTCGACCATGAGACGCTAGAGACGATAGGGAAATTCGAATACGACGACGGATTGTGCGATCATATGATCCAATCAGCGCATCCGATTGTTACGGAGACGGAGATGTGGACGTTGATACCGGACCTTGTTAAACCGGGTTACCGGGTCGTGAGGATGGAGGCCGGGTCGAATAAAAGGGAGGTTGTGGGGCGGGTGAAGTGCCGAGCCGGGTCGTGGGGACCCGGGTGGGTTCACTCGTTTGCGGTGACGGAGAATTATGTTGTGATACCGGAAATGCCCCTCAGATATTCGGTCAAGAATCTGCTAAGAGCTGAGCCGACGCCGCTTTACAAGTTCGAGTGGTGTCCGGGCGACGGAGCTTTTGTTCATGTCATGTCCAAACTCACCGGAGAAATCGTAAGTGAACGTTTTACTAGTCTAATAAGGATTGTTTTCTTACGTGTTTTTTTTATAAAAAAAATATATATATATTCAAATTCGAATTTCTAGGTTATGGCTGAATTTTCTTTAGTTTACTATCTATAAGTACCAAAACAAAAAAAAAAAACAAAAAATCAATAAAATTATCCGTTAATAGCCAAAAAAAGAAGAAGAAGAAGAAGATAGTATTCCAGGTTTTGTTGGTCACAACACAAGTATGTATATATTCATTCATGTTTTCTTATTCCTTGTAAAATGATTGTTATTTAGATGGGTATATAAACGGTTGCTTGATGTCTTGCGCATAAAATAGAGCCACGATTATATATATGAAAATGGTGGTCAATGTATTTTAATGTTGTTCTATTTCATTTATGAGTAATTAATTAAGGTGGCGAGCGTGGAGGTACCGGCGTTCGTAACGTTTCACTTCATAAACGCATACGAAGAAGAAGATGAAAACGGCGAGGGAAAAGCGACGGTAATCATTGCTGACTGTTGCGAACACAATGCGGATACTCGGATACTCGATATGCTCCGCCTTCATACGCTACGTTCCTCTCATGGTCACGACGTTTTACCCGATGCTAGGTAATATTTCATGCTTCAGCTGATTCTAGTTACAACCTAGCTACGTATTTTCAGTTCTGCTTATAGCTACGTAACTATATTAGGATTGGGAGATTCAAGATACCGTTGGACGGGAGCAAATACGGGAAACTGGAGACGGCGGTGGAGGCGGAGAAGCATGGGAGAGCGATGGATATGTGCAGCATCAATCCTTTGTATTTGGGTCTTAAATACCGTTACCTTTATGCCTGTGGTGCTCAACGACCTTGTAACTTCCCCAATGCTCTCTCCAAGGTAACTTATATAATACGCTTTAATGGTGGTAGCAGGATCCGTACCAGTTAATTACTATTGTATGAGAGACAGGTTGACATTGTGGAGAAGAAGGTGACGAACTGGCACGAACACGGTATTATACCATCCGAACCATTCTTTGTGCCTCGACCTGGCGCAACCCATGAGGATGATGGTTAGTTTCAAATGCATAGATTTTTTTATTATCTTTTTATGAGCTTTTTTTTTTAACTTTATGGTTCTGTGCTGTGACAGGAGTGGTGATATCGATAGTAAGTGAAGAAAATGGAGGAAGCTATGCCATCTTGCTTGATGGAAGCTCTTTTAAAGAAATAGCAAGAGCCAAGTTTCCTTATGGTCTTCCTTATGGATTACATGGTTGCTGGATTCCCAAACATTAACTACAACAATCTCAACTAAGACACCTTTCGTTATTCAAAACACAAACATATGTAATATTTATTCATACACATCTGTATAATTAAACCTGTGCAGGTTTGTTTTGTAAACTGTTGTCCCTTACTTATGCTATTTGTCTCATATACTGTAATGTGCAAAACCCAAATAAAAGGAACGGATTGTAGTGGATACAGTTATTGAAACTAAAATTGCAATTCAATTCATTTACATCATCCTACAATACATATTATTACACTCAATGGACAATTTACTTAATTTTCTTTTTCCCTTGCTGAAAAACAAGTTACAACAAAATGAAAAGAAGAAATGAGAAAAGTCAGCCACTTCTCTTCTCTGCAGTCTAGACATTGTTACAATGGTGCAGATGTGGAGCCACAACTATCCCCACCCACTGAATCAGATGCCATCACCTGCACAAGCTTAGGAGCAGCTTCGGGTTCATTGTTTCCACCTATCCATTGTCAAATATGATTGGTTTAAGAACTTCTAAGTAAGGGATAAAATGAAAGCACTCTCTTTGACAAGACAAATAAACTTTAGCTATATCTAGATGAAGCCTCATGCCTAGAGCAATCTAAGGAATTTGGTTCAGCATGCAGCTGCTACCGAGCTTGGCCTTATTTCTTGTGCGCATATAGCAAGCCTTTGCAGAACGAACACAAGCACATACAAAAGGAAGTAAATATAAAGATAAATCAGAGTAACTAACCTGATTGAACCGAAGGAACCACTGATGATGTTGAAGCTCCTCTCTTCATTTTTGGCTGCAATTATCACAAACACTTACTAAATGAAAAACTTTTAGCAGTGTCAAGGAAATGAATGACTTTTAGCAAACTTCAATATCTAGCAATAACTCTAAAAAACAAGTTTGTAAATCAATATGACTCTCTTGTAGTGTAGAAATCTTCACCTGGGTGAGTAGGTTTGACAAGTAGGTATAAACGATTCTTTGCGGGTATAAGACTGAGAGTAAAACAATGAGCAGACTGGTTTTCCTTACCTTGGTATTTTCTTCCATATATTTCACGACTTGAGAGATGCTTCCACAATGTCCATGAAACAGCGTGTAAGCCCACATAAGAAGCTTCCTTGGGATGCTTACATCAATGACTTCAACTCCTTCGATGCCTGGAAGAAGTTTCCCCGCTGTTGCTAGCTGAGGCAGTGCAGAATAGAGGTTGATTTCTGAAGGAAGTGTAACTGAAACCGTTTCTCGGAAGAAATTGTAACAACTTTTAAGTAAAGAATTAGCGATCTCCAGATTCTCCTCCGAGACTTTACTGGAAATCGGTACGTTCTTGATCTTGAACAGAAGAGGGCGCCATTTCTCCTCAAGCCTCTGGGATTCTGAGGGATCCTCGAACGAAGAATTCCAGAGTTCTGACTGGAGATCAACACAAAGCATCCGTCTGTTTTCCAGAAAACCAGATGATGGATTTATTGCTTGACTTTCCGCCGAGGATACTTGCTGCATGGGGGTTATCGATGCCAAGCTTATTATTAGAGCTCGACACCAAGCAAGAGAAGCATGTCTGCCAACTTTAGCCGAAAAACTATTAGACAACTTTGGATTCTTGAAACGCTTCCGAATCTTATCATTTATGGCTTCCAGGGTCTCAACCTTGTTGTCTAATTCAAGAGACACGATGTATTGGTGTAGAAATCTGCAAAAGGAAAAATCAATATCGGATAGCGAAAATCCAACGGCCAGGATGAAATAAATTCATGCCTCATACAAAATCGATTACCTGCATAAGCTGTTCTCTGAGGTTTCTGGACCTCTTGTTTCAGGAAAATTGCATATGTCTGGCCATATGCTTCCTTGTTCTATAAAGAGGGAAAATATTTTTTCTAACTGACTATCACGGTTGATTTTCGCTCCTGCAGACGCAACCTGACTCATCGAGGACACCAGTGCATTTATGTATCTTCCTATTGCAACTGGTACAAGGTCTTCAATGCATAGAGAGAACTGAGTTCAAAAATTGTAGGGTGCAACATTAGCATTTAGCAAACTACGTTCAGCTTATGACAGCTTGATGATGTTAGACACCACTTAAATAACTAAAATCGACCAAGTCAAGCCTTCATAATGCAACAAATCATTGCACAGGCTTTGACCAGCCTTTGGATCATCACTACCGTATCATGCAGTAGAAATCTAGAGGTTGCTATATGGTATTCCAACACCAAATGCCAAAAAATGACAAAAGGAAGTCAAAGCCTGACTAGAAATGTTTAGTTCTGTATAAACAAGATTAAATTTCATGTCATGTATGAAAAAGTGACTACTAAGGGTACCAGCAAAGTCTTTGATAGATATGATGATAAAGTCCTTACCCTCTTATCTGATCGAAGAGAATTAAAGGCTCGCTCTAGTGTGTTGACATCCCCAGTTTCCTCCAATAGTCTCAAATAGAACAGTAAGTATTTGCGGATGCAAGTAATGAATTTCCGTGAACTTTCCGGCAAGTTGACTTCAAGGGCCTTCTTGTTCCCAGCCACACCTGGAGTTTTCCGCCTAAATAGAAAGAGAAGAAATATATACATGAAGTATTCCCAGAATCTTATCTGTGGAGCTAAATTCACATGATTGGTACCAAATAGTCATCCATTTTTATCAGGTTTCCCAGAAGGTTATTCTAATCATCAGCGGATGATATCGTTAGTGTTAAAGCTCCTTAGTACAAAGATTAACTAAAATAATTTAAGAGCAAGTAAGAATGTGTCTGCACCTTCCCTTTTTAAGCATGCCATCAATCTCCCACATATTGATCGTAAAACTTGACCGGGATGATTTGAAACAAAATGAAAGTTCTTCTTTTGCTCTTTGCAGATCACTGCTCCCACCCCTTCTATACAGCCCTTGGGCAAGCATGTATCTCGCCTTATGAAAATGTTTAAGATCTCCTTCTACACAGATTCCCAGTGCAGAAAGGCTGTCGTTGTAGAGCATATGCCATATCCCTTCCATCTGAATTGATCCTTCTCTAGTTGTAGCATAACTAGCTTCCAAGTTTCCATCTTGAGCTTCTTCCAGTGTACGAGAGGATCCAAAAGTCGTGGTATTAATGATTGCCATAGCAGTATCCTTTATAGATTCATCAAAGCAATAAGAGGCGAGGACCTGAAAGGTTAACAGGAAATTAAACAGTCCATTAAGGACCTCAGAAGCAGAAAAGTAAACCAATAGTGGTCTTCTTAATCTGAGACTGGATTTAAACATGATTTTTTTAAAAAATTAATGATGCTGTAGTTACAAGTTGAACAACAGACGTCTGTTATGCTGCAAATGAGAAAAAAAAAAAAAAGTAGAGCGTCAACCACAAACCTTTAAGGCCTCTAAGTTCTGTTTCCCACAAGCATTTAGAAGCTTCAAACGAGAAGCATGCATTCTATACACAGGATCTACGGCAGACGGATTTAATGTCATGGCTTGATCATAATAGGATAAAGAAATTTCATACGACTGCCCAAGCTTCTCACTGAGTTTTCCCATGTAGAATGCATGTGACCAATCTTGTCTGTCAGGATGGGTTAAGGAAAAGAAATAATCAGCCTCTTAAGTAATCGACCAAAGTCAACACGCTTTGAATAACAATTAAACTATACCTATGTGCAAAGGCTTTCTTGAAATGCTTCATTGAGTTCTCACAAAATCTTGTCCACGTTGCATCCTTGGAGGGTAGCACAGACCGCTGGTCATAAAACGGCACAACACTCTGAAGACTGTCATAGTAAACCAGCGCCAACAGCTCATGTATCTCAGACTACAATAGAAGATCAATACATAAATATCATCAATAACAGCAACAGTGAATTATAATATATTACAGGAATAAAACTGACAACTCTCCAAAAACCCATTCCTCCATCAAAATCCAAGCTGTACTAAGTAATTCCTCCTACTTGTGCTCATTTTTTGTAACTTAAGAGGTATCTAATCAAACTTATAACTTGTTCTCTCTATAGCAAAGTAAGATTTTTTCGGTTTAATGCACATTCACATTTCGCCGAAACCTACTAAAGCTACCACCAGAAATCTAGTAGGTAGTGAATTCAAGTTAAGACATACTGATATTAAAAGTATGAGTAAAAAAATTTAGGAAAAGGATAGATAGGGGAAAAAATAGGACCAAAAGTACTCTCGCTCATGTGTGGCTAAAATTCTGCTCATAACCTAATCCTCACATCTATGGTCGACTAATTCTAACCATAACTGACATATGGAGGATAATTACATCACAAATCATTCTCACCATTTAGCAATATCACCAAACTAATTGCCACTTAAGTCCTTCCCTTTCAGTTTATATTTAATGTTGATTTTCGTGTTTCTATCGTATTCCCTTAAGTGGTACCACCTATATGGGGGACGTACTAAAACAGCAACATCTGTTTTATGTTATACAGTAAGTAATTAAGCATGAATGAAGGTGGCAAATGAAACCTGTTGATCTGGTGAATTTGCCAACGCCAAACTCATTAGCAGGCAACGTCTGCTTCTTCTTCTGCTTGTTTCAACTCTTTGCGAAAGAGCGGCATTCTTCCTCCATCCTACAACATTTATGTGCTTACTCCCATCATTTAGCAACAGATCTACTTCCTGATTTAAGTGAAAAAACCAAATGGGAAATGCAAACAATTATCAAAACATGATGAAAGACTCATTAATGAAAGACACAAAGCCACTCCCTCTTAATTCTAGAGTTAGAACTCATCCCCAAAAGCTAGCTTATAACTGATATTTGAAGGTACAATTTCAAAATATTCAACAAGTTGACATGGAATCACAGTAAAAACAAGAACAAATGAAAGAACTTGCCTCGTCGTAAATATTGCCAAGCTTTTCCCAACTCTCAAAGCGCAGAGGATTATAGAGCAGATCATATTTGAACAGATTTGCATTTTGCTGCACAAACTCTTCTCCTTCCTTAGTGAGAACAAAGCCGGGCCATTTATCACTAGCACTAACTTCCTCACACTGAGCTAAGAAATAATACAAGTTGCGGTAGACATCCAAATAGGGGTCGGAACTGCAAGCAAGTTAATACAACATCCTTACGTATTCCAAATTACAAATAGCTAAGAATGCAATATTTCTTCTTTGGCAATGACCGAAAATTTTCACCATTATGAAGGAGAACAAGAATACGATAATAGGAAACTTATCCATTCTACTTCTGCTTGTCACTAAAAATTAAACATGTGAAAATTTCTAGATATAATGAGATCTAGAGAATATACAATATTCAAATCATCTTGCTCAACAATATATTCTTGATAATGCAAGAATCAGCTGAACAATATCAGACTATGGAAGTTATTTTTGGCAAGGGGAATTTATACAAAAGATGCTTGGTTATACCTGTGGAGCAGTGATACCTTGTACTCGCTGAGAGTTCTGCTGGGAATTATACATTTTGTTATGGTTTCAAGGAAACCTTCAGAACCAGCCTCGTATGAGAGTTTGTCTTCACATAATTCAGGGTCATCTAAGAATTTATCTATCACATTGCCAACTAGGAGATCATCTGGCGGTTGTGAAAAATGCCTTTTTATTGCTCTTAAGACTCTCCGGAGTTTAACGAGTCCAGTTCTCTGAGACAAGAAGGATAGGAAGTTTGCATTCTTATGACTTATTTGTTAAACACCAGATGTTTATGCGGTTTTACACACATGAGTTACAACAGGTGTTTCGGAAGATCAATGTAGGAAATGCTATAAATTTACCAGAGAACATCAAGAACACGTATGACTCATCTACTGAGCACAACTTGCAATACATTCCAATTTCTGTATGCCATGTGGGTTGGTGGCCATGCAAGCTTAAATCTATATGCATTGTTTGGTATACACTAGTTGGCATTGACATGTGAGCCTAGCTACAGTAGTGAACGGAGCTATTTTGGAAGACTGCAATACGATATTTATCTACTCGAACAGGAAAAAAATTGAAAGCCACCAACTTGTGCTGATACTCGTAGCTACCAGTGCCCCCTCTAGGATTGAACTTTGAGTATATATACATATATGCACCAAATACAAGAAAATAAACTTTAGCACACACTAATCACAAACATATGCAAATGAGCCTACCAAGTTAAGGAAATATCACTCACAGAGGAAGCCTTGGCATAGGGTAGTATGTACTGGAAAACATCAACACATTGTTCCTTAGTCTGGTAATCTCCCCGGCTAGTGTTTTTGTGCACAGCAAGCTCATCTTCGTAGGAACCATCGACTCTAAGATTCAGACCATACAGGCAGAAAAAGCATTGATCTAAAGCGTTATTGATTAACAACTCAAGTTCATCTTTTTCTTCTTCCGCAACTTCTTCTGTGTGTTCCAGAATCTGTTTACTTTCTTGTTCTGACAGTTCTTTTTCCCTATAACCAATTTTTTCTTCAGAACCATCCTTCTCAGAATCAGTTTTGGTGTTTTCGTTTTCCTCAACATGCACATCCGCGTCAAATGATTTTATTTCATCTCTGCATAATTTTCCAGGCAATGGCGTATCATGTCCAAGGCCATCTGGGGGGTTGATTCTGGATTTGACTTTCATGTCCACTGCCAATAAATGCTTAATTGCAAATCTAAGAAACGCTCCTTCCTCCCCCTCACAATTTTTACCAGCACAGCAAAGCCCATATTCAGCAAGCAAATCATGGAGACCTATAATCAACTCAACCTGAAAGAGACAAAATTTAGAAAGTCCAATATTACAAAGCAGCAGACCAAAATAGCTTTTAGTGTCATGGCTGATAGTAAAACACTCGCCTAGCTATGTAAAACTGGGAGTCCCAGTAACCCATAACTTACTTGGTATTTAGTAGTCACGGTAGAATCAAGGTGTTGAAGTTTACAGAATCCAATAGCTGCGTCGAGAAAGCAAGATTTCTGCTCTTCTTCAATCCCGTCAGCATTTTGAGAATCTGAATATCTCTTAGAAAGAAAATGCCTCACGATATTTGACATGACTGTCAAGAGCAAAGATTGTATACCAGCTACACAATCTCTTGGGGCAACCATGTCATTCTGCAGATCGAACGTACACATCAATAAAAACGGCCACAAAGTTCTTTTATTTAGGACAACCACAAAGCTGTTCTGATATTGATCTCTTGTACATTTTACTGCCTAGTAATTACCCATCCAAATTTTTACTCAAAACTTTATACTTTTTTAAGTAGTCTCTAGTACAAGAGCCTGAAGATTGTCAAATTTTGAATTAGCATATCAAGTAAGAACAAGCAGATAATGCAGTTAATGATTCAAACAAGGTCACTGACCATGTGTATAATTTATTTCATACGCTTGTGCTAGGATGATCAGAATCACATATCCAAAGCAAACAAAGATAATCAGCTTTTCAAATATTTTCTGAGAACAATACCATATATGTCAAAACAAATTTCAGACTTACAGAGTTATCTGACTGGTCAAGGAAGTTCTTCACTTGAGAGATACAAAGAAGAATTGCCTTGACTTCCTCCGCCACCAAGTGATTCCAACTCTCACTCGAATTTTTATATGAGGTTTTAGTTGTCACAACAGATTCCCCCGTACTAGTTGATTCCAGGAGAACTTGCAACTTTCTTCTATGACAGTTCATATAAACCTCCACATCTATCGGCTCACTCTTTTGGCATGCTTTTATTAAAACGTCAAGTGCTGATAACTCCGTAGAGGAGATCCCTTCTTCCGTTTTCACAGAGGATGCAGTCCAGATGTCTCTATTTGGAAATAAAAGTGATGCAAGTAAATTTACACACTCCGAATAAAATTCTTTCTCCATCATTTCAGGTATTGTCTTTTCCAACAAGAAATCAATCTTAAGCAGAGTTATTTCATGGATGATTCTGTTAGTGTTCAGCTCTCGAATTCTTCTGCAATGAGGCCGCTGAATTAAGACAGGAGATTCTCCAATACCTTTCTTGTCCAACAATGACAAACACCTGAAAAAATCTTCAAGGGCTTTAGCTTTATTATCCTCCAAAATTGATAACCGTGCACTCAGCCAGAAATATCTAACCCAGAAGGATCTTTTGTTATAATCTAACATCTCCTTAGCAGTTAGATCACCTTGAAAGCTCTTTAATGAGGAGTCAGAAAAACTTCCTTCCCAAGAAATAGGTGTAGATTCGATAGCATAATCAAGGGAAACAGATTCAACTATCTTAGAGACATGGTACGTTACTTCTACCATGCATGATGGACAATCAGGAATATCTGATCGTTCAGATTCAAGATCATAGTACAGCTCCGCGAGAAAAAGACTGCAATCAGGTTTCCGATCTCGGCCCCAATGTCTAGTGAGCTTTTCTAACTCCAAAATTTTTAAGGCAGCATCACGACTCATTAGATGTTCACATTTATTAGCAATATACTCCAGAAGCAAGTGACCCATATGATAAGCACCATAATTTTCTGAAGTTTCCTTCACAAAATTAGAAACGACAGCATGTTCAGAAATTGGATCTGGTTCGTTAAGGCAGAAAGAACCAGAAGAAACTCTGCTTATTCCCCTTTCAAGCACAAACGTCTCAAGATATTGAAGGATGTCACTGCTAGGATCCTTGCTATTATCAAATTCTAACTCTTCCTTCTCAGGTTTCTGGTTCCGAAGCCGTTCAAGACGAGTACTCCTCCTCTCTTGGGGATGTTCTTCAGAAAACGCAGGCTCTTTTTCTTTAACCTCATCATCTCTTTCTCTTTCGATGTTGCAATCCTTAACAGACTCAATACTTGAGTCTGATTCCACACAATGATCCTTCTTTTCCGGACCCTGCATTTCAGCTTCTGTACTAGGAGCTAATTCAATGGTTATTGGTACATCAGCTGATATGCCCACAGTTTCACACGAAGGATGCACTATCCCAAGTAAAGTATCTAATATTGCCACCCATGAAGCTTCAGGAAGCTTAACTTGCACTCTTTTTTTCAACTTCTTGGAAGCAGCATTCTTGTCCTGGTTCTTATCAGACACCTTTCTTTTTCCAAGAAATTTGAGCCGAACGTGCTGAGGTTCAAGCTTATCTATACCCTTGGGCGCAAAAGGAGCTGAATCTGTTTCTTCGATTGAATGTTTAACATGCAAAGCTCGAGAATGCGATGGCCAATGCCTCAGAATCAGATTTGCAACTGAAAGACAGGAAACTTCATCACCTATGGCAATGAGAACTTCTAGAAGTTTCTCCATGCAGTTCCCTGCACATTAGCCCATACAATTTTCAGGGGGTGGGTGGGTGGGTGAGGGAAGCATAAATGCAACAGTTCATACACCATATGACCAATGCAAACCAGGAACAGAGAGAAATCATAGAAATGTTCTCTATTCAATGACCAACTAGGATTCCCTATAAATCTGAACATAAATATACATATATAAAGAGAGGGGAAGACGAAGAAGAAAAAGAACAGTACGTACAATTATTGGGGCTGCAGAGAAGTCCCTGTTCAAATGCCCATCGTGAAATACTCAGTAACCCCATAGAACATGATAGGGTTCCAAGATGGTTCCACAGCACAGAATCTTTTGCATCTATGTCTATAGCTTGAAGATAGCAGTTTAGAGCATTCTCGTAATGACTTGAACCTAGCTCAAGAAACACAGTGGCAAGATTCTTCAGAGCCAAAAATCTGCAAAAAATCTATACAGAAATTATTTATAGACGACCACAGTAGTAATAAACATGACATATTTGAACCACGAGAATCAATAACTAGACATATAACCAAATGTAACTAGATGAATTAAAACATGGAGCTTGACCTGAGATGATGGAGATGATTGTCGTTTGCAATAGTCTCCACCTGGAATACTGTCTATTAGAAACGGTTCATCAATTAAAGAAATCATCAGAATAATCGAATGTGTTTTTGTTACTTTGGAGTTAGCTATTATAGGATCCTTAAGGATAGACTCTAGCAGCTCCCGAGCCTTTTCGTAGTCTTTAGCTTGCAGCTTGAGAAGACCCTCGTGATATGTTTGTGACAGATGAAACTCCTGACAGAGGGCAATAAAAAAAAAAAAAAAAGTTCAACTTCTATGTCAACAATGAGCTGATCTAGCTTTCGATTATGCATCACTCCTCTTCTTTATACCAACTAAAATTTTGGGCAAAATCTTTTATTAAGCTCCCAGCTAATTAGAAGGGTTATCGATCACAAACATAAATTTCCCAGCTTTCATTTCACCCTAATTTATCTGTATTTGATTAAGATCAGTCGCAGCTTGACCAAAACTGATTCAAAACCAACACACACCCAACAACACAATATCATAGCAGACCTATAGAATCGAACATCTATTAAACCCCAAGACAGAAAAAATTCATCAATCCTAAGAAGCAGAAAAAGAAGCCCAAAATCAGAAGAAAACCTGAGCTTCTTTACTAGGAGCTAAAGGCTCCCACTTCTCTTTGGACTCCGTATCATTGATCGCTGCAATCGAAAACTGAAGAAAGGAAAAAGGCGAAACAGATCAAAAATCAAAACCCTAATCCGCTTAAAAGACCACGGATCAATCTTGCCGGAAATTATCATACCATCTTGATAGCCGAAGCTGTTGAGGAGGTCTATGGTTGGGTTTTCAGTTACTCCGTGTTTCAGAGTTCTTGGCGCGAAATCTTCTATCTTCTTCTCAGATTAGGGTTTTAAATTTCATGTATGCTTTCTGGCTTTCTTCCTAGTCTGTGTCTTCTTCAACTGTTATGCCTAATTTGCAACTCTCCGATTAGCCGACGGTAAAAAGGGGTTTTCCGATTATGTATGTAGTTATGCTCAATAATGGAAAAATTGCAAAATAGAGACATTATACTTTTCACTTTTACTTCAGTGGTACTTTTTTTTCTTCCAATTACGAAGATTAAAGTTCTCTCTAATTTATAAACTTTTGTCATAAGAATTCGGTTAACACAAAATTAACACTTTCTAACCAAAGCATCATCTCACCAATGCTCTTCAGGTTAGTAAACTATTTGTTCATAATTCTTTTAATACAAAGCATCATCTCACCAATGCTCTTCAGGTTAGTAAACTATTTATGTGAACTTCATTGGACTATTCATTAACTCTCTATAGGTGAAACACATATGTATGTTGAATCAAGATTTTGTAAGACTCAATATATAAAATTGGGTTGGAAACAACTTAGATGCTTTACATCAAATTTCTAACACAAAAACTTATTCAGCTTTCATAATTATTTTTTCTATCGAGTATTTAAAATTGACTATATTACCGAGTGTCGTTAGCTCGACTGGTAAAAGATCCTAGGCAAAGTCTAGAGGTCACAGGATCGAGTGACGCTTGAGACGAAACTAATATTACATGTTGTGGTTTCGAATCTGAAAGATGTACGGGCTTCGGCCCAGAACCTCCTGATAATTCAAAAAAAAAAAAAAAAAAATTGACTATATTGTGATTGTGTATGAAAGATTCATCAATATAATTGACATGTAACAAATTTAACCATTTATAAACTAATCATTCACAAACGTGGTTTAGTATGATTTAATTTGTTTGTTTGAATTAACAATTATGGACCACCCTAACAAAATTCTATTAAGAAAGTACATAAACTTAATTAACTCAAATATAAGAGACTTTCCCGGGTTGAATTGATAATATTATAAAATACTTTATTTTTATTAAAAAAAATATCTTATATTATTATCATATAACGTTTATATATTTTAAAAATATAAAACTAAAATAAAACGTAATGAGACTGTTTTGACGGGGTGGAAATTTTGTCCACTTTTATATATAACAACTAGTGTTTTGTCCACGCTACGCGTGGGTTGTATAACTATTTTGTGTGTTTATATTGGTTTAGTTGTTTTCGTTTTATATTTTTTTGTTATGTTTTCACTAATTGAAGACTCTTAATTTTACTTTTGGAAAGTTGATTGGAACTTGTACCATATGTTTCACCATATGTTCCTACTCATATTTCTAAGTTATTTACTTGCTCTTTGAAAGTCTGAAAGGTTGTAAATGGCAGTGAACATTAATGAATGGTGCCGCAAAGAGATAAAGAAAACTCGTAGAGACCTTCTAGAGCTCTACTCTACAACAAACTATGCTCCCATTATACTCCATCTTGCGTAAGTTCTTCCTCTCTCTTAAATAATTCTCCATTTTTTTTTTGTGTCAAATGTTTCTAAATCCATTCTCTTCAACATTCAACACTTTTCTTCCTCTTTTGTCTCCTCTTCTTCTTCCACTATAATCCCTACAATTCATGGCTGGAAACACAACACTTAAGTTATTATGAAAAAGTAATGCATTTTTTCCATAATTCAAAACTTTACGTGGAAGAATAAACAAAGACATTAAGCTATATAGTCAAATAAACTCCAAAAATATCCCTTGTAAACAATAAACAGAGGATTGCAGGTTTTTCTCCATTTTTTTTTTGTGTCAAATGTTTTTAAATCAATTTTCATCAACATTCAACACTATTTCTTCCTATTTTGTGTCCTCCTCTTCTTTCACTATAATCCCTACAATTCATGGCTGTCATTTTTTTAACCCTAATTTTCAGGAAAAACATGCATAGACTAACCTTCCTGGAAACACATCACTTAAGTTATTATGAAAAAAGTAATGCATTTTTTGAATAATTCAAAAACTTTACCTGGAAGAATAAACAAAGACATTAAGCTATATAGTCAAATAAACCCCAAAAATATCACTTAAACACTAAACAGAGGATTGCATGTTTTGTGAAGAATCATACCTAAACGTATGAGCGACATACCTATTCAAACAGTTTCGTAGATTGTTTTTAATACACATTTGCTTCAGAAATTCATTGTGTTTTGAGGTAGAATGATAATACCATAGTTACTCATTTTCAAATTGTAATTATCAATAGATGCACTGGGATAATCTAATTAAAGAATATGGACATAAGAGAATAGCAGCAGTGACATAACGATGATTGTGGAGAAGTAGTGACAGAACGATGAATGTCCATGAGTAAAACCTTAAGAAGGAACTTAGCAAACATAAGTCTTCAAACAGAGCTCTAGCTTCGCTTGTTGGAAGACTAAGCCCAAAACATGGAAATAAATGGGCATGATTATTAATCTAACCTCAGATGATCCATCAAAAAAGCGTGTGAGGAAGTGCTGCACCTTTTTTTGAGTAAATCCTCTACAATAGGGTATTGAAAAGGGGGATTATCTTACTTTCTTAGTGACGTGGACAAATGAATGTAGAGATCAAGTTAGCATGTGAACATTAGTTGAGATAGAAACAAATGTAAATCACCAAATGAACTAAAATCGACAAATTAGAGAGCATATTACCTTGAAGAGATAGTGTGCAGAATTTTGATTACTATGAGTACGCAATGGCGTATATTTTCTTGTTACTTTTCATGTACGCAATCACTATTCGATGTGATTATAAGTCTTTTAATCCTCATCAAGGTCTTGATTCAGTAGCTAAGGATCATGAGAGCTAGATTAGCAAATTCGAATCTGTAACCACATAATATAAAAAAGAAATCTTGAAGTCCACATTAATCTGTAGCTAAAATAACTGATCCTATAAATCTGATTTGCTCTTGCTTTCAAATAGTAACTTAAAAAAGAGGAGAAAGTCATCACAAACCTTTGAAATTGTCAGGCGTGAATAGTTAATTCTTTATCGGAAGCGTTTCGAGAATAGATTTGAAGCGACGCTCCCACCTCAGATCGGTAATTATTCAACAACAATCAGCGCAAATCCCACTCTCAAAAAATTTGAATCCTTAGGTTGTCATGCTTGATTTCGTCTCTCTGAGGGCAAATCAATGTTGGACCTGGACGCCAGAAAAGCAAGCGTAAATACTAAATATGAGAGGAAACGGAAATGTTTTCTTTATAACAAAATTTTTGTTCATACCTAGCCACCTCGATTACCTTAGCCGTCCCAAAATTGCCTTGACCTCGTTCCCATTCACTTGAAATCTTCTTTTTGGTCCATCCCAACACGAAGACTAATTTGAAGCAACATAGAGTATGGATTTCTTTCCCAAGTTGGATGGTAAACAAAGCTATGGGTTTGGATTTAAGAGAATCTTTGGATTTATCACCGTAAGAGACCAGAAACAACTCTTTTGCGGAGTTTCGTTTTCTCATACTTGAGATAAATGATGGTGTGAGAGAACTTAGAACTTATAACTAAATAGGAGAAGAAACCTAAACGTTTTTTTGTTTGTGATGAATGTGTGCGTTGGGAGGAGAAGGCGAAGGGAAAGAAGAACGTGAAAGTGATGAGATGATGTGGTTTATAGTGGTGATATGAAGAGATGACATGACATGTTATGATGTTTCTATTGGTTGATTATTTTCTTGATTATTTCTGCTGAGGTGGAGGGCATGAGAGAGATCAAAACCTATCCCTTTTATATAAAGGAGATGAGAAAACCTAAAATAAATTATAACTAAATTTAAAAAAAAAAAAGTAAACAAAATTTAGTAAACAAAATTTAGTAAAAAAATATAATCATGGGCACAACAAGACTATTAATACCAACATATAATTTACTCACACATAACAAACGCAAACAATGATTAATCGTACACAACAAATTCAAACAATATACAAACAAAAAATACTTCTGTATAACCATATATTTCAAATATATATAAAACCTATATATTAATATACAATGATTAATCGTACACAACAAATTCAAACCGACTTATTTCGTATATAATTGTCAAGATTTGTAATTATTTGTTTTAAAAATGTTCAAATGAACAAATAATTTTATGATTTTCTCACTTTAATGAAACACATTAATTTTATATTATATATAAAATACACATAAATGAAATATAATCAAATAACAAGTATATCAGAAAATCTAACAAAATTAAAATTTCAAATCTATTCATATCGGTAACAGTATAGTGTCTACTAGATCAACAGTATTTACATTCTTCAACTTTACAAATACACATTAAATTTTAAATTTAAACTACTAAATGTGCAACTACATAGCATAACAAAAAACTACAACACTACTTTAACCAACATATAATATAATCAAACTAAACAAACCCAAACAATAAATAAATTAATCATACAACAAAAAATCAAACAATAAAAATATTAAAATTTAAATTTAAATTTCACAGTTTTACATTTTTAAATAAACGTAACCCGCATATCCTAGGCTACAATTGATTTCAATTCATTTACGGTTTAGGTAAATGTTGTCATTTAACCAACCGATGAAACCGGAAACTATAAAATTTTAAAAACGAAATCGGGTCCACTCACACCCTGGCAAGTGGCAACCTCTAAAAATTCGACCGTTGTTGATAACATTTTGCCTTTTATGGGTCTCACTTTGTTATATTTT
Organism: Alliaria petiolata; assembly: GCA_020283515.1. Lineage (NCBI taxonomy): Eukaryota > Viridiplantae > Streptophyta > Magnoliopsida > Brassicales > Brassicaceae > Alliaria > Alliaria petiolata. The sequence continues at coordinate 74,050,611 of JAHZTW010000004.1, read as the reverse complement.
AAGCTTGAAGCCCGCTCCTCTTATTTTTCAATTGGATCTCTCCGCCCTGAAATTTTGGTATCGCTCTCTCTCTCTTTTGTCGCCCGGTCGATCTTTTCCATGGCGATCGCTACGGAGACACAACAGCAGGAGAAGGTATGGAACAACGGAGTGATGATTCCTTCGTATTTTAACTTGCTTTTACGGATCCCGAGAGCTTATCTTCTTCTCCATCTTTTGTTCTTTGAGATTCTCAATATTTTGGATGAGATCTGGGATAATCGTTGCGCGGCTTGATTTTCTTTCAGGGTGAAAGAAATTCTTTTCCCCTTTTTCGATTTTTTTGTGTGTGTTTGTTAGGTTTGATTTGAAGAATCGATTTATGTTTTATTTCTACGCTCCTGACAATTTCAGTTTCTTGGGGGGATCAGTGACCCGATTAAGATTTGAACAAGGGATTATTATAAATTGCTCAATTTCAAAGCAGATTTGTTTCTAGCGAGCGATTCATTGTCATATCTCAAAACGGTTTTTCATTCTGTTTGTTGGACTTTGTTTTATTATCAGGAGGCTTCAGATGCTTCTGCAGCTGCACAGAAGAGATGGAATCTGAGTGATTTTGACATTGGAAAGCCTCTTGGAAGAGGAAAATTCGGGCACGTCTATCTCGCCAGAGAAAAGCGGGTCAGTTTGATCTCTCTAGACTTTCAAAATTTGTGTTGTTTGTGTTATAGGACTTAGTTCTTGAATCCAAACTTTACATTTGTTGTTTTTCACCAAACTCACACATCTGTATATGCAAACAATGGAACAGAGCAATCACATTGTGGCTCTAAAGGTTCTGTTCAAGACCCAGCTTCAACAATCTCAAGTTGAACATCAGCTCCGAAGAGAAGTAGAGATACAGTCTCATCTTCGGAACCCCAACATCCTGCGGCTTTATGGTTATTTCTATGATCAGGTAAGTTAAATGTTTATCCTTTTTGTTGGCAGATGTAGTATCCACCCATTCGAGCATAACACACCTGATTAGGTTCTTCATCTGTTTTCAGAAAAGGGTTTATTTGATACTTGAGTATGCTGCTAGAGGCGAGCTTTACAAGGAACTTCAGAAATGCAAATACTTCAGCGAAAGACGAGCTGCAACAGTTAGTCCTTCCTTCCTTCTACTGTTATTAAATAATGCAAGTCAAATTCTTTTGTTGGTAGAAACCGAGATCTTTGTATGTTTGCTGTGATAGTATGTTGCATCGTTGGCGAGGGCTCTCATCTATTGCCATGGCAAGCATGTCATACACAGAGATATAAAACCAGAAAATCTGTTAATTGGTGCTCAGGTTAGATAATTTTCTACCATGTTGGCATCGACATTGATCCATTTGATTCGAAACTAGCTGCTAATAATAATAATATTCATCCAACTTTGATATCAGGGTGAGCTCAAGATCGCAGACTTCGGTTGGTCTGTCCACACGTTTAACCGCAGAAGAACCATGTGCGGCACGCTCGATTATCTTCCTCCCGAGATGGGTAAAGTTGAAGACTTTGCTTTAAAGTTAATTCCACTATGATCATATGAACTCATTTTAACCGTGACCTTTGGATTTTTATTTTGTTTTACAGTCGAAAGCATCGAACATGACGCAACTGTAGATATCTGGAGCCTAGGGATTCTCTGTTACGAGTTTCTCTATGGCGTACCTCCTTTTGAAGCCATGGAACACTCAGACACGTACAGAAGGTGAGAACATCTGAATTCCAAATCTACAGTTACAGTCGGTCTCTTTTGGGTTTGTTTGTTGTTCTTGATGATTTTGTTAACACAAATGATCTATAACAGGATTGTGCAAGTGGACCTCAAGTTCCCTCCTAAACCAATTGTGTCTGCATCAGCAAAGGATCTAATTAGCCAGGTTTTTATATACCTTGAATCTATACATTTTTGATGGAAGTAATAGTCATTGAAGATTGAATCTGAAATCGCAACTTTACATCATATAGATGCTTGTCAAGGAGTCTGCACAACGTCTGCCATTGCACAAACTTCTCGAGCACCCATGGATTGTGCAGAACGCTGATCCTTCTGGAGTCTACAGAGGTTGAAACGAAACAGCTTTATGCGCATTCTCAGGGGCGAAACAGCTGACCCCTACTATTTTTTTTTTTTTTTTTATGTTTTGTTTTCAAATAAAATTGTATTGCTATTGACCCCACTTGAAAAAAAATGCTCAATTGTATTGACCCAACATAGTTGGTGTAGTAGTTTCATGAAAAGGGAAGTAAAAGAGCATAAACTCTCGGTTTCTCTTCCCAATCTATAAGTGACCAAACATGACTTCACAAGCATTGTGTATCTTCAGCAAAAGAGTTCACGAGAACAAATGATACTGTCTTGCCTATATGATCCAATCTCGATATGGTCAAAATTACAAATGAAGAAATAAAACTTTTGGCATTAGTCCATCGCCTCGGGGGTTCCATTAGGAGGGTTTATGAAGCTGGGCTGGTTAGTCGATGAAAGCATCCGCGCCCACATTCTGTCTGTAATCACAACTTTGTTCTGTTTTTCCGTTATTCGCTGCAAGAAGAATAAAGGATTAAAACTTTGGGAGTTGATGATCCAATGGCATGGATAGATAGATATTTACGCAAAAAGAAACTTACGTTGAAGGGAATGTAGGTATGCCTCCCATTGACAAGACCAGAGATGAAGCCGGTATAGCCCGCCATTGCACCATGGACTGCGCTTTGGGCGAGGAGAGTAGAGTAAACGTTGTCAGATGCATTAGCTGGAACAGCTCGGATCATGTATGTCGGATCTGAAACATGTTTTCAACTTGTATATTCATATTTCATGAATCTAAGTAGCTTGAGTTGAATTTAGGGAGGACAAACGTACCAATGTATTTCAGAGTAATGTCCATTTTACTCTCCTTCGCAAAGTGCTCCTGTTAAAAAATAAATCCGGAATCAGCAAAAAGGGTAAAAAAAAATATGGAACTGAAGTTTCGATGGTAGTTCCCATTTGCAATAAATTACCTTGATTTTAATACTCATCCATAGTCCAACATCTTTAAGGAGCTTGTTTCCTGAAGCATCTTGCTGTTCAATGCTCTCTGCAAGAAGATCTTGGCCTGCGCCTTCAGCAATCACTATAACCATGTGGCCATTCTCTCTGAGCCGTTTTGCAATGAACTCGTAAAGCCCTCCTTTGCCTTCAAGGTAAAAGGGCGACTCGGGAATCAGACAGCAGTCAACATCTCGGCTGGCCAGAGTCGCATACATAGCAATGAACCCTGCAGTGTAGAATCTACATAGATTAGATAAAAGCGCAGGGAGAAACGTCAAAAGGAAGATACTTCTTCTGTCTCTATTTTTTTGAATGCATAATATTTCTCCTTCTAGATTCTTCTTTGAACTTACCGCTGTAGCGACCCATTAGCTTGACAAGTCCGATGCCGTTTTCCACACTGGTTGCTTCAACATGCGCTGCATTAATAGCACGTTGAGCCTCCTCAACCGCAGTATCAAATCCAAAGGACTTGTCAATGACCTGAATCAGAGATACTATCAACTAGAGCTACATGCAAACTAGCCAGAATGGGAGAGGAAGTTAAGGTTGAGAGTAGAGTTTACTAAATCTAGGACTTACTGGGATATCGTTGTCAATGGTTTTTGGTATTCCTGCAACTGCAACTTTAAGTCCACGGCGCCTAATTTCCTGTATCATCAGTCAAAAACATTTGTTTAACCAACTTAAAACAATTGTCGCACGAATATCACTGCTCTACCAGTCCAATAATATTTTATAGACACAAGTGCTTGATATCCATGCATTTTAATTGGACTGCTGTCTTCATAAAATGTTATAGGTAGGTACCATCAAACAATAATACACAAGATTTCAACTCCGAAGAAGCATACATTTCTGTCTTTTGAGCTCGCTGTTCACTAACTAACCTTATATATCGCAGATGCTCCCTTTTGGGTGCCATCACCTCCAACGATGTAAACCTATATCACAGACACAGATAATGCAACTGACTATTATTAGCAGAACTATACTCCACTCAACAGAAACAAACTTAAAGGAGAAAAAAAAAACGTATTCTTAACAAACCTGATTTATTTCACGGTCCTGTATGTTGTCGACGATCTTTGATGTATCATGTCCCCCTCGGGAGGTTCCTAGTATGGTTCCCCCGCGCTTGTGGATGTCACTCACAACCTTGGGTGTTAGTGTAACAGTGTTTTTGGAATAGAACCCGCGAAACCCACACTGCAGCATCAGAAACCAGATGAGTCACAAAGATCCTAATCAATCAATAATAGCTTAAAAATGGGATTTGCTAGAGCACCAGTTATTAGAGGTTAATTTTCCAATAAGTATATTAAATCTGCTATTGCTCTATTACAGCTATATTACAGTATGCAAAAGCAGGTATAGAACAAAGTGTTCACTAGAAAATTGGGACACAACAAAGATCATCATCCCCAAAATATAGAGTCTAAAAACATCAATTGTTGGTAATGAAACCGAACTCACATCCACACCAATAACTTCTGTGACACCATACATGAAGTGAAGACCGCACACGATCTCCCTGATTACTGTATTAAGCCCCGGGCATAGACCACCACATGTGACAATACATGCACGTACATCAGCTGGCTTGAAATACACCTAGAAACCATATAAAATCAGACATCAGCAGTTATTACATCATTAGATGCGGAAGCTGCAGAGCATGTGAAACTCATGGAAGAGATGAAATACCTTTTGCCGTGGTCCTGCACGTCTAAAATGTGTCCCTCTGGGAGTATCCTTGTGAACAACAATCTATAAATGATACGAAAAGAAGAAATTAGCAAAGTCCTAACATATCACTTACGCAGAAGAGAAAAGACAAAAAAACGTAGGAAAGACACACGGCTCACCTTTTGCGGGACTGTATCATCCTCATCAACAAAATACTGCCTGAAAATTCCCACAGAACATGGACCCAATTAACTGACCATCATCAGTCTATCAATTCAGTTTACAAGTATAATAATAATCTCAACTTACCTAACTACTGAATAAGCAGGATTCGATTGCAACGGGTTTGGATAAGTCTGGAAAACCCAAAGAACACAAAGGGCATCAGCAAAAGTGAATATCAATAGAACTGAGACTATAAGGGGCTATGAATATATGTTCCAAGAATCTCTTCTTCTTCTTCTACTTTTTTTTTTCAAATTGAAACAAATGCTGGACATATTTACAATCACAGTTATAATCCAACCATTCCATTATTCTCTACATGTATGATGACATGATGTATCTTTAGCCGAGGAGAGAGCTTCATTAGCATCATATATTTCAGACTCTGTTATAGTGATCAAATAGATCTAATCAAACATTCCACCACGAATCAGTTCCACGTTCACATTGATTAACATTCGTGTGCACTATGAGAATAAACTATTTATGATAGCGACCGGATCTCATCTACAAACCCAAATTACAAAGTATAAAACTAAGGAATCATCAATATCCCGAAACAATAGGGGAAAACCAGCTATATTGTCTATACATACACGAACCAAATCTGGCACACGTGTACGGACTGGTTTCAAAACAAGGTGAGGGGTGTAAAATGCTTAAATCGTGTAAACACCGATCCAGAGAAGTGTCAATTTCAAAGAATAATCAAAGGGAAGTCGTATAGAGAGGAAGTAATACGGGGAGATCGTGGATGTAATCGCTCAGATGAGGAACATCTTCGAGTACATAACCAGCAGCTCCTTCCACCAACTTCATCTGCTCATCGACGCCATTCGAATCCATCTCTCTCTCTCTCTCTCTCTCTCTCTCTCTCTCTCTCTCTCTCTCTCTACCTGCGCAAGACCTTATTCTTCCGTTTTCTCCGGTCACGTAAAGCGAATGCGAGTTTGAAGCGTTTTTGTATATTGCTGTTTATTCCAAGTGGTCTCAGAGTGGTTTGGAAGTAAGAAGAGAGAAGAACAAGGGTTGTTTTTCGAATGGAGAAGCGACGTCGTTTTAACTCACCCGTACATTTTGATACTGCGGCGGACATCACCCGAAAACCAGCGGAAACGGCGGCTGGTTTTCCCTCTTGTCACTTCCCGGTTTTCGGAANAGGAGAAGCGACGTCGTTTTAACTCACCCGTACATTTTGATACTGCGGCGGACATCACCCGAAAACCAGCGGAAACGGCGGCTGGTTTTCCCTCTTGTCACTTCCCGGTTTTCAGAATTCATAAATCTGGCAAATATTAGATTAGATTCTCTAATTATTCTTTGGTTTTAAATTTTTTTTTAAAGGCCCGGCTCATTAATATATCAAACACAATGCAATTTCTATAAAAAGGCCTAGTTTTCACCCTTAAGTTCTAATTTTAGCTTCGCCATATAACTCATGCGATGTGTTACGTTTGTCGAGGGATTATGCTTGGCAATATCGAAACAAACACATATCCTCGTGCGAATGTGTTTAATGTTTGATTGGTTTCGTGTGGGACATCATGCGTGCTATTAATATTGTCATGAGTAGACTGAGACATATGAAGCTAAGACTTCCGCTCTTTCAATGTTTAAGTGGAAAGATGATACCTCTCTACATAAGTTATTTTCCGGAGATGAAGTAAATTTGCAGTCTCAACTTTTAGCAACTTATGTATTGCTCATATGTTCACTAAAAGGTCAGATGCCAAACTTTTGACCATTCAAAGGTAGAAACGTCAAAATGGGCTGAAATCCGCGTGTTAAACCTATCTCATCTTACCATGGGACAAGTATGAGTTAAAAATTCTATACTTTTTGAAACTATGTCAAATTTTTCTATTGAATATGTTATCTCACATCTTAAACTTTATTTTGCTTACTCTTGTTTTTTTCTATCTGAAGCGAATAAAATAAAATCAAACATTTTGGTGGATCAACCGTCAATTTTTTAGAAATTTATGATTTGTCATACTAGTTTACAATAGTTTGGTGTTTTAGATTTGAAAGTTTATTATGTGTAATTTTCAAGGATTTGATAACAACATTTTATTATGTGTAATTTTCAAGGATTTGATAACAAAATTTGATGGGATATCCATTTTATTCACTACACATTTACCCATGATATTATTTTGTCATTCTCAATTCGTTTCCTGAAACTTAATACATTTTTTGTATACATTATGTTTTCATGAAGATGATTAGAAAGATAACCCTTCTAATAAAAGATGTTATCAAACATTTTGATGGGATATTCATTTGGTAACGATCCGGGCCCGGCCCATTTGAATAAGTTTACAAACTGGTTCTGTCCCAGGAGACTGTTTTGGGGTTTGGGGGTTAGGATTCACACTGGCGGGATCAGAATTCGGGGACGAATTCCCGTTAAGTGGGGGAGAATTGTAACGATCCGGGCCCGGCCCATTTGAATAAGTTTAAATGGATTGATTTGGCTACCTATGTCATCAAAGTGCACTTACCTTTTCCGGTCACTTACCCTAAGAAAACTCCAGAGTTAAGCGTGCTTATGCTGGAGTAGGACTAGGATGGGTGACCTTCCGAGAAGTTTTCTGTGGAACCGTGTGAGTGAGGCCAAAACACGTGAGAAGGTCACGTGGTGATTGCAGGGACAAGTAAATCAGTCGGTCGGACCAACGAGAAAAATAACACAAAGACCGTCGGACAGAGCGGGCCCACGAGCCCGACGGAGGGATGGGTGACTCGCCGATAGAGACGGTCGGGGTGTTACACATTTTTCTATTAAATGTGTTATCTCACATCTTAAAGTTTATTTTGCTTACTCTTGTTTTTTCTATATGAAGCGAATAAAATCAAATCAAATATTTTGGTGGATCAACCGTCAATTTTTTAGAAGTTTATGATTTGTCATACTAGTTTAAAATAGTTTGATGTTTTAGATTTGAAAAGTTTGTTATACGTAATTTTCAAGGATTTGATAACAAAATTTGATGGGATATCCATTTTATTCACTACACATTTACCCATGATATTATTTTATCATTCTCGATTCGTTTCCTGAAATTTAATACATTTTTTTGTACACATTATGTTTTCATGAAGATGATTTGAAGGATAACCCCTTACTTATATTTGTCAAAATTAAACAAATTTTTACAAATTTAGTGTCCTTGAAGTTCGTATTCTGCCATTTTCTTGGATTATAATCAGAGTAAAACTTGTACAAAATTTCTGTAAATAAACAAATTGCCTGCAATTTTCTTGGGCCATTCACACATTGTGGACTATGTGCGTTTGCTTCGGATTTCTTGACTCAAATTTCTTTCCATTTCTTGAGACTCACGCAGTCTTGTTCTGCCTTTTGCGTTGAGTTTGCAGGTGAAATTTTATCGACATCTCCGGAACTTTTGGGCTGAATCGATTATCGAACCTGTTAAAGCGCGTGTCCAGGTTCGTAACTCACTCTTCACCACCATATTTACCATCGTGTTCTTGTGATACGAAGTTCGTATTCAGCCATTTTCTTGGAACCGCATTTTCTTGGAATCGAGTTAAACTTGGTCAAAATCTCTGTGCTTTCATAGTTTGCCTGAAATTTTGGTGGGTCATTCTGGGTTTTATGTGCGGGTCGGGAACAGAGAAAATCGTGACTGCTTCTTTTTGTCATTAAGATGTCTTTGAGTTTAGAATCGCACAATGTTCAGTGGTTTCTATGGTTTTGCTTTAAGGCGTCTCCGAGTTTGAAATCAAAGAATGTTCAGCGTGTTTGCTTTAAGTTGTCTCTGATTTTGTGCACATTGTGTTCTCAGAAACATGTTTCCTTCATCTTCTGGAAGCAAAGTTAAACTACTAAGTTTAGAGGAATCTATCAAACTTGCATCTCAGAGCAGAAAAAGACGGCACCCAGATTCATTCAAGAGGAAGCAGAGAGATGAAAGACAGAGAAGTCATACGGGACTCATCCCAGTAGTGCGACAGATCCGAATTCCTGATGTGCTTCAACTTACCCCTCGTGAGAAGGTTCTAAAGGCATTGCGCCTTTTCGGATTAGTCTTCCAAGAGCTTGACAAGGATACATCAGCACGTGGTACCACGAGTCACTTTACACGGAGAATACTCGTAAGAGATGGGAAACAGGTTAATGGTGAAAAGAGGATTGGTGTAGTCCCTGGAGTTGAAATTGGTGATGAGTTCAGATACAAAGCACAACTCAGCATAATCGGTCTCCACTTCAACATGTCAGGTGGGATCGATTACATGAACAGAGAAGGCTTGGACGTCGCTACAAGTGTTGTAATATCAGAAGGTGCGGCTTACAACGACAAATTTGAATCTGATGTGGTGATCTATTGTGGTGAAGGAGATTACTTGAAGAGCAAGAATCAGAAAGTGGTAGAAGACCAGAAGATGACAAATGGTAACCTCTCTTTAGCCAACAACATGAGGAAGAAATATCCGGTAAGAGTGATAAGTGGGAGGAAAACGGTGGAGAGAGGAAAGCAATATGTTTATAGAGGAATATATTCGGTTGCCCATTAGAGGAAAGAGCGAGGACCCTTGGGCAACTACGTTTATAAGTTTAAGCTTCAAAAATGTAATTCATGAGCATGTTGTTATATTCTTTTCTTGGAAATTAGTATTGTTCGGGACTTTATTTGTGGCTTGTGATTATAAAATCTGGAATAATCTGTAATCATAATAAGTTCATTAACAATTTTGCCGTAGAGGTTCGGATCTTAGGTAAAACAAATTTATTTAGCCTAAAGGAAGTGAGGGAAAAACAAAAATCAAACCGAATATAAGCCAAACCAAACCAAACCATAACAATTCAAAACTGAACCAAAATATTGGGTGATATATCTTCAAATTATGTCTTCAAATTTCTTTTAAGAAGGATGTAGATTGGGTGATGTGAAAAACCAAGAAAAGCACAGGCACAGAATTAATATGTTTTTTTAACCTCATCTCTGTTGTAGTCTATGAACGAGATGAGAACATCAAACCTACACCTGAACCGGAATTCAAGCAAATTCGATGTACAAAGCCTATATCGCACCAAATTCAATGGACAGTACATCTCCTGTCCACACACCGCAACAAAACGGTTTTGCTGAACGAAAACACAGACACATCACTGAACTTGGTCTCTCAATGATGTTTCAGAGTAAAACACCTCAAAATTTTTGGGTAGAATCATTTTTTACAGCCAATTTTCTTGGAAATCTTCTGCCTACTTCAGCTCTTGATGGTAAAAGTTCTCCTTTTGAAAAACTTCATGGCAAATCTCCTGATTATTCGGCTTTAAGATCCTTCAGTTGTGCGTGCTATCCTACTTTGCGAGATTATGCAATCAAAAAATTTGATCCACGGTCCTTGAAATGTGTTTTCATGGGATACAATGAAAAATACAAAGGCTATCGATGCTTATTTCCACCTACAGGACGAGTCTACATGAGTAGGCATGTGATATTTGATGAAAACACATTTCTATTCTCTGATATATATTCAGCATTACAACAAGTTGAGGCTTCTCCATTGTTTACAGCTTGGCAACAGAGTTTTATGTCGCCTTCTTCTTCTCAAAATGAGAATGTTCGAACTTCATCAACATCACCACAAATGGAGTGTCTTTCTTCTGCTACACAGAACACTGGGGTAACATCTTCACCACCTGTGTCTGCTGAAACACCAATGGATAAATCTTCGCATTCTGCAGAAGCAGACTCTCCTCTGTTCACTGAAGATGACTTTCCACCACTACCGTATCTCGCCACTCTTGTTACTACTGTTCATGCATCTCTTGATTCAGACATGTCTACTGCTGAAGTGAGGAAGTGTTCTGGGCGTACGTCAGGCTTCGATCCTGGTTCTATAGGCGACAGCTCTCCTTCTCCTTCACGCAGGACAGACATGTCAAGTCAACCTTTACAAACAGTTGCCTCTCAGTCTATACAACAACAATCAAACAAGCATTCGATGGTAACAAGGTTAAAAGATGGAGTAACTAAACCGAATCATCGTTATGCTCTTCTTACTCACAAGATTGCTCATCCAAAACCTCAAACAGTCACTGAAGCTCTAAAGCATCCAGGCTGGAATAACGCAATGCATACGGAAATTGGCAATTGTGGAGCAACCAGAACATGGTCCTTGGTTCCACAAACACCAGATATGAATGTGCTAGGCAGCAAGTGGGTTTTCAGAACCAAACTTAATGCAGATGGTTCACTTGATAAATTAAAAGCTCGCTTAGTTGCTCAAGGATTCAATCAAGAAGAAGGGATATACTACCTTGAGACATATAGTCCTGTGGTTCGGACAGCAACCGTTCGAACTGTTCTTAACACTGCAACGGTTATGCAATGGGACATCAAGCAGATGGATGTCACAAACGCTTTTCTGCACGGAGACCTCACTGAAACAGTGTATATGAAGCAGCCTGCTGGGTTTGTTGACAAAGCTAGACCTGATTATGTTTGTCATCTACACAAGTCTCTCTATGGTTTAAAACAGTCTCCACGAGCTTGGTTTGATAAATTCAGTACTTACTTGTTGGAGTTTGGCTTTGTTTGCAGCATCAAGGATCCGTCTTTGTTTGTTTATACCAAGGATCGTGATGTCATTATGCTTCTTCTCTACGTTGATGACATGATCATCACTGGTAACAACTCTGCAACAAGAACAAAGTTTCTTGCTGATCTGAATAAGCAATTCTGCATGAAGGATCTTGGTCAGATGAAGTACTTTCTTGGGATCCAGGCTCAGTTTCATCAAGAGGGTCTGTTTCTCTCGCAACAGAAATATGCAGAAGACTTACTTGCTGTTGCTGCAATGAGTGATTGTACTCCCATGCCAACACCGTTGCCACTGCAGCTAGATAGAGTTTCACATCAAGATGAACCCTTCTCTAATCCCAAGTATTTCAGGAGTTTGGCTGGTAAATTACAGTACCTTACTCTAACTCGTCCTGACCTGCAGTTTGCGATTAATTTTGTCTGTCAGAAGATGCATGCTCCCACTATCTCAGATTTCAACCTTCTCAAATGCATTCTGCGCTATGTGAAAGGAACAATCACAATGGGAATCAACTTCAACAAATGCTCTGACTTCACCCTCAGAATATATAGTGATAGTGATTGGGCTGGTTGCAAGGAGACTCGCCGCTCCACTGGTGGGTTTTGCACATTTCTTGGCAACAATATCATCTCATGGAGCTCCAAAAAGCAACCCACTGTGTCAAAGAGTTCGACAGAGGCAGAGTACAGAGCAATGTCCGACAGAGGCAGAGTACAGAGCAATGTCCGAAGCTGCTTCTGAGATCACTTAGTTTTGTCATCTTTTAAAGGAGCTTGGCATTCCTGTACACACAACACCGGAGCTCTTCTGTGATAATCTCTCTGCGGTTTTTCTCACTGCAAATCCTTTATTCCACTCAAGAACAAAACATTTTGAAAGAGATCACCATTACATCCGAGAAAGAGTGGCGCTCGGTACGGTTGTTGTCAAGCACATCCTTGCTCATCAACAGATTGCTGACATCTTCACCAAGTCGTTACCAATTGCAGCGTTCACAGCTCTTCGATTCAAACTGGGTGTTGACGTACCTCCCACACCAAGTTTGAGGGGGGGGTATTAGACAAGTTTGGAAGCCCAAACTGTCTCAACAACAAAGTCACGGTTTGGGCCTAAAAGAGTTGAAGCCCACACACAATGAGAACTCTCAAGACTTGCTGCAACGGTCACTAACACAAGAAAAAGACAAAAACAGAGTAGCTGTAAAAGGAGTTCGTACGGAAGAGGTTTTCTCAATCCCAATGAAAAACCGATTTGATGTTCTGGCGGATTAATGTCATCTATCTTTAGCTCTAGTCTCTAGGGTTTTCCAATGTTGTGTATAAAAAGCAGAACTTTGTAAAACCTAATTTTTAAGGAGAAATGAAATCAAAGAAAGTTTTAGTTATCTTCTTCACTATATCAAAGTTTTGAAATATCCTACACAAATAAGGACATATGTGCTTTTCTTAGAGAATTATGGTTCAACTATAAGGAATTAAGCCAAGAACCGACTTGTTCCGTAATCTTGAACCATCAGATACACGCGGCGAACCAAATTTGGTTCCATAATGGTTTGGACTAAGCCGGAGTTGGAGCTTTCAAACCGACAAACCCGAAACTTACCCGATAAGAACCTATAGGCCTTGTGTGATGGATTTCGGTCCAACCACAGGGATTCCAACCTTGAAACCACTTTTTCCATAACTCTGGCCCATCATGGGCATGCGTCGAAGTGGTCCCCACCTCAAACTGGTCCAGACCTGCTCGAGAATCACCCATCAACCCGTATACTTGCCATATTTGGATACATATCCATATATAGAACCTTGTAAAGGTATCTTTGGCGTCCCCAACTACACCGACACACAAAGAATTTGCCAGATTCCCTCAAAACGCCACTTGCCTTATCCAGAGCTATGTGCATTCAAATTTCAACGACTCCTTTCCTTTTAGAAAGCACACGTATCCGAGACTTTCCTTAACATGGTTATGAATGTTTGGTCTTTTCTAAGGTTGAGCTCTTTATAAGGTGATCTCATTGTCTCATTTGTACATACTTTTTATGGAATAAAAAACCGAGTTAATCCTTTTAAAGCCTTTCGTGCTCTGTCTTTTGTTTCTGTAGACTTCAGGAGGATTTCTCAAGTTAAAATCATCGTGAATCTCAGTTTCTTGTGTGGATTCAGGTTTATGGGTTTATCTCAAAGACTCTCGACACCTTTAAGTGGCACTTTTCGATCCATCAAAGTTATCAACTCTTGATATCCTTGTGATTAAATACAAATTGAAAACGAATTTTACTAATCCAAATTTTGTATTACCATACCAAATATTAACTGAACTATTTAAAAAAAAAAATTAAGATGTTTAATTAAATATATACAAAAATACATTTAATATACTGAAAATCTATAAAAGTAACTTAAATTAATTATTATTATTAAAAAATTTGTTATAATTTTTAATTCAAAACAAATACATTAAATTTTAATTTTTGGATTTGAATTTATTTTATAAAGTTTTTTGTTTCGTTCAAATTTTGACATTAAATGAAATTCTTTTTGAAACATTTTTGAAAACCTAGAAAAATCAGAAACTCAAACTACCCGAATACCCGATTCATAACAAATTTTAGCGATTTAGTTCCGAATGAATAGCATAGATTATTTAGTTTCAAATTTTGTCAACGCTTCAAATCAAAAAGTGATATCGCAAAAAAGTGATTAAAAAAAATCAAAAATAAATAAAAGGAAAAAAACTTTAAAAAAGGAAAGAAGGAAAGAATCCTGTCAGAAACGCCAGCCGACTAAAACCGTATATAAAATAAGAACAACACATGACTTGTCAACACAACACAACTTACTTCCTCTTTCTGTGTCTGTTGCGATCTCGTATCTTCTCTGCTAATTCCTAACACAATGTTTCCAGAATCTGAGATTAATGGGGAAGTGATGATCGATATCGAGATCTCTGGGGTTTCCTGCGAGTGTGCAACGAAGACGGTGGAGATAAGAGTAATGCGTGAGAAAGAAGCCATTCTCACAAAAGAGTGTGGAAACGATATTATTTTAGGATCAAGCAATTCTCCTGCGTTACCAAACTCTTACCTCCTTTTGGAAAACATCGTGAGCTTTGATCCCCACAACATGTATTCTCTCCTCTATTCAACCCTCCAAGATCCCATCTTATGTCGTCGTCTCTCCGTCGAGATCGCTTCCGAAGCCGAGCGAGGTCCAGGGCCATTGTCCATCTCCCTTGACGTCACATTAACCCCACAAAGATTCGTAGAGGTAAATCCTCCTTATGAAGAGGTAGATGACACGCAGACATGCGCTATTTGCTTGGTGGAGGAACGATCCTTATCCGTATTGCCAAATTGTCGGCATGTGTTTCATGATTATTGTATGAACGAGTGGATATGTTTTAGTAATACTTGCCCTCTCTGCCGCGCTGATATTCTCTCTGATGACGAGTGACGGCCATCCCGGAACAGTTTCATGAAGAAACGATGAAGGTTTTTCTAGGGTTTTTATATTATATCACGCGTTTGTTTCTTGGCCGACTTGTGATGTAATCAAGTTGAGATTCGATCGCCAATCTCTTTTATTTTTAGTATAGTGAATTGGAAATTTCCTTGTAGATTTAAGGTTTCTTTATTGTTCCTGGTTTAAAAGGTTTTTTTTAAAAAAAATTAGATCAGAACTAGTAGAGCTTTAATTTTGTATTACGTACCCGTGATTTAAGAATGTTTATTTGTTTGCTCGCGCGTTTTGTGTGTATCTTTTCTGAATTAAAGCACAACTCTAAAGAATGACTAGTGTAAAAACACGTTTTCAAAAAATTAAAAGATAAATACAAATTTTATTTTTTTTATCTTCAACTGAATGGAACTCTGTTTATATAGAAAAAATATATATATGAGTGTATATGACGAAACCTCTAATCAACCCATTTATGTTTTGTGCTTCGTGTCCATGATGTCATGATGATAGTGGCAACGAGGAGACTTAAAAGCTAAAAAAAAAAGAATTTATATAATGAATTCATCAAATAAAATCCATTGAAAAAAACTTAAGTCCAAATGCGTACCTTAATTCAGTAACACCCCCTTAGATTAGTAGTATTGTTTTAGATTATTTTTCCAAATTATTTTTATTCGTTTATTTTGGACGGAGACTTTTCGGCTTTCGCCGTTAAATGATTCACATTAATTTAGCCAGAATCCAGAATCCTCCGGTAATATAATCATAAATTTAAATGATTAAGGCTTTGATTGGTAACATGTAGTATAGTTGATTTAGTTTGAGTTATGTCTATAACTCAAAAATGTTACCAATCATGAATTATTTTCTACTCTTTGCTTTAGAGTTTGAGTTACAATGTGTTATGATTGCATTAAAAGTTTGAGTTATGTCTTTGTAAAATTGATAACTCAACTCAAATTCTCAAATCATGGAAATTGTGATGAGTTAGAGGTTGAGTTAGTGCTGTTTTTTTTTTCAAAGTTTTTTTTTTGTCAATTTTAATTTTTCAAATTGTGAAGAAAATCATCAAAGGACTAACGATGATTCATGTGAATTCGATCTCTCATAGGACGAAACATGAATTCTTGAGCATACAATATATGATAAATATTTTCAACAAAAATATGATAAATATTTTTAATAATCTCTTTACCTCAAAATTGTTCATGTTTTTTTGGTTTTTTTATTTTTTAAAAATATGGATCATTATTTCATCATGTGGGTTATAAATTACTCTATGCAATACGAGACTAGATTGCAAATCTGATTTGGCATGCAAATTAAGTTTTTTATTATTATCAAAAATAGTTTTTTTTTAGTTTGATGAATTTTAAGTTAATATTAATTTTTCAATCGCTTTTATCATTTTAATTTATAATAAATATTATCATTGTTATTATTTTTTATTTAATTTTATTTTAAATAATACATACTGCAATTTATACATCAGAAAAGTTACCAGTCATCTATTTTAACAAAAATGTTAATTCGGATTTCTACAGCAAACTTACCACATAAATCTATTGTTTTTACCACATAATTTTACTGCAACTTACATCGAATCAACTGTAACTCGACTTTAATATTACATGTCACCGATCGGAGCCTAAATGGAAACGCCGTGTACCTAAATATCTTCCCGAACACACAGCCCTCTCCTCTCTCTCTCCATCTCCCTCATGCCCCATTCTTCTCGATCCCTCTCTCTTCTCTCTGTTCCTCTAGTCCATGGATTTAACCCCTCTCAGATTCTCCTTCGTCTTTGACTCTCTTTTTTGACACCGTAGTCGCTTTCCCCTTCCACCGATTTAGGGTTTCCAGTTTTTCTCGCCTTTCTTTTTTTTTCTTAATAGAGCTTCGGTTTTTGATTTCCTTCTTTTTTCTGGGTTCCCCTGCTTGTGCAATTCCCGTGACGACTCGCTCTTTCCTTGCTGAGGTTTCGAATTTATCTTGTTCAGGGCGTCTGATCGGATCTCCCTCGAATTAGTGTGAAGCGAGCGGTTATATATGGTTTTCTGCTGCTCCTCGGCTTGGATCGCTTAGGATTTTGAATCGCGTGCGTGATGATGGTTGGTACTCAACGTGTAGATGGCTCGTTGCCGCCGCTGAATTCCCCTAAAAGCTATGGAATTACCAAGCCGCTCTCCCTTGCTGGGCCTTCCGCGGCGGATACCAAGCGTAATCTGGAGCTCGAGAAGGTAAGCTTAGTTTTGTGTTTCGCCAGAAATTTGTTGATATGATTCGATGCTTACGTTTTTGCCTGATTTCTCTTTTAAAAGTTCTTGGTTGACGAGGGACTCTACGAGAGCAATGAGGATACCATGCGGAGAGAGGAAGTTCTGGGGCGTATTGATCAGGTTTATTGTTTTTTTTCTTCTTCTGTGTTTACATAGGAACCTCTTCTAAGTTTATGGTTATGCTAATTTATTTGCATCGACAATTTTACAATGGCTTTCGAACAATAACTATGCATTTTATGGTCGTTGGTCTTTCACTGTATTTGTTCTCACTCGTGTTTGGACTGGTTGTCCTTAAAACTTAATTTGCTGTTTCAAGCTTTCTTCACACGTTCACTTTGAAACGGTACAGATCTAATGATTTTTCTTAGTACAGATCTCTTTGAAATGGTAACCCTTTCATCTAATGTATTTCTTCTATACTTTTTTTTCTTTTAGATCGTAAAGCACTGGGTGAAGCAGTTAACCCAGCAAAGGGGCTACACGGATCAGATGGTGGAGGATGCAAATGCTGTCATTTTCACCTTTGGATCTTACCGACTTGGAGTAAGTGCTTCATGTTTACCATTGCCTTGCCGTTATCTTGAAGCTAAAATGCATATATATATTACGTTTGGACCTATGATGATGGATTACTAGGATCATTTTGTGGTATTGAGCCTTTTGAACATCCGATAATTATCCTTGAGAGTTAGCTCTGCTTTTACTCTCTGCAATGCAATCCTATTCTCCGAGGCTGAAAAAGATACACCTTTGTTGACTTGCAGGTGCATGGGCCTGGGGCTGACATTGATACTTTGTGTGTTGGGCCATCTTATGTTAACCGGGAGGTGACTCTTTTGCTTTTTACCTCTTTTTGATGCAAAGTTTGGTTTTCTCGAGTCCTTAACACTTATTTGTACAGGAGGATTTCTTCATCAGCTTGCATGATATATTGGCTGAGATGGAAGAAGTGACTGAAATTCAACCTGTTCCGGACGCCCACGTTCCGGTCATGAAATTTAAGTTTCAAGGAATACCGATTGATCTTCTCTATGCTAGCATATCACTTTTAGTTGTGCCACAGGTAATTTTATCTTTGAATCTAATGTATCTTTTTCCGTTTAGCTGAAGCCGTAGGGGTGATATGTGATAACTTCATGTTACCTTGCACATAATATGTTAGATTTGTGAGTGTTTGCATGTTGATGGGGACAGATAGTGTACTACTCTTCGTCCAAGGGCTGATTTGTTAAATAAATTTGTTTTAGAAGCTTTTGATTTGAGAGAGAGCTGAGAAGTTTGCTAAGTGTTTTTAGTACAGAAGTCTTGAATTTATAGATGAAAACTTAGACCATGTGCTGTCAAACTAGTTTTGTAACTGCTTTCTGATTCAAATCTTTGCATGGACTTGATTTATCAACAGGATCTTGATATCTCCAACTCTTCTGTGCTGTGTGATGTTGATGAACCAACCGTTCGGAGTCTTAATGGTTGTAGAGTTGCTGATCAAATTCTTAAACTCGTTCCAAATTTTGAGGTATACTTACGAAATGCTATTCCCTATGTTAACATGTTAAAGAATTATTGTTGCCTTTTCTGATCTTATGTGCAATTGTAGCACTTCCGGACAACGTTAAGATGCCTGAAGTACTGGGCTAAGAGGCGTGGGGTCTATTCAAATGTAAGATCATTCCTTTATGAGACCCATATCTACTGAAAATGTTCATATTTAAGCTCTCGTCAACTTTCTCACTTTTGGGCAGGTGACTGGATTTCTTGGCGGTGTAAACTGGGCACTTTTGGTTGCTCGTGTGTGCCAGTTCTATCCAAATGCAATTCCTAGTATGCTGGTTTCTAGGTTTTTCAGAGTATATACTCAGTGGCGGTGGCCGAACCCAGTCATGCTTTGTGCAATAGAAGAGGACGAGCTTGGATTTCCTGTTTGGGACCCTCGGAAAAATCATCGTGACCGCTATCACCTTATGCCAATAATAACTCCAGCTTACCCATGCATGAATTCTAGTTACAATGTCTCTCAAAGCACTCTTCGCGTTATGACCGAGCAGTTCCAGTTTGGTAACAAT
>JAHZTW010000004.1:73857330-74028994 GCA_020283515.1 Alliaria petiolata | reverse complement strand
AAAGGGGGGGGGGGGGGGGGGGGGGGGGTTGATCTTGAATCGTTCGTTGTGTTTTTTATTTTCCGGTTTATGTATATAAGAATGTATGCCTTCTTGTTTATCTTTTTGGGGTTCTGCTGTTTAAACTTGGTTTCCCTATGATTATGATGAAAGGCATTGAAAGTTAAAAAGAGAGATTTTTCTTATCTAATACAAAATGATTAGCGTGTAATCTGAACTTTAAAGACTCGTTTTATCCTCTTTCTGGTGGAAATGATGGTATTGTAGTAATTGGTGGTGGTTGAACAATGAAAAGAAAGCTTTAAGTCAGATGCTCAGATCTGCTAATTCCACATTACAGGGCCAATGGGGAATTTCAATCTCATCAATTTTTTGTTTTTGTCTCGTCACACAAATGCTTTAAAAGCGAGGACTTATCACTCTTATAAGGAGCACAAAACCCGGTTACATGGATTCATACAAGGGCGCTCTATATTGGAACTTGGAAAACATGGATGTTTCTAATTGCCGAGATGCATAAAAAAAAAAAAACTCATTCCCTGTTTTGTGGACTTATCCAAACTACAACATGCCAAAGATTTGAAAGGTAAGAAAAAAAAAAATACCTATTTGATCAGAGGTAGTGAAACATTACAAATATATATAGCTACTTTAGTTAAATGACAAGTTATCCCGATCAGATCTCTATGGATGTTATATCAATATCAATACCGCATTATGTGCAAAACAACATTTAATTGGACTTTGAATATATAGAACTAGTACCCAACTAAATGAATTTATTAAGAAAATGTTCAAAACAAAAAACTAAATGGATATTCCAAATATATATATACTACAGCGTTTTCTTCTCACACAAACGTAAAGTAACTAATTAACAAACAATATAATTCATAAATTAATTCGTAAGAAAAAACAAATGGCATTTATTAGCGTCTTTGTTTTTGTTTGTAATTAAACCCATTGTTTTTCTTTCTGTCTTCTCTTTTCTATACAGGAGGAATACTGTGGTAAAACAAAATGTAGAGTTCTAAGATCCAACCTTGTAGAGTTTTAGTGGGATTTGGTAGATACTTTGTCTTTGCCGAGAAATTTGGAGAAAGCTTTTACAGTAACTTTTGACTTGTTAGACTACCAATCTTATTACAGTTTTGGCTTAGCAGATATAATTAATAATGGTTATGTTTTATCTTTGCTGTATTTTCAATGCATCCGATTACGTGTTTTCAGTTCAACTTCATTTGGCTGACAATTTTTGTCGTTTATGTATAGCCGAAGCATATTAAACGACAAAATATATTTATTATCATAATAGACAACAAACTCAACGCATATATATGGATATTTTTCCCCGAAGGCTCGGTACTATAACTCTGTAAGGACCAATAAAGAAAAATTAAGATACGTAAATACATAATATGTAAACAACGCACGTATACATTAGAACGCCAGAAAAAGGGCCCATTTCAATAGTATTCAATTAGACCACGTGTTTAAGGCAGTAACTCTAACGTTGATAATTTTTTCTTTTAACGTTGATAGTCATGAGATGCAAGTCATTTTTCATAAACATGTGTAAATTAAGATATATAAATTCATATACACGAGCCGAGATACACACAAAAGAGCTTGTATTTCGAAGATTGATTTTCCTACAATTTCATCCAACCAGATCCGAAACACGATCATGGATTACACAAAACGCAAAAAGAAAACGGAAAACTAGGGAATTCTATATACTAGTACAAGGAGAAATTAGATAGTCAAAACAAGACTACGAAAGTTACCTATATATATTTATTTGGCTGATATTGATATTTTGGTGTAACGAAAGCGACGCTGAAGTAAATGTTTTAAACCTCCTGAGCCATCATCCACCTCTGCAACCTCAGCTGTCTATGGAACCTCTGTATAAACTCCTCCGCGGCTCTGTCCACGTGGCAGCTATCCATGGTTCCGGCGCTGCTAGCTACGTCCGGAAACACGGCCGCAGCCACGTGTCGGTCCCAGACGGAATCTCGGACCTTAGGGAGCGTGTTGTACCGGATATACGCTTGGCGTTGGCGCTTGTTGATAAGCGGTTTGCGGGACCCGCTGCGTCGTCCGCTGCTGACGTGGAAGCCGTTGGCGGCGGAGGCGTAGGAGCGCCTCGGTGGGCTGCTGCTGCAGCTGAACTCGTACTCCAGCTGGATCGGGACAGGGGATATGAAGGAGGATCGGACGTCGTGGTGGTCGGAGGGACGGCACGAGATGCGGGAGTGGGAAGTTGACACGGCGTCGTTTATAGACTTGCGTAGGATCTTGCCACGTTTCGCGAGTAGTTGCGGTTCGAGGGTTGTGAGGAGTTTGTGGCGTGAGGCGTCTGAGACTTTCTGGATGGTAAAGAGGATTAGCTTCGCCAGGCTTGAGAGCTTCCTCGTGGTGACTGTNCGCGAGTAGTTGCGGATCGAGGGTTGTGAGGAGTTTGTGGCGTGAGGCGTCTGAGACTTTCTGGATGGTAAAGAGGATTAGCTTCGCCAGGCTTGAGAGCTTCCTCGTGGTGACTGTTGAACAAACCTCCATGTCGTGTGTTTGCATATGTGTGAGAGAAAGAGAGAGAGAGAGAGAGAGGGAGAGGCTTTGGCTTTAGGGGTTGGAGGGATGGGATTTAAAGAAGATAAAGTGGGATTAATGAAGAAACTGATGATGGTCTTTATATAACAGAAACATTATATTTATTCCGCGGAGTTTTATCACAAAATTTATTTCAAGAAGTCGATGGGTCCAATAGTTATTATCTCAACCGTTAGATAACATTCTGGATTTTATTAGAGGACTCTTCTAGTTTCAGTCTCCCACCCAATGGTATTGTATTGTAAAAAAAAGCGCAAAGTCTATTCAGGATATATTATTGTAGTTTCGAACTATCTAAAAAATAAAAGTCCATGTAGCTAGTCCCTTATAGGTTGATCATAAAATTCTTAAGTAACTACAGTAAGAATTGAATTTCACTAATGAATATTTACAAATGAGATGAAATATATGAAATTTTTACTCTAATAATCCATTTTAAAATAGATATGATTAAACTGGTAAACTGTAATTTCTATGTTTAATTAATTCATCGTAAATCTACTGTGTTGGGCAATTGGAGCAAATATCTGACAAATACAGATACTGAAGATTGATCTAACCATCAAGAAAAGCGACTCGATTACTTTGAAAATACATTTACAATTAAACTAAAACAATATTTAATTAGCGTAATGATAACAGCTGCATTATACAAATTTTATTTGAACCGTGTCTGTCTTTATGGATTTTAATATCTGGTTACCTTTTCTTTTTCTATGTCTTTACTTTAATTAAATTTCTTTGTCAGGTAAAAAAATAAAGAAAGGAGAGATATTTTTTTTTTTTGGGGGTCATGTAATTGTATTTTTTCTCTCTAAGTTGTTCGCATATGCAAAAAGTGTAATACGAGTAGGGAGCCATTGGTCATATATTGTTTTATTTTATAATCAGAAAAGTTGATTTTGATTGCTTTATCGAAAGAGTTAAAATCTTATCGAGAGATTATTAAATTAATATTCTTTGTGGAAAAGAAAAATCATGAACTGTTTTCTTCCAAACTTGGATGTCTCAGGCCTCCCAAGTTTCGAATAGATACTTCGACGGTCGACACTGTTTTAAATTAATATATAAATTTGGAATTTGGGATATTTTTCGTTCGGGAAATTCTGAAAATTTTAATTTATGAAGTATACAAGAGGATTTATAACGGTTTTTTTTTAGGGTTGTGGATAGCTGAATTATGAGATGAATAAAAAAAAGTTATTCAAATTCTTAGGACTTCGAATAAATATATTATCTCAAAAAATATAAAATTTTCAATATTGTACTTAAATTCAAAAGTCAGTAAAAATAAATAGTTTCGAAACTAAAAAGGCAATAGCCATAACAAGTTGAATTTAATCTAAAAGCTTTTTTCTTACAGAAATAGGGGCAAATATGTTTTTTCCTTCTTTGAGTTAATCTAAAATTCTTTTTTGTTTTGCTAAAAAAAAAATTGATAACAAAAAAATCTTTTATCATCAAATGAATAAATGATGACACTTTTACCTGACTGGATGTGTTAAATAGTGTAATTTTGTTGACTCTTACTAATAAACCCTCACGTAAAGTTGAAAAATGTAACTTTTTCGTTTTTTCACTTTCCCATGAAATTACTTGTTCGGATTCGAGTATACCGCCATTATTTATATAATAATTAGATCATTTTTTTTTTAACTTTAATAATTAGATCATTGTTACGCCTAGAAGAAGTGTCAATGAGCTGGAGATAGAAAAGTTCCAATTATCCAACCTAAAATTAGGCCTAGATATTGTAACTATTTCTGAGCAATGAGTGCTTAATAATTTGTACAAAAAATTGTCATGATTAGTTATTACAATTTCTTCTTCTTTTTTTTTTTTCTGAATAAAATATGCATTTTAAGGTTTAGGCAGTCGATGGGTTGTGGACTATGATGGATATGTTCAAAAAGAGAGAGAGTTTAGACAACCCTTTTAAACATTTTCCCAATTTGACACCTTCTCAGGCAAGGCTTAACAATATCTTATGTATATAATTTTAAGAGATGAATGATATTTACCTTGTTATATATGTATAATTTATTTGCATCTTGCTTATTGGAAGAGGATGCTATTGCTGTTTAAGTTTTGTACGTACGAGAGAAAATGTGTATATCTCATTTCATCTTGGTTGATCTTAAAAATCGGTACTCTAATTCATATGTGTTACTTTTACCTCTGTTTTATTAGATAAGATGTTTTAGGAGTTTTCTTTTGTGTTTATTGTATCTGATTTTTTAAAAGTCTTTGTGTAAAAACTAATTTAATTTTTTTTTTTTTTTGGTAATTATTTGTATTCTGGAATATTTTTTATTGGTTAATTTATTTTAAATTAGATAATAAACGATGCTTGAATTTAAAATACCAAAAAAGTAAGATTTAATCATCCATTTTTCTTTTCTTTTTTTATTAATTTCGCGGGGTTTCAATATCAGCAAGGTTAGGTGTGCTGATATTTCCGTAAGCCACTAGACGTTAAAGTTGTTTAGGAATTAAGCACGAAGATAATCAATCTAGTAGCTTTGAAGAGTTTGTTAGGTCTAGATATATTTCAGTGGTAATATATCTATTTACAAATTACAACCCTTTAGCAATATATATATATATATATACTACGTACTTTCAGACATTTACCAATATGTGTATAGAATAAGGAATGTTTGGTGGTGTTTGAAAAAGACCATATAGTAAATATCTCATAGCTTATAAGAGTAAGTGAAAACCTAATACGTGACTTTGAATTTGTTTGCTGGAACATATTTACAAATAATATGGAGGTGTTGGTCTCATTTTTTTCGTCGGGTATGTAATTCATTTTTAGCAAGCTTGTTAATTAGGATTCGAGATCTGCGAACCGTGCTTACTTCTAAATACTATTTTATAATGTTCACATCCACTTTTATGGGTTTCATTTTTTTAGTTTATTTCTCTCCATGACTATGAGACGATTTGTTAATCATCTTATGGTCGATTCGTCCTCGTAATCGTAGTTATACTTTGATATCAGTCTTCTCGTGTGACTATATTCTTCTAAATGAAATTATAAGTTTAAAAATAAAAAGTAACTCGGAGAATGATAAAAAAAAAAAAACTCATAGTCACACGAGAACACTGATCAAGGTTAAATCTATATAGAACTTCGGTTGTTGATAGATTGCCCACCAAAACACCAAAAGGAAACACAAATTAACCGACACATGGACAATTAATTACCTGTTTTGACATCTTGAATTTTTAGTTCAAGTCTACTACAGTCTGTTTGGTACTTATGCAACACGAATTCGTAATGAAATATTAAGGTGAAACAAAAGGGTAATATCAAAAGAAATGAGAGCTAGCTAATCTAAGTAAACACATAATCAGCGGTTGGTTTCATATGCACACCGGATAATACGCAAATTTATTGAATTTATTCAATGATCAAGAAGCACTTCTCCCGGTGGCCAACATTATCCTTTATATTTAAAATTAACAAAAGATTGGTTATAGTTTCACTTTGAGTATATATATTTGTAAGGTTGCTGTAGACTTTGGGTTAGCTAATGATGACTAAACGATATAGGATCCCTACTTTGTTACTATAATTTTAATGGCTCGTAATTTCTATATTAGTGGAGTATCTTTGCAGTGTCGGATAGTGGGACTGAAAAGTTTTAGTTTGGAAAGAAATAGAACTCACAATATAATAATACAAAACAGTTACTTTTAGTTTAGGTAGTAGTCCATAAATTTAGAATAATTTGTTTCCTGTGACTCCCATTAAAAAGGAAATACACATGATTTTTTTGCTATAACCTTCATTTGTTAGGATTGTTAGTTCCTCTATAAGTCATACATAATCAATAGTGAACCAACATTTAAATGAATACAAGAACTCATAATTGTTGGAGATTTTGGGTGTTTACTAATTAAAGGGTAAAACCAAATATTTGGGATCGAAGATCTGATACAGTGATCCGATTCATTTCAAAAACTAGAATATCCAGAAATTATGTGGGACTTGCATGGTACTTAAGAAAAAAAAAATATTACCTGAGAATGCATTTCTAGGCCCATCATCATACACATAGTTTTAGGTTCGGTTAAACCAATTAACGGTGAACTTTCTAACATTCAAATTCAATCATTTCCCAAGGTTTTCAATCGAATAAAAAAAAATTCTAAATAGATAAGAGAAAGACAAAAATTATCAGAAATTGAAGCAAAGCTGATGGTTTTATATTTTTTTTTTTTTAGGGCAATCCTCATATATACTATGAAAATAAGTTTATGTGACAAATCTACTATACTAGTAATTAATTTTGGCATGAAAACTAGTAATTAATTTAAGTTACTATTTTTTTCAACTTTTTCACTATATAAAAGGTGTTACATATAGTATTAAAGAGCCGCAAGCTCAAAAATATATGTATCGTATTCTTTCTACCTCGCTGAAATGTTGGGTTGCGGTCTGGGTTTCACAAAGAGCTTTGGATCATGCATTGTGTGATTGGACCTTAATTTTGGGCTTGTGGTACTATTGGGCTGTACTGGGTTTGTCAGAGAACAGAGGGTAAAACCGTAATTAGACTCTCATTTACACGCTTGACTTTGAGCATAAATATAGCTTCGTGCTAACCAACCAAAGTACACCAAACTCCTCTATAAAAACATTTCACCGAAGCAACCACCAGTGATCGGTCAAATGGAAACAGAATCGACGACGTTAAAGTGGGAGGGCAAACAAGCGGCCAAGGTCAACGGCGTCACGGCGGAGCAGGTCTGGTCGGTCGTTTCGGACTTCTGCAACGTCCACGAGTGGTTCCCAACTGTCGACACGTGTCACCGAGTCCAAGGAACCGATGGTCAGCCTGGTCTGGTCCGCTACTGCGCCTCCACCAAAACCGAGGAAGAGGAAACCAAATGGGTTAAAGAGCGTTTGGTCGAGATCGATCCAATCGAACGGTGTTTAAGCTATGAGATCCTCGAGAATAACGTGGGGTTCAGATCTTACGTAGCGACGGTCAAAGTAATGCCAGTTAACGGTGGAGATGAATCGGACGGTGGAAACGACTGTCGAATCGAGTGGTCGTTTGTGTCCGATCCTGTTGATGGTTGGAAGAAGGAAGACCTTGAATCCTACGTGGATTTTTGTCTTAAACATTTGGCGAATAAAATGGAAACGAATCTGTAAAACCTTGTCTTTGTTTTTCATAATAAAAAGCTCCTTGTGTTTTTTTACCTTTTTAACCGTGTGAATCTAGCTGGTGGGTTCGTGTTAAAAAGTTAAATAAATATACATTTGAATTGGTGCGTTCTATGATTCTATGGAACTTCATTTTTTTTTCTGGATTACTGATTAGTAATCTAACAAGTCATATTGTTCGTTACCTCTTTCAAAAACAAAACACAAAAAGTCATATTGTTCGTTACATTTTTCTGTTGATATTTTAGCTTGATTTTTACGTTCATTAGAGCTGATTTTCAGAAATATTCTAAAAGAATATTAAGTTATTAACCACACAAAAATATTCTAAAAGTATACTGTTTCTTAAAGAAATATTTTTAACAAAAAAAGAAATAATTTATTTTTAACATAAAAGAAAGATTTTTTTTTTTTAAAGATTGTTTACCTTTTATTAGTTAGTGATAAGTATTTGTAAATTTCTTACCTTTAAGCCCTTTTAAAAAAAAAGTAATTGTAAATTTCAAGAAATATTGATTGAAAAAGTTGAATTTATTAAAAAATCTTAAAAACAGAAAGAGTATTAACCACACAAAAAACAACGACATTAAATAAAACTTTTTGTAGAATCAATATGAGTCAGTCTCGGGAATGGATTCCTCGGTTACGTGGTGGAATTCCTTGTTGGGTTGTAAACTTCTAATAAGACCATGATGAGCTTATTTGGACTTGCTTCGGCCATATGGACTCGTTAATACTTTTGTGAAATATATAACGATCAACCACGGATTGTTAAAGTTCAAAAAAATTCATTACTACAAATTAACAGCTCGTCTTTTTTTTTTTTTTTTTTTTTGGCAACACAAACAGCTCATCTTATAGCTGAAAAAATAGTCGAAAACAAGATACTCTCACTCTGTTTCATTATAAGTTAATGATGTTTTAGCCTAAATTTTTTATTCAATTTTAAGTGATTTTTTTATATTTTCATTGTAAAATTAAATTTGTTTTGATCTTTTTTTACTATTTGTACTGTGCAGTTTTTTTAATCATTAGCTGAACAAGAAATGACTAGTTTTGTTTTAAAAAAAATTAAAAACTAAGTATTTATGTGATTTCTTAATTGGTGTGCAAAATACTTAAACATCAATTAAACAGAAACATAGAGAGTATACTATAAACAATACAATAATTTTTTAACATTTTAAAAAATTACTAAATCTTCCAAAATCGTGTGACATTTCCAAAAAAAACTATAGTAAAAGTTTCAAAAAACTTATAAATTTTTCTTAAATCTTGTGGAAGCTTCAAAACTTTTTAAAATGTTTGATAACTTAGAAAATTTGATGAATAGTGTTCCCCAACATTTTTTTAACACCTCAATATTAGCAGTGCTAGCACAAATAGGTTTCTCTAAAATTCAATGTAACCCATATAAGTTTATGTCAGTCCAAGAGTAAGATTTTCTATAAATATCGAATATGCTAGTTACTAACTACTATAGGATAAAAATGCTATGTGTATAAATAAGTTTAACAAAAAAAAAAGATTCAGCTAATTGAGTTTCATTTTGTTCACGAAGAGAATGGTTTGAAGTGGATTAATATCCCAATTTCACAAAGAAAAAAAATGATTTTCCAAAGAGACGTAACATGCCATAACCTAATTAACAGGCTAACACATACAGGAGTGTTGGAAAGACAAGAAAATAAAATAAAACCTTTCAAAATTAGAGATGATAGTCATTTTCCGGACTACATAACTAAATACAAATTAACTAAGAGTTAAGAGTATATATAAATATATCTCTGAAGAAAAAGGTCTCTCTGTGTTTTGACTTTTGATAATTAACCAAAAACTTGAAAAGCAAAATCAGATAAAAGACCAGTTGAGGAACATGAAGCAGATACAGTGAGGATCTTCGTCGTCGTTTAACACTTTCCATGCAACAGCCTTTTCGTACGTTACCGCTCTTCCCATGCTCGACATGCATATTCCTCCATCAATACACATGAACCCCTGAAAAATTATTATTATTAATTTACGACCCCGTATTTATTATTTCTTCAACGAGACCACACTGCTTCGTTACACAATGTTTCAAACTTTTTCGTTAAAACATAATTTTTCAATCTTGAGCTAATTAGATTAAGCATAGCTCGCTCGATTTAACGTACCTGTTGCATGATCTGAGGGAAGTCGGAGCATAACGTCTTCTTCCCGTTGTTGTTGTCGAAGATCTTCTCGAGAGTGATATCTTGAAGTGCCACCAACGTCGTCTCCAGCATGTCTAAACCAGCCTGGTTGGCAAATGTGAATACGGGAGGTAAGGCCTGCAATGATCAAACCAGTCCACTTTACTCGTTAGAAAATTGATAATTTTCAAAATATATCTAATAAGGACTTAATTAGACCATTAATAACCCGCGTAAGGTCTAAATTAAATAAGGAGGCTACCGTCCAGAATACATATTTTTTAATACCTTATGTATAATAGTATATGATGCATGCAAATGCGAGTGAGAACAAAGTAAAGAGAAAAAGGTACCTTGAGTGAACAACACATGACAGCGTCAGGATGGTGCCAAAGAGACTTGAGAAGATCGGTTCCATTAGGTTTAAGTAGTTCAACGCCAAGGTAACATCTATACGAGTGAGAAATCCAACGAGCGAGCGTGTGAGCTTCGGGTGAAATGGGTGGAGGACGCAGACCGCCACTTAGCTGATGAGAAGAAGGAGAGAGAGCAAGCGCGACCCGTTGTACCGACGCGATCACACTTCTCACGTATTGTCTAGCCATCGAGGCTACGTTCTCTTGCATATGCATCTCAAAAGCTAGCTGAAACGCTATTGTCATCACTGACTTTGAGTTTCCTCTGCTTCCACATGAATCTCCGGCTGTTCTGCTCCCGACATCTAGCGCCGACGCTAGGTCTAGCGTTCGGTTAGGACTCAATCCCTCCTATATATAACCGTGTTTGATTTAATTAGTTATTTGATTTGAGTGATGTTACGTTTG
The DNA here is from genome assembly GCA_020283515.1 of Alliaria petiolata. Classification (NCBI taxonomy): domain Eukaryota; kingdom Viridiplantae; phylum Streptophyta; class Magnoliopsida; order Brassicales; family Brassicaceae; genus Alliaria; species Alliaria petiolata. Next base: position 74,018,198 of record JAHZTW010000004.1, on the reverse strand, counting down.
TTGATCGTAACTGTAAGATGAATTGGACGTACTGATTTGGACTCTATAGGAATGATGCGGAAGCCGGAAGGTATGATCGGGGCATCATCAGAGAAAGAGGCGTCGATTGGTGCAAAGATAAGCTCTGCGCATGATTCAACTGCGTTCTCATCCACCCCACTGCACATCTATATCATCAAACCATAATTAATAATTAGTTAGTTGCAATTAGACGAATTACTGAAAAGCTCAATTGCCTGTTTGGATTAGTGTATGTGTTTATTTTTACGTTTATAAGTGTACATTTTGCAAAATTTAAAATTGTAAAACGCAAGCGGAAGGAGAAAACATTTACATTTTGCAAAGTATTTCATGAAGTGAAAATGTTCTATCCTTGTAAGATGTTATATATTTTCTAGTCACGAATGGAAATGCATTAAATTTGAAACAATCAGGTCTTACTTGTAGAAGGAATATATCAGCAGGCATCATCATGTCTTCTTGGTAATGCCCCAAGCTCTCAAGCTTAATCACTTCCATAAACTGTAAAAAAACAGAGAAAGTAAAACGGCATACGTTTTTAAGTTTTTTTGTTCATCACAAGTTAAACGTAGTGTTATAAATATTGATTTGATTTTGAGGATCTTTTAGTACACTTACCTCTTCATTCTCTATAGTGTGAGCTAGAGGAAGAATGACTTGACCGCCGAAGCTCCCTGGGCGAGGAATTGGTACACTACAAGGCCCTGCTTTGATGGCTGCAGCCGAATACGCATCAATGCTGTTGTCCGCCCATTCCTGCCTATGTTCCCTCAAGAATCGCAGAAGAATCGAGGGTGGAACATTCTACACAAACAAAAATATATCCTTTATGATGGATCGAAAGGAGGAAATTGAGAATCTCAAATTTAAGATTTGATGATCTTAATTACTTGTAGTAACATGGAAGCTTTGGCACATAGAACCGCGCTAGGCATAGAAGTGAATCCATTAGCAAACGGAAGACTTGAACTCATCATCATCTTTGTGGGAGAGGAGTTCACAAGAAGAGTAACATCGTCGATACCATCGCTCTCTAGCATCGACCAGCCTTCATCGTTGAACCCATTGACTGCTTCGTTGAATCCTCTGAGATTTAAGAAACAATTTAGGTTTTAGAAGACATCGTTTAAAGTGTTTTTGAGGTTGAAGGAAGAGAAGCGTTTAATTACTTGCTGAGTCTTTGGCTAAGTGCTCTAAGAGCCGCTGGCCTTCTTCCCCAACCGGTTACGTTAGGTTGTGAAATCTCTTGAGATATTTGTCTCAAATAGCGTAGAGCCTGTAACCAGCATAAAGAAACCATAAGTTCCTTGATATTGTGTTTTTCAAGAATACGGTTGCAATAATTTGAAACACTTAAGTGTTTTAGGAATCTTACGGCCATGGTAGTTCTTTGGGCGAGTAACGTTGAAGACTCATAAAGAGAACGAAGAACTTCTGGCACACTCCATGGCTACAAAAGATTTCAACCAAGCTTATTGAGTATTATTGGAAACCCAAAACTTATATAACAAGAAGAAATGAATGAAGATTGAAATGTGGAAAGAAGAATTAAAATGAAGTGCGAAAACAGAGGAATCACTTCACTATCAGACCCAATAACTAGGTTTCTTGTGTAAGAAGAAACAAAGTTAATGAAATTGACGAAAAGCTAAAACTAGCGAAGGCTTTATACCTCAAGATCGAAATGATCGACAATATGAAGAATGGATCCACCTCCTTCACAGGGTCTAATGAGGTAGCCACTTGGTAAAATCTCTGCTCTAACGAAATGAGGAGATGGAGGCATGCTTGGCCCGTTTTGTGTGTTGTTCAACGACCGTTCACATATCTGCATCGATTAATTCAGCATCATCGATCGATCGAAAAGAGAAACACAATATCGATGTTGAGGGGATAATTAAGGATGATTCCATAGGTATATTATACCACAAGGCTCCCGTCTTCCATTACAGATGTGTAACGTAGCATCCAGAAGTCACGAGCTGGTGCTAATGTTGTCGGCGCGTAAAGCTTTCATAAGAAAGAAAGAAGAGAAAAGAAGAGGGAATTTTAATGTTGTCCTGGTTCGATTATTTGGTTTGTGTATGAAGATGAAATCTTTGGGGGTTCTTGATCATCATTCATCAATACCTGCATGTAGATTAGTTCGAGGGTTCCACCATTTGCAGTGGAGAGGACGTTAACGATATCGAGAGATCTGCAATCACGCAACCAACAAGGCCGATCCTTGAGGATCTCAGCGACCTACGAAAATTAAAAAAAAAAAAACAGAATTGAAATTGATGTTCTATATATATATATATATATATATATATATGAACTTGGTTGATTGATGAGGACGTAACGGTTAGAAAGAAGTGAGACTACTTACTCTTGTGGGATCAAGACCCACGAGACCGCAAGCACGGGCTGCGATTCCCGTGCATCCGTGAGAAATAGCAACGATTCCAATGGAATCCGGACCAGGCTGCAGATGAAATGAGTCAGTAAAGCAATTAATGATGTTTGAATCATAGACACAACAAAGTTTAAAAGAAAAGCTAGAGGCTTATGTGAGTTACCTTCATCCCAGGCATTTGGACCCACTCGACGGCGGTTCCGGTGGCCTTGGAAATGAACTCTGTTAAAGTTTCATCCGCAATGGACAATAGTCTGAAGTAAAACACAAGAGTGTCTTTGGTTTATACATCTCTCTTTCTTAAAACCCCAAATATTAACAAAATAAAAAAAGCTTTGAATGGTGGCAGCAAACATGGCCGACTACTATTTATATTTAAAGCAAACAAATGTTGGTTTTAGCTTACCCAGCAGGACTTGCATCACGAGGCTGATGTTGAGGGGTCAAGTGGTGCTGACCACTTGTCACCACTGACTCACAACTCGTATCCGTTGTCGCCAGGTTCCCCTGCTTTTCCCCAATCACAAGAATACCGAGAGAGAGAGAGAGACCGTCAATATAGATAACTTATGCGTCAAGTTTCAGGTAAAAAAAAAACCATCTTAAATAATAATTATACGTTTTGAGGATGTTGGCGAAAATAGCTGTTCTCGTAAACCAAGTGAGACACTTGCTTTTGCAAGCGGTCATTCTCTTCCATCAAAAGCTTGTTCATTGCGGTTAGCTTCCGATTCACAGCTTGAAGCCGCGACGCCTCTTTCCGCTGTTTCTCTCTACATCTGTATAGACTCATAATACCAAGGGTCAGCAAATCTCACAAAACTAGAGAGTTTCTTGGGTTTCAAACCTAAGAGAATTAAGAAGAATGACCTGCGGTTCTGGAACCAAACTTTGATCTGTTTTGGCTCTATGTTGGAGAGGATAGGACATTCGCGGATTAGCTGTTGGCGCCGCATAGAGCTCGGTTTAGGACAGTCATTGTAGAGTCTCTCTAGAGCTTCCACTTGTTCAGGAGTGTACCTCACGTACTTCCCGTTGTCAATATTGTGACTATTATTGCTCCCTCCTCCCATCTTTGATCCTCTTTCGATCTCTCTATTTATACCTTTATTACAAAAAAATTAACACAATACAAAAGATTATGTATTCTTGAAAGTATGGATTTCTTTTGGTGTATATATTTCAAAGAACTTTCTTGATGTTCTCAAAAAGATCCACGTTTTTATTTTTCTTTGTGAAATCAGAGATGTAATTAATCAATATATAACGTGACACTTGATGATTCTTGAAATATCTTAAAGATCAAAGACAGATCTTGTTTGAGATCATCCTATGAAATTTGAAAATGATGCAGATTAGGCGCTTATTATTATGATCTCAAGTAATAATAGATCATCAAAAAGTTCAACGACAGTACAAAAATGGTAACTTTCTTCTGCATATTCGATTGGAACCTATCAAAGATCCAAACTTTTTTTATCTTTTAAATAAAAACAAAAGAGAGAGAAGGATAATTAGATACCGTAGAATTATTTTTGATCAAGCCGATCTCTGGAAGCAAATTAAGAAAGATATATAAATGTTTCTTGTTTTTGCTGTGAATTCTCACAAACCCTTTTGAGAAGAAAAAATTCTCTCTCTAAAAGTTCCAAAGCCTTTTTCTCTCTCTCGATCTCTCTATTAACAATGGATGAGTAACTTCCTTCGGAAAAACCGGTGAAGCATGCTTCACAATGGGAACTACAAGATTCAAACTTCAGACTCTGCTACAGTTCAACCACTTTCTTCCTCGCTCTTTATCTCTCTCTCTCTAGATAGATTCACAACGTGAAGAGTCAAGATTTGTGAAACTTGTATATAACAATTTGTAGTGGGAAGAGAGAGAGATAGAGAGAGAGAGAAAAAAATCTTTTGTTTATGGGTGAGTGTGCTTTTTATTTTTAGTTTAATTTAGGGACTCTTAATTAAATAGAAATGTGTGTATGAAAAATAAGAGAAGACATGTGTGTCGGGCTGTGTTGAAAAAGAGAGAAGTGAGTACCCTTAATACCAGACAACCACCACTTCTCACTTTTTCCTTTCTTTTTTTCCTTCTTTTAATTTTTTCATTTTCTATTTTGAAGTGTTTTCCTTTTTCTGCCATTTCGTTTGGTCTACACTATTATGAAAAAACCTCACAAGAATATTTCCCCAATATCGCCCAAAATACGTCACATCATCATCATATACACAGAACAGGTGCTGAATTCAAAACCTTAATCTCATTATTTTCAGTATGGTCATGGCAATAACTTTGAACCCAAAAAAAAGGGTCATGACAATAACGAATTTGGATTTTTGTGTTTTTTTTTTTTTTTTTTTGTTACTATTATAACGAATTTGGTTTGCTCCGAAGACTTCTTGTACTCTTCTATTCCGATGGAATGTATGTGGCTGGAGACGCCGCCTCAACTTCTTTATTAACTTTTAGGTTATGTACATTAGAACATCTATATACTACACAATTTCTAATGTAGTGTTCACTTTTTTCTAAAAACTATTTTATCACATTTCCAAGTTTCGAAAAATATGCTGCTTAGGCATCTACATGACCATATCTTAACGTTGTGCTTCTGGTTAAACCAGTCGAAAATAGGTTGATAAAAAGTTAACAAATTAATAGGCTTAGTCTTAGATGTGGTCATGTGGATGCCTAAGCAGTTTAGTGGGGACTTATGCGGTCTAGGACTAATATATTCATCAAATTATGATAGTTTCTGATGAATCATTAATTGGTATCTAATTCTTTAAAACTCGACATCAATTCAATCAACTTTAATTTGAAAGACTTTATAAGTTTTTATCATCATTAGCTGGTTTCGTCTTAGAGAATTCAAAACATAATTAACTGGTGCTTGAAGTGATTGAAGTTATATAATGTCATATGTTTTTTTTTAAGTTAAAGATAGTTTCTAATTTTTTTTTTTTTTTTTTTGCAACTGGGTATAGATAGTTTCTAAATTTCAACCTAAACTTATATAAAACTCATATTAGATCATATATGATCGTGTATATTTATAGTTTTCGGGAAGAAAACTATGCGTGCGCTATACATTTTCTTTTTTGGGTACCGATGATATATAAAAAATAACGCAAAGTAAATAAAATAAAGAATTTCAAGTACACACTTCCAATTCCACTTTAAAATAATTTTTGGAACAAGTAAGAAATATACGTTATAATAAATAAAAATTCAGAGATGGTAGTTGAAGAAAGGACAGAATGATGAAAAAGTTGCATGCGTCCTTGATTTCTTGTAACGCAGATAAAATCCCATGTAGTCATCATCATTGTCGTCAATCATCATTCCTGATATAAACTTAGAAATTTTCATAAGATGATCATTGTTATAAACATCATATTTATAATGAATGTTAGGAAATAATGACAATTTCCGATAAATCAGAAATGCGAGAATGATAAAAACGCACATAATTTGTTAACGGAGTTCGGCCAATTTTTGCCAACGTCTCCGGACCTGCTACAGATCGTTTCTTATTAATCGGGAAAAATATAACACTCTCAACTCACACCCAAAACCCAATTACACTCAAAAAATTAATAATATTAATTTCTTGACAAAGAAGAGATTTTTTTTTTTTTTTTTTCTCACGTTTCTTCTCCTCCTCTCTTTCTCTCCTCTTCTTCTCTTTTTGATTTTGGGATGCAATCTTAGCTTGACCTCTTCAACCTATTTATAGGAATGGTGAGGGGTTGTTGAGACACAAAGATGGACCAAGGAAGCCTCTTTCTTTGACCATCACACCACCTAACATCCTTGCCTCTTTCTTTGACCATCACACCATCCTTCACCTAACTCACTTCTTCTTCACCTAACAATCTCCCACTTGAAAACTGATTTCAATCGGTCTTCACACCTTGATCAATGCAGCAGGTCTTCTTGGTTTTTTACTCTTGCAAGCCAACTGAGGTTGCACACAACCTCAGCTTATCATACGGCACAACCTTTGTTAGCATGTCTGCCGGATTCTTACTTCCTGGGATCTTTTCAAGCACCAACACTCCATCTTCCAAGGCTGATCTGATGAAATGATACCGAATTTGTATGTGCTTCGTTCGAGCATGGTAAACCGGATTCTTTGCCAAATCAATGGCACTTTTACTATCACAGTACAACACACTTTTCTCTTGGTTATAGCCTAGCTCTCCTAGAAATGACTGCAACCACATCATTTCCTTTGTTGCCTCTGTCACAGCAACATACTCAGCTTCACAGCTTGATAGAGCTACGATTTTCTGCAACTTTGAAACCCAACAAATTGCAGTACCACCAAAAGTGTAAACATACCCGGATGTGCTCTTCCTACTGTCAATGTCACCTCCATTATCAGCATCAACATATCCTTGCAATCCCATCTCAGACTTCTTGAAGCATAGCGATGAACTTGGATTCCCTTTCAAATATCTGATAATCCACTTAACAGCTTCCCAATGTTCCTTGCCTGGATTGCTCATAAACCTGCTAACGACTCCCACTGCATGTGCAATGTCTGGCCTTGTACATACCATCGCGTACATCAGGCTGCCAATAGCAGAAGCATATGGAACTTTATCCATATATGCCATCTCGTCTTCTGTCACCGGGGACTGATCTTTGGATAACCGAAAATGACTTGCCAGGGGAGTACTAACTGGCTTCGCATCATCCATGTTAAACCTCTTGAGGACTTTCTTCACATACTCCTCTTGTGATAGCTTTAGACCCTCCTTACTTCTACTAATTCTCATCCCGAGAATTTGTCTTGCTTCTCCAAGGTCTTTCATCGAAAATTCTTCTGAGAGTCTTGTCTTCAGGTTATTGACCTCATGCAAGTCTGCTCCCACTATCAGCATATCATCAACATATAGGAGCAATATCAAATAGGACTCTTCCAGCCTCTTGAAATAACAACAGTGGTCAGCTTCACACCTCAAGAAACCAACACCTTTTATAAAGGTGTCAAACCTTTTATACCACTGTCTTGGAGCTTGTTTCAATCCATACAAACTCCTTTGAAGCTTACAAACTAGATTTTCCTTCCCTTTGACCTCAAAACCTTCGGGTTGCTCCATATAGATTTCTTCATCCAAATCACCGTGAAGAAATGCTGTTTTGACATCCATCTGTTGAAGATGTAAATCTTCCTTTGCTACCAGCCCAAGAACTGTTCTGATGGTCACCAACTTGACTACAGGGGAGAAGATTTCTGTGTAGTCTACGCCTTCCTTTTGTTGGAATCCTTTCACAACAAGCCTCGCTTTATAGCGCTTGCTTCCGTCATGTTCTTCTTTTATCCGGTAGACCCACTTGTTATGCAACGCCTTTTTTTCCTTAGGCAACTCAGTCAGCTCCCACGTCTGATTGGACATCAACGAGTCCATCTCATCTTTCATCGCAAGCTCCCACTTGATTGATTCATCAGCTTGCATTGCTTCTTCATAACATTCAGGCTCGCCACTATCTGTGAGCAGAATGTAGTTGAGTGATGGAGAAAATCTTACAGGTTTCTTGATGGTCCTGGTTGACCGTCGTAACTCTGTAATCGGCGTATGTGTGATCACTTCTGAAGCATCATTCTCATTTGCTTCACTATTCTCTTCTTGAGAAACTTGATCTTCTACTGTTGCAGTATCTTCTTGGAACTCTGGTGCCGGGATATCTCCCAAATCAGCTGCTTCGGGCTCCTTCCTCTCGGAGCTTTCTTTTAGCTTGTCCTTATACAACGTTCCTTCGTTAAACACAACATTCTTGCTGCGGATGATCTTCCGATTTTGATAATCCCAAAACCGATAACCAAACTCGTTGTTACCATAACCAATAAAGTAACACCTCTTAGATTTTGCATCAAGCTTACTTCTTGCATCATCTTCAACGTGAACATAAGCTAAGCAACCAAACACCTTTAGAAAAGAAAGATTTACTTTCTTACCGCTCCAAACCTCTTCAGGAATCTTGAATCCTAATGGAACAGACGGCCCTCGGTTTATTAAGAACGCTGCGGTATTGATTGCATCTGCCCAGAAAGTCTTTGGTAATCCACAATGCAATCTCATGCTCCTTGCACGTTCATTCAGGGTCCTGTTCATCCTTTCTGCTATTCCATTCTGTTGAGGCGTTCCAGGAATAGTCTTCACCATCTTGATTCCATTATCAGCGCAATATCTTTTGAACTCCTCGCTGATATATTCTCCACCGTTGTCAGACCTTAGACACTTCAACTTGAGATTTGTCTCAACCTCAACCATGGTTTTCCATCTTTTGAAAACCGAGAATACTTCATACTTGTTCTTCATGAAGTAAACCCATACCTTCCTTGTGGAGTCATCAATAAAGGTTACATAGTAGTATGAACCTCCTAATGAAGCGGCAGGAGCGGGTCCCCACACATCCGTGTGCACCAACTCTAACTTCTCGGGTTTTGGTTCTCTGCCTTTTTTTGAGAAACTAACCCGTTTCTGCTTTCCAAGGATGCAACTTTCACACAACTGATGATCCACCGTCTTTAGATGAGGAAGCACGCCATTTGCCACCATGAGTTTCATCCCTTTCTCACTCATGTGTCCCAACCTACAATGCCATAACTCGGTCTGTTTGACATTTTCGATAACAGCAACCGTATCTTGATAACTCATCGTCATATAAAGAGTGCCTCTTTTATGACCTTTAGAAACCACCATAGAACCTTTCTTCACACTCCAGGCTCCACCACCAAACTTGACATTGTGCCCTGTATCATCAAGTTGTCCTACGGAGATCAGATTACGCATCAATTTTGGGACATGTCTAACCTTTGTGATCTTCCACACGCGACCATCTAACATCTTCAAGTTGATATCTCCAATACCAACAATGTCCAAAGGTAAACCATCAGCTAGATATACCTTTCCATGATTTCCCGCAACATAATTTTCCATAATGTTGTGGTGTGGTGTGGTGTGGAATGATGCTCCTGAGTCAAGAACCCAAGAATCAATTGGGCTGTCAACATAGGAGATCGATGCTTTGGTGGTGTTTATAGCTGCTTCATGAGTTTCACCTTTTCTCGGGGAATTATCAGATACTACCAATGCATCAGCAACTGCATTGGCTCCGCCTCCTCTGTTGTCTTCCTTCTTCGGTGGTGCCCAACAATTCTTCTTGATGTGGCCAGTCTTTCCACAGTTCCAACATTCAGTAGGCTGTTTGAATTTGGACTGACTCCTTCCATTCTTCGACTTTGATCTGCCTCTGCTCCGATTGTTTGTCTTGTTTTCTCCCTCTATTTTCTACGTTAAAAGCAGAGCTCGTTGATATTTCGCCAGAGTCTATCCTACGAACTTCCTCAGAAAGGATACGATCTCGAACATCATTGAATTTTAGCTTCTGAGTGCCGACAAAATTACTAACCGCTGCTCTCATTGGCTCCCAACTATTTGGCAGAGATGCCAGCAAAATTAGTGCTCGCACTTCATCATCAAATTCGATTTCAACGGATGACAATTGGTTGACAATCGTATTGAACTCGTTCACATGTGTTGCAACATGGCCACCTTCTTGCATCTTCAAGTGGAAGAGTTTCTTCATGAGAAACACCTTGTTATTGGCTGAAGGTTTTTCATACATATCCGAGAGAACTTTCATTAGCCCTTCTGTGGTCTTCTCCTTCCCAACGTTGTGAGCAACGTTTTTCGATAGTGTTAACCTGATAACACCTAGAACCTGCCTGTCAAGGAGATCCCACTCTTCCTGAGCCATCTTCTCAGGCTTCTTGCTTAGTGGTTGATGAAGCTTCTTTCCGTACAGATAATCCTCGATTTGCATTCTCCAAAATGCATAATCTGTACCGTCAAATTTCCCGATGCTGTGTACCGAACCATCTTCGCCTCCCATCGTTTCTGATTATTTTGCGAACCACCGTGTTTTCGTCGACAAACCGATATTGCCGACAAGTTTACTGTTCACTATTCACTATTCACGTGAACAGTAACTTCGCAAAAAACTTGACTAAGATCGCCACGACCTGATCGAGCTCTGCTACCAGTTGTTAGGAAATAATGACAATTTCCGATAAATCAGAAATGCGAGAATGATAAAAACGCACACAATTTGTTAACGGTGTTCGGCCAATTTTTGCCTACGTCTCCGGACCTGCTACAGATCGTTTCTTATTAATCGGGAAAAATATAACACTCTCAACTCACACCCAAAATCCAATTACACTCAAAAAATTAATAATATTAATTTCTTGACAAAGAAGAGATTTTTTTTTTTTTTTTTTTTCTCACGTTTCTTCTCCTCCTCTCTTTCTCTCCTCTTCTTCTCTTTTTGATTTTGGGATGCAATCTTAGCTTGGCCTCTTCAACCTATTTATAGGAATGGTGAGGGGTTGTTGAGACACAAAGATGGACCAAAGAAGCCTCTTTCTTTGACCATCACACCACCTAACATCCTTGCCTCTTTCTTTAACCATCACACCATCCTTCACCTAACTCACTTCTTCTTCACCTAACAATGAAAATTTTAGAACCAGATGAGACATGCATGCAAAATTTAACTACATTGTCCCCTGTGATAAGGCACACTATATTCAAGCCCATGCACGATTTACTCACATTACTCATTATTTGACATCCCCGGTTCCAAATTTGGAGGATATATATATTCTGCAAAAGGATATATACTGTTATTTTCATCGCAGTAGGAACTCAAAATATAATATATCTGATACAAACAAACCAAAGAACTAATATATGATAATATTTGACACAAAGTAGATCGTTATTATTATGAAACCTAATATGTATATGAAGGGTTTCTCGTTATTCCCTTTAGGTCAAGCGACTAACATAACACAACATATAAGGCTTAGCTAAGCTTCCAACATCTTTGGAAGGTTACAATCTAAAAAGGACATATACCGATTTATACATATTTAAGATAAAAGAAAATATAGTGGATATATGAACATATCCCTTATAATAATATATATAACTATCACTCTGTGGATATAGTGGATTTGTTTTTTAAATGTGTTGTATATCTTAATGCAGAGTTTAAAAATAATCTTACAAACTATACTTAAGTCTATTAACAAAAGGTCAAGTGATATACTCTTAGTTGAAACTTGATAGTAAATATTAGTTAAAGTTATACTAAATGTATACATTTTGAAATATGTGTAAAAAGAGTAAAAAACACAATGTTTATAACAGAGCAGAGACACTATTATTAGATTATTATAATTTCTCATCATAGTCAAGTACTCCTTATTTATCATATTACAAATTAAATGACTCTCCACAAGAATTAATAGGTAGATTTTGGAAAGAGACATATTCAAGTGGGAACTATATGTGATGATGAGGGATGTACTAATTAATCCATGTGAATTTATCTTCTATCGGTTTAGTAGGCCAATTAAATTGCATACTAAGCCATTTCGACGATACCAAATCCGATGATGTAATATCCTTGTGGTTAAGCCTTTTGTCAAAAAATATCCTTGTGGTTCGCTTCCAAAAATTCTTCACGCAATCTCTTAGGGATTTATTTTTTTTTTTTTTTTTGCTTAAACCTCTTAGGGAAATTTTCCCAAGAATTTGGTACTTACAATTTTTAATTTAAATCTCTTTCGTAGATAATATATTTTTAAAAAATAATGCTCAATAAAGTTAAAACTAAAAATATATTTTATATTATGATTAGTTTGAAGCGTCGATACCTTTAAAAAATAATAGATTATAAGATATTATATATATCACATATTGGAATAAAGCACCTTAGTTAGTTGTCACTCATCATAATTTGTCTAATGGGGACTCTTTTTTCCTATTCGATTGGCATGTGATTATATATATATATATGTCAACGGTGCTAAAGGACCGTTAGCTTTCTACAAGGAAAACACGACGCGCATATCATATATATATGTATACATGTCTATATGTATTATTTCTAAGCAATTTTAATAAAGAATTAACGTAAAAAGTTTTTATACATTATCAAAAAATTATAATAAAGAATATATCTAAATAAAAAAACACCTTTAATTCTTAAAGCTTGTAAGAAAAACAAAGGTGGACCCTATGATAATGAAGTGTATGCATAAGAGTATAAAGCAAGCAAAGTCCAAAGTTTCCACTTATTTAGTGGACACATATTTTGCTTTTAAAATATTACTTTTACCTCTATTTTTTCCTTTTTTCTTAACGATTACCACAATACTGTGTTTTTTTTTTACATAATAAAATGTTTTTTAGTTATCCAAAAAATTACAAATCTGAAGGCAGTTCAAGATATTTCCCAAACAGAACTTGAATCTAAGGAAGCATGACATCTCACTCTTTTAGAAGGACTATGTCACCAGACTCCATTTTGAACATGTATTCAGAGGTGGAAATGCACTTGGTCCATAAGATTTTCACATAAAAATTGTCTTACCCGGCCGAAGGAGACTCTGCTCGAGCGAAGTAAACAGAAAAAAACAGATTTATTATAGCAGGCAGCTGTAATCCTTTACTAGAGACCCAATATATGAAAAAACAAAATAATATAGAAGCCTTTAATAGATAATGCACCTGATCTACTAATTTAATGAGCTGGATACGCCATTAGACCAAACCACTACGTACTTGGTTCTGCAAGTTCTTACATAGAATACACACAAAGGGCCTGCAAGTTTTTTTGACATATTAAGTGTATAGTATACATTCGTTTCTTAATTAGATCAAGTGAGTTTACATGAAAACACTAAATAGTAACTACATAAGAAAATGACTATATAAAAAGAGCCATCCTGAATTTAAGAAAATTTTGGAAGGCCGCAAGCTATAAAAAAAAATGGGAGTAGTTCTTACTTCTTAGTAAACAGAATAATATGTCTGAATTTTTGGAAAAATAGAATAAAATTGTCTGGATTTTGGAAAATTAAATCTAATAAAATATCCAAAAGGAGGAGTAAATTAAAAAAGGTGAAACTGAGAATGATAATTAATCAGAATGTAACTTTTAGGGTGGGGGAAGATTAAAACAAAATTTATCGAAAGGATGAGTAAATTGAAAGGCTTACCCCCACACAGAAAATAAAGGAAATCAACTTTTGTTTTATGGTATCATTTTGTTTTCAGCATTAAGGCAAAGAGTCAATGCCTCCCACCTGATTTGATTTTTTCACAGGTCAATGCTAAGTCACCTCAACTATCACAATTCTATTACTTTTCATTTTATTTCTTAATTTTATTTTACGTAAGAATATTGGACTTAACAAAAAAAAAAAAACCATGTTGTTTTGTTGACGAAAATGAGAAAGAAAATAAAATTGATAAAGACGGTAATAATGGCAGACCAGGTTTGGTGGATTTGTTTCTTTAACGAATCCAAGGTTAGATAAAAGTTAATTTATTACCCAATATCAAGACTAGGCAATCGCATGATTCTCATTTGCTACTGTTTAACATTCTTACGTGTTATATATAAGTTCACATACGCTAAGAAATGTTATTACCATGGACCTGGTGTATATTATTGGGAATAGGATATATGCGAAGAAACACAAGAAATCTTTTATAAGAAAGCTTTAGCATATATTTTATAAGAAAAACATATACCGGAATTTGTGTCATACAAAATCTTTGCATTTGATATGTCACCTCGTGTCCATATATTTTATGCATCTAAAAAATATATAGTTTACATTTAGTTTATACAAAAGTAAATTCAGAGTTGGTTCATTCATCTAACCCGTAAATATATCAAAAGTATAACTCGTGGATATCTATAAAGATTACTTTTCGAAATCCGTTCAACATTTCTTTTAGAAGCCGTCGGATTATAGATTTATGAGCAAACTGAAAATCGCGTATTACTGTATTTGATTTTATACCAATGTGAAAATAAAACTAAAAAAAGCTTTTATCAAAACAAAATATAAAAACGAGGAATGAATGTTACCCTTAGGAAGAACACGAGCGCGTGAGAACAGTACACGTGTCTCATATTTCGGCGTGAGGAAGGTGTTAAAGAACTGGCTGGCTCCAGACATATTCCATTCGAAAATCGTGCCGTCCGTTTTGCTCCGTCACCGTAACGGATTATTTAATGATATGACGTGTTTTAGCTCTACTCCATTTCCATATGAGGTAAGCTCATCACAAATTGTCACGGTATTTTCAATTCTCGGATCGCGATCATAATTATTTAATATTTTAATGGTTATATATTTTTTATTAAACATTTAATTTAGTATTTTATACTAGTGTCTTCCATTCCATGCATCATATAACCTGTGTTTAACTCTCAATATTACTTATTGTTAATAAATACTTTCTCTTTGTTTCTAACTGATAGTATATGTTTTGAAGTTTTCACACATTAAAAACTGAATTTATATATTCAACATCGCGAAAGTAATCCTAAACACTGCGTATTAATCTATCTATCTTCGTATTTTGAGTTTGTAGGATGTGCGAGAGAACTAATAAGTAAATTTCACCTTGTTCTTCTCGTATTCCTCTAAATATATTTCAAACGCTAACCATTTTTCTGATTTAAACATCATCTTCACTAAATTCAAAACAGTCTATTGCGAACGCTACCTCTAACTTGTCATTCTCAAGCATACAATGTATTTTTCAGATAAGAAACTTCTGTGTAGTAGAGATAAAACTACGCGGCAAATTGCTAACATCCATTTTCTGTTATGTTTGTTCTTCTATATTAACCATAGTTTTTCTTTTTTTTGCTAATGTATATTAACCATAGTTAAGTTACTTATTCCGTCCTACTGTTTTCTTGTCACCCTTCTTCAGATTTTGAATACAGTATTTTACCATTATAAGTTAAGATACAAAATCGGGCTACTACTTAACCAGATAAGGTACGGATACTCTGAGTTAATTCAACATATATGCGTTAAGATACCTTAAAGTACTAAATTGTCCACAGTCCAGACAGACACAAATAGAAAAACATAACAGTTCTGCTAAAAGAAAATAGAAGCCGTGAAACTAAAGGATAAGAAATAAATTTATATGCCGAAAACATTAAAAGAAACATAAAGTTGTAAGAAATAAAATAAAAAAGCCACGCCGGCCATGGCGCACAAAGAAAATAAAGCGCTCAGCGTGGGCCGACAACGAAGTGGTGGGACCTACTTTAAGCTGAGATCGAGGCTAAACGGGCCACTACGGCCCAGTAGTGAATACTGTATTGTTTTTCTTTTTGTCGTTTTAAAATTAACTGTAATGCTGTAAGCCTGTAATTAGTGGGTGATTCCCTCATCCTTTAATTTCTTTATTGATTTAATAATGTTTATGGAGAATATTCGGCGGCCGCACTTTTATGCCAAACCAAATCTTTTTCTTTAACAAAGGTGGGATCTCCGATTTAGCTAAAAAGGCAATATCTGTATTTGCATTCTTATTTAAAATTTACTAAATAAACGTACCAACAACTGTGACATGAGAAGACGTACCAATAACACGATTAATACTTAATAATTTCTAAAACCTTTCATTTCATTGATAGAAAATGTATTTCGTAGAACCTTTCAACTTTTCATTCTTTTTTTAGTTGCCAATAAAATTAAAATAATAATTTTCTAAAATTTTCTACGAATGGAAAGATTTCGTGGATACCTACAAAAAAAAAATTATTTGTCGGAAAAAACTACTTCAAAGATGGGCTTATGTTATTTTGTTTACAATGGGCCTTTATTTAACTTGATTTTTTGGGGCTTTGGTCATGTTTTTTTTTCTTTCGAGAGGGCCTTTGGTTATGTTTGTAAAGAACATTTTGGCCCCAAAGCTACTAGTGTGATTAAAGCTATGCTTACGTTAATTATTTTTGATAATTATGATTGGCCTTTTAATTTTCCTAACATATATTTTCTAAGTTGAGTGTACCATTTAAAATACAGTGATTAGTAATATTACAACTCGAATATATGCTGATGTTTTACATTAACACTTAAAACTACCACCTATGCGTATAATCTAGAGGAAAAAAAACCAGTACAGGTTTTATTTGTACAGTGGGATAAAAATCTATAAGTTGGTAATTTAACTTAAGCATGTGGTTACTTTCCCCATTACTAACGCAGAGGTATATTGCTATTCTCGAGCCAGTTATAAAATTTATATAGCGTAAAAGGCTGCAAAATATCTTGGTTTTGATGACGAGTCTAGAAAGTACATGTCTGATTTGAAAAGTATCATTTGCGAATTGAAAAATAATGTTTACCGTATGCGCAGTAAGGACATTTGATGTAAAGTTGTATTACATCATAGATTCATCTAGAGATGTTGTAAAAAAATTATGTAGACGTACTTGTACAGTTATTACTTTTGAATAAGTTTAGTACAACATTAGACTTATTTAAAACGACAAAGTTGTGACGTTGATGTCATATAGCACTACGTTTAAGTTGTTTGAGGAAGTTCTTCTTCTCATTCCCGATAAAGATATCAAATCTAAGGAGTGATTTTTAGATGGACGGTTAAGATCACTTTGATGGTGAACCGTTATTTACCAAGATGCAGTTCTGGTTTGCTGGTTTAACACCAAAAACACTATAATGGTGTTAAATATGCAGTTAGGTTGTAGGTGTTGCTTCACTAAAATTTGGTGTTATGTAATTGAATTGGAGTTGGCTTAAGAGATCACTTTTAGTCTCATGTTTGATTTAACAGAACTAGTTTTTTCATCATTTTTCTCGTTTGAGTTTCTTTGAAATTGAAAGCTAGAAGATTGTATTCTCTTTGAATCCTTTCAGAGAATCCGTTCAGGATTAAAGTTCTTTACACCGAAAAATATGAACTCTTCGAATTTTATCCTGTAGCTCAAGCGATGACAAGTAGAGAAAGGTTTTGTTTTTTTTCTTCTATTATTGCACGTAAAGACATACTGAAGATAGGATATTGATTATAAAATTCGAGAGAGTGAAAAAAAAAAAACAATTGAAATTCACGACATATCCAAAGATAATAGATCCAGAATCGAAATTAAAATTGATTTCCCTTCTTGTTTTTGTGATTCAAAATTCTAATGATATTAATTATATAAAATCAATATGACTATATCATATATTTTTTTAAACATCAAATTCAGTTTTTAATGAATCTAATGATATTGTTTTACTACAATACATCAATATGTTTTAATAATTAAAATATATTTTTTTTAAAAGAAAAAAAAAATACAGATCGACAAAGCAACAAAGAAGAAAATGAAGCAAAAATAAGAAAAATGTGTCAATACAAGCAATTAATATAAAAACTTCCAATAAATTGGATTTATAACGGTGGTTTTAAATAGGTAGCTTCCATGGTTTGTGCGAGGACCATGCTTAGGTGAAAGAAAATATAGTTAATGTTATTTTATTTTATTTTTTGGGTTCAGTAATAGTTAATTTTTTAATTATTAGAAATTAATATATGTTTTTGGGATTCACCTCCCCTAGTGTTTAAGCAAATGTTTCAAGAGAGATATTTCGTTGGGTGTAATTTTTTGTGTGATTCCATTTAATAATACAAAAAAAAAAAAAAATAAGGAAGAGTATTACTCAATATAGTCAAAGTTCCTCTGTTTTAGCTGTCTTGTGTCTCGTTCTCATCTCACATGAACCATAACTTTCTCTAACATCACTCTCCT
The DNA here is from genome assembly GCA_020283515.1 of Alliaria petiolata. NCBI lineage: Eukaryota > Viridiplantae > Streptophyta > Magnoliopsida > Brassicales > Brassicaceae > Alliaria > Alliaria petiolata. The sequence continues at coordinate 74,000,112 of JAHZTW010000004.1, read as the reverse complement.
TTACACAACCCCAAAAATAGACCTCTCCTTCTCTTTCTCTCCGTTACATTCCTCGCTCAACCCCAAAAAGGCTCTCACTTTGTTTACACTAATAACCTTCTCTGTTTTTGCCCAATGGAACAACTAACCCCGGAGCTCTTCCTCGTCGCCGGTAACACTGACTCTTTCGTCGTCGACGACCTCCTTGACTTTTCTAACGAAGACGGCCAAGCTGACGACGGATTTGACTCCTTTCCTGATTCTTGCACCGTCTCCGCCGGTAATCTCGCCGACAGCTCTAACTCCTCCTCGCTTACCTCCGAAGGCACTGGGTTTTCCGACGACCTCCGTGTTCCGGTAATTTTCCATTATATTTTCTAATTCACGCCAAAAAGGGCTCACCTTTACCGTGTTGATTTATTAATTCTGGAAAAAAAAAAAATAATAATCATGAATTTGTAAATAGGTCACTCTAATTGACTAATTCGGCTAAATGTCCCATGAGCTTCTGATGCCAAGCTTTGAGTTTCTTTTCAGGATTATAGATAGATACTTCTTAATTAGGACTTTATAATAACAAAAAATTGTTTTTCTTTGGTTATCACTTAACTTATCAGTGTGAGCATTTAGCTGAATTAGAGTGGCTATCGAATTTCGTGGAAGAATCATTCTCAAAAGAAGACCAAGACAAGCTTCACTTATTATCCGGCTTAAAAAAACCCCAGACCACCGGGTTAACCCAGACCCACCAAATTAAACCCGAACCCGAACCCGAATTCGAATTAGATCAAATCTTCATTCCCACCGACACCGATGACTCGAACGTCGCCTTTCCCGCCAAAGCAAGAAGCAAGAGATCACGCTCTGCAGCCTCCACGTGGGCATCTCGCCTTTTGGCAATCGCCGGTTCCGACGAATCCAATCCCAAGAAGAAACAACTCAGAATAAAAGAACACGACATCACCGGAGAAATCGACGGCGACGGGGGAGAATCAGGAGGAGGGAGACGGTGTCTGCACTGCGCGACGGACAAGACGCCGCAGTGGCGCACGGGACCGATGGGTCCGAAGACGCTGTGCAACGCGTGCGGCGTACGTTACAAATCTGGGCGGCTCGTGCCGGAGTATCGACCAGCGTCGAGCCCGACGTTCGTGATGGCGAGGCACTCGAACTCTCACCGGAAAGTGATGGAGCTCCGGCGACAGAAGGAGATGCGAGATGAGCATTTGCTGAGTCAGCTTCGGTGTGAGAATCTCCTGATGGATATCAGATCCAACGGTGACGATTTCTTAATCCATAACAATAACCACGTGGCTCCTGACTTTAGACACTTAATTTAATATGGTATTCCACGTGGACAAATTCTTCCGAATTTGTTCTTTCTGGTTTTTTTTTTTTTTTTTCTTCTTTCTATCTATTTCCCGTTCTTCCTTTTAACATCTTAATTGTTTTCATTTCTTGCAGACTACTACGATATTTAATAACTTTTTCTTTTGATTTTGGACTTGCGCGAAATTCAGGATTGAACAAAATAATTGTAGATAGACTAGAATCGAGTTAATACATTTTAAATTAATAATCATGAAAATAATTGAACTAGACCGAATCCAAAATGAATAAATCCAAATAGTTGTTACTCCTTTTCTATTCCGTTGTTTTTTTGTATACTACACATGTGTATTTTTTTTTATTTTTTTTTGGGGTAGAAATCGTCGGGGTTTTGTATAAGAAGAACTATTCCTTTCAATTTGAAATGAATTAAACTTTGAGATTACATAATACTATTTCTTTAGTGAGAAAAATACGTAATATTTTCCTAATCCGGGTCCATTGTATGCGAGACATGTAAGAAACTCAAATATGTAACCGATCAGGTTAACTATATTTCAATATATATGGACAGAGATTAGTGCCTATTATATACTGTACCCAAACTTAAACTTATTCACCCAAAACACCGAGATCCAAGGTGGATGCTCACTCATTTTACAGATGGGTTATTATAATTTATCAAACTTAATTATTCCCCGAACTTTAACTTCTTTCACGTTTTACATTCTGACAATATTCGAGGAAATCTGATGCTTTTATTTTTATCTGAAATATATTTAGTAAAATAAAGGGACAAATACAAATTTGCACAGCACAAAAGTAGTATATATTATTGCCTTAAATAAAGGAAATTGGAGCATAGATTGAGGTGCTCGTCACATGCATTCTCATGCAAACCTAACCAGCAAGTGGGAGAAATTTAATGTATATATCGTATTATATAATTATAATATACAAACAGTCATCTTCTTAACCAACATTAAAGGTCCACGGACTGTACTTGAAATGTATAATGACCAACTATAGATTATTTGTTTGTTTATCCTATAGAAATAAGTTAGATCACATCTCCTTATGCATTATTCATCACATAGGTTATTTGTTTGTTTCTTGTTTAGTTTCACGTTAAGGCGAGTACCCTTTAAATACTAATTATTAATAAATATTCGCTATGCGTTAACGTTTATATACATGCAGATGGCATACACACTTATATGAATATAATCGATTAATTGTCTAAACCGCATAATTTGTTTCTATAGTCTTAGCATAACTTTTTTTACAAAATTCATGGGAGGGAAAATAAGTGTCTCAGTACGTCAGTACGTTTCTAGCAATGTGCGGAAGCTTTAAAACGATGAGAGTCAGAACATGTTGGTACTACGAGATTTTTTTTATTAGATTCTCAGAAAAATCATTGTGATATCGTACAAACATTGAGAAAAAGTATTAGATATAAATTTTGTTGAAAGAAAACTGACTAATAGAGAGAACGACATGAATAACAAAAAGAAAATAAATGAAATGATAAACCTTTCTTTTAATATTTTCCATTATATTTTAATTATGAGTATGTATTTTTAATAGAAAAGCTGTTATAAATATTTTTAACAAAATTTGGTTTATTCCGTTCAATTTGATCGATTTTTATAACTTCAATTCAGTTTTGGTTTAGAATTTATAAATTATTTTGGTAGGGTAATGTGAGAAAAAAATATAGAAAAAGGTTTATCCCAATTCAATGTTCAATTTTTTGTTGTTAAATGTTAATCAGACGTCCGAATAAGACTTATCGTATACAATGATCGAAGGTAAGTTGGAGCTTTAACTAAACGTTACTTTTCTTCATATTACGTGTTTTTCTCAGGATTACATTGTTGGTAATAAAAATAAAATAAAATAAAATAAAATATGAAAACTATGGTGTCGAATGTATTTAATTTGTATTTTTCATGAAAATAGCTATAAATATATGAATCGAGCGTCTAAGAACATTAATTGCGTACGCCAAAGAAATTGTTAACTTTTTCATTGACCCAATTTGAGTAAATTCGAAGCGCTCTTAAAACTTGAAAGTGTCAGAAAGTAATCGAAAGATTTACATGAATTCGACTCCAGATAACCAGTAGAAGAACTACCAACTAAATTAACCAACAAGAAACCTTGTTTCAATCACTACAGAACAACAACTAACTTGCCTTGAATTAACATTATCCCTGGACCTGGAGATATCAAAGTCCCATAGCAGCTCCAACAAGAAAAAAGCTCCGGAATCAGAGTAAAGCCAGCCTACCGGTTATTGAATCAACCAACTCCTTCGGTCCTGCACAACAAAAAAGTAACGAACATGTTGACACACAACATCTTCCTTCAACACCTGTATTTGTTCTGCTTCAGCTACATTCATAAGCTAAAAAGAAACTATTGTCTCTACCGGGTCCAACTGCAAGAACCGTTCTTGATCCAGCCGCAACCTGTGAAAAAGAAGACTTTTAGTTTCCAGAAAAAAACTTTTTAGCTTATCACTACCAAAGAAAGTCTCGACTCAAGAACACTCTCCTCATGTTTCGATAATTCGGGAGGTGTTTTTGTTTTCTGTTTGGTTTGATTAGTAGAAACATGTCAGATTTTATTTGCCTACGATTTGACCATCTTTTCAAGAATTAATCAAGCACGAGAAAGTAACAAGCTGAGATTCTTGTAGTTACCTCTGTTCTTCCAGCATCAGCTACAACAAAAGTCGGGAGGGCAACGCTCTCAGCCGCCTCTGTGATCTTATTCCTGATAGCAGAAGAAAAAAAAGATGAAGCTTTCAAATTTGATTGAAGACATATGTCTTGATGTGCGTTTTGTCTGTTTCCTCCCCCAAGAGTTTCACCTGCTTACATTTCTTGCTGGTTTTTGCAAGTGACGACTATCTTTGGTTGCCCGCATTCCTCCCATCGCCTCAGAAGGTATCGGTCGCTGAAAGAATTACGAATCAACATAAAACATAAAGGAATGATAAATTCTTTACCAAGCAAACCACTCACTACAGACGAAATCACCTCTGCATTAACTCTGCATACATGCCCGTGGCAGCATCTGCATTTTATTAGAAAGAAAGTCGTCGGGGATTAACACAAGATATATCAGTGTTTAAACTTCAAACACATTTCACACGACACTTACGTGCACACTGTGACGCGATTTTTCCTGTTCTCATCTTTAAGTCTTGCCTAACTACTAACACCTGTGATCAGAAGAAGCTCAAATTAGTTGCACATATTTTCTGATTTTTCTCTTCTAATCTTGAAATCTGACAACATTCAAATCTTATCACCATCCTTTCATAGATCATGCATGTCTTTTTCATGAAGCTCAAATGTCTGTATTTCGATGGGCAGATTATGTATGTCCCGTTCATGAAGCTCAATTCTATCTTTCAATGGGGTTTGGAATAGAAATACTTATGATGGTGTTATCACTAGGTTTTGTATTTAAATATTTAAGTGATAATATTTTACTCCAAACCAATAAAATCTAGAGCCAGAGACGAGAGACTATGGCTACATTAGAAGATAGACAAACCATTTTAAGCTCTTTCTCACTGCCATTGCTTGGTACGGAACTCTGCTTCTGGGTCTTGCTGGACAAAAGTTTGCTCTTTCTCACTGGTAACTTCACTTGCTGTGACAAATCCAATATCATACCAATGATGAAACCTATCACAATCCCTGGTATGAGATTCTCTGCCCTGAAACTCCCAGCTATCGACTTCCTCTCTTGTTTCTGATCACATTCACCGGAAAAACAAAAATTAATCCACAAAACTTCAAAACCACAAGAGGATATAGTTAGACCCAATGATACGTGTTCAACTACGCAACAAGAAATCTGGTTCAACAGCTACATTAATATTTTAGCATATGATCGAATCAACTGAGTAAATAAAGCTCCACTGTTGCAGTCCCAGTAAGATTTCAGAAACAAAAACACGAAAATTCAAGTTGGTTGAGTAGAGAAGCAAACATTCAAATTTACACCACAAATCTCTAGACTTTATTTGCCAATCAGCTATATGGACATACATAGAAGACATATAAGTACTTCTGGAATACTTATACTTAAAATCAAAGTACACAGACAGAAATACCTAGAAAGAATCGGACTCTGACTCCTTGAGCATTAACTGATCCTATCATCAATCAACAAAAGAAGAAAGAGCACATCAAATGACAGGTAATAATCCAGATTTTCTAAATCATCACACTCGCCAGCTGAGTTAGTTTCATAACTTTGATCAAAAAGGTCTCGATTTCTCGTGCGAAACATCGATTCCTCAGTCCGAGAGGAAATTTTACAAAATAAGAAAAGAAAAGAAAACAACAACACTAAGAATATTTGTCAACAAAACAAAAGTTTTATATCAATCGTCCCATAAAAAGTCTCGAGTATCCACGAAGAGAAAATCGTTCAACACTCTAGTCTCGTCTCTTCTTCAGTTTCCCCAGTTCTTATACGAAATTTGCTGCTAAGATATTCTCGGGAACCAAACAATAAAAGCAAAGGAAGAAAATAAGGGCGAAATTAATACCTTAGCTTGAGGCTGCGAAGAGTTTCCAGAAGAGGGCCACATGGTGTGCTCCTAGCGATTGTCCTCTGCTAAGCTGTTAAAGCAAAAATATAAACAAAGCTAAGCCTTAAAATCGAATGCCATGAGACATGACATAAGGAGAAGAGAGAGATAAGAGAAGCCGTAAACGTCAGGGTGTCCATTTTCCTAATTAAAAAACGCCGAGTTGTTTGGTACAAAATTTGCATTCGGCAAACATAGTGGTCCGATTAGAAAACCTTTCAAAGTATATAGCTACTAATGTAATTACTACAAATAACCCGTCTACCACACGGTGCGTTTTGGTGTCGTCCCTATTATTCTGGCGACTAGAGCCTCTGTCTGTACAGTTCCCTCCTGAAAGCTGGAAACCCCAATCAAAACCCTAACGGCCATTTCTACTGCCGGAGCTCCGGAATGCCGGGTATAACTTCGGAGGCCGGCGACGGATTAGGAAACGGTGGAGAATTGGTGCCGTTTTCGACGAATACAAAAGTTCCGGTGGTGTACCCTCTTCGCTACGGCCTGAAGTCTCCGGTCCATAGGCTCTCCGTCTCCTGGGGTTGCGGGAACAACCTACGCGTTACGGTTTTACGGAATCCAGAGTCACCCAGTGAGGACGGAGAAGTTGGTGGTTAAGTGGTAAACGTGAGGCTTAGCGGCGAGGATGGCGAAATCGGCGACGCTCAGTGGCGAAGGATCGCCTATGGATCGGTCTCCCCGTTTGCGCTTCTGCAGAGCAGGAGAAACTCAATTTCCAGTTTGTCTAAGATGGATATGAGTCCCTCTCTGTACCAGACCGCGTGGTGAGGACACTCGAATCTCTTACTCCCTTGCTGGTTTCCACACTAGTATCTAAAATGATTACACTATCATTGCTTTGTCAATTGGAATTTTTTGCTCTTAATGATTAGACTTCTGAAGCATTCTGGATTGTTCACAATGCATATGGTATCAGGTGGGAATACGTGATGGAATACAGCAAGGATATACAATCTCTCCTTAGTAATTCAATATCTTCCCCAGCTCCTTTGATTGAAGACCCAAGATCAGTTATAAAGGTAAGTAGGCCTTTTTGGTTCAACATCGGTTAACCAAGTCAAGCTTTTCTTTCTTATAACAATTTGAGTGTGGGAGCTTTGCCGATTGATTTTCCCGTTGACATACGCATGCAGACTGCTGAGGAACCTACTTCTTTAAAGGCTGCGTGGGAGTTGATGGAAATATTTTATGCAGACAAGACATGTCTCTCTTGGTTGCCAGAACGCCTCGTTGATTGGCTATCTGTAATTAGTTTCTTCCCCCATCACTTAAGCTATCTTAGTTTTGAAACCTTCTAGAATATGTTAACCAATTATTGATATCATGGCAGGATTACGATATCCTCCTTTCAAGCTCACATCCAACAATCTACTCAAAGCTCGAGGATTTCCAAAAGGAACTTGTTGGCCTACAGGTCTAGTCACACCCTTATATATATTTTATTTCTTTTTTTTCCAACTCTCAGAAGTGTCGATGGTATAGAAACTTATATGGTGGACTGGATATATGGTCCTCTCTAAGAAGTCGATTGAAGAATTAATAGTTCTTTCAAAAAAAAGAAGTGGATGACCAACTGAATTGCGTAATGGGTCTACGTGCATTTGCAGGCCATCGAGGATGATCCAAGATACTGGGAAGTGATGTCATCCGCTTTATCAGTTGGTTGGCTAGAAATAGTGGTTCGTACTATTTGGCTCTACTTAATTTGATTTTGAAAGTTGCAATTTGAGGGATGAGCTACCCATGCTTTTATTCTCAGGTGAAGTTGTTACACTTGCATGGTTCTTATCAACTAGACCAGCTAGGAAATCGTGAGGTTGGTAACATTTAAGTAGTTCATGTTTGAGATTCATGTCATATCATATGGAGTGACTATCTTCATTCTAGTACTCTTGTATATGCGCAAATTCCTGACTATTCATAATGTAATACAAATTTGATTAAGTAGACAGAAAATGGTCTGGTAGAAGCTGTAGCTGTTCTCATTTCAAAAATGCCACGGATGCGTCCAAAACTAGAAGCTGGGAAGTTTGGTGAATGCTTTGCAGCAAAGCCTGACTTTATGAAGGTACGTTAAAAGTTGTCTAGACTCATCTTGTCCTTTATTTTCCTTTTTGCCAGACACGAGAAAGATGCTCATCTTGCCCTTTATTTTCCTTTTTGCCAGACACGAGAAAGATGGCAGTCTCAGATAACTAAACTAGAGTGCAGTGCCTTCTGGATTCAGTGTGCTCACCATCAGACCCGCGAGGGCTTGAGAAATATGTTGAAGATCATGATGGGAAATGTCGATTGCCTCTCAGCTGCGACATCTAACTGGATGGAGCTTTTTGTTTCACATTTTCTCCATCTCAGGCCATTCACGAAGGTGAATTGCTTTACCTGTTGTTTGTCAATTTTAGATTTGAGCCGTGAATTTTTTTTACCCAATCCCCTATTATACCATGTTGCATTGCAGGGACTAGATGGCATGCATAATCTTGCCCAGAAATCTGTTCAGTCAAAGCCAGTTAACACTTCACATAAGCTTCTGAGACTGCTTATTGGAATTCTTGGAGAGAATACTGAGGTCAGAAGATGGATTTTAATGCCAATCAGAGGTGTAACTGTCTCAGCTTTCTGTCACCCTAATCCGGCATGGTGTTATTGAATGATGCAGGTTGTGCTGGCAGTGTGTTCTAAAGAGTTTGGCTCCTGGTAGGAAAGACGGTTCTTGTTACTAACCCCATTGAGAATGCTATATTGTTTATCGATATTGATCAGGACGAGAATATTTTGTGTTTGTTGTTAGGATGGTTGCACATGCGATGGAGTTAGTGACAGCTGGAAGCGATGAAGAAGAAGCTCTTGTACATGAAGAGCAGCGAAACTTGGGTGGAATCAACATGGAAGAGCTCCATAGACTTGTTTATGCTCAAGTTCTTTCTTCTCATGCTTTGACTTGGCAGGTACCTTTTCTTTTATGACTTGTCCCGTACCTTTCCTGTAAAAATACCAAGCTAAGCCTGCATAGAACTTAATCAAATTGGTACCTTTTGTGTATGTTTTATGTAAGAAGCTTTGTGTTTGAATTGTTGCAGATAGCTCCTGTTTATCTATCATCGTGCGAGAAACAAGGATTAGGCTTATTAGAATTGTTGTTCTGTAGGCAGCCAGTTCAAGACAATCAGTTGCTTATTAAGGTTTCATCTATTCTCTTGCACTTGTAAATCCAATATGCATTCTCTGTTGTTGCTTAAAATCTTATGATTTTGTCAGAGATTGTTCACATGGTATTTATGTTTCTCCTGATGCAGAGTCTAGAGATTTGCCGTCTATATGAACTTAGTAATGTCAGCGCTAAACTTATGAAGGTATTGAAACTATACTACAGTTGTGTTATCTTATCTCAAAATTTGGTGGAAAACAAAAAAACTAGAAAAACAGATTTCATCTAAAGTAAGTTATGGTGTTCAGATATCTGGAGTGCATCACTGGAAACATGGGAGGAAAGGGACTGGGATTTTTTGGCTTCAGCAAGCCCGGGACGAACACTGTCTCAAGGTGATTGCTCAACAGTTGTTTGATTCTGTTGGCAAGTCATTGTCAGATGAAAGTCTCAAGGTATATATATATACACTCTTCAAGCTATACTCGAAACATATTTCATTATATATTTGTCCTTTTTAAAAATATTTCATACTTTAAACATGCAGCAATGGGAAGGCCTGGTCGAGTTGCTGGGTTCCGAATCGCAGATCTCTGGTGGTCTTGATTTTCTTCACAAGTATTAATCATTGCTCTCTCTTTCTTTTGCTTTCTTTGCTAATGATTTTTTATTTTTTTTTGGGGTAAAAATCTGTCCTAAAATTATGATCTATTGCCATATTTTCCAGGTATAGAGATTTCAAGAGATCACTTAAGCTAGTCCATGATGGAAAAGCTATAGATGCGGCTCACGAAGCTGTGGAGACACTTGTATCGGTGTGTAAATAAATACAACATCTTTCTTAATTATATACTTTGTACAAGAACATTTTTCTCAGGTCTACTAATATTGCTTTGCCATATTTGATAACTGCAGCTAATGAAGAGCCCCTCTACTCCTCAACGCTTCTGGCTTCCTCTTCTGCATGATTCGGTAAAGAAGCAGACCTTGTTTTTTCTTCTCCTCTGATTTGGCCGCAAAGGGAATGCGTAACTAAAAAGGAGTATTTCTTTTGTGTGTTTACAGTTGAAGCTGTTGAATTGGCCAGAGCGTTCGCTGTTGAATGTAACACAGACCAACCTGATGTTGAACAAATTACAAGAAGTATCAATTGCAAGGCTAAGACCAGGATTCATAGAATCTGATTTGTCTGCTCAAGCTGTGGGTTCCGTGAGACTTGCTCTAGCAACCAATCTCGGGCGTGCTTTTCTCGAAGAATGTTAGCGCCCCGGATTACGAGCTCGATATCTATTTTTGTGTCTTTCTGTTCGTTCACATGACATTAACTCTGTATTTTCTCATATCAAATAGTCTCTGTTAACGCTCCGGTTTCCTTCATTCGCGGGTTTTAAATACCGATTGTGAAAGTAGTAATAAAGAAGAAAATACTTCTCCCAATGGTAAAACTATCATTTACAGGTGAGAAAATTGTAATCACATGATCTCAAACGCAGACAACTTATTCCCGACGCAATTGGAGCTCCTCTGCGCAGATCCAGTGTTTGAAGGACTACTACTACCATTTTACTAATTTTGGCTGATATGTATTTTTTGGCCAAGCCCACTAGAAGAAAATTTTACCTTTCCACTGACATCATCAACTAATGCCAAAATTTTGTTAAATCAACTTTGAAAGTTTTAATTTCACACGCTCAAATTCTATAGATTTACTACTATTTGGTCAGTAAAACTTCATTTTTACTTGGGGAGATTTGGTAAAAAAGACCATCTGATGAAATTAGCGAAATGTGAGCTTAAAACCGATTTACTAACCTAAACTGATTTTGTGAGCGTACCGATTGAAACCGGTTTACTAATTTCTTCACAGAGCTCACTCAGCTCACACACTTATGCCGTTTTGAAACAACACAGCAGCATTCGCAAATTTCCTTCAATTCCTAATATCCTATCCACACCTTCATATTCAGACTTCAGGGAGAGAGAGAGAGAGAGAGAGAGAGAGAGAGAGAGGTGTGTTTCAATTAAGCCATGACGTCCAGAGCTTTGCTCGCCGTTATAGCTGCTTCTCCGCGCAGGATCAAAATCGAAACTTCAATTTTTTCTTCTTCTGGTCTCCAGTTGCAAAGATACAGTAGAAAAACCCACCGAATAGCTCGAAGTTTCTCGTCTGACACAAACTCATCCCTTCTTCAGCCGCCGGACGTGTCCCGTCTGGCTGAGATAGCTCGAATCTCTCTCACTCCGGCCGAGGTACCCTTTACTCTTTGGGTTTTCGAATTTACTTCGTCGAATTGACTTCTCACATTGTTCCTCTTACTTTCCTCTGTTTTTTTCTTCTTTCTTTCAGATAGAGGAATGTGAACCTAAAATTCGTCAAGTCATAGACTGGTAATCAATCATTCTCGTCTTGTGTTTCTTTCAAGCTATTGTCTTGCCGAGATTGGCTTGTGAATTGGTCGCAATTGCAGGTTTGGCCAGCTTCAAAAAGTTGATGTTAACAGTGTGGAGCCAGCAATTAGAGCAGGTTTTAATCAGACCTTCCTTTTTTAATATAAATTACACAACTTTCTTCCTTTATTGAATGTGTATATGTGGTTTTGTTTGTGTTCATTCATTTTTGCCCATACGAAACATTAATGTAACTAGAGACTTTTCTGAAATCAATTGCAAAACTAGCTGTAAGTAGGATTTGTTGCATCAATCTCCCGCGTGTATGGCGAGTCCTGAATTTGTTTCTGTTTCAAGTAGACTCATGTGACAGATCTTTATAAGCTAAAGTTGATTGCAGATTAGGTCTTGGCTTATAAGCCTTTGTAGTCTAAGCACACTCTCTTGGCAATTTTGATCCTTTTGGCAATCAGGAAGATAACTGCCTATTTTAATGTCCCTCAGAATTGGAAGGTGGAAATTTGCGAGAGGATGCTCCTGAAACATTTGAGAACAGGTTTGATCTTCTTACTAGTTTTCTACATGCGGGATGATAGGATGATTCTGGTGTCAAAGGTTTAAGCACAACCATCTACTAAAGTTTGAGATTTTTGATATTCCTCAAACAGGGATAGTATTAGAGCTTCCATTCCAAGCTTTGAGGATGCATATTTAAAAGTTCCTAAAGTTCTAAACAAAGAGTGACTTCATCAGGTACTCTACTCTATCCACTGAAGAGAATATAATAGACTAGTTATCCGCTTATGATCTTTAGCTTACATGTTTAGAATCATAGTTGATGTTCTTTGTGGGTGTGTCTCTTTCATGTGCAGCTTCTTGGGGTTTTGTGGCTAAAGAGATTCATTCTCAGTTCCGTTCTTGTTCCAGCATCTATGTTTTTGTTTTTTTTTTTGTTTTAAATTGGTTAGGAGAGAACAAAAGTTGCCTCAGAATTGTCAACTGTCAAGTCTCAAGTAGGCTATTTCCCTACAATATTCAAGTTCAGAATGTTATTTTTGTCTCAACAAGTGTTCTGTATAATGTGGATTAGTGTAGAAAGAAAAGAGACAGCAAGAGAGCATCAACACAATCACCGAACCACTAGAAAATAATATTTGTAGTGAAAACATACATCATTTAAAAGAGCAAGACAAACATCCCAGTCCGGATCATCTGAAAAGATCCATCAAAGTAGAAAAAAACACACAAGATGGATCTTGGCATGGGAATCAAATACAGCGTGTGCTTTTTGTTCTCCCGATCTTTCAGGATTATTCTTTCCTTTTCTACTTTCCTAAAGAGTTAGCTATATTCACCTGAAACATCTTTGAATCAGCTTGTGCACCAGAAGACGCCTTTTAAAAAAACCAGCTCCCTTCACCGTGTTTTGTATATAAATTATGGTTTGGTTCGTGTCTTAAGACTGCCAGAACAGCTCGGAGTCATCACTGTACAAGGAGTAATCTTGTATCTCGAGATTCGCAACGTGCCAGTTTACAAGTTGGGATTGCAACACTTTGCACAGGAACAGAGCGACCGGGAATATCCACCATTCGTTCTCGTCCCTGCCAAAAAAAAATTTAGGAATATGTAAGATGTTAGTTGATGATGCAAGCAAGAATGTGTTGTTAGGTTTCAACTTGAAGGTCGTCCTCACATGCTAATGTTCCATGGCTGGAGATAAGGAATCTTTTTCCCAGCGGATGAGCCATGATAGTGAATATATCCACACACAAACGCAACAACCTGCGAGAAAACCCACCAGGCACAAAAGGTTTTTTAATCATGTAAGAGAAGGAGACTGCAGAAACCAGAGAAGGTCGATTTCAGGCCTTAAGAAGTGAAGTAGTATTTGCATAAAGATAGATAGATAGAGAGAGAAGTACTTACGACATTGACCAGAGATGTGAGGTTCCACAAAGCATAGACTCGAGTGCGTCCAGCAGAGCGCCTTGGTCCGTGGCTAAACAAAGCGCCGACTCCAGCAGGGAATGGGAAAATGATGCTGAGAGGTAAAATGAACAAAGCGAGAAAAACGTCCAGCATAGATATGGAGTAGAGTTGGAGCAGCGTGAGTAACATTAGAGTTACATCTCCCAGGAGCAGCACCGAGATAACAAAACCGACCAGATCCTGTCAAAACCGCGGAGAATTCAGTAGTAAGAAAAAGAAGACAACATGTTTGAAGCAAAGACGAAAATTGCAGGGAGGGGCTTTACCTGATGGCCAACAGGTTTTGTGTTATGAATCAAGAAGGAGACGAAGGAAAGGACATCTTTTTCTTCTTTGAGAAATTGTAAGCTACCGATGTCTATGATTTCTCCACAGTCTCGATGTCTCACATGGTTAATTGAGTTTCTTAGAGATTGTGTGAAATGCAAATTCTCCCTCAAGTCACCAGAGGAGTTTTCGATCTGTACGTCCCTGCATACTCAACAAACTCAAAGAACGTCTGAATCTTTCGCGGTAATGTACTTGGAAAAATAAACAGCAGCGAGAATCGAAATGAAAGTTCGTACCATGGATGCTGCTGCTCTGTTTCATCAACGCTTCGTGTTGATGGCACTTCATCTACAATGGTGTGAACAAGGATTCCATACTGGCAAGACGAAGAAGGCGATGCCTGAAACCTAGCTAGGTCAACACGTACACCATGTCTTTTTAAAGCAGGGTTCCCATGAGTTTCAATCCATCTCATAACCGAGCGAAACGTGGACCTCAGTTTCCCTTGCTGGACCAGACGCAGCTGGGCGTTCAGACCAGCGACAAAGCGGTACCAAGTGGTTGGTGGGACCAACTATAAAAAGAGGGGGATCCATTCATTACGGCACTGACACTCAATACTTGTAAAACAAGAAAAGACCATTGCCAACAGAAACAACAAACCGACCTGGCTCAGAAGACTGGTCAGAATATCGTCACTTTGGAGTGAGTAATAGGCCATGTAACTTCCGTCGCCTCCAAAAATTAAAGGCATTGGAAATCTTTGGTGAACCGGAGGAGGAAGATCGTTTCTCTTTTCGTCGCCACCAAGGAAGAAATCTAGATGAGCTAGCATTAAATCAGGAGTAGCAGCTACCTGCACTTTCACATCAAAAATTCTCATGATTCTTCTACCATTACCCTTTTTTCTCAATTTGTAAGTAGAGTGCATTGGATAATAGATGAATATGTACCTTTAGCCCCTCATATAATGCCCTTGAACGACAAGAGCGTAGACAAGAATGGTCATATTCTGATCGAACAAAGTCACGGAGTCTCTGAAATTTCAGCCTCCGACGTGATTGCTGCCATGACCACGCAAGAGGATAGACAAGAACTGAAAGCATGATGTAAATCGCACCCTCCCACCACTGATATGAAGCTATAGCATTGATCTCATCAACAAATCCATTGAACGCAGCCTCATACCTGGAAAAAAAAAGTAAACAAACAAATTAGGAGACCAAAGGCATAGGGTGTTTCACAAACAACTTTCAGGCATGAACACATTAATTATCGCCCAAAGGTAAAACTCAACAGCTAATAACTAACTTACACAATCTCCTTTATTTCCTCTGGGGGAGTATGAGAAAGATGCCAAGGTTCGCTGAAAGTATTAGGACCTAAGAAATAGATCCTATGCATGTGACCCTGTGATTCCTCCACTCTGCTTGTCTCCATCACCTTAATAAGATAAACACAAATATTAACTATAAAAGGAGCATCTGAAAACTATAGCCTAGCAAAACATAGGGCCTTAATAATTGTATTTAATTTTCTTAATCAAGATACCAAACACAGGATTATAACCGCATATGGCAACTTACTTACGAAATATTCATTCTTTCTCTATTTCCAGATTTATCTGTCCCTCTAATAAGTATAACAACAACCAAACACTATGTCGTCAATTGTTATGTTCCATTCACATGATATCCCCCTTCAACTAAATTCATTCAGACGGATTTAAATTCTACAAGCAATATCAGGAGGGAGCACTGAAGGGGATCAAGATAAAAGATAAAGACTAAGCAAACCTCGTTCAATGACTCAAGGAATGGAAACGAGTGATCAATCTGAGAGCCATGATGGGTTGTGGCTGTCCCGTGTGCCTCCTCGCCACTAACAAATTTCATCCGGGCGACGCTAAAAACAAGTGCTAGTAGAAGGAGCACAACTACTAGAAGAATGCCAAACAACCAGGGTCCCCCAAATGTGTATATTAACTCTTCAAGTGTAGTATAACAGTGTGGCATGTGGTATCTATCCGAAACGCATTGATATGGACAAGGTGTTTCTGCAACACCACCTGTCAAGTAAACACACAACAAAGTTTATGTGTCCGACACACTGAAGATGATAACAAACAATAACAGGAAAGACACATTGCACCGAAAATCAATATCCCTCATTAGATAAGGCCATTCCATTCATTTAAAGCTGAAGACGTAGGCTCGCAATTTTCATCAAAGTTCTGTGATTCAAGGTCATAGACCGATCACTGTTTCTCATAAAAAAGTACCTCGAATAGTGACATATAGAGCACGATGGGGAAGATCTCTGGCCGGACAAAGATGGCAAAGGGCTTTATCAGATCCAGTAACATTCTTATAAGTTCCGGCTGGACATTCCTGCAGAATATTGAAACATGTAGATGGTTGAAGCGTGTTAAACCAAGGAAGTTAGAGTTTGGATAAAACCAAAAATGATATTGATGGACAGAAACAATAACACATATGGAAGTTAAACACTACCTCGCAGTATAGACCATAGAGCCCTTGTGGGCAAGCTTTACCAGTCAAAGTTCCTGCCTCTCCAATGTTGTCCTCACTGGCACCCAACCCTCCTCTGTGATTAAGTATAAAAATCAGATATTATGTTCCAAAAACGCAATTAAGAAGAAAAATTAGAGTGCTTATAACAAAGACTGAATTGTTTATCAAAAAGGCTCCGAACACAGTTTGTTGTGTATAAACTTGTTATAACAAACCTTACATAAACTCTTCCCTTTACTTTGGCGATGTGATGATAGACATCACCAGTAGGTATGTCAGACCAATGGAAATGAATCCTTCCACCACTTCCTCCGCCACCTCCCTTTAGGCTACCATTTCCTCCAATACTAGAGAGAACCGCAGACCTTGCTATATCAAGTGTGCGCAAGAACAGAAGTACGGTTCCACCTGAACCACCACCAGGTCCTAGACTTGAATTACTTATGCTTTTCAGCGTCTTCCTGGGACTTTCACCATCAGTTGTTATCGAGCCCTCAAGTGACAAGCTTGAAAGTGGGTGCTCAAGTGAACCAATCACTTCACAAATTGGTTGGTAAGAAAAAACTTATTAGGAAAATATACATTTCAGAAACAGTTAGTATATTTGCAAGAAATTATATATAGAGATAGTGGTTGCAAACAGAGACTATCTGAAATTTGAATATATCGGATACCAAATCTGCAACATGGCTTACCAATGATTCCTCCACCAGCAACTGAATCTGTCGACTCTTCATTTCCACTTCCACTACCAAGCTCACACGGTAGATCTGCATTTCCATAAGAATCGCCACCCTCGATGCAAGTATGATTGTAACACCCGCTTCCGCCTTTACCACCATGTCCACCACCACTCCCAATACCGCTTCTCAGAAACCTACCTGTCCCAACTCCACCTTTGCAGCCTGTGTGCATAATTAAATCTCTCACGAACTGCTTCACATTACAAATAAAAAAAATGACAGAAAATCAGGAGAATAATCTTAAATGAGTATGTGTGCTTACCCATCCCGTCTGCGGTTATTGTTCCAGAAGAGCGGACGACAACGGTTCTCGCCAGATGGAAATGGACAACAGATCCCTTGATGAGACCTTCAACAGTAATATCCTCAACTCGGCAGATCTGCAACAGAGACCAGTTAGAGAACATGGAAACATCTTCTTTCCTCATATATTTTTCTCTAAACAAGCACCTGAAGAGTGAATGAAAGGGATGAATTGACATTGCAATCCTCCGGCGGGTGGATTAGTTCAACAGGGCAATCTTCGCGTTGGCAGTAAAGCTTTGGAGTGCTTTACAAGACAGTTTTTACAGGTTCAGCACAACAGAACAAAAATAATATAAAAGATAATGACTTTTGTGGAAGGATCCTTCCGAACCTTCGGAACTTACAGGCCACCAGTTGATGCATTCTGCAAAGGACCACGCAAAACCGCTCCAGCTCCAACCTTCACAAATCATAAAAATAGCTGTTAGCAAGGAATACCTTTTGTCTAGCTACAGGTTTGAACTCATTTAGTATCCTGAATATAGAAAAGAGCTACATTTTGTTCTTTTTTATAGATAGTGGGGAAACCGAAATAGTTAAATCCGACATAAGTTCAGAGAACCATAAAAATGGAAGCTTCAACCCTTTACCTAGTCACACTAAATGTAACAGCCCGCAAAAGGCAAACAGAGAAGCATACAAAAATATGAATTGTCTTTTCTTACCTGGATGCTATAAAACAGAGACAAAATCAGACGCTGCGCTTCGATTGTATCTCCTGTGCCTGTTAGGTTTAACAGACCCTGCCCATGTACTCCGAGGTTTCCATTGGATTGTATCACAGATGACTCCTGTATAAAAGAAAAAGAGCACATAATATAGAACATCAAAGTTGTCTACTATTCAACAGCGAGATGAAGAACATATTACTAAATACAGATTAAAATACCTTGAGCACCAACAAATTACTAATTTCGAGCATTGACGTTCCCAAAATTGTTACTCCACCACCATCTATAAACATTCTTGACTTCAACATCAAGAACACCTTGACTGTCATTCGTAAAGCCCCAAACACCTGATATATAGCATAGAGATCCACATCGTACATAGAAGAAAGAAAAACTGAACGAAATTTTCAAAATTCATTTTGTCTTTTCAGAAATAATCGAGTACCTTGATAACAGAATTGCTCATCAAGAGTTCCTCTGCAAATAATTCAAATTCCGAAGAAGCATAACGAGGAAGACCAAAGTTCAACTCTCCACCATTTGACAAACTTATTAATCCTTGAACCTGTAAATCCAGGAGAATATATAAATCTCCGCACGATCTAAAACAATATTCTTGGAGGTTCTAAGCAAATTGAGTAATAGGACCTTCAACATTTTTTGGCAGAGACAAATAAAATGCCAATAAACTGATATAAAAGAAGAGAGACAGTACGAAACTAAAGGAGAACATCTTCGCAAACACAACTTCTACGAAAAAATAAAAACTTTGCACTCGTTGAAGGAAATATAATCCAGGTTTAATACCCACTAACTTGTTCATAGGAAACTAATCACATGGCTTCAGTGACCAAAAGATGGAGCTTACAATATCAAGAATCTATCTAGCTTTCAGTCACAAACCTGGACACGGCTCCATCGCAAGGGAACAGCAACCTTTGCCATGTTTTGGATATACAAATTAGTGAAAAGGCGATGGTCAGGGAACTCCAGGAGAAGAGTGTCTGTATATGTTGTCTTATTGTCGTTGTCGATAGTTAAGCTCTCTGAAATAACATCATACAGAGTCCCAGCAGCTCCGGCATTTTCTGGACAACCAAAACTACTACCTCCTACAAAGACGAAATTAGAATTGAACTGTCACAGCTACTTATCAAGAAGCTTCACAGCAGAGTATCGTCACAATATCAATAGAAAGCAAAAAATTTAAGCAACGGTTAAAGAAACAAACTGAGGCTAACCATGGATACAGATTTTAGGGTCAGAATGGCGGCTGAATATATGAACCGATACCCGTCCACCACCTCCACCAGCATAACCATCACCTCCAGATGCACTTATGAGACCATTTCCTGCCCTGTGGCATTAACCATAACACTATTTTCAGATATCAAATCTAGAACCAAAGGAGCTTTTATACCTCTGCACCTACCAAAGCCACACAAAATCTTCCTACCCATAATACGACGATACATTACAAGTTCGGAGCTTTCTAATCTTCAGTCGCTCACTCTTCACTAGTAAAGCACAAAAAGTATGTATGGCTTCAAAAAAAGGCATATGCTAAATGCAATTAATCAAGGATTATTCATGGGCCACAATTCAACAGAGTTGAAAATTTTATTTCCTAAACAACCTAAGACCTTTGGCATTAATTTACCACCAACTACCAAATGTGGAACCAGAAGAGTCAACTCTATATTTATCTTTTTCTTAGCTTCTCCTCACTAAACCAATGCAAAGCCTTAAGAAATCAAAACACACTCTCCCGTTGAAGAAAGAAACCATTAGATTGATTAAAGAAAGAGTAAAGAAAGAGACAAAAAGGGAAGAAATAAAGAGTTTTTTTACATTTTGTGTGCCATGACGAAGATGCTGCCGCCGGACCCACCACCACCTTTAACTCCTCCACTGGCCCCGTCAGCTAAAACGCTGCCGTTTNCTGGATGCTATAAAACAGAGACAAAATCAGACGCTGTGCTTCGATTGTATCTCCTGTGCCTGTTAGGTTTAACAGACCCTGCCCATGTACTCCGAGGTTTCCATTGGATTGTATCACTGATGATTCCTGTATAAAAGAAAAGAGCACATAATAGAACATCAAAGTTGTCTAGTATTCAGCAACGAGATGAAGAACATATTACTAAATACATACCTTGAGCACCAACAAATTACTAATTTCGAGCATTGAAGTTCCCAAAATTGTAACTCCACCACCATCTATAAACATTCTTGACTTCAACATCAAGAACACCTTGACTGTCATTCGTAAAGCCCCGAACACCTGATATATAGCATAGAGATCCACATCATACTTTGAAGAAGAACAACTGAACGAAAATTTTCAAAAATTCATTTTTCTTTTCAGAAATAAACGAGTACCTTGATAACAGAATTGCTCATCAAGAGTTCCTCTGCAAATAATTCAAATTCCGAAGAAGCATAACGAGGAAGACCAAAGTTCAACTCTCCACCATTTGACAAACTTATTAATCCTTGAACCTGTAAAACCAGGAAAATATATAAATCTCCGTACGACCTAAAACTACATTCTTGGAGGTTCAAAGCAAATTGAGTAATAGGACCTTCGACATTTTTTGGCAGAGGCAAGTGAGATGCCAATAAAGTGATATAAAAGAAGAGAGACAGTACGAAACTAAAGGAGAACATCTTCGCAAACACAACTTCAACGTAAAAATAAAAACTTTGCACTGGTTGAAGGAAATATAATCCAGGTTTAATACCACTAACTTGTTCATAGGAAACTAATCACATGGCTTCAGTGACCAAAAGATGGAGCTTACAATATCAAAGAATCTATCTAGCTTTCAGTCACAAACCTGGACACGGCTCCAACGCAAGGGAACAGCAACCTTCGCCATGTTTTGGATATACAAATTAGTGAAAAGGCGGTGGTCAGGGAACTCCAGGAGAAGAGTGTCTGTATATGTTGTCTTATTGTCGTTGCCGATAGTCAAGCTCTCTGAAATAACATCATACAGAGTCCCAGCAGCTCCGGCATTATCTGGACAACCAAAACTACTACCTCCTACAAAGACGAAATTAGAATTGAACTGTCACAAATACTTATCAAGATGAGTTGTCAACAAGCTTCACAGCACAATATCAATAGAAAGCAAAAAATTTGAGGGACGGTTAAAGAAACAAACTGAAGCTAACCATGGATAAAGATTTTAGGGTCAGAATGGCGGCTGAATATATGAACCGATACACGTCCACCACCTCCACCAGCATAACCATCACCTCCAGATGCACTTATGCGACCATTTCCTGCCCTGTGGCATTAACCATAACACTATTTTCAGAGATCAAATCTAGAACCAAAGGAGCTTTTATACCTCTGCACCTACCAAAGCCACACAAAATCTTTCTACCCATAATACGACGATACATAAGAGGAGTGATTTCTAATCTTCAGTCCTCACTCTTCTTCACTAGTAAAGCACACAAAGTATATATGGCTTCAAAAAGAGGCATATGCTAAATGCAAATTAATCAAGGATTATTCATGGGCCACAATTCAACAGAGTTGAAAATTTTATTTCCTAAACAACCTAAGACCTTTTGCATTAATTTACCACCAACTACCAAATGTGGAACCAGAAGAGTCGACTCTTTATTTATCTTTTTTCTTAGCTTCTTCACTAATAACCCAATGCAAAGCCTTAAGAAATCAGAACACAGTCTCTCGTTAAAGAAAGAAACCATTAGATTGATTAAAGAAAGAGTAAAAGAAAGAGACAAAAAGGGAAGAAATAAAGAGTTTCTTTACATTTTGTGTGCCATGACGAAGATGCTGCCGCCGGACCCACCACCACCTTTAACTCCTCCACTGGCCCCGTCAGCTAAAACGCTGCCGTTTAACCCAACATACCCTAAAATCTCCATCGCCACCGTCCCGCCGCCACCTCCTCCGTAATCAACCTCATTGCTCGTCGACCCACCTCTGCTACCATAAATCTCCGGCTTCTCCAGAGACGACCAACCGTATACATCACCACCCCACACATCCTCCGGAAGCTTTGTGGTCGTATCCGACAAGCAGCCAGCACCTCTTCCACCGTATCCCCCACCGGCTCCTTCCACTCCCTCCGGCGTACCGCTCGTATCCGGCGGCGGTTCTCCAGCCAATCCGGTGGTGTCCACTGCCGAGCCAATCCTTAATTCAGCGTTTTCCGCTGCGAGACTGAAATTTCCGGCGATAACCGTCGAGTTCTCAGCCAATGAGAAATTCCCGGAGATATTGACTGTAATCGAACATCCCGGGAATTGGCAAACCAATCTGACGCCGGGCAAGACGTGGAGATTACCCTTACCGGGGATGTAAAGGTCACGTGTGAGATTCAAATCGGCGACGAGCTTACACGTGGAATCCAACGAGCCAACGCCGCCCAGGTCGTCAACACAGGAAACCGACGATTCGTCATCATCCGGGTGAGGCTCCGGCGCCGGAGAAGGTGTCGGCGGATTGTAGACTCCGTCGAATCTAGTCGCACTCTCATCCCACGACTCGATTAATTTCGGATTTGCAGATACCACGTAGAGGATGAAGAAGGCGAAATGGAGACAGAATCTCACCATTGAATGGAATTAGAAATCATCTAAAGATGAAAAGCCATGCTTTAATCGCTGCGTCGCTACGAATATCAAAACCAGAAAACAAAATTGAAACCAAAATGAAGGAACAGTAATTGCGAGGATTTATACGACGAAAAAAAGATTAGAGCTTTGAACACGATGATGCTCTGCGTCGAAACAGAGGAGGGGGAGAGAAGATAACGCTTTGCTTTGTGTAGAGAGAAGAGAGAAGAAAGAAAGAGAGCAAAGAGGTTGAAGGAAGCGAGAGGCGCGCTTTGTTTGGTAAATGGTGGAGAAATTTTTAGAAAGCTATTAGCTTTCGCGTTACACGTGAGACTTTCTTTTTATGTTAACCAATGAGTTTATGACACGTGTTCATCTAAACTACCGAACTGAAATTATAAACCTTTGTTTGGGTCTTTAAACTTTACTTTAATCGTTGTGTTAAAACAAAAAATCCCTACTTTTATGCTGTTAACGAAAATTGGAAAACTTCAGTTGAGAAAAAGGGACAGACAATTGCAGAAAGTCTTCAAACTATCCAAGTTTTACAAAACGAACCTCGGTTTATAGAAAATCAAGTTTTGGAAATGTAGGGCGTATTAAGTTGGTCTCGTAAGTTAGACTAAGGATGTCAAGTTCGATCTCAATTATGGGATATGATTTGTTTTGCGGTTAACATATTATAAATTTATAATATACCAATCTAATTTAAAATATTATATTATTTTTGATCGGTTTAAAACAGCTAAAATATTTCACTTTTAATCAATTCATAAATTAGAATTATTTAACTTAATAAGTTAAAATATTTTATAAGAACCATATTAAATCGAATAAAAATTTTAAAATTTGTATCCTAATAAATCAGGATTCCTACTCATGATTGTTGATCATTTAGATATATTTTATAATAGGTGTTTGAACCATCACATATGTTTGATGTGATAATTCAATTTATTTATTTAAAAAAGTTAAATATTAATGATAGGAGAAATATAATGATTTTAAACTAATTAATATAATATAATTGGATATGAAAACTTTTTTATTATGTTTGATTGTCTAATAAATAGTTTTTTAATTAATAGTTCGTGGCTGTCAATTAAGAAAAGAGAGTGAGATTTTTTTTAATTAATAATTATTTTTATAGTTAATAAGAAATAGTTGATTTTCTTACTAAATTAATATGAATAGATTTGATTGTAATTACTCTAGTAATTTGAACCTATTTTTATATTATTTTAAAAAACTGTCTGAATTTAATTTTAAGAAGTTATCTCGTGATGACACGTTTCTTGAATAATATATAGGAGATATTAGATGTTTCACATGTTTTAAGAATTAGTTTTGAATTCGGCTTGAAACTTGTGATTATAAGAAAATATATAATAGGCCAAAACTGATCCTGCAAATTTTCATAAATCAAAACTGATCCTGCAAATTTTGGATAATCTGAGATATTTTTTTTTATCTTATTTGTCTTTGTTGAAAGAAATTTAACCTTTTTTTTGACGGGACAAAGAAAATACTTCACCTTAAGTTCAACAGAAATATTTAGGAAAATATCCACTTGCGGTTGACCGCAGAACATAACGGGCCAAAGTTTTCACCATTTTTAAGGCAAAGGTTCGCAATGTTTTTGGCTTCACGTATCATTATTTTGTTGTGCGTTAAATGCGAACATAAGCAATTAAAGTTTTAGTTAAAAGAAAACAAAATTAAAAATAAGTTGGAGAAAGTTGAAATCTAAGTTAGTATATAAAAAATATCAAAGTAATGACGAGAGGTTTTTGCGAAAGAGATAGTTTAACGGTCAATCTAAGAGGGACCAAAGTACTAATCATTCTGATTATTTATTTTTGGACTCTATTTTACGTGTTGGAGATTAATCTAGATAGTACCTGTCACGTTTAATGATAAAATATTGATTACAAAATATAAAAGGATAATGACGACAATAGAGTGGAACAAATGACGGATCGTCGTCATAAAGGGATACTTTAGGATTGATTAGGGATGAAGCTATTGTACATATATGTGTATGTACATGTACTACGTGTGGGTTTGCGAAACCGACATCAAGCCAAATGGCAAGACAATAGTTTGACTTTTGTTCAACGTGTTTGGTTGTTGAAGGATTCCTCAAAGAGGTTGCGTGTTGGTGCGTTCCTACTATACGCACGAGCTTTACATTGTTTTTGTTTTTCTTGCTTTTGGTTTGGTGTCATTATATGTTAAAAAAATGAACAAAGCGTAGCATTGGAGAAAGCTTTTTCTATGTTCTTGTTTTGATGTTTTTTTTTTGTTGTTGCTAAAGTTGTTTTGATGTTTTCAATAGAGTAGAGCGTGCCAAAACAAAAAGAAAAAAATTAAGAGAGTAACCAAAAATATTAGAGTGAGATAAGAAAAATTAGAGAAAAAAAATGGTTAGATTGTAGATTTTTTTTTTTTGTTTGGTGGTTATTGAGAAAAAAAATCTCTTTTTTTATATAAGAACAAGATGTTGATCTAATCGAATTTTCTGACTTTTCAAAAACATACGAGACATACACATGCGAGCATAATCATATAAAAGGGTCGGAGACTAAAATTTTTTACTCTCCAGTTGGAAACGAATCACCAGAATTTTTGAAAAAAAAAAAAAAATTGAAAACGAATCGATCGAACATTTTTCTTTTCAAAACTTAAATGAAGACGTTCACAAGTTATTTGTTGGAAAATTTCGTCTCAAACAAAATGAAAATCAAGATCAATATGGTTTGAAGTAAACAAAATGAAAATCAAGATCAATGTAAATAACTGAAGAATTATTAAGTGATAATGAAAATAACATTCATACCAAAAAGGAAAAAAAAGTGATAATAATACGCTAACCAGTTATGTGCATTCGGATATTTGAGTTTGGATTATTTTTTTAGCTTTTGAGTATTTTGATATTCGGGTATAAAATCCATTCAAATAAACAAAAACTCAGGTCGCATTTGGTTCGGTTCCGTTTGGATTCAGACGGATTTAAACGGATCAAAATGGTTCGAGTTTTATAAAGATATAACCGGATCGGATTTACCGGTTCGTCCGGGTTTAAAACATTCCCATTGTCAAGGACAAGAGCGTCTAATTTCTGCCATAAACCACGATCACAGAACAAGGAGAAGGAGAAAATCTTGCTGGGGGGGGAGAGAACGAAATGGTGAACTATGTGCTTAAAATCACCGCTGATCTCGAGAATCTCACAAATCTCCAGCCCTCCGGTGGCTGCGACGACTNTATTGTACATATATGTGTATGTACATGTACTACGTGTGGGTTTGCGAAACCGACATCAAGCCAAATGGCAAGACAATAGTTTGACTTTTGTTCAACGTGTTTGGTTGTTGAAGGATTCCTCAAAGAGGTTGCGTGTTGGTGCGTTCCTACTATACGCACGAGCTTTACATTGTTTTTATTTTTCTTGCTTTTGGTTTGATGTCATTATATGTTAAAAAAATGATCAAAGCGTAGCATTGGAGAAAGCTTTTCTATGTTCTTGTTTTGATGTTTTTTTTTTTTGTTGCTAAAGTTGTTTTGATGTTTTCAATAGAGTATAGCGTGCCAAAACAAAAAAAAAAAATTTAAGAGAGTAACCAAAAATATAACATTCATACCCCAAAAAAAAAGTGATAATAATACGCTAACTAGTTATGTGCATTCGGATATTTGAGTTTGGATTATTTTTTTGGGTTTTGAGTATTTTGATATTTGGGTATAGAATACATTCAAATAAACAAAAATTTAAGTCGGATTTGGTTCTGTTCCGTCTGGATTCTGATTAGTTTTGGATATACAAATTACTCAAAATTTATCCAAAATATCCAAAATTTTTAGATAATCCAGTATTTACATCGGATCCGATTTAATTTGATACCTTTTAATTCAATTCGATTCGATTCAGTTTTTTGATTCCGGATAATTTGTCCAAAACTATCAAACCAAGTGGCTTTTTAATACGCAAACGACTTGATCGTGGTTTTTCTTTACCGGATGACCAATTTTTTTATAGGAATTATAATCTAAAAACTAACTAATTTCTCTCTTTTTCTTTCTCTATCTCTTCTCATTTCTCTTTAATTATTTGATTAATTTTTAAATTATAGTTTTTTGGTTATTCACCAAATTCACCTTTTTTTTTTGCTGGCTCTTTTTTCCGGATTCAACCGGATCAAAATGGTTCGAGTTTAATAAAGATATAACCGGATCGGATTTACCGGTTCGTCCGGGTTTTAAAACATTCCCATTTTCAAGGACAAGAGCGTCTAATTTCTGCCATAAACCAACCACGATCACAAAACAAGGAGAAGGAGAAAATCTTGTTGGGGGGAGAGAACGAAATGGTGAACTATGTGCTTAAAATCACCGCTGATCTCGAGAATCTCACAAATCTCCAGCCCTCCGGTGGCTGCGACGACTCCAACTTCCCTTACCTCTTCAAGGTTTCCTCCACTTTCGCTGGCTTCGATTCTCCGTCCTGTTTCTCTCTTCTTCTCTTTTGCTTTATTGGGTTTTCTTTTCCTGGTTTCGTTTTACTTGGGTATATGATTAACGCTTCTTCTCGATTGCTTGGTCTTGAAAACGTTGTTTTTTTTTGGGCTGCTCTCATGGTGCTTGTAGGATTAAGTAAAGCTTCTTAGGTTTTCCTGTCTAGGGTTTTTAATCTCGCCTTGTGAAATTAAATTTCTTATCTCATCAGAAATCCCAGGAATTGAGCTTGATAGAATAGTAGAAATAACTTTTCCAAGGTTGTAGGAAACAGTTTTCTCAAGTGTTTTTGTTGCTCTTCCACCAGTGTAATGAGAATAAGTGAGCAAGATCAAATACAATTAGTATGGCCATATTACTGCTTATTACTTTGAGTCTTCTTCAATGATGACACAGTAGATGATTCTCCTTGTTGTTCTTGCTTGTGTACATAATAAGTCATTTATACTTCTTTCTTGTCTAAGTTGTCTTCTCCCCTCATATTTAGCATGGAATCATTTACAGAATGTTTTTTTTCTGGGTATTAGTTGAAATGTGAAAGATGCGGAGAGGTGACTCAGAAAGAAACATGTGTGACTTTGAATGAGACATTTACTCCTCCAGGAGGTAGGGGTACTTGTCATCTTGTTCAGAAGGTAATGTTGTTGATCCTGACTCTTTCGTCATCTCCTGATATTGAGTCCATAGAAGTTAAATATCAAAATTCCAGGAAACAAATATTGGCTGTGGGTTGGTAGCAAAATTTCATGGTTTTAGTAGGGATAAGAGCTGTGTCGTAACATATCATATCCTATGTCCTTGACACGGTCTTAGCATTTGGATAATCCATTCTTAGCATGTTGGCTGCTATGATTTTTGGCAGTAATTTACCTGTTTTTCTGCTGAAACAAAACGTTCTGGCTTCTCATTCTCTTAGGTTGAATGAATACCTCTTTTTGGGTATAGTTTGCTTAAACTAATTGCTCCAGTTGCACAATACTCTTACTACTTTGAATTTGATGGTTTGTCTCCATGAGTTATTTTAGTGTAAATTCTGTGGAAGAGAAGGGAATGTGACAATGATTCCGGGAAAAGGTCGGCCTTTAACTCAGGAAGATTCTGAGGCTGGAGAACATGCTCCTCTTATGGTGTTTGACTGTCGGGGCTATGAACCCATCGATTTCGGATTTGGTGGATATTGGAAAGCTGAAGCTGTAAGTTTTCTGATTTTCTACAACAGTTTGTCTGAACAAAGAACTCCAATCTTCGTTTCCAGTATAGTTCTTGATGCTCAATACTCATCTAAGCTCTCATAAGTTGAGTTTTTTTGGGCCCAAACAGGAATCTGGGACCAAATTTGATGATATTGACTTGTCAAGCGGAGAGGAATTCACAGAGTACGATGAGAAGGGCGAGTGTCCGGTTATGATATCAAACTTCCGTGCAAGCTTCAGCGTCACCAAGTAAAGTCGGCGTCTGTTGTTCTATTTTCTGATTCTCTACACGCTTTGGTGTATGTAAAAACCCACGAGAAGATCATTACTCAAGTTCTAATAAAATTCCTATGTTCTCAAATTTATTTCCTATGGTTCTTCCGCTGTTTCTGCTATAAAGACCATCCAACGTTTGAGAATTTGCAAGGAGAAACATATAACAAACAAACCTTATATACATTAACTTTAGTTCTATAGTTTTTTGGAACTGTGAATTACACACTGAAGAGGGAAATGATAATGAGATATATACACAGAGAATAATTATTCAAATACTCTACAAATCGAAATAGGAATATTTGGGGATTTTGGTAGTATAAACAAATGCGAAGAGGGTTTGGGGTTTTATGCACTGAATCCGCGGTGAAGAGAGCTCCAAGGACCAGGTGGGATTGTGGTACAAGCCTGCGAAGCTGCCTCCTCCATTTGCTCCATTTGGATCCCCGCGTTGCAGATGTTTGCAAAGGACCTCATGTGCTTGATACCGTACTGAGACAGCGATCCACAGTGTCTCTCAAAAGCTCTCACCTAAACATACAGCGAAGGTTATGTTATTAACATCAGCCAATGAGTAGAGATTTGAAACTTCGGTAGCAACGCAAGTGTCTGACTTCTCAGCAGCCTGGCTAATAATAGAGTGCTGGGCTCCACAAACTGACTTTTCTATCTTACATTATGATCGATGTGATTCCAAGACCATATCAATACGTTTTTCAATACTGACCCCACATATACAGAGAGATCCTCTGAATCTCGTTGCAATGATGTAAAGAAAAGTCTCGAGGGGCAAGGGAAGTATCTATTTACCAGATTTTTAAGGCAGTTCCAGTCATCGACGAGTGGTTGCCCAGCAGACCGTACTTTGTTTAGCACTTCAGGACCTTCCGAAATGCCAAACAAGAGTTTCCCGACGAGTTTCACGCTGTTGTCAACATGAAGTCTGTGAGACATGGCTTCAAGGACTTGCTTCTGAGCTTCTCTTTTTCTTGTGGAACCTTCTGGTGCCTTACGGTACTTCATGAAAATAATAACATGCAAAAGAAATGTGTTGAGTAATTAAATGGAACTACAGAAACTACCGAGTATATAATCTATGTAAAGAAGAATGGAAAAAAGAACCTTATCCCAGAAATGGACAAGATCTGCGTCACGCTGATTTGTAACTCCTGAAGGTGGCGTCAGTGTATTCGCATCCACAAAGGTGAAATTGTCATTGGCAGGGTTGGTTCCCATGTAAAGGTCGAGCTTATCCTTGCTAAGTCCTACATCGCCATATTGCATGACATGAGAACCGTAAGCCGACCCAATACCTACAGTCCTCCTTTTCACCTGAAAACACAAAGACACACTTATGACGCACACATTTGCTAACAATCTAATTTTAACAGTTGAGAAAGGTCAGCTCCATCATTAGTACTACGGGCTTTCCAGAGCAACTAGAAGCTTACAAGTTCATATTGTTGGTGCAGAGTCTCAGTCTGTAGATTGTGCACTCCACTGTTGTATGTTAAACAAAGTATCAGAATCAATCAATATATGGGAAATTCATAGAGATTCCTAAACATGAGAAACAGAACACTGCTACTCCTACTAGCGTATTGGGATTCTTCAGCTTACCTATCTTCCATCCAAGCAACACTGTATAAGTCACCTAAACAAGTTTCATACTCCGGTGGAGGGCTAGGTTCCTCTCCAGGGCAATAGGTACCCCAACTGCTTTCTTCTGCGTTTGATGCAGTTGTGGCGTAGATGTTTAAACCCTCTCCAAGAAGCCCTTCAAAGATACTTCCAGATTCACAAGCTTCGAGATAAAACACCTGCAGTTTGCTTTTTTTGGTTATACTCACAGGCAGTAGCAGTAGAGACCAACAACAAAAACATTACAGAGGAACCTTAGCGATTTACCAAGCTTTTGTAGGTTCCGGAAGCATGTTTTTGCTTCAAGACATCATTCAGATCATCTGCATATAGGTAAGGAGAAGTCGGCATCCCTGCAAATAAAAGATGAAGAGAAGAAGCCATCAATAATATATTTTGGTAAAAACAATCCTACTTTCAGGGTTTTACCGAACTCACCGAGAACTCCAGGACCACCATGGTCACTGTAGAATATGAAGATATGATCATTTGGACCGCTATCCACAACCTTCCCACTTCCCCCTTTAGTGGCAGTTTTGTTTCCAAGGATCACAGCAAATAGATTATCAACAGTAACATCATCTCCAGTGTAATCCTGCCATACGAAAAATCCCAATCAATTAAGCATAAACCCATTTTGAGAGGAAGGATCGATCGATCATCCCGAAACCGAGGGAGAGCAAAAGACCTTGGGAACTCCTTCATAGACATCCTTCCCATGAGGGCTGTTGATAATGATCCCACGCCTTGGATTCTCTTCATTATATGCAATATCATCATACATGAAAACCACAATATTCTCCTCCTTCACTCCACCTTTCCTCAGAAGCTGATAAGCATGGCAAATATCGGCCTGAACAAAAGTTACGAGCTCATAAGTATCTAAAAACAAAAGGAAAAAAAACTCTTTTTTAAGAGTTCACTAAATCTGTGCAGGCTAAACCTATCTAAAACATCATAGGAATCTCGCAGATATTCTTCCATTCGAAATCTGGGCAGGTTTGACTACTTCACAACAGGAATAGATTCAGCTGATGATTCTCATAAACCAAACAGCACTAAGCATTAGAGGGTTAGAATCGGAGGCAAACTCGAAATTCCGATCAGAGAAAAAAAGAGCAGGGTTTATCAATAAACGGAGAATCGAGACAGTACTTGATGCCGGTAATTCCAATATCCGCTCGATCCGGCGACCAGAACAGCCCACCTAGTACCGGCCGAAGAATCGTCGTCGTCCTCAGCCGGACGGAAGAACCTAGAAGCTTGCGACGGAAGTTTGATGACGTCATCAGGACCTTGCCTTACGGCGGAGACGGCAATCAGCGAGAGCAAGAGAACGAGAAGGGGAACGGCGACAGATGTCATCGTTAAGGCCGGTTTGTTGGATATTAGCCGGCGAATGGTGACGTGGATAGGAATCTTTTAATCGCCGAGGGACTATTAAATAATGAATCTTTTTTTTTAGTTGTTGTTGTCAACCAATCAAACAAAATAATGAATCTTTATCATCTATCTGATCTGATAACAAACACGTCTCGCTAATTTGCTTATATAAACACGCAAACGATATTTTAATTATTTACCTATATACTTCTAGAAATAGATAAATTTGCACATCTAGACACATTTTAAAAAAATCCTTATACGCCTAATTCGGTAGACCTCCAAAATGACATTTTTAACATCGGTTCGGAAATTATTATAATTTGATTTTTAAATTAACATTAACATTAAAATAGCATGTTTAATATTAAAAGAAAAGTTATTGTAGTTATGAATATAATTTAAAAACATTCCACCGATTAATTTGAATTTCGATATGAAATCTTCCAACTAAAAAAAAAAAATCAGTATGTAAAAAAAAATTAAACAGATTTACTCATAAGATCCGCATTTTGGAAAGAAAAAAAATATTCGTCTTAAAAAATAACAACTTTGAACATTCCAATACAGTGAAAGCCCTTTTTATAAAAAAAAAAAAAACAGCAAACACGTTGTTGTTATAGACACACATAATTAGTTATTCAGTGACCAAAATTTTAGACAGTAAGATAATCTATAACAAATAGGGTATTTATCCCATTTTTAGATTATTCGAACAATAAAATTTATGTACTATTGTTTTATTAGTCAGAGATGAAGTGCCAAATTTTGTGGGGGCAACAAAGATATATATATATATATAAAGTGAGAGAATCAGAAGAAGAAGAAATACAAAAGAGTGAATGGAATCTTTTCCTTAATAGTATTTTTTTTTGGGATATCTGCTTTTTGTTTCTTTCTGCCTTCAGCCACTTATTTCCATCCACTAGCTTAACTGGGGTAATCTAAGCCATCAAAATCAAGACATCCGTAAATGATCTTATCTCTCTAAAACTATCTACAGTGAATCTGTTGAAAAATAAAATCAACAGTTGAATGAGTGGATTAAAATATATTGAAGCTTTTAGTCAAAATATATATATATATATATATATATATATATATATTGAATTTGTTCTAATATATTAAATCTCGATGAGTTGCGCAAAGAAAAAAATAGCAACTTGGCCATGTGGCGTACATATTGGATAAAAAGATTGCTTGTATAATAAGATAGGGATTGGGACACTTGTAGTGTGTATGAGATACTTAATATTTTTTTGTCTTTATTATTTGGAAAACAAATATTTAACTCAAAATTATTTTAATTTTATTTCAATCGCTAATTGTTATTAATATATAATCATAAAAATAAAAATATAAAAAATATGAAATAAAAATGATGAAATAGGGTGTTGAATTTTATTAAACAAAACTATTGTAAAGTGTAAAAATTGAATATGTGTTTATTAGGTCGAAGAAAAAAAAGATAATGTGTAATATTAAAATATAAAAAGTAAGGGCTGTCAAAAACAAAATGTAAAAAATAGGATTTCAAAACCATTATTGATATCATAAGATGGATAAGATGGTTTTTTTCTCATCAATACTTAGTAACTTTATAATTTTAGCAAGAATAGTAAGAAAAGCTTTCAACTAGACTAAAAAGATATATTCATAACTAGTCTACGATACTTTTATTTTTAATATTTGGTGTGCAACTATTGGTCTAGAAATCAGTATCATATTGGCATCTTTGTTAGATGTTTTTTCTTTTCTTTTTTTGAACCATGTCTTGGTTAGATGTTACCATCAAACTTATATAGAAACTACAAAAGAGTTTGGAAATAAAATTGAACTACTCCGGTATTATAGCTCCAATCAATAGATTCCCACGACGTGTGTTGTGTCCAAAATGTCAAAGTTCCTTTTATCCCACGACACACACCACTCCTAACATCTATCTAATAATCACACGACTTTACGTACAACGGTATACATAGATATATATATATACACTCAATCCCTCATACGCAAAGGCAAAACACAGAAGTCTGAGTGTGTTGTCGTGTCATCCATCTTTGATTAGTCATATATTATTTGTCTCTCGCAA
Organism: Alliaria petiolata; assembly: GCA_020283515.1. Taxonomy (NCBI): domain Eukaryota; kingdom Viridiplantae; phylum Streptophyta; class Magnoliopsida; order Brassicales; family Brassicaceae; genus Alliaria; species Alliaria petiolata. The sequence continues at coordinate 73,966,411 of JAHZTW010000004.1, read as the reverse complement.
GTGGTTTGTTTAATTATATCTGTGGCTGAGGATGAAACTTCTTGTTGAGAGAGAGGCACACGACAGATATATCATCAACCTTAGCCGTCGGATATTTCTGTCTCCATGCATTAGCCGCCACCTCTGTCACCGCGTTGGCCGCTCCTGCCTCATTCGCCGATTTCATCACCACCGTCGCCACTTCTTCGTTACTAAGTACATCCCACACCTTCACAACACACAATAAACAAGAGAGAGAGAGAGATTCATTATTTACATGGATGAGATCATCATACAGTTAAATTATTTTAAATTTGGGCTTTTACTTTGGGTTTGGCGTATTATTTGGGTCCGATTTAATTAATAATTAAGAAAAGCCTTAAATGATTGGGCCTAACCTAAAAGAAAACAACTATGAATTGATTCAGATTTGGGTTGTTTTTTTTTGTTATAGTATCCAAAACAAACTCTAATGTACATAAATTGGTTTATAAAAGTTGAATCCATTTATACTCACAATGAATAAAAATTGTTTTGGTTAATATATTTTGGTTTTAAATCCTCTCGGATCGGGTTATCCGCAGTGGTTTAGGGAAGTACGTACCCCATCGGAAGCAAGGAGCAGAAATTGGTCGCGAGAGGTGATTTGATGCGTAGAGACTTGAGGAATCGCAACGACACCATAGCTCTTAAGGAGGAAATCACCCAAAGCCCTAGACATGGCTAAGCCTGGACGGTTCTCATGTGGAAGCCATACCCTCAGGATGTGAGGCTCTGCCTCTAAAGCTAACACCCTTCCATTGCGTTTCCTTATTCTCTCCGCTTCGCCTGCAAAATCAGTCAACCCAAACAAATGTTTAACCATAATGAAACCGGTAAGATGAATGAATATTGGTTACAAACATCAATTAATCTATAGCATCACAAACTTACTTGGGACACTTGGCTTCAGGTCATTGGTCAACTGAACCACCTCGATTTCTCCATTCTCACTTGTTCCAATCATAACAGCCCTTGAATCTCCAAGATTTGCCACCATCACTTGATTTCCCTGTTCATCAAATATTGTTGTTTAATATAACAAAAAAAAGAAGAAGATGATTCTGTTAAGAAGAAGAAATGAAAACTTGAAAGATCACCTATGTATGATAAATGAAATAATATATTAAACAACATGATTCTGTATTTCATACAACATGTAGAAGAAGAAATGAAAAATGAAATAATTTGGTTAAAACATCAGTTACGATAACAAGATAAGAAAAAATAAAAATAATCGAAACTTACATGCTTAACGGCGAGAACAGCAGCAGTTCCGGAGGAAGAGCAGTCAAGAGTGTTTTTGAGTTTAAGAATTCGTTTGTCCATAGCCAAAAACGCAGTTTCACAAATGAGTTTCCAGTCTCGAGTCACTGAATGATTATTCATATGACCCAACAATAAAGATGGCAATTGGTTTCTTACGATCTTGCTCACCAATTCACCTCTCCCTCCATGCCCATCAAACACTCCACATAACGCTCCTTCTTCTGTTCCATATCCCTACATTTACAATCATTCGTTTACTTTACTTTATATCTATTTACATGGGACAAACATATACTTACGTAGGGTTATGATTATAATACCAGGTGGAGAATGGCAGCATCTTGGTTGAATCCCTTGCCTCCAGCTAAAGAAGAGACAGAACCAAAGTTTTGAGGAACATCATGTTGTTCAGAGTATATAACTGCATTTTCTTGTCCATAATCATTTATCTCATAAATCTGATTTCGATCTGTTGATCCTCCTGAGGATAAACACGAACAAAATCCCATTTTTCTTTTTTTTTTCCTTTTTTTTTTTGGTTTCTATATATATATGTGAGATGAAAGGAGAGAAAACAAAATGAAAGAGTTTGATACACGACTTTGCTTATGCATATACCCCCGTTTATATAGCCTTTTGTGAATCTTAATCAGGAATATATAACTATATAGTTATTATATTATATGATTTGTATATTCATCTCGATGACTTGTATATTTAGGCATTTAGGATGAAGAATTCTGAGGCGGTCGATCTGTATTCTATTATTGATAGCTTTTCTTGTGAAATTTCATCTTTTTATTAATCATATATATTTGATTAACCTCTAAAATTAAATATCCAGTATATAGAATGATATTTTTTCGCACAAAAAAAAAGAATGATATTTAATTATTTCAGATGTAGCATTTGCGTTTAACATGTAAACATACAATTACTTTAGTTTTCTTGTCATATATAAACATGAAGCAGCGTAAAAAAATGTATTTTTTCATTTATGTTTGTCTTTCACGTTTTGTTTTTTTTTTAAATCTTAACTTCCAGTTAACAACATTAATTTTGACAAATTATGTATACAAACATAATTTAAAAGACCAGTTTTATAGAATAACCGATTTATAATAATGAATCGCTGCCGTCAATTAGAATAAAAGAATAGTAAAATGAGTCGACCATGTGTGCAAATGAGATACTCATACTCCGAATTATTTGACATAGTAAATAAAGAATTTAATATAGCTTCTGTAATTATAAGGAAATTATGTGGCTCCTGGTGTCACTTGCAACGTATTACAATTTACAATAAATAAACTTACTAATTTAGCTGAAAATATTATCTGCACCATCCCAATATTCTGTTGAAAGGGCACACGATGCGGTGGCGTGACGTGTGATTAGTATCTTGATTAAACTACGTACTACTGATGATCATTCGAGAATATTAGAATTTTACCGACGGGATTCTTGTTGGTTGTCATTGCCAAGTGCCAACAAGTTAGACGAATTATATATTTTATTATATTTTTAGTTTTTTTTTTTGAACATTAATTATATTTTTAGTTGTCAAACATTTACCTAAGAATATACATTAGAAAGAAAGTTTGCTATATAAATTAGTTAAAGGAAAAAGTCATGCATCCCAAATATGCGAACAAAGAAATTTTGCTAAGAATAAATATAGAAAATGGAGTAATAAAACCCAGACAAATCAATTTATTAGTATGCTTACTTATCATACAATATGATCTTCCAAAATTTTATTAACAACCATATTTTTGTTTCTAAATTCCTTTTTAATCGATGGAAAAACATTTACGATGATATGTGATATGTTAGAGGTGAAAATATCATTTTTGTTTCGTTTTTGTCCCTACAATGAATTAACGGCAAAATATATAATTTTTTTTTTGTCAAACATTATTTTTTAATGATTTTTTTTTCCAAAAATAAAATTAAATAAAAACTTTTCAAAACTACTATTTCAACAAAAAAAAAAATTCACAATTAAAAAAAAAAAAGATGTGAGGTTTAGTTTAATCATTGTTTGCTTTTTGTTGAACTAACACGTTTTATGTATTTTACACGTTTGATATATTATTAGTTGCTACATCCACAAGTATCAACTCCATCTTCTTTGTTTTCCTTGATTTCTCTTAAAAGAGAGTCAGAACATTCGGTTATGCAGCTCCAGAGTGTGTAGAAACTGGCCATCTCAGGAAGCAGAACGACGTATACAGCTTTGGAGTGGTTTTGTACGAGATCATCACCGGTCAACGTACAATGAGCGAATGAAGCCTTCGGATGAAAAGATTCTCCTGGAGTAAGTCAAACTACATCCTTCTAACAGCAAAAGCTTCAGAAGAATCGTTGACTCAGAGCTACAAAGCAAGTATCCAGTTGCTATAATCAGGAGGGTGGCTAAACTGGCAGACCATTGCCTGAAGAAGAATGATAAAGAGAGACCCACCATGGCCTTTGTTGTTCAAAGTCTTAGGAAGATACTTGAGGAATCAATGTCGGAGATATGAGAAGTTCTGTCGGAGAATTGCTTATTTTTATCCAGATCTAGAATTCTCTCTATCAAAATTCAATAAAAAAACATTTATCTATTAAAATAAACAAAAAATAAGTAAAACAAAAGCAAAACAAAAAATACACTAATTTAATAAATATTTTTGTTAAATATCCATATAAACATTTTTTTAATGTTTTTCTATATAGTTAAAAAAACATAAATATTAAAAGATGCAATTTTCATAAAATAACCGATTATAAATGAAAAATACCTAATAAATAATTAAAAACATACTTTTTGGCTAAAGAGGTGTTTAGGTTTTTTTTTTTTTTTTTTTTTGGTCAACGTGTTTGGGTTTTTTAATCCTCAAACTAACCAAAGAGAAAGAAACAAAGAGAGAAAAACAAAGGAGAAAATGAATTGTCTTGTCATGTTCAAGTCAGAAACCTAAATCCAGAAGAAACTTCGAGAAAGAGAACAAAAACACAAAAGGAAGAGAGTTGTCAGCTCCACGATTAACGACTACGAGAAGGAGGAACCAGGCGACGTCGTCTTCGTTCCCAACACCGATGCCTCTGCTATCTCCGAAGAGACTTACACTCATTAGAAAGAGAATAGAATCAAAACCTGAGGGTTTTCTCTTACAAAGAACTCAGTGACGCCACGTGTGGATTTGACAGAAAGCTTCAGATCGGAGAAGGTGGTTTTGGCCTTGTATATAAAACCACCATTGACAATCTCAGAATCCTCTCAGAATTGAAAATAATATTTATCTATTCTAATCTCTATAAAAATAAGCAAAAAAAAATTATATTACTTTAATAACCATTTTTGCTAAATATTCATCTACAAAAATATTTTTTTTTTAAATGTTTTTTATATAGTTGAAAAAACATAAATATTAAAAAAGTAATTTTCATAAAATAAACGATTATAAATAAAAAAACATTTAATAAATAATTAAAAACGCATTTTAATAACGATTATAATAAAATGCATATGATATTTTTCAGTTTGTTATTATTAATAGATTACATATTTAACACAAAGTCAAGCGATATAAACTTTTCAAATCCTCTTTCGTGGGCTAATAATTTTTGGGCAACAATTTTATCAACCAATTATGAACGCAAATGGGTAAACTTGTATGTATTCTTGAAAAAAAGTCAAGAATGATAGTATATTTGCAAGTTATGCATAAGCTGGTTTTGCAATGCATAAGTTGATTTGGCATTTTTTTCAACAAAATATTGTCTATTCATATATCGTTTTAGCGACGTGTAAGTTTTTGTAGTTATGAAAATATATATTATTGTGATACAATATTATGCTTTTAAAGTATATTAAATAAATTAAATTGATATTTTTAATTTTGAGTTTCTTATAAACAGAAGGAATAGTTAAAAACAAATATGACGTATGTACTTTGTAAGTACAAATATAGTTAAATTAGGCCAGCCCCTCCTGGCCTTTTGGACATATCAAACGATACACCTTCGTCAACTCTCACATCCTTTTTGTTCAATAATTATAAACTTTATTTATATATTAATGAACTACTTGGTCTCCTATTCGGAACCATATTCTATGTATCGTAGTTCGTAAGCATACGTTGTTTTAGAAAAACAAATTTATTGATCATATAGTAAAAAGAACAGATATATATCAATATATTTTTCTTGTTTTAGATTGTAAATTTGACCCACTTTTAGAATTTATTTATCATATAGTTCTAGAATTTTTTTTAGCTAAGACAGTATATCATCGGTTAGATTAATACCGCTCTATTTTAACCGTTGATACCAAATCATCTTCAAAAAATTCAACTAGTAGACCAAATTCTTTTGGCACCCCACACCTATTTGTGAGATGTAAAGTCAACATAACAAACAGTTCGACGTTGTTTTAATTGTTGTTTTATTTTCATAGACTACCCCGCTACTCAATTAGAGAGGCACATGATGTGTCACCTTGTAGGATTCCAATCTTTGATTAATTTGGATTCCCAATTTAATAATTTAGTCAAACGTTATTTAAAAAATAATTCATTTTTCTCATTCTATTAAAAATATACACCGTCCGTACAAAAGGGCTCTTATATAGATATCGTGAGAGAACGAATGTTGGCATCGTCATCCTAATGCATGGCAACATTCTTTTTATTTTATGTTTTGGTAATTTTTACGTTATCCTAAAATCGTGACCTAAAATTTGTGTGAACTATAAAATTTCCGGACATATGGATACAAACGACAAGTTTACGAACAAGACCTTTGCTCTAGCTATACGGATACAAACTCAAGAGAAGGCAAAAAAACTAAGCACTGGTTCATTGCAATCTTGATTTACAATTGTTATCATCTCATATCAAGTTTTTTTTAATAATGGCATCATATTGTAATGACATGAGACGGCAGAATATATATAGTTTTGCGAAATACCATACTATTTTATTTCAAACAAATTGATTAATGTGTTGACTTTGCAATACCCGAAACGATTTATAATTCAAAAGCTTATCGTTCTCAGAACCACATACTTTCCATAAACTATATCCATGTATTGATTGCGACAAAATAAACCATATGAAAATTAATTGACAAGGAAATGAAAAAGAAATTGAGAAAGATATGAACAATATTTTTGCAAGTTGGCCGATCAAGCAAGTAATGACGTATTGTACTTTGTGCGGAATCTATTCATATGAGGAGTTTTCTGATATGCTTATCGGGATAACAGATAAGAGCAATTACTTAATTCAATTATTTAGATCATATATATAAATGGTATCAAAACTTGGGAACCCACTAAAAACTTCAAATACATGGCATATATTCGGAGCCGTCCCAAAATAGTTATTGTTTTTTAACTAGATAGCTACAAAAACTACATTACATATTGATAAACTCTTTTTTCTTCTGTTAAAAAAGAAAAGTCATTTATATTCATTTGGACATTTGTGTTTCTTCCTTCATGGATTTTTGAGTATTTTCACATGCGAAACTTAAGACAATGTCATGACTAAAGATACAAAAACAGTGTTCTCATTGGCTTATGGTCTGAACATTGTTCCCATTGTGATGGTCTTCAGCCTCAACCACAGGCACCTTCTTTGCAAGAGACTTGGGGAAATCGAGATCATCTTGAGCACATCTTTGCTGAGGATGCGATAACAGTATTGACATGGGCTTGAAAACAGACCGCACAAGCCCTTGACCGCTCTCAAAGATGTAACCTTCATACTCTGAAACATGCTCTACAGCATCAACAAGGGAGTCATACACATCTTGAGGACAATTATCAGGACTCGGTTTGTCGTGAAGGTACATAACATCCAAAGTGAAGAGCTTCTGGTTTATGGGCCACTCATGGGTTGGTCTCACGGATGACCTGCAGTATATGAGAATCTGCAGGGGAATGTAATAAAATCAGTAAATTCTGTCTCTTATACACATCTAGATGTGTATAAGAGACAGCTCATGGGTTGGTCTCACGGATGACCTGCAGTATATGAGAATCTGCAGGGGAATGTAATAAAATCAGTAAATTAGTTTCGTTTCAGGATGTGGCTAGAGAAGATTTTTTTTTTTTTTTTGGTTGAAAAAAAACTTACCACCCTCAGAATTCGGTTTTGTGCTCTGGAATTTCTGGCTTCCTGAGCCGCTGCCCGGAACAGAAGTGTGAGATCCGCTCGACCAGAGGATTTAGTAGCTGACAATCCTCTTAGAGAAGCAACAGCAGATTCGGCATCGCTGGTGAAATCCTTTTTAAGCTGAAACACAAAAGGCCTCACATTCAATTTAGATGCCACGCTGAGCAAAGAGAAGAGCGTAGAGAGGATATCTAAACATTAAGTTTCTTTCCCACACGACAGTAACTAGATGGAAAAGACATTCAATGTTCAATTTAGACGACACAGTCAGCAGTGAAAATCTAAACATTGAGATTCTTTCCCTCGCAATAGTCAGCAATGGAGCTCATGTTATGCATCAAATGCAATTCTCTCTGCCCATTTAGAGGCTACAAACAATACAAGAGCACCATTGTCAGGTAACAAGATTGCCAAGTTTCAATCAGATAAAGAATGTTTAAGGAGGCCAAAACCAGGTTACGGTTGAGGATTATAGGGTTTGAAATGTTTAGTACTCAAAATATTTTCCCACTACCGCTAATCTACAATCTACTTCTGAACAAACTAAGGCTTCATTTACTATTAATGATCCAGTAATCTAACCCTGAAAGGAATATGAACCATACAAGGATACTTCAATACAACATTCAAAACGCTGTTCCAAGCTAAGAAAACTAAAACCAAATAGAAAGAAGAGATCGTCTTAGTTTCTTCTATTTGATCCAACTATCCTCTATAGACCATCAAAAGCAACAAAACCATTTGCTTCACATCCCATCCTCTAAGAAGAAGAACAGATAAACTCATAAGCAGCTGAATTTTTTTTCAAGAACTATAACTATATAGTTTCCCATTATACACAAACATAACCTCTGATCTCTTTTTTTTTTTGAAAAAAATAACCTCTGATCTCTTCTTCTTCTTCTTTCATATCTAACTGATTCGATATCAAATTGCAAAATTTCTCTCCAGTAAACATCGTGAATTCCAAATTTGTCATCCAAAAAACAAAACTTGAGGAGCATACTCAAAAATCGAAAGAAACCCCAAAATTACGACACGACATCTGAATCATACAACCGAGAATCGGGGAGGAAGGAAAAAAAAATACCCAAGCGGCTGATTTGGAGAGAGTAGCGAAAGCAAAGCGATGATCTGGATTGATGGAGAGCTTGTTGTGAATGAAGAGAATAATGGCTTGCTTGACGCACTCCATCCTGATCAAAGGCCTCCCGTTAGTTCCCGTTGTCTTCATCTCAGCCGTCGATTCAGCATCTACGTCGATGCAGATGAGTATGTCCTCGCTGTTTATACGCGCCGATTTCAGCGCGTACCGAGACGCTCCACCTCCTATCACGACCGTTCTGTCTTCCTCCATTCGCCGTCGATTTTCCTGAGATATCTCCGAGTGGGTTTTTCTGTTCTACTTTTTAGTTGTTCCTACGATAAATGAAAAAAACGCTGCGTTTTTGTGTTTGTTGACGGAAGACACTCAGTCAAAACCATTATACGATGTCGTTTTTAACTGATTTTCTGTGTTTGCATTTTTCTTCATCATTTACGTCAGTAATCTCTTTATGAATGTTATGAATGTGATGATTGTATTATTCAGTAGACCAATACATTTATACAAGAGAAGATCACTATTAACAGAAACTAAATATATGTACAATGAATGGTGATTGAGTCAATGATTCGATCATATCAGAGTTGCTATATCTGTAGATCTTAATATGCCCCCTCAAGATGGAAGGGTTTGCGAAACTCCAATTTTGTCTCTGAGTAGGATGAACTGTGGTCGACTTAATGGCTTCGAGAGAGTGCCAGCCAGTTGATCTTTGGTGGAAACATGTGCCACACGCAGCTGTCCAGCCTGGACTTGTTCGCGAATGAAGTGATAGGCCAAGGCAACATGTTTCATTCTTGAGTGGAATACCGGGTTTGCGGAAAGATAGGCTGCTCCTATATTGTCGCAGTAGATAACAGGGGTAGGTATTACGGATATTCCTAGCTCGGTTAGAAGAGAACGTACCCAATTGATCTAAGATGCTGTGTTTGCTACTGCTCTATACTCAGCCTCGGTGGAGGATCTGGCCACGCCTTTTTGTTTCTTGGAGCTCCATGAGACCGCTTGATCACCAAGATAGACAATGTATGCGTTGGTGGATGTGAAGTCATCTGTATCGCCAGCCCAATCGGCATCAGAGAAGGCATGAAGCGTGAGGTTCGTGTCGCGAGTGATGAACAGGCCGTGTGTAGCTGTACCGGATAAATATCGAAGTGCCCGTTTTGCTGCCTGCCAGTGGTCACTTGTAGGCTGGTGCATGTACTGAGAAAGTTTGTTGACAGCAAAAGCTATATCCGGCCTTGTGAATGCCAGATACTGAAGGCTTCCGACTAGTGTACGATACTCTGTTGGGTCAGTGTGAGGTTCACCAAAGAGAACAAGCTTCGGTGAAGTTGCCATTGGAGTGGCGACGGGTTTGGCATCCATCATCTTCATCTTTTTAAGCAAATCATGAATGTACTTCCTTTGACTGAGATGAAGACCACGAGAGGAACGAGTAACTTCGATTCCCAGAAAGTATGAGAGTGCCCCCATATCTTTAACAGAAAATCGAGCCGCCAAATTTGCGAGTACCGTTTCGACTGCAGCAGTGTTATTCTCTGTGACCACTATGTCGTCTACATAGACCAGAAGATAAATCAGTGTTTTACCTTGATTTAACACGAAGAGTGAGGTGTCGGAGACAGAGTTCTTGAACCCAACATCAATCAAGTATTGTTTCAGCTCCAAGAACCAGGCTCGTGGTGCCTGTTTAAGTCCATACAGGGCTTTATTTAGCTTACACACATGTAGTGGTTTGTCAGGATCTACAAAGCCTGGTGGTTGATGAACATAGACCTCCTCGTTTAGAATTCCCTGCAAGAAGGCGTTGTTTACATCGATTTGACGGAGGGGCCAATCTCTGCTCACAGCTACTTTCAGGACTGAGCGAATGGTGGTTGATTTTATCACCGGGCTGAAAGTTTCTTGATAGTCGATGCCAGGCTGCTGATTGAAGCCTCTGGCTACAAGCCGGGCTTTGTACTTGTCGAGGCTGCCATCGGGGAGCTGTTTTAGCCGAAATATCCATTTGCATCCCACGACGTTGTAGTGTGGGGATGGAGGCACCAGATTCCATGTCCTGTGTCGCAGTTGGGAATCGAATTCTGATGACATCGCGCCGCGCCAATACTTTGATTTCAAAGCTTGGGATAGGGTTTGTGGTTCCGTTTCGATGGTGGATGACGTTGTCGCAGTGAGGCCGTATTTTGGGTTGGGCTTGGTGATGTTATTTTTGGCTCGGGTGGATATTTTGTGTTGGTTATTGGGTATGTTTGGAGGAGGTGGAGTGGGATTATTTGGTGGAGGTAGTGGGTTTTGTTGTTGGGCTTGGGTATTGTTTTGGTTTTGGGCTTGATTTTGGAGGGCTGAATTGGGTGAGTTGTCGTTCCTTTCAGATGACGAAGAAGTGCTCGACGGCGTTGTTGAGGAGTGCTCCGATGATGGACCGTTTGGTTCTGTCGATAAGGTATTCGAGTGCTCCGTCGATGCTCCTGTGTCGTTGTCTAGTGACGCCGACGGAATTGGCGTTGTTGTCGGTGTAGTGCTTGCAGGCGAGAAATCAGCCAACGGCGGCGTTTGTTGCTCCAAAGGCCCCAATTGAGTTGGTATGAGTGGCGTGAGGATGGATATGGAGGTGACGGAAGGGGTCCAGGCAGGTGTGGTTTTGATGGCGGTGGTTTGTGAGGTGTTGAGGGTGGTGAATGGAAATTGCGATTCCTCGAATCGAACATGTCCGGATGTGTAGACACGATTCGACCGAGGATCAAAACAGAGGTAGGCACTCTGGGTGATTGAGTAACCCAAGAAGACACACGGTGCAGATCGCGATTGAAGTTTGTGAGATGTATACGGTCTGAGCCATGGGAAACACAAACATCCGAAGATTTTTAGTTTAGAATAATTTGGAAGAGTGTGAAAAAGTTTTGTGTATGGTGATTGAAGGGAGATGGTTGGAGTGGGCATGCGGTTTATGAGATAAACTGCGGTTGAGAAGGCATATGTCCAGTAGGTATTTGGAATTGAGGCTTTTGTGAGAAGGGTGAGGCCAGTTTCGACGATATGTCGATGTCTCCGTTCGGCGAGACCATTGTGTTCTAGGCGTATGTGGGGGTGAGGTTAAATGGGTGATGCCTTTGGAGGTTAAGAAATCACGAATGGCGATGAATTCTCCACCATTGTCTGAGAACAAGGTACCGATTTTGGTCTGGAATTTGTTTTCAACGAGGGCAGTGAATTTGATGAAAGTGTCACGAACTTGGGATTTGAGTTTTAGTGGATAGAGCCAAATGTATCTGGAAAAATGGTCGACAATGATCAAGTAATATTTGTATTTGTCGACAGAGAGAATTGGAGAAGCCCAGCCATCTCACGAGGTCACCAACACGATCTCACCACTTCATCCCCGACGAGTCTCATATTCATCTCTGTCACCATCTCAGTCCCATGACGCAGCACTGCCACCGCCATCAGATTTTTCGGCGACCTGTTTAGCCACAGTCGAACCTCCGCTCCACCCCACCGTCCGCTATCATTATGTTCTATTCCACCACCTCCCCGTGGAACACTACTCGGTCGCATATTCATCTAATGCTCACCGGATCTCCAACTTCAACATTACAATTCTACTGTCAATCTCAAGCCGCTAACTCCGCTTTCTCCATTACCGCCTTGAGCTTGAGGGGGCGTGTAGATGGATCTAGATGATCCATGTAATTAATGAGAATATTCTGAACATAATTATAGAGATTTGTATTTATGTTAAATGATTTTATTAGATAGGTAATTTAGTAAACTCCATCACTATATAAATGTTTCTACTTTGTATATTCATCTTCATGAGAGTAAATAATACTTCTTCCAATTCCTAAACTCTCATCATATTAATATGCTATCAGAGCTCGATCCACGCAATACAACCCGATCCATCATCGATATGTGATCCAAAGATGGTCCGTCGATCCATGCCCAAACATACCGAGATTAATGGCCAAGAGCCATCATCTCGAGTGAGCGTATTAGGNCCTCCGATCACGACCGTTCTGTCTTCCTCCATTCTCGCCGTCGATATCTCCGAGTGGGTTTTTCTGTTCCACTTTCTAGTTGTTCCTTGCGATAAATGAAAAACAAAAAAAAAACAAAAACGCTGCGTTTTTGTGTCTGTTGACGGAAGACAATCAGTCAAACCAGTATACGATGTCGTTTTAACTGATTTTCTGTTTTTGCATTTTTCTTCATCATTACGTCAGTAATCTCTCTTATCTATAAAACCAAGATGGAATTAATTTATCCTACATCGATAACAGTGAATACGATTCAAAGTTACGTGAAAAGCATATTATATAGAATTTGATTGTTTGTTTGGGTTTGTATTTGCGTTTATGTTTGTGTACAATATGTATTTTTCCAAATGAACTCACAGTTTAGTAAATATTGTTAGCAAAAGAAAGTAAAAGTCTAATGCATATATACAACTTTCTCTTTGCATTTGACGTTTGCGTTTGCAGTTTCTACTTTGTATATATAATAATTTACGAAAAAACTGAAAATGTTTTGAAATCTCAGTTTTGCTTCTTCTTTTTTCCCCACATACAAACGTAAACATCGATATTGCGTTTGAAACAAACAATCAAGAAGTTAAATAGTCGATCACCGTCGAATTGGTTTGTGTTCACGGCGGTGACCTCCATTGGCTACATAGTTTTCTTCGTTTAAAAAAAAAACTCACGAACTTGTTTAATTTTAGATGATGATAAATGATTCAAGTACAAAAAATATATATATGAAATAGTCGAGATAAAAGAGAAGTTGTATATACAACTATAAGATAAACAATCATAGTAGTAATTGCTCTAGTTTGTCTGACAATCATAGTAGCGATTGCGTTAACAAGTTGTAACTTGTAACACAATTATTCTCTTATTTGTCTCTTTTCTTGGCTCATCATAACGGACTTTGGCATTCTAAGACTTGCTCCGTTGCCTTGAAGGTGAGTATTATTCAGCTTCCTCTTGTTCATTTCGGCGTACATGTCTTCTATCATCGGCTTCCATAGCCTAACCCGCGCATTTATAAACCAGTTTGATACCTTTTATCACACACAAACAACAAGAGACACTTTATCACTTGCCCGCTTTGGACTTGAATCATACGTGCGACTAAAATCTTGGAACATGAGTTACACTATATGAAGACGTGAATGAGAGTTTGAGGAATGTCTCATTTCATCATTCTCTTTTGAAATTTGAGAAATGGAATGTGACGGTAGAAACGAGAGACTTCAGGCGAGTAAAATCATGTCTCAAATATGTTTTGATTCTAAATACCAATGGGAATGAGATGGAAACAAAATAATACTACTCTTACTTCTAGACCCGTTTTTAGAACACATTTGCTATTTTTGAGACCATATAATACCAATGGGGCATTGCATAACGAAACAATGATGAAAGTTTGAGTGAGATATTACCTGACTTCTTGTCAACCCACTTCGTATAGCAAGAAGATGTTTCTCCGAATCTTTCGGATAACTGCAATCAAGCGATAACAGCAATATCACCAACTAAACTTTGCTTTTCAATTCTAGCTAACAATGTCATCTTTAAGTTAGGCTTAATAAAGAGTTAAAGATTGTTACGGGTGAAGTAAGTTTTGGAACATCCAAGTCCGTAGAACCGATACTGATTTCTCAGGCAACCCTCGTTGCGGTCTCCAAATCTGATGGTTCTTACGTTTCAGCTGCTGAAGAAGGCAATGCTGGTGGAACATTGATTTCTCTTGAGACTTATCTTTGCCTCTCTCTAAAACCGATCCCATCACAAGTATCTTCTTGCTGATTCTCTCTCTTAGGTTCTTGTATAAGAAGGAGATGGTTTGGAGGGCAAATCGAGTGTGTACTTGTGGATCTAGCTCGGTTGCTGCGTGGAATGCTGATACAACCGTTTGAATCTCGTCTATGCAATGACTATATCTATCATCCACCTGAAAGAAAATATCAACTCATAAACTTTATCAAATCAAAACCATTTCTAATCTTATGTTAAAATGTGAATATATTACCATTTGTAGAAGATCCAAGAGATGAGTTTTCTTTGCTTCTAATGCTCTTCTTTGCAATGCTGATCCCGGATCCGTGTTATTAAAACCGCCATCAAGAAACTCGTTTAGATTCTCAAAACAGGAATTAGCATCCCCTGACTCGGTTCCTCGAGATGAATAGTAGCGTTGAGGATTATTCTCTAAGCCATCGAGCGAGTATGTGGCAAAATGAGATAGTATCTCTTGAACAGAGTGAAGATACTTTGAGCCAAATATAACTTGAGAGACATTTTTTGAAATGTCTTTGCTGCTGCAAGAGGCTTGCTCTGAGGCTATTCTAGTAGATTTAGTAGCAGCACAAAGGCTTATCTCCGAGCATTCATCAGAAACATCTGTTGCAAGACTCAATGAAAGCTCGTTTCTTTTGTTTGGAATCAGAAACGGGAAGTCTTCTTCACCAAATGTAGACATTACTGGTTCACTTGGACCAACTGCACCTTCTACACAGGAATATGGTTGAAATTCACTGTTTTCTCCAAAACTCCACATGTTGTTTGAGGAATCATCATAGGGTCTTAAATGATCCAAAGGATGAAGTGGAGGAGGAGGAAGAGCCATGGCCTCAAAGCTATCGATATTGCTGGTTTCTTGAACATTTATTGATCTTGAAGTAGATGACAAGTACTTGTTAGTGAGCAAAGAATTGAAGATATCAAAGCCACCCATTTGTAGAGGATCTGGTCTGATGGAATTCCATGGAAGCATTGTTGAAAATGGGGTGGAATCTTCTCTTGAAGGTATCAAATCCATGAGAAGAGGACTTTGGTTAGTCACGACATTATCCAGAGAACTAAAAGTGTTGTCGTTGTCCATTGGGTTTCTAATGACACTGCATTAACAAGAAGAGAAAGTATTTAAGACTCAGACAAAGGATTTTCAGAAGATCTCAGAAACCAAATATGTGGAGAATAGTACTAAATGTAAAATGCTGCAAGAGACAGAGAACTTCAATGTAAGACTATGTCATTAAATATTTCATTATATGTAATTTTTTAAACATATGGTGTAAATGTGAACTGAAGCATGAATTAATGAAGCAGTGAGTAGGCTCAATGATGCACAGACCAGTAATAATTCAAAGATATCTGTGAAAACAGTAAAACTAGTTAAATAAAACAAAAAGGCTTTAGATTGCTACAAATTCCGTAGAACAAAAAGTATCGAACTTGCCTTTACCCTCCTTGTTCAGATAGAACCGTTGGGAAGATCACAGAGAACAAAACGTTTCAAACAGAAATTTTTTACATTAAAATTTCCAAAATGTGTGTTAAAACTGAAGAAGGAGAAAGTGTTTATTTCTCTTCTTTCTCCGTGAAAGAACACTGTACTTTCACTCCGCAGCTTCTCTGTGTTCCTAAAGAGAGCCAAAAAGGAGAAAATCAACAATAAAATTATTATTATATAAATTAAAGAAAAAGATGATACAACAAAACTGAAAAAGAGAAAAGTGGGTTCTGATAAATCTCTTTTGCATGAACGCGAACAACACAAAAAGTTTTGATTTTCTCCCTTACTTTAATACAATTTCATGAAGAAAAGAAACCCAGAATCTTCATCACCTGCCTCACTAAAAAAGATTCAGAGCAATAGACAAACAAATAGCAACATGATTAATAATAAAATAAATAAACAATATTTCAGGGGAAAATGTAATAATTTTAATTCAAGAGAGCAGTGGAAAAGAAGGAGGGCCAAATCACGTACGGAGCTCCCTCTGTTTATGACATGAAATCCATTTTCATATATTTTTTAAGATCTTCCGACCAAAAACAAACAAATTGAAAAAGATAAAACCAGAATATAAAATCTTTACATACTTTTCTTATTATATTTCGTCTCTTTAAAAATGTTGTTGATCATAGAGAGAGAGAGAGAGAGAAAGAGATGAATCTCATCAGGAAGAAATATATGGTCGAAACCAAATCCAAAAAAGAAAATCCAAAGACATGAAGAAGACCGATGTGCTACTGTTTACTACAGAGAAGTGCACTCATTTCTGTTGCAGGCTTTAAATTAGGGAAGAGACCCTACATTTTACTATTTGCATGTCCCTAGCTATATATATATATGTATGTATGTGTGTGTATAGACAAAAAAAAGTACATAATATGAAATTCGATTTCTCTTATAATAATAATAAGAAAACTAGGTTGTCTTCTTGTGCCGATTTCAATTATCACAGATCAGAAAGAGGGAAAAAAAAGTAGAGAGAGGTGAGATCTTTTTAGCCATTTAAGGAGAATTGATGAGATGTGTGATCCATTTGGGTTATTGCTTTTTCTTCTTTCTTTTCTCACCACTCGTGTCTTCGTGTTGTGCCATCAAATCTCATATCCATTTTACGTATATTTATTTTTTTATATATTTAAGTTTTACGTAACCTTTACCATATATCAATCAAGTTTGGCATTTTTCTTTGATTGTTCCTTTCTTATCAAATCTTTTTTTTTTTTTTTTTTTGGGTTCAAATGTGTCGTTATATGTAACGTCTTATTATACTGGTTAATAATGATTAACTCTATTAGTCGTAGACTATATAATAGATATGCACATCTGAAATTATGCTCTTCTTATTCAAAACTTAGCTACACTTACAGGTCTAATGTTACAATTATTAGAGGAAAAAGCAGCTGAAAAGTAACTACTTTACATTCCTCTTATTTTCTCCCCAATCAAATAAAAAAACAAGAAAACAAAATTCTGCTAGAGAAAATAATAAAAAAGGAAACAGAATAAATATTACCCTATCCAATACATTTGGGAACAATTTTCACACCACATAAATCACACCTTTTATTATAATTCGATGAAAAAATTTCACCGTTGTATTTTAACTTCATTAGAATATTATACATTAGAAATAAAGATTATTCAACACTATTTAAAAAAAAATATGGTCATGTTAACCAATTAAAATTTGAATTGAGATCTCGGACACCAAAGCAAGCACTTCAGTTGTTCTTCTTACTTATATTGCTAATAAAATATGTACACTTTGTTTGTTAAAGATGGATATAAATACATGCTAAAAACTACTTACGGGCCAATTGGCTTGTTCCATGTATTTGCTACTCAGAAGTTATTATTATTATTTTCTTTTGCTTTTTTTTTTTTGGCACCAATTATTTTCTTTTGCTAAAAAGCTTTCAAATTAAATTGCAGGAGAAAGAAAGAAATTACATGCCCAGCCCAGACCGTAATGTTTTTGGGTCTTAGCCCAAAACTTTATTTCTATTTGTATCGTATTTTTAAAAACCGTATGACTCCATATCATAGCGTGTAACGGGTTCTTTGATGAGAGGGTGACATCTAATTGACATGTAAGGCGATGGAGTCATTTAATTGCCATTCAAAAGGAAAATATTCTTTAGAATGCCTTTCGAATGTGCAATGTTGGTCTAACTAGGAGTGTTTGATCTTAGTTAGGTTTTTTGCTTATGCTTTAGTATAAATAGCTAGAGATGCACTAGTCTTGGTTGTAAAGCTCATCTAAAACGAGAGAAAGCTTTGGAGAGATATATCTTTTGAAGCAAGAAGAAAGGTTTGACTTTGTTGATCAAATTTGTGGAGCAAACAGTTTTTACGTTTGATTTTCTTCTGTTTAAATTCGTTCGATCCTAGCATAAAGAGCTTCTTTTTCTTTTTGTGTGTGTGTGTGGTTTTCGCCTTTTGGGTTTTGTTCTTACTACAAGGTTTGTGACAAGTATAACTACTCTTTGTATTGTCCGAATCCCACAAACATCCGGCTTTCAATTTGTGTGTGAAAATGTTGTAACGTCTTAGTTGCTAAATTAATCAATTAGCTCTTGAATTATTGAGTTTGATATGATCATCGAATTACGTTGGTCGGCCACTAGTTTCGAAGGTCTTAGTTGTAATGTCTTAGTTGCTAAATTAATCAAATAGCTATTGTTACTATCAGAATTTTCATAATTAGCTTAGCTTAAGTTCAGATCAGTGTCAATACTCTGAAAATATATAATTGGGAAAACAATACTCTGTTGTTTTACTTGCTTCTCTGTAAATATACTTTTGTTGTTGATTTTAGTTTAAAAAATAAAATAAAAACTCAAAAACGCTCTAAACATTAGTGCCCTTTAATTTCTAAACGTACTTAAAATCTAGAAAATAAAACTTATGAATTGAATCTAACAAAATACATTCAGAGAACGTCCATAACCTATATATATAACGACCACTCTATGTCTTGTTTTGAGATACAACCTACAGTATCTTTACTTTTCATAATTATATCGATGACTAAAAATTATTCATTCCATAAATGATAGTCAAGAAAGAATAATCTTGTGTAAAAACTAAAAAAGTATTCATCCCATAAATGATAGTCGAAAAAGAATAATCAATCTTGTGTAAAAGTTTTATAGTAAAACAAATCATAATAGTGGATTAAGAAAATATGGGCCTCACATGGGAGAGAGAGGGACGGTACACTTGATTGGATAAATGTGAAAAAAAACTATTGGATCTGCGTAACTTGATCGAGTTAAAGATTTGAAAACGTGTAAGTGATTGACGCAAAATCAAAGGGATCTTTTGTGCAATATACCTCTCAGTACATTTTCGAAACTTGTGATGTGATTTCAACACCATCTTCTAAGAGCAAAGCAGGAAGACGAAGAAGAAGAAGAGGAAAAGGGATTGTTGAATCAATGAGTCATGGACACTGTCCGAAAGTTTCCTCTGTAAATTTTTCGGATTTGACAGTACCCATTTGTTTTGATTTCTCTTTTCTTCCCTCTTTGTTGGTTTTGTTGGATTGGTAATGTTTGGGTATTCCTTTGGTAAAACAGAGATCGAGCTCTCTTACAGTTGGAGAGCATATCTGCGCTGTCTTCATACCTTTCTTTGCCATTATTGATTTCCTCTTCTCCACCGTCGGACAATGCTTCGATTGCCGCAGCCGATCGCCTCAGATATGTCAGCACGCGGATCTGGCTCGCCTTGCTCATGAATCTCGATGTGGGTTTTCTTGTTTTCACCCTCTATATATCTCTCTCTCTCTCTTTCGTTTCACGATGTCCGAGTAAATCGTTTACATTTCTGGACTCAATGGGTTTTTTTTACAATTTCTCTGTTTGGGAGCTCAAAAGTTTTTAACTTTGGTTCGAATCTATTTGCAGTTTCAGTCAATGAAGTTGAAGCTTTGTATGAGCTATTCAAGAAACTGAGCTGTTCGATTATTGATGACGGCTTGATCCACAAGGTCAGTTTTTTTTTTCTTGTGGAAATCTCTCGGATATTAGTGAAGGAGATCCGGTTGATGAATTGCCATAGGTTGACGCTTCTATGTGTGTGAATTCTTTCGAAGCATATAGTTTGCTCTTGAGCTGATCAGTCTTCTCATTAAAATTTCCCTCTGATGACATGATTGTGAGAATATCGACATTCCTGGTTTGCAGGAAGAGCTTCGACTGGCCCTGTTCCAAGCTCCATATGGTGAGAACCTCTTTCTTGATAGGGTGAGTAAATGTGAAGGTGCCTCTTCCTTTGGAGAGACAGATTAGCTTTTCATGGTTTCTTGGACTTGGTGAGATGAAAGTTATGATTATATATATATATACTTGATGTTTTGCAGGTTTTTGATTTGTTCGATGAAAAGAAGAATGGGGTTATTGAGTTTGAGGAATTCATCCATGCATTGAGTGTCTTTCATCCCTATGCACCGGTCGAGGAGAAGATCGACTGTAAGGATCATAGAAACAAAATCCAATGTCCCTACTAGTANATGATCAAAGACTAACCACAGGGTGAGAAGGAAGAAATGGTGCTAAATGTTGCTTCACACCAATGGGACCCATTCCAGGCCCACCACCTCCATGAGGAATACAGAAGGTCTTGTGGAGATTGAGATGGCACACATCCGCTCCAATGAAACCGGGGCTCGTCAAACCAACCTACACGAACCCAACACCATGCTCTTACAAATTCGACAAAACCTGATATCACTGTTGGCTGTTTTGTTAAGATCTTTCACCTGTGCATTCATGTTGGCACCATCCATGTACACCTGGCCTCCATTTTCGTGTATTATATTGCAAATCTCGTCGATACCCTCTTCATAGACTCCATGAGTTGAAGGGTATGTAACCATGAGGGCGGCTAAGTTGTCTTTGTTGGCTTCAGCAGCTTTTTTCAACTCCTCGATGTTGATATTTCCCTTAGCATCAGTTCCAACCGTAATAATTTTCATCCCGCACATAGCAGCGCTTGCAGGGTTTGTCCCATGTGCCTGTCTCTTATACACATCTAGATGTGTATAAGAGACAGGTTCTGGACATCTGCATTTCCTTTTTCAATCTGTGCAATTTCTTCCCTGATCGAAATGAGAGCATCGCAGAACCTGTCTAACTCCTGTCTCTTATACACATCTAGATGTGTATAAGAGACAGATTCAACACTGAGGTTGAAGACTGATGCAGAACCGTGTCCATGGAACACCAGTAATCTTTTTTTTTCTGCTTGGTTTACGTATTGAAACCGGGCTTTTGTTTTTAATGTGTTTTACCCAAATTAGTTGGTGATTATATTAGATGTAAGTAAAAATGTGAGGTTTGATTGTAGACTGTTCCATTGAAAGTAATGAAGCATTTTTTTTTCTTTCTAATTTATCTTTGCGTCTATGGATATATCTTCTGTGGAAAGATTGGAAAGGATAAACAACAACAAATGGAATTGGGGGCGTGGCTAATGATTGTAGATAAGAATGAATATTATGAAAAAAGTATCTGAACTTTCAAAATATTGATCAAAACATTCAATATCAAGTTAGACCGAAACACTCTGCTTGACTCCCGTTTAATTGAGTTTCCTAGAAAGAAAGGAAAAAAATATGTACTGTTTTCATTAGTTAATCAGTGAATTAGCTAGCAATAACACCATTAATATTTTTTGGTCATGTGTGGAATATGATGTGTGTATTGAATTAAATTAACAAAGGAAACGAAGGAAGGTGTGGTACGCAAGCAAACATACTAATGGAAACGTTACAGCTATGGAAGTAAGAGATAGAAAGTGTATAATAAGAGAACACTATGGACAGAATGTGGGAGAGAAGAGAGATTGGAGAGAAAGGGGACACATAACACATATTAATGTGAAATCAAGCTGACACTGCAGCTGCGACTTGTTCTTCGTCTGGGAGGAGAGTGCACACCAGCTTCCTGTCTCCATACACATTGTCCACACGCCCTGTTCCACATTTTCATTCATTTGTCACAAATCAGGTTTTCGAAACCAAATAAAATTCTATCTTGGATGATCTTTATAAAATACCTGTGGTTGGCCAGAACTTGGAGGAGCGGAGCCACGGGGCAGGGAAAGCAGCGTACTCTCGGGAATACGGCTTTTTCCATGCGTCTGCCATTAGCAACGATGGAGGATGTGGAGCTCCCTGAGAACACCGAACAACCAAATCTCAACTTTGATGAATTCCAACACTATTGGAAATAGAGATTAGTGTTTCCTTTTTTCAAATTACCTTGAGAACGTTGTTCTGGACATCTGCATTTCCTTTTTCAATCTGTGCAATTTCTTCCCTGATCGAAATGAGAGCATCGCAGAACCTGTCTAACTCCGCCTGCAAACGTCCCATTTTTATTACTTGGTTCATCAAGTTTTGATTCATTGAGAGAGACAGACTCAAGAAGAGTTTTGCATATTCATATTATATACCTTGCTTTCACTCTCTGTCGGCTCGATCATAAGCGTTCCAGGGACAGGCCAAGACATTGTGGGTCCATGGAATCCATAGTCCATTAGCCGTTTCGCCACATCCTCTGGTTCTATTCCAGCAGTGTTCTTTCATTTACGAAAAACAAAACAAAGATTCATGATTTGCATCCCAAGACAAAGATTCAACATTACTTTCATTTAAATCTCACAACATTTTTAATACCTTGAAGCCTCTCAAGTCTATGATGAATTCGTGTGCTACCGTTCCGTTAACACCACGGAATAGAACTGGGTAGTGCTTCTGTAAAATCAAATCAAGAAAATTGCACTCTCTGTTTTACTCTTTGACCCATCCAGCAAATTTTTGATTGCAAAAAAAAAAAAAAAAGTAAAGGTACCTCTAGACGCTTTGCCATGTAATTGGCATTCAAAATTGCAATCTTTGAGGCATCAGTGAGTCCACCAGACCCCATCATGGCAATGTAAGTGTATGATATTGGCAAGATAAGCGCAGATCCCCACGGTGCAGCAGAAATAGCACCCAGCGGTATTGTCTTCTCGGGTTGCGGGATACCACCAGTGGGTATCTTTAAACATGGCAATGGAGGAAAAACAAGTTCAAAACAAAACAAAAGAAAGAGATTACATCACCAATCGCTAAGATACATAAAAGTGATGAATGATCAAAGACTAACCACAGGGTGAGAAGGAAGAAATGGTGCTAAATGTTGCTTCACACCAATGGGACCCATTCCAGGCCCACCACCTCCATGAGGAATACAGAAGGTCTTGTGGAGATTGAGATGGCACACATCCGCTCCAATGAAACCGGGGCTCGTCAAACCAACCTACACGAACCCAACACCATGCTCTTACAAATTCGACAAAACCTGATATCACTGTTGGCTGTTTTGTTAAGATCTTTCACCTGTGCATTCATGTTGGCACCATCCATGTACACCTGGCCTCCATTTTCGTGTATTATATTGCAAATCTCGTCGATACCCTCTTCATAGACTCCATGAGTTGAAGGGTATGTAACCATGAGGGCGGCTAAGTTGTCTTTGTTGGCTTCAGCAGCTTTTTTCAACTCCTCGATGTTGATATTTCCCTTAGCATCAGTTCCAACCGTAATAATTTTCATCCCGCACATAGCAGCGCTTGCAGGGTTTGTCCCATGTGCAGAGACAGGTATGATACACACATTTCTGTGATGATCTCCTCTTGACTGGATGATGCATTCATTTATTCGTTTTTCAGTTTATACAACTGAAAAGAAATTGTTCAGGTAAAATGTTTAGATCAAGATTTAGGATATAAGCTGTTACCATGTGATATGCGCGGATAACCATAAGCCCGGCATACTCGCCAGCAGCACCAGCATTGGGTTGCAACGAGAAAGAGTCAAACCCAGTGATTGTACACAAGAGATCACCCAAATTGTTGAACATTTCCTACACAAATGCCGACAAGAAATCAGTTTCATTGTTCAATTTTTCTAAATCAAACCTCAGATGAATCAAAGAAAGTGGCTCACCTGATAACCTTGTGCTTGTTCAACAGGAGCAAAAGGGTGAATGTCAGTGAAACTTGGCCATGTGACTGGCATCATCTCAGTTGTTGCATTTAACTTCATCGTACAAGATCCCAACGGAATCATGCTGTGGCACAGTGAGAGATCCTTAGACTGTAACCTGTGGATGTACCTGAGCAACTCATGCTCTGTGTGGTACCTAATCACGTAGTTAAAAAGGAAAATAAAGATGAGAGACACTGATAATCCACAAGCAATAAACCATTCAAGATTCAAAGAAGAGAATAATACATGTTGAAGATTGGGTGGGTAAGATAAGGGCTCTCTCTTGTTAGGCTAGAAGGAATGGAATTTTGAACCTCGGGTGCCAGAGATTCAGCTGTGAATTGAACCTGATCGTAGAGTTTGAAGATAATCAAATTTCATGCAATGAGCTCAGAACGGATAAGTAAACAACAAAAAGAGGAAGGAAAAACACTCACAGGCTTGCCAGAAGCAAAAACTTTGAAAAGTTTATCGACATCATCCAAGGTGGTTGTTTCGTCAAAAGAAGCAGTGATCTGAAAGAGGTTCAGTAATCATCCAAATATTCAGATCTGTACCTGGCAATACAAATAAGAACCTTTGAAGGTCAAAGCGAAGGAGACTCACAGTGTTGGAGTCCACAACGCGCAGATTAATTTCGCTTTTGGCAGCTGCATCAGCAATTGCATGTGCATCCGAACACTTAATTTTTACAGTGTCAAAGTAGGGAAGATCTTGGACTTCTGCAACCCCGAGTTTCTTCAGCCCCAAGGAAAATATGCCAGCAAGACCATGGACGCGTTGGGCAATAGCTTTTAGACCTGCAGGTCCATGGTAAACAGCATACATGGCAGCCATGTTGGCAAGCAACGCCTGCAAGAAAAAGAAAAGATGGATTTTTCATCATCATGAATCAACATGAGCATGGTGGACACGAGATTAGTATAAGATGACACCACGATAAATACTAAGAAACTGTCATCTAATTATCTGCACGAACTAATAGTGAAAAGTGAAAACCAAGTAATAATCAGATTGCAAAAAGTGATTTACTTGAGCAGTACAGATGTTGCTAGTGGCTTTGTCCCTCCTAATATGCTGTTCTCTAGTCTGCATCGCCATACGCAGAGCTTGCTTTCCAGAAGAATCAACACTGACACCAATAATCCTTCCAGGCATCATTCTCTTATACTCTTGTGAAGTAGCCAAGAACGCAGCGTGAGGGCCACCATAACCCATTGGAACACCGAACCTTTGAGCCGAACCAACCACAATATCAGCCCCAAATTCACCAGGAGGTTTCAACATCGTCAAAGCCAACAAATCCGTAGCCATCACAACCTTAACACCATTGGCATGAGCATTCTTGACAAACTCAGCATAATCCAAGACTTCACCTTCAGTTCCAGGATACTGAACAAGAACCCCACAGACGTCACCAGAGCTATAATCTATCTCCTTAAGATCAGCCGTGACGATTTTCAGATCAAACCCATCAGCTCTAGTCTTACAAACATCAATCGTCTGAGGGTGGCAGTTACTAGCAATCACAAAGGTCTTCTTTTTACCCTTTTGAATGTTGTTACACATGGCCATTGCCTCCGCAGCCGCGGTCCCTTCGTCTAGCAGCGATGCGTTGGACATGGGAAGTCCGGTGAGATCGGTGATCACCGTCTGGAAATTGAGCAGCGATTCGAGACGGCCCTGAGAGATCTCAGCTTGGTAAGGAGTATACTGAGTGTACCAAGCCGGGTTCTCCATGATGTTGCGGAGAATCACAGTGGGGACGTGCGTGTTGTAGTATCCCATCCCGATAAACGATTTGAAAACCTTGTTCTTCGAAGCTAAACCGACCATGTGCTCAATCATCTGGCTCTCGGTTAACCCTCCGTCGAATTTGGAGAACTTCATCGAATCTAATCGGATGGATTTGGGTACCGTAGCGTCGATGAGGGAATCGAGATGATCGAAGCCACAGTATTTGGCCATGTGGGTTTGCTCATCTGGTGTTGCCGAGTTGTGGCGACGCGGGAAAGTATCGCCGGGTTTAAGAGCCTCGACGGAGATCGAACGCGTCTGCTGCTGCTGCTGCTGCCTCCCTAGATTGCCGAATGCCGTCGGATTGACGGATCGACGGCTCGAGAGAAAAGGGGAAAGAGAAGAGACATACCTCGCCGGAGCGCGAGGAACAACCGACGGGACATGAGGGGTGGTTTCGCCGTTACGGTTTCGTTTCGCGTCGTTAACGAGACGTCTCACGATTCCTCTGTAAGCAAGCCTCCTTGCGCGCTCCATGATTTAGAAAATGAAAAGATGGGAAATTGCAAATGGGGATGCACTCAGAAAACGCAGAAAGATGATGTCTTTCTTTCTATTATTCCGCCATGGATGGAGGATGGTGGAGAGGTTAGAAGGAAGACGGAATCTTGAGGAGAGTATATTCAGCAAATGTGTATCTCACTGAGTCACTCTGTAAAGAAAATGTATATCACGTCCCAAGAAAAAGTGTGTTTATATATACCACAGATGTAAGAAAATGGATATTTTTAAAATATTTTAAAAAGTCGTCAAATTTCGTGGATCTCTTTCTCTTGTAAATGGTGAAGGCTCTCTCTCTCTCGGATGGGGTTGGTGAAAAGAATCGGACCATTTATACAGATTCCACGTGTATCGAATATAATCGATGATAGTACGATATTGTGATAATCATATTTATTTCTCTTCTATTTATTTATGATTAAACTGGATCTCCGACATCTCTAAATTAGTTGTTTCTTGCGAGCATTTTCTCCAAACAATACACCATTTTTTCCTAATCAATAATTAAGTTTTATTTGTTCTAATTAGCATTTCCAGATAAAAAGTTCGAAAAATATAATTTATATTAACTTTGTTGGCCTAACTAATATTTTAAAAATAATACAGGAAAAAAAAACTTCAAGAGAATTACAGGAAGTATACTATACATAATTGCGGGAAATTCAGTAAATGAAATCCGAAGATAAAATTTGAAAGGAAGGGAAGAGATTGGGATTCGGTGGACGAAAATGTTTATCACCTTTATCAAACAAATCACAAAGAAAGCAACAAAAAGAAAATTATATGGCAAAGAAGTTATAATTATTTTGGTTCACATGAAAGAAAATAAGATAAATTTGGTGGCGGAATCTGTTTCACACAGAGTTTATCTCCCCACAAGGAAATAATTAATAAAGGGTTCGTTCTTTGTTCATCATACAACATGGGAACCATCGTCCTCCAAATATACGACAGAAAATGAAATATTCTCAGTTTGGACCCTTGAAGAGAAATAAATCATCTTAAGAGTTCCATTCCTTTTGGAAAAGTTTAACTTGTTTTTACCAAAAAAAAAATGTTGATCCCTTTATATTTTGGTGAAGAAAATGTTGTGTACAGACAAAGGATTAGAATATGGTAGGAAATTGTTTTCTTGGCCTAAATCAAAAATGAAAAATTAAAAGGAGATGAAAACACTTGCTGAAATATAGGTGTCATGAACCTAGTGATCTTCGGTTTTGATGTGTATCCAAGGAAAATAACGTGGTTGCGCAAGAGCCAGGTGATATATATTTTACCCAAAAAACAAAAAACACAAAACATATCCACACGTGCCATGAGGTTTGAGGTTCGAAATGATGGAAGGATGTAACGCACGGTAAATGAATGGATGGCCGTGGTAAGTTCGCATATCATTTGAGCCAATATTTCATACATATACATCGAAGCGTTACTTGATTTTGTAAACGACTTGAGTTAGCCAG
The DNA here is from genome assembly GCA_020283515.1 of Alliaria petiolata. Classification (NCBI taxonomy): domain Eukaryota; kingdom Viridiplantae; phylum Streptophyta; class Magnoliopsida; order Brassicales; family Brassicaceae; genus Alliaria; species Alliaria petiolata. The sequence continues at coordinate 73,938,742 of JAHZTW010000004.1, read as the reverse complement.
CAATATGATTTTGGGATTTGGCAAGAAACTAGATATATATCGTTCATTTTAGAATATTTGACGCTAATCGAGATGGATTTGGTTAAGTTGCTATTATCTATGTCGACCCAACAACAGAGCCCAGAGCTAACAAATCTAGCGCATCGGATAAGTGTATAACTCTCGTGAATCTTTTACTATCATGCATCCATTTTTTGTTTTTTGTTTGGCCGGAATAGTCAGTCATATATAGCAAGAGAGTACATGGCGTATGGCACAAATATTGATAGGAATATTCAGAATACTACAAAATAAAGAAATCTGTAGTTGAAAAGAGACAAACTCTAATAGTCTAATGTCTATTTATCAAATCAAAAATTAAATAAAGCCTTCAACCTAAAAACTTATCTATGAGAAAGATTCGTTCATCCTATTACACACCAAGGTTTAAAACACTAGTCTTGGGATTTGCCAGATTTGAGTTGCATGTAAAATATAATTTATATTTGGACTAAAATATAATTTATAAACGCTAGTCTTGGGATTTACACACCAAGGTTTAAAACGCTAGTCTTGGGTCATATAAACCGTATAAACATTTTAGTCCGATTATGACTTTCATAAATAAATCACAACAAACACAAACACCTCATAAGTCATATAACTCATATAACTCATGGATACAAATTCCAAACACGCAAAGATACACTTGAAAAGCTCAAGCCCAGATAGCAAGAGCAGACATCATACCAGCTCCAAGGAACAAAAAGCAATAAGACACAATCTGAAGTTTAAAATCAACACTCATCTTCTTGCTCAAGAAATCCGCAGCGATCAGATCCACAAGCGCCATGTAGACAAGTATCCCCGCAGAGAGAGAATCGAGCACTCCTTCAGCCACCAAAGCCGCAACGCTGTAGGAGTTGTAAGACGAGGCAATGGCTGTTCCCACGGCCACACCGATCGGAGTAGTGACCGCGAAGAAGAAAGCCATCATGGCAGATCCGCGCGGGGTTAGTCTGGCCTCTGCGACGCAGCCACCGAGGGCGAAACCTTCGAAGAATTGGTGGAAGGAAAGAGCGACGAGGAGAGGACGTATGGTGCATGGGCTATGTGATACTCCAAGTGATATTCCTATTATTATCGAATGTGATACTATTCCCATTTCCNCTACTCCCTCTGTTCCTAAAAGAAGATAGTTTTAGAAAAAAAATTTGTTTCAAAAAGAAAGAAGTTTTCAATTTTCTAGGTGTAGTTATTGTCTATTTAGACTTAATTTGCCCTTATAACATTAAATATTTAAAGAATAACTTAAGTAATAATTAATAAAAATGTGAAAAACTCAGAAATACCTTCTTTTAGGAACAGAGGGAGTACTAATTATCTATCACTTGTTGCCCTCACATTTTAGTGAACGAAGGAAGTCAACAATTTTTTTTTTTTAAGTTCATTTAAAACTGTATAAAAAAGTCAAAAGTCAGAGCTTACTAAAATAATAAAGTCAAAACGAGAAATACCGAAACGGAAAGTAAGGAAATGCCTTTTAAATACCTGAGAAACAACAACGTGCCTGACACCACTGTCCAAGCCAACGTCCCCGTGGTCATGGCCGTGTCCATGACCGCCGCCGCCGGAAACTCCGCTCCTCTTTGCGAGAGCCTCAAAACCTTCGGCACCCATCGAGAGGCTATGACGGTGATGCTCCGCGTGGGCCCGCATCCCCACGATATGCAACTTCCCGCCATCTTCCTGATCCCTCAGAAAACCCGATTCAAGAAGACCCGACCCGATTTCCCGACCGGGATCCGAAAGAGCCGAGCCGGCCTGACCGAGCGACTCGACGGACTGGCTCATCATCTTCTCCTGCTTCCTCTCGTAGTATCCGGTGATCATGAAATCCGCGAGCAGAGTGAGAAGCGCAGCGACCATGGCGAAGAACTCGGGGAAAGGGAACATCTTCCATGGAAAATCCGGCAGACACGGGTCGGACAGAGCATCGGAGCCTCCGGAGAGCATGTGAACGAACCCTGTTGCGAGGATGACTCCTGCCGCGAACGCTTTGGCTCCCCTCATTAAGCCGCCGTTTGACGGGAGGAGGCTTCCGACGAGAGGAATCGAGACGCCGGCGGCTCCGGCGATAAGGATCGACGCCATAGCTGCGAGCTTGAGGGTGAGAGCTGCCGCGTCATCTCGGCACGGGTCTGACTCGACCGAGTCACAGCTGGTTCTGAACGACTCTGTTTTTGAATTTTGGAAAGAAATAAAAAGTAGATGGTGGAGAGAAAGTATGATTAATGGCAAAAGAAGTTGAGTTATTTTTGCTAAGAGAATTGTTTTGGAAGCTGGAATTTGTTTTATCAAATTAATGGAGTTAAGAAACGGGGACTAAGCTGGAATACCCATTTCATGAGAGATTAAGAACAGAATGAAGTCATTTTCAGAGAATTTTTAAGAAAGAATATTTATGTGACGACATATACAATTATTGTAGATCTCTATCAGGAAGCAAGCAGATAATTGAAATGGAGGAGACAATACCTGCAAATCCAGAAGATAATGGTCGGAGAAACTGCCAGAAATCCTGAAAACATTTGTAAGCAAACAAAAAAATGTGAGGGAAAAGGATAGAAGAAGGTTAGACGGTTATATGATGAAGTTTGAAGTTTCAGACCTGTAAGAGAGACATATTACTAAATTCTATTAGATGATTAAACTTGAAAGTTTCTATTATTGTCAAAGGAAACCAGCAATTAGGATGAAGTTGTGTTTTATTGAAGAAAGAGTGGGAGAATATTATTACTACGTATGTGTTTGTTTGTGTGTGCGTGCACGTACGTGAAGAAAGTCACAAGTGGTTCATGAGAATGAGCATACAATGTCGTCATTTTTCACGGACTCATTGGAAAATGTTAAACATTTAGAAGATAAAGAATGGTCGCCATAAGTCTTGAGTGTATTATGAAATGACTTGGCAATCAAATTCACCTCTTATGTTTAATTATGTACGATTCTCTTTTACGAAATTTCTCTAATCTGAATATAATTTGCAAGTATAATGTTTTTTGTTTTTTGTTTTTATCATCTTTAATATTTTTTAATTTTACCACTTGGTGTGCATAAGAGTTCTAGACGTTGGTAATAATGGGTCAGCATTGTTGTCATTGTGATTTGTGACTTAACTTGTAACTTTTTTTATTGGGATTGGTTCACTTGTTACCGCATAAACAAAAAAAGTTCGAATTGGATATGGATGTATATCTTAGATTTGGGTTAGATCGGTTTGGTGATTTCGCAATATTTCCGGTTAACTTAATTTGCTAAAGTATCCGATTAAAAATAAAAATAAGAATATGCTTTGGGCATACCGCATATGCATAATCTAATGGTTTTATCTGTCTCATCTCTCTCGTCGTTTCCGGGAGAAGAGAGAAAACCCAAAGGAGGAAAGCCCTCACTTCAAAAGTCTTGAAGCTTCTTCTCCAATTCTCTCGACTCTGAACAAGTTTCCAGTTTTTTCAATTGTAAGCAGTCCTCTCTTATCATCAATTTAATTCTCCTCTTTTTTGCAACTTCAGCGATTTCGGTTTTGTAGATATATTCTTGGTATCCGCCGAAATGGATGGAAATTCATTTTTGTTTGCATCAATGTGCCTTTTTCTTACTGTCGTATATACTTATCGCAAAGTGAATTGCTTGCAGAAGATCTGCAATCTCAAAATTGTACTCTACTTAATCAAATATTCAGTCTTTAGGTGAACCGATTTCAACTGGCTTCAAATTCCGTGTTTGATTACAAGCTGTTTCTTCTGTTTCTATGCATGTTGCTGATTTTTGGGTGTGTGAAATTTTTAGTAATGTCTTTTTAGATTTTTTTCATTTGAATTTTAAGAAAAATAGTGACTTTAACAGAATCCTCGCTGGTTAATGACACTGAGAACAAACCTTCATCTTCTGCTTACCAAACGGTCTTGAATCTTGGTTGCGTTTGATTTGCAGGTGATAGAATCAAGACCAAACCTTTACAAATGGCGCATCTACTCTCAGCTTCATGCCCTTCGGTTATCTCACTTAGCAACAGCAGCAGCAAGAATTCGGCTAAGCCGTTTGGTTTAAAGCAAACCTTTTTCAATCCTCAATCTCTTTCAAGATCTTATCTCAAAGGACTTCTCTTCCAAGAGAAACAGACGAGAAGAAGCTGCGCTTTCCGAGCAACTGCTGTACCTATAAGCCAACAAGCACCACCCGAAACATCTACCAATAACTCTTCCTCCAAACCGAAACGTGTTATGGTCATTGGTGGAGATGGTTACTGCGGCTGGGCTACGGCTCTCCACTTGTCCAAGAAGAACTACGAAGTTGCCATTGTTGACAACCTTGTTAGGCGTCTTTTCGACCACCAGCTTGGACTTGAATCGTTGACTCCTATAGCCTCGATTCATGATCGAATCAGCCGATGGAAGGCTTTGACAGGGAAATCCATCGAGCTGTACGTAGGTGATATCTGTGACTTCGAGTTCTTGGCCGAGTCTTTCAAGTCCTTTGAGCCTGATTCAGTTGTCCACTTCGGCGAGCAGCGATCCGCGCCTTACTCCATGATCGACCGTTCCAGAGCCGTGTATACGCAGCACAACAATGTGATAGGGACTCTCAATGTCCTCTTTGCTATCAAAGAGTTTCAAGAAGAGTGTCATCTGGTTAAACTCGGGACGATGGGTGAGTACGGGACACCGAATATCGACATCGAGGAAGGTTATATAACGATAACCCACAACGGGAGAACCGACACTCTGCCATACCCGAAACAAGCTAGCTCCTTCTACCATCTTAGCAAAGTTCACGACTCGCACAACATTGCTTTTACTTGCAAGGCCTGGGGTATTAGAGCCACTGATCTCAACCAAGGAGTGGTTTATGGAGTGAAGACTGATGAGACTGAGATGCATGATGAGCTACGTAACCGGCTGGATTACGATGCTGTGTTCGGTACGGCTCTTAACCGGTTCTGTGTGCAAGCCGCCGTTGGTCACCCGCTTACAGTTTATGGTAAAGGCGGTCAGGTAAAATGAATCTTTTATCTGTTTTCTCACAAGAAAGCTTAAACAGAGGAAATGAGGTTTTTAATCATTTGTTTCTCCCTTTGCAGACAAGAGGCTACCTCGATATAAGAGACACGGTGCAATGTGTTGAGCTCGCTATAGCGAACCCGGCAAAGGCTGGCGAGTTCCGGGTATTCAACCAGTTCACGGAGCAGTTTTCAGTCAACGAACTGGCTTCGCTCGTCACTAAAGCGGGTTCGAAGCTCGGGCTGGACGTGACAAAGATGACGGTGCCTAACCCGAGAGTTGAGGCGGAAGAACATTACTACAACGCGAAGCACACAAAGCTGATGGAGCTTGGACTTGAGCCTCACTATCTCTCTGAGTCTCTTCTTGATTCGTTGCTCAACTTTGCTGTTCAGTTTAGAGATCGTGTGGACACAAAACAAATCATGCCTAGTGTTTCTTGGAAGAAGATTGGCGTCAAGACTAAGAGTGTAGATTATTAGAGTATGCCAGAGCTGTGTTGTTTGTTATCCTTCAAACACTTTCTTTGTGCTTAAGACTGCTAGCTTATGTTTATCTACACATTGTGCAGGTTCGTCAAAGTTTAGATCGTAATATCGATGAACAATGTCAGTGTCAGAAAGATACATAAAACAAGACCCATAGAAATGATTATGCAATGGAAAAAAAAACATAATCTAGATATTTAACCTTTTATTCTATCTAAATTTTGACGAGCTTTACGAGATACGTATTGGAGAATTTCGATTTATGATCCAGGGAAATTTTCTTAATTTTTTTTAAAAAAATTAGACAAGTGAAACTGTAATTTAAGAGGTTTTTGTTATTTAAATTTGGGTGGATGTGCAAAATTTGGGTGGATGTACATATGTTTCGAATTTTACAAAACATGCGGAAAAGGGACAATTTTTGTTTCCACCTGATTTTCGTGGCTGCCACTCTGTGGAGCCTAGGATTAACATTTCTGTCAAAAAAAAATTGTTGATCCAAAATTTTACTGGATGATGTGTAAGATTGTCAAAATCGCTCTGTAAATGTTTCCCAAATTTATTTGACTACTGGATCTATCAATCAATAGAAGAATTTAGACAATTTGTATTATTTGTTTGTTTAATTGATAAAAGAATTTAGACATTTAATTCACTTGTCCACCGGGGCATTCATATGGTCTCTTCGGACTCCAAAACTAGTCGGTGTTGGAGGATGATGCGCTGGTCTATCATACGGGTTAAATACCCTAAAACTACGCCGCCGGCGATCTCCTAGTTCAGCCGGATCACCTAAGTTATCAAAAAAAAAAAAGAATTTAGACAAAAATATATTTTATTTATTTGCTTGTTTCTGTATCACAAACACATAGTATATGCTGGCTCAAATAAGTAAAGAACCCCTGAACATCATCAATGGTTTCCTTGAGGAGCAAGGATTGGTACAAACTGCTAAAGGGTTATTGTTTACTCTTTTGTACCTACAGTTTTACAGTTTTCCTAAAGTTAACTTTGTGGTGCTTGTTTTTTAGTCTTATTTTAGAGGAGCATATGAAGCCAATACAAGTTAAGGTCACAAAATTAGAGAAACTGCTTGAACAAATGTATTGTTGAGATTGTTTTGTATACTTAGAGATTGTGTTTTTGTTTTTCCTAAATAACCCAATTTTGTCTCTTGTAGCTTGAAATGACAATTTAAAGATTGCACCCACAATTCAGCTGATGAAACTTTCCTGAAGGATCACCAGTGCACTGCAAGGAGGAGAGAACTATCAAACCCAGGAAACTTGTGCTTCTTGAATGCAACTCTGCAAGGTCTGCTTTCTTGCTCTTCTTTTGTAAAGCTTATCTAGGGAATACAACTCCACCACATTTCAAAGGTTTTGACCAGTTCTCCGTTAATTATATATTTTCTATCTTTATTCTGTTTACTCATGTTTAGGTTTGGCCGGTTTAGCATCTAGCCTTGACTGCCTTTTCTGAGTTCTTTGTTCAAGCACATGTGTACAAGTTCTGCACGTGTTAAGATCTTTGACAAGATTCTTATAAAATTTGATAAGAGATTACAAACCAATGTGAACAGCAGAGAACGGTTTGTGGCTTCCATACACACAACTATTTTAATATCTCATATTAGTCACTCTCTTTAACTTTAATATTTGTATTTGTGTTGGCAATCATGAAGATGCTGCAGAATTCATTTTGTTTATACTAGACACACTAAATCAGAAGCTGATAAATCTCAATACTTATGAGTTGTACAACATATTCTATTCGAAACTAGTCAAAGAAGGTATTTGTATATTTTTCATATGATAATACATTTATGTTTCATCAAGGCACAATTATATGTCACTTATCAAAACATGGGAGGTATATGCATAATCAGTTTTCGTCTTTCAAATTGATATTCACCAAGAAGAGGTGTTAATTATAACAAGCACTCGGTTTGTTTTTTTCATTCTGGTGCGATACAGAAACAAGCGAATTTAATGATCCTACAGCTAAAGCGCTATGGCCCTAGCAACCTAGGACTTGCTACGAAACTGCATAAACGTGTTTCCTATCCATTGGTACTCAATTTGGGTGGTTACCTTCTTTTTCTCCGGCCAACAGCCAGGTACAAATGCGAAAACATCAACTTTTCTTCTTTCTGTTGAACTATTTTTTTGCTTTTTACTTGTAGGGTTTGAGGTATAGGCTTGTGGCCACTATTACCCACCATGGAGATTCACTCTTAGCAAGGCACTACACTGCGAATGCAAAATATATCTACTTAAAATTTCGTTTCCTCAGTTGCCAAATTAAGATTGTCCTAAAATTTTCAAAATCGCCCTGTAAATGTTTCCCAAATTTATTTGACTACTAGATCAATCAATACATAGAAGAATTTAGACATGTAAATGTTTAAATTCAATGCAACTCTACAAGCTTTGCTTTGTTGTTCATCTTTTGTGCAATCCATTGCGTTAAACATAGAAGTCAAAAAAAGTTAGAGAACGATTACATATTCTTTGTAGTGATTCATTTTTTTTTAGAAGCCCCACAATATAATCATCAAAATGTATCTATATGACTATGTTTCATTAATTACTTTCATGTCACTTATGAAACAGATAACTAATATGTAGACTCTTTTTTTTTTGCTATTTTTTGGGAAGAGGTGTCACGCAATAAAACATGCATTGTAGTTGGTTTTTGAACTTGAAGAGTGTCCATGGTTAAAATCCTTGAAAATTGTTTTTGGGGGTCTATGGAATTTTTTGAACTTGACATCGAAGAAGATGCTCTGGATTTTTTAACTTTTATGATGAACGCAATGAATAATGAGTTTATCAATCTTAGAAGATTTGCTTCTTCTAAACTCGATGACATATTATGCTGGCGACTACTGAGAGGTATTTGTATTTTTTTTTGTAATAATTTCAATTTGTTTTAGAAAAACAAAATATAATCATCAAAATATATCTATGTAGAATATGTTCCATCAGGTACTTACATTTCCCTTATGAAACATAGAACTAATATGTAGATTCAATTCTCTTATTTGTACTCGATATTTCTTGGAAAGCACTAAACCAAAGTACCAAAAATTGGCTTGTCATTGTGTATGTGCAATAAGTCCTACATCAGAAAATACATCTAAATTATTGTATATTCTTCAAAACACATTTTCATACATAAACTCAAGTGCTTGTCTTGGAAACAAACAAATTCCTAGTGCATGAGATGCTACCATATTTCAGAGTTACACGAAAAGAAACATTGTGGGAAAATTTTATTATAATTTTGTGCTTATTCGCTCCTAATTCATTTGTATCGAAGACTTCATCTCTGTTTTTTTCACCGTATATATATACGAAAGTAGGACCAAAGAGGAAAATTGATGAGAGCCTGTCTAAAAACGTATATATATTTATTCAATTTATAAATGTGGATTTATAAAAGACGAATGGCAGCAATACGATATAAGTCGACAATCAAATAATTGAGCAAATAATTCTCTATAGTTTACACTATTCTAATTAACTGAAAATGATGATTTAAAAAGTGGGGAGGCTTTTGGTGTGGAGGGAGAGGGAGGCACTGCGTTTTATCTGTATTTTATTCCATTATTCCAAATGCATCATTAAACATTTGTTGGAGAGATTGTTGTTTATGATTGATGAGGTCATCGTCGCCATCAGTATTCATCAACTTGCAAATTAAAAAAATAAATATAAAAAGCATAACCTTAATTTGGAAGACATGTCACATGATCTCACACAAAACTCTTAATCCCACAACCACCAAGTTGTATAGGTCGGCAACTTTTTCTTTTTATTTCGGATGTTAAACTTATTTGCTTACACTTCACTGCATGAGTTTGGATATTGAAATTCAGTGACATTTGTGGGCATCAACCCCTAGGAAATGATATTTGAGTAAAAAATATAGATGCCTTTTTCCCCTTTTTATCTTTTTATTTAAGTTAATTTTTGAGAAATTCTAGACAAAAACCCCATACATCTTTCAGTGGGGATTTAAGTTTTAATTGCTTAAATTTCCTTTCCCTTTTCTTTTATGTAATAGTAATTTAAAGTAGAATTATATGACATTTATAGTAATTAAGGTGGTTTAAACAAACAACCAATAAAAAAGAATCTGACTAGGCTAGCTATCATCATCTCTCGTGTTCCAAACCGCAGCATGTCTAGAAATTTGAATAGATTTTGCATGGTAAACATACCTCTATTTTTTTGGATCCTTTTTATTGTTTGCTTTTAATTTTACTTTTATATTCTGATATATGATATATCCCAAACCAAAACCTCACTGTACCGACATAATATTTTATTGAAAATGTTCTTTAGTCGTCCTTCTTGTTCTATGCAGATCGACACCCATCCTAACTATTACAGTTACACTAATGAGCACTTGCATGATTTAGGATTCATAATAGACATTCTTATTATGAATTTTTATGTTCTTACGATAGATGAAGCGGCCGCGTCAAGATCATTTTATCTTTACACAACAAAGAGAGACAAAAAGGTTTCGTTGATGCTAGGTTGTGACTTCGCCCATTGTTGTGCTTCAGCGCTAATTATAGGTGAAGTAGTTAGGATCCGTAGCTTACTCGTTCGCCATCTAACTTCTCCCTTAATATCGTCGTTGTTCGCTTATTGTATAATCTCATTAGATCTTCGTGTGATTATCGTGTGTATATAAATATATAATTAAGAAAACAACTATGATCAGGCCTTGTGTACTTGTAAGACTTTTGTGGATGACTGACTATGCAGTGATTGCTCAAATGTTGCTTTTGGCCGATATAAGTTATACTCTGTCGTCGTGTGTGCTCCCATAGCCTGTGGTCGAGACAAGTGACTATGCCATACGTGCTCGCATAGCCTTTGTGGTAGAAAATGGTGCATGCATGTATCTCATTCGTGACATATATATTATTGGTTAATGGTTAATACTTTTGTAGTAAATAAAAGCTACGGGATACATGCTACACCATAATGATTTATTGATTGATTAAGTAACTTGCTCGTTGGTCTAGTTAGAAGAAAAATAGAAAATGACTGTCTTCACTAAATAATTTGATGTTTATATCCGTTTTTCAATGCAGGTAATAATATATATGTAGCCTACAAATGTAGGTATGTGACTAACTGGCATGAAGTCTAGACGTGAGAGACTAGTGATCTATCATGCGTTTACTATTTAGAATATTTGAGGGGAATATAATATAATTGTATCTGTAAACACATAAAAAAAATATGACCATGGCATGCAGTCTAAGGGTAGATATAAAAAACGCTGTTTCTGGGTCTTTACCTATGGATCCGTAGATATAAAAATCTTTCTGTAACATATGGTTTGATGAGGCAGGAAAATTGAAACATCGCAGAGAAAAAAAGATTTTAATAAAATTATCCGAGTCTCTCTCTTGGTAAAATAGCAGTGTAGTGTGACATCAGTATCTATCATTTGCGATAGGTCAATCTTGACCCTTGAAATGTGGAACTTGGAGTTTTGACTTTATTTTCCTACTACTACTACAAATCGACCGGTATAAAGGAAGTATATATATGTAGTAGGCTAGGCATTCTATTCCAATTACCCAACTCCAAAGAAATAATTAAAAAAAAAAAAAAAAAATTCTTGGTCTTTTATGAATCTTTGAAAAAGAAAATCAATAATTGTTGGGAGGAAAAAAAAAGAGGGTTTGTTTTTGGAGATGCCACTTAAGCCCAGCGTCGCTGTCAAAACCCCCTCAATTATTGAAAGTGGGTCTCCCATTTTCCACTTCTTATTAATTCATTTCCCCCCAACTCTCTCAAGTTATAACCAAATACTAGTTTCAAATGTAGTATATAAAATTCTCTACAAGACACGTTTATTTAAGAGAAAAATTAAGAGATGGAAATTTCATTGAAACTTCAACAATTTAACATAAACTCTACCGACTAATTAACCTAGAGGGGATCAAGGCATAATCATGAAATTTTATGGCTAGGATTGTGACCTCTCTATTACATTTTAGAGGGATCAGGGATGTTTAGCTGGAGGTTTCTTCAACTATGATATATATATATATATATATATATCTATTTTGCAATAGTACTTTTATTTTATTTTTAAAGAAAGAATATTTCCTTGAATAGGAAATTAACGTGACGCCGAGAGCTGGGAGACCTTACAAATAATGGTAGAATCTTCTCACTTCTCTGCTTTATTTTTTTATAATAAAGAAAGAAAGAAGCAAAATAACTTTGAGATCGAAAAATTAACTTATTCATATCATCATCATATATATATATGATTATAAAATGTCTAGCTAGCTATATAGTTTACCAAAGAAATAAGTAGTTCATATATATGATGAAGCTAACTCATAACTTCATTATCGATTAAAATCACCACTACTACTCATAACAAACTAACCACTAAAATTAATTAATCATATCATACGTAAATTTTTTTTTGGCAATTGGATTATAATATTTTTAACCATAAAATGTCCAATAATATTAGATCAAATCCATAGAAAAATCTTGCATTTTACTAATAAATCTACGGTTGGAATCTCTCATCCTGAAACTATAGACAAAAAAACTCGAATAATCAATTTTTATTAGTCCTAATCAATCCGACTCATAAATAAGGTTTCATAAGAGAGAGAGAGAACAAAAAAATGAGGAAGCAATTATATAATATCTACTACTTACACAACCATCTTTAATTATTCATAATTCATTTTCTACATTGGGTATTAAATTTTGATCATCGGATAATAATCAGAAAAGAGAAACCCTAAATATTTTGCTTTTGATATACTGCAAAAGACTATTGAAAAGCAAGAAGTAGATGAAACTACAATCATACCCAAAGAGCTCCAACTTGGACAAGCTTAGGGACAAGGTGACCTCTTAGATGGAGCGCAACGAGGGACTCGAGACCTCCAACGCACTCACGGCCAATGAAAACCGCCGGCGGAGGAACAACGACGGAGCCGCCACCGGAATATTCTTCTTCGAGAACCGTGGGGAGAGAGGAAACCTCGTGATCATCGAGCTCTATGACGGTGGGGATGACTCCGATTGTTGCGAGGAGTCTTTTCATGACGTGGCACATGCAACAAGAAGATCTACTGAAGATGATCACTGGATGCTCCGATATAAGCCGTCGGATCTTGGCCTCCGCTGATTCCTCTTCGTCGATGGAGAGAGAAGTTGATGAGCTTTGGGAAGGAGGAGTGAGGTCTAAGCGAACGACATCGTTTGAGAAACGTTCTAAGCCTAATTCTTGCATCATAGCAGAGCAATTTGAGAGAGAGAGAGATAGAAACGTAAGGAGCTTTTTTAAGAGGAAGAGGAGATTTTGTATTTGTATATATAGAAAGAATCAAAAGAGGTTAAAAAAAAAGGAATCATAAAAGATAGAAGTAATAATAATAAATTTCTTTTTTTTAAAAAAAATAGGGGAAATAAAATAGCCAATAAAATAAGAAGAGAATTATTGGGGAAAGGAAAAGAAAAGGACAAATAATGGGGAGAAGAAGAAGGGAGTGGTGTATGTGGTTGCTTACATCACAAAGTACTGTCTCGTGATGTGTTTCTTTTGCCTTTTTCTTTCTCATTTTTTTTTTTGTAGGTTTGAAAATTGTTTATTTTCTGATGAGTTAAATGCATGGGAGTTCCAAAACCCACGCGCTAGATTTTATTGCCGATGTTGACATTTTCAATGGAAAAGTATTCACAAATTTGGAGTAATATTTCGTAGTAATGGTGGGATAGGGAACACGACTTTCCCTTATGTATTGGGAAAACAGAGGTGTGCAATATCATGTGTCATACGTTTTGTATCCCAGATTTTTCTTTATCGGTCATTTCTTTTTCTTTTTCATTCGTTTGGTTAACTCTCCAAATAAAGTTCGACCATGAAGTTTAGGAGACGGCAGCAGAAGTGGGATCATTGGGTTTAAAAACAAATATTAGCGGAAAAAATCATTGAGAACTTAGATTAATTTTTGTTTTGGAACAGATATTATATAAGAACTTTTAAATCGAGTGATATTAATATATGATGATCAGGTAAGGGTTTGGGCAGATACGATTCTAGCGGTGGACAATTTGCAGATTATTTACAAAAACTAGTGGACAGTTAACGATTAAGATGGTGGAAAGTTTAAAAAGATGTTTCTAATTTTTGAACAAAAAAAATGATGTTTCAAATATTAGGACGATAATAGCGAGCTTATTCGGGTACAATTTTTTGTTTTGCATTAGAGGAGAGCCGTCGTCAATTCTTTGTCACTGAGGTAAAGAAGATAAAATTTATAGAACGAAAAATGGAATAGTTTTATTGGACTTTTTTTATTTTTTTTATCAGAAACACACAAAAATTACTAGAAATTGTAATGGAGATTAAATCTTTCTTGATTTTATTATAATTATGTTTGTTTTTCTTGTTATATGTTTGTTTGTGTTTTTAATTTATATATTTTTGGATTGTTTTATTTGGGGTTTTAAACTATTTGTGATTATACCTTTTTAAGTCCAATTCAAATAAGTTATTGCATATTCTCTGAGGCTTTGAGCTTACAATTTAGCTATTATGAAAAAGAATTAAGTATAATGTTTTCGTGATATTTTTTATGAAAAAAGATTAAAAAATTGGACCAATCCCTAGGCTTCTTAGATTTAGATTCTGTTGTCGTCTCTATTCCGTCATTACGAAGCTGCTTAAGACTAATTTGTCTAAAACCCGGAAAATTAGGATTTCAAATACTACTATGCTAATTAAACTTATCGAGCATAAAAGACGTTTAAAGAACTTTTAGACTACTACTTTCGTCTACACCATCTGAGTTATGGATGATAACTTGTCTTAAAACCATGACGAGTAAATAACAATTGCAAAGAGTTACGATCATCGAGTCCATTTTATCATCCAAATTGAATCAACTCACATAGAGTTTAATAGAGAAAGTAATTTCATGCGCAAAGTTAGGAAAGCATTTTGGTGAAAAGTGAGTAAATACTAAGCTAGTAAATGGAGAAGGACGACAAAGCATGAATGGTGTGGAAATATAGATGAAATGGAGCCCAAATTGAAACGGACTTTAGAGAGATGTGGTTGTACGAGTACCGTTGATGGTGTTGTCTTCAACTTCGTGTCTGCCACATGTGCTCACGTAAGCCCATCTTTACTAGTTTATTTGTTTGAAGTTTTTTTTTTTCCTTTTCTTTTTCAGTGGATCCATTTTCTTTTGTTGTGATCTTCTTCTAGTCTTTTTTAATATGTCCACCAGGATCATGACGTATTCTTTTATATTGGTCTCACCTAAAACATTATGTCCTAAGATTCTATATGTAAGATTCCATTTCCATCCATATTCCAATTAAAATAAAAACGAATCTTTGTCAATGATTCGAAAGAATGGTTAGTGCGTTTGCGGTAGATTTGTATAGTATAAACAGCTGCATTTTACACCTACCCACAGAGTCCTCCCTACCTGACTAAATAAACATGGTAGTGTGTTATTGGTTAAGATGTTCTAAGTCTTTTAAGTTTATAATTTTACATGTGTTAGATTTGAATTAAAATAAAATAAAATTAAAGCTCTAATAGAGATTTAAAACCTTGGTGATCAAAAAAATATCTCTTAACAGCAATGACAAACGATTTTTCTCAACAAAAAAAACCAATGACAAACGATTAATTTTTTTTTTATGAACCATAACAAATGATTAATTTCAAGTTATATTTTTGTATTGTCACTATAGATTAAGCATGATAGATCAATGCATTGAAAAACATAGTAAATTGTATCATCTCACCAGATATCGTCTCCCTAATTGATATACTAAGATATCTTGTCTCTAGTTTTTTTAAAATTTAAACCAATTCTAATCTACGTATAGAGGTTTCTTTTTTTTTTGTCTTTTTTTGGGAGGAAAACTACGTAGAGGTTTCACCGCAAGCATCTGCAAGATCTTGACTTCTATGGAAGTTCCATGCTTGTTTTCTAACTAGTGGCGGACTCAAAAATATAAATATATGTTCACGAATTGTTAAATAAAAAGAAAGTATATATTTTAAAATAAATGTAGGAAAGTAATAAGTTTATAACGCAATGAAAGAAACTACATGTTATAAAGGCCGAAAGTGAGAGTTCAAGAGTTTTAAAACAAAAGGAAAGTGAAATAGATGCTAGCTGACCAAAAAAAAGAAAACGGGAAAGTTTATTATTTATAGTATGTAGTTTTGTTTGGGATTTAATTTCTCGGTTTTCTCCTTGACATTTTCATTATTGACCCAAATCGGCCGAAAGTCGAACATGTGTCTATCTCTAGCATAATCAAGTCAAGTCTTGATCTAACAGCTCACAAGAGAATTATTTAAAAAAACTGTTCGAAACAAAAAAAATGTTGCAATTCGCGAAATATACAAAAGAAATAAAAGAACAAAGAAAGATGGAGGTTAGTTTCTCTTCACTTCTAACCTCGTTATTTCTTGGATAACACGTTAAATAAGCCTACGTGTGCGTGTGTTTTTTTTAGCATTTTAAAGCCCTAGGGCTTGGGATTCCCATATATGCTAATCGTGGAGAAACCCTCACTCTAGGACTCGGCCTTGGAGATGGAATTGGTCCGTAAGAATTAGCTGGCGAAACCCGAGGCGAGAGACTGACTTGCTCCAGTGCTTGTGTTTGTAGCTCCATTGGGTAATCTCTAACACACCCAATTCTTGGACCAACTCCACTTGACCATTTACAAGACAGTCTCTTGGCGGAATCAAATACCGGTCTTTCTCTCTCTTCTTGCTCTGAAGGCATCTCAACTTCTTCTGAGATTTCCTCCTTTGGTTCTTCTTCTTCGTCTGCAGTTGATTTGAATGACGAATATTCCTCATTCACAGCACATCTCTGCAATTCAGATTTATCCCTCGTGAATACAACCACTCTCTTGATGCCAAGAACATCTAAAGGATCTAATCTTATTTATTTCCTTACCTTAACATTGGTGAGATCAACATTGTGCTCCTCCAAGAAACTTATAAACTCCTTGAAGTTTTCTTCTGTTGGGAGATAGTGTCCACTATACGGCCATATAGCCTGATGAGAATACAAAAGGTGAGTAAGAGGACCCTTTTAGTTTTCATAACACCAGAGATTCATACCCGAGGGAGAAGCAAGACAGGTAATTTAAGTACCTCAAGGATCCCATCGCGGGCTACCAATCTTCCTGCAGCGGTGGTGGCGCCTCCAGATAAGAATCTCGAGTGCTGGAAAACGCCTTTCTTTTTCGTCCCCACATATAAGGTTCTAGTAGTGCTAAGTACAAAAATAGACTTTGATTCCTCTGTTGAATTGATCAGAGTCATGCTCTGTTTGTACAACAGCCTCCCATCTTCCACTATCACTTCATATGCTTCTCTTTCCATCTGCAGATTTGAAAGAACCACAAACCTTGATGAGTAACCAAGAAGGTAAAGCTAGCTGACTAGTATCTTCGAGCCTGAGGGTAAAACAACTCACTGGTCCGAGATAACTGATGCATTGTTTTTGCAGAACACTTCTCGGGTGTTTTTCAAGATTTACATCTTTGCCGTCTCCTATATCCAACCTTTAGTTTCAAATGGGGGTGAAACAGAGTTTAGAACAGATTCAAACGCAGGAAGATCTATAAGATTGATTTTTGGATCGAAGGCTAACCAGTAAAAGAAAGGCTGTGAGCTCTTGCTCTCTGACCAGACATCGTAATAGAAGTGCAAGTTGTGGCCATAACGATGACGTGGGTCAATCTGTACACGCAAGAGAGGGACAATCAGATTAGATTCAGAAAATCAAAAGGGGACTAATAACTTTTGATCTTGTGTTCTGTAACCAAATTGATCGAAATTGAATATGTTTCTTCACAAGCCCTATCGATTACTGTACTTGCCTTTGATTATAACTCATAAAAAGAGGACATGGGGACTTACAGCTTCAAGCCAATGCTGAAGAGCTAATTTCTGAGCCTTTTCATCTTTTGACAAGCCTTTCCCAACCTACAAAAGTGAGACCCACATTGGTTTTGCATAATAAAGAGAAAATAGTGATTCTAATAACACCTTGACTTAAAAGTAAACAGAGAGAAAAAAAATGAAAAAAAAACTTGTGCAAATGATGTCAGACCTTGGCGGCTCGTGTTCTAGCTCGTACCCATTTGGAAACAGCGGGCTCATGTTTCTCTTCTTCAAAGAAAGACACAGAGCTCAGGTTCAGAGCTGCAGCATCCAGAGTCTTCCACCTACAACATATGAAGCAATACCAATTAAGGGTTAGTGTAAGCATCTTAAAAAGACATTATAAAGAAGAAGATGGATCAAGTAACTCACCAGAGCTCCTCAACAAGGACAGCACAATCTGCTAAGCTCCTTCTTGTCCGATAACTCTTGTACACCTTTTGTAGCGTAGTTGCAGCTGCGTCAAGCTCGGTGACCGGTCTAGGGGAGAAGAACACAAAAGGCTCAGGTGGAGTAACTGTGGGTTTTTTAATTTGGATTCTCTCACAGTTTCTTCCATTTAAGGTGTTATGAGTTGACTTCTTTGTCTTAGGAACCTCAAAACCTGAATCAGTTTTGATTTCCTCAGTATCAAGCTCGGTGACGGGTTTAGGGGAGAGGAACAGAAAAGGGCCAGGTGGAGTAACTGTGGGTTTCTTTATTTGGATTTTCTCACAGTTTCTTCCATTCAAAGTGTTAGTAGTTGACTTCTTTGTCTCCACGACCTCAAAATCCGAATCAGTCTTGGTCTCTTTAGGAATCTCCCAGCTGTTGAAACTCAACGACCGCTCCATAGTACGACTCCGATCAATCTTGGAAGGATTCTGGTGATTAGTATCGTCTCTCTGGAAACTGTTGGTGGTTCTTGATGACAAGCCTCCGTCTTTAAGTTTGAAGCTGAAAGAGCCAACTTCAAGACCCATGGCCACGATATAACGAAAGGATACTTCCAAAAAGATATTCAATATAGAAATCCCCTGCACACATCAATCCAGATCAGTATCAGCCTCTTAAATGAATCAAACAAATTGTCGTCGTATTAATAATAGCTATACCAACCAATTATTGGTAAGAAAACATCTTTTAACAAATACCTTGTGAACAAAAAAACACAACAAACGTTCCTTGCAATGATCAGAGTAGATAGAAGAAGATCCAAATAAATGGCACCACGAAAAAGAAGAGTTTCAAAGAATTAAAAAATAAAATTAAAGAATGATTATTTTTTTCTTTGGAGAAAACGAAACGAGGGATATGAATATGACCAACACAGGTTGAACAAAACTTATATATATATATGTGGAGTAGTGTGGGCAGTTGAAGACTAGTAACAGAGTAAAAAGTCTTCATTTTACAAAATCGTTGAAAGTCAAAAATATGACGGAAGATTCAAACTTGGTGTGTCTGAGAAAGTTGAACATTTGAATATTAATACAAAACAATACAAAAAGAAGGGTAGGCAAGAAGAAAACAGAGGATGTGGGGATCCCATTAGAGATGGGAGGCTAATGAAGGCAACTTCATGGAAGTTATTGAGAAAATGACAATACGCATAAGTAGTATCATTCTGATTTAATGTAGTAATTTGAGTTTGATTTTTCCGATAGCAATAATAGTTACTGGTCATAAAGATGGTCTTAAATGTGTTGTTATGTAGAGATATATATATACATTAAAACATTGATCTTATATTCTTTGTCATGACTCGTGAGTTGTCGACGCGTGCGGGTCACACATGTGTTTGTCTACAGTGTGCATGTTGTTTATATTTTGCATCTGTTTAGTTTGTTTACCATTTTGACTTTCCTCCAAAAACTTTCCTGGATTTGAAGTTGGAGACTTTAAGAGATAAGGTCAAACATTGGAGCATTACTTCACCGTAGCTCGATGACTTTCTATAATTTATTGATCTTCCACGTAGGCATAGACATGCATGGGAATGTCTATATTGATAGTTTTGATCATTTTCGATCGAGTGAATGCCGAAATCTTTGTTTTAGACACACACAAAATCAACCAAGTTGAAGATTAAAACGGTTTGATTAACAAAAGTTGAATTTTCCTTTTTTTTGGGGTCTAAATTGCATAATAGAATTTTCTTTTTTGTATTTTTGTATTTTTTTTCAAATTAATAAATTATAAGATGGGGGAATAAATTTTCCACTGGTAATAAGCTGGGCTGTATTTGTTTTTGGTTTAATAATGGGCTGAGTTTTGATTGTCGAATTTAATCTCCTGTTTTTGCCTCGTAAACCCAACGAAGGAAGTTGCGCCTCTCGGAGAAGCCCAGCGAGAAAACGGAAAGTGAGGAGGCAGCAGCTTGATCCTGGAGAGGAGGAGATGTCGACGATTTACGTGCTAGAGCCACCGACGAAGGGGAAGGTCGTTGTGAATACAACTCATGGCCCAATCGACATCGAGCTATGGCCGAAGGAAGCGCCCAAATCAGTGCGGAACTTCGTTCAACTATGCCTCGAGGGTTACTTCGACAACACCATCTTCCACCGTGTTATTCCCGGATTTCTCGTTCAAGGCGGTGACCCCACCGGCTCCGGCACCGGTAATTTATCCACGCCCTCTGATTAGGTCTTAGGAGTTAGTCTGTATGAGTCTATTCCCTTAACCTGCTCGCTTGGTTTTTCTCCTTTTAGCTCCTGGTTTTCACGCTGGATCGGGTCTATTGACTGTTATGTAACAGGTGGAGATAGCATATACGGAGGTGTCTTTGCCGATGAATTCCACTCAAGACTGAGATTTAACCACCGAGGGATTGTGGCCATGGCTAATGCGAGCTCACCCAATTCAAACGGCAGTCAGTTCTTTTTCACTTTGGATAAGTCTGATTGGCTTGATAAGAAGCACACTATCTTTGGGAAGGTAAAGAAATTGTTTTTCTTTTTCTTTGTTCTGCTTCGTCCAACAATTCTTTCCAAGATCGTGATCATGTTTAGCTGCAACTTGTTTCTTATTCTTTTAGGTAACGGGTGATTCAATCTTCAATCTTCTAAGACTAGGGGAAGTTGACACGGATAAGGATGATCGTCCCCTGGATCCTGCCCCAAAAATATTATCTGTTGAGGTAAGAGTTATTGTCATACAACAATGTTTATGTCCTCCTATTGAGTACTCATTCTTCAGTTTGTCAGTCTTGTGATTTACTTGATATTTTTTTCTACATTAGGTTTTGTGGAACCCTTTTGAAGATATTGTTCCTAGAGTGTTAGCAACGACATCACATGAACCTGTTTCTGAAGTCAAGGAACCCCAAAAGAAGCCCGTGAAGTAAGATGCTATCCATGGACAATCGATAATTTAGCTATATCTTTCCTTTTGCCGTTCTTTGAATTTTTTTTTCCTTTTGTTGTCTTTGCTACAATCAGGAAATTGAGTTTACTGTCATTCGGAGATGAAGCCGAGGAAGAGGAGAAGGAACTGGCAGTTGTAAAGCAAAAGATTAAGAGCAGTCATGACGTGTTGAACGATCCTCGACTTTTGAAGGCAGAAGCTACAAATAAAGAACGGGTAAACTTACAATTCATCTTGTTTGCAGATTTTCTCTTCCCTAATTTTACTCCCCTCTTGTGTGTGAAAGTGTAGACTTATCTATATATAAATTCTGAGACGACTTATTTTATCTACAGTGTTGCGAATAAGTGCAGTACTTGTCCTCCTGTTGTTATATGTAATGATGCATACCGTTCTTTAACTGTGTTGCTGTGTAGTGTGTAGTCTGCCTAGCAGTCTATCATGGGAATCAGACCAAAAACTGAAGTTTTTCTTTATTGGTGTTGCTTTTTTTCTTCACAAGAAATTAATACTTTTTTGGAACCCTTTTTTTTTACATTTCAGAATGCATCTGACTCGAAGGAGGTGCTGTCTGTGCGGGAAGCTCTGGCTTCTAAGAAAGAAGCCGCTCAAAAAGATAAAAGCTTGTCTGTATCTGATTCAGTTGGACATAGTGATGATGACGATGATGATGAAGATGAGACTAGATTTGATGCAAAGATGAGGAATCAAGTGCTTAACAGAAGGAAAGAGATGGGAGATAAGCCTTCAAAACCAACTCAGAAAAAGAGTAATTAGTTTTTCCATCTCTCTATACTGAAATATTAATCTTCTGATTGCATAATAAAAGTTCAAGCCAACTCATATCTGTGCGTAGGGATGTTATCTGTTTATCAAACGGTTTGATGCTTTTAGGTTTGGCACCAAGTATTGCCAGAGAGAAATTTTATACAGCTCTCTCTGTCCCTGCATATTGTTTTTATTATCTCTAGTTATTTCTGTATATATTCTAATTAGATTTCCTTGTGGTTGTTTTCTTAACAGATAGCTCTAGTGTGAAAGGCCCTGAAGAATCTGTTCAAAGGTAATGACACCCAAAGTTATACCCTATCGTCTCTGTATCATTTGCTTTCTGTGGCCAAGTCAATATGTCTGGCTCATATTTTGTGTGTTCAAGGTTGGGAAAACAGAGAGTATATATTCACTTTATCAAATGACTTCAAGTATAAGATTTTCAATTCTAATGTGAAATAAGTGAACATTTATTCGCATGGCCCAATTGTAGTCCCATCACGCTTGTCAATGACCTCTCCATCAAGAAGAAACTAATTAAAGATGCCATGGATGCTCTCGTCTATGCCCAATGGTCTATTATATAGCAAAGTATTAATTAGTGATAAAACCTTTCGAACGAATTTGCTCTCTGTGGGATATATATTTGAATCTGTTTTAACTTTAATTCGTGTTGGCATAACCAGTAACACAAGTCATTGACTCATTAGTTTTGCTATTTACAGGTCTGATGTTGCAAGTAGTGAAGACAAAAAACCAAGGATGGAAAAGTTATCCTTGAAGAGAAAGGGAATAGGTTCAGAAGCCAAAGCCGAACGAATGGAGAAAGGAGACACTGATTTACAGCTTTACAACGCTTCTGAACGCGCCCGGCAGTTACATAAGTTGAAAAAGCGCAGGCTGCAAGGAAATGAGGAAGCTGTGAGTTGTTTACACGAGTTTCTAGCTTAAATTTTAAAATCTATTTTCTTATAGATTCTCGATCCTCCTTTGCTCATTTACCAAATCCGTGTGCCTGTTCTTGTGACTTGCATACTTATTTCCGAAAAGTAAAAATCTAATTTTGTCAGAGAAACATTCTTAGAAGACAGTTTATTAACTGATCATTGTTTCCCTCTTGCTCTTCAGGTGTTGGCAAAATTCGAGAAATTTAAGCAATCCATTTCCGCAAAACCGTTTACCTCGAGTAGTGAACCAGGAGACAATAAAGAAGAAGATGTCTCTGATTGGAAGAAAGTAAAGCTCAAGTTTGCACCCGAGCATGGCAAGGTAATCTCTAAGGTTCCATCTCACCTGAGTGAGGTTCTGATGGATTTAGTACTACACTGCTTCGTTCCCTTTCTTTAGTTAACATTAAAATCTAAAAAATCCAGTAGTTCATAGGATAGAGGGCATGCTTATAACAAGTATTCTCATCGGAAGCCTGAGCTATTTGTTGTATATGTTCTGAAAAAGTGAAACTATCTTGCAGGATAAAATGTCACGCAAGGATGATCCAGATGCGTATGTTGTGGTTGACCCTCTTCTTGAAAAGGGAAAAGAAAAGTTCAACAAAATGCAAGCCAAACAAAAACGGAGGGAACGAGAATGGTCAGGAAAATCTCTTGCCTGAGTTTTGGAATCTTAAGAAATCGCTTCTTCTTTTTTTGGCTTCTGTCGCATATTCAGTGTTGTAGATGATACGTTTTATTTGTCAAGCCAAACAAAAACTAGCTTGTTTATATTCTTATTTCTATAGTCTTATAAACAAAATCTCAGTCATCCAAGACAAATATCAAAACATCATACGACATATATAACTCTGATTTCTCTTTCCTTTAATGTGGCATGGTTGTTTATTGCATTTCAGAGAATGAAATAATGATACTTGTTTATTACTCCAAATTACATACACATAAACAATATGCGTACATATGAATAGTGTGAATCCTCTGCAATCGCATGTGTTACATTCAATTCCGCAGCAAAAGTACAAAAGCCCACTTGCCCTTTTTATCTCCTTTGATCGACCCTGGATTGTTTTTTGGATGAAGTAAATTCCAAAGACATTTGCGTTCCTAACATAGCTCAGCCATTGACGTGATGCCACGTGTACGTCGTGTGAAAATGGACAAAACACTTTTTTCACTTTTGTTGTTGTTGTGAATTTCATTGTCTCTAATTATGATTACAACGCAGCATTCTGACGGGTTGCCCCCCTCTTACAGCTAGACCACTAGTCCTGAAAATTTCGGGAAACGGGACGGGTATTTACGGGTACGGGACGGGAACGGAAAATTCGAGAATTGATATTCAATTCCCGAAAGGGAATCCATAAAAACAAGACGGGAACGGGACGGGAACGGAACGGATTCGGGAAATTCCCTTACGTAAAATTTTTTCCCAAACGGGTAATTATTTTGGATAATTCGGGAAATTTCGGGAAATTTCGGGAAAATTCGGGAAATTTCGGGAAAATTCGGGAAATTTCGGAAAAATTTGGGAAAATTCGAGAAATTTCGGGAAGTTCGGGAAGTTCGAGTATTCCCATTCCCTTCCCGTACCCTTCCCGTACCCGTTTGAAAAATATAAATGGTCCCGAACGGGAATTTTTTTGAACGGAAACGGAAACGGGACGGAAAATTTGAAACGGGTACGGATGAGAACCGGATACCCGTCCCAAAATTTGCAGGGCTATAGACCACCACCTTCCTCTCTCTCTCTTTACTTTTAAACAAAATATAAAACATTTTCATAAAAGTTTACATAGCTTTCTCCTCATTCATATATACCCAAAAGAAGAAAAACATATAAAAAAATCGCCTCTACCTAATTTCTATTCCTAATAAATGACTTGAAATGCAATAGCTTTTAAATTTATCATCATGTATATGTCTAAGAGCAACATCATCTTGACAAATGGTTAAAACTATATGAAACTTGAAGTTAGCATCGCGAATCTATGTAAAATGATATCTTAGGAACACTACATAAGATGATAAATGTTTTAGGAAACAAAATGTTAAATGTAGACAGACTAATTCAAGCACTCTAAACTACACAAACTGGAGTAGTTAATAATTTAAGATCTAAAAAGGATAATTTTTCTATCAAAATAATTTCCGATAAAATACTTGTGTTAAATTAAAACAGAAGGCAGAGTAGCTAGATTTTTTACTTTAAAAATAATTAAATACTTATTATCACAAGATTCACAACCCATCGAATCCTATGCGCGTGTGAAAACCACGATCCAATCACGAAGCTAAAATCTTCAGCTTCGTTGTATAAACTATTATGACGAACCTCAAATTCCGATTATGACCCTGACAGCGATACACTCTCTCAAACCAAACATATCTGGAAAGTATAGCCACGCGCATTCGCTGAGCGCGTGAGTCTTCTTTTATTTACTCATATTCTCCTGACAATAATCGTTAAAAACTTTATCTGCTAATCAAATATAGAAAAAAAAAAAAACAAATCTTGTGAGACTTCTTTGTATGTATGTATCTCTGAATCTTTCCCATATACGGAGTGCCATTTTGATATAACATCGACACGTGTCCCTTAGAAGTTCGTCTTCGGAGGGCAAGATTGTCAAATCATCCTGTCTCCTTCATCATCTCTTTAAGAATTTCCAGAGCGAGAGTGAGAGAGAGAGAGAGAGGTGCTTTCCGTAGTCATCCCCGTCGAGAGACCTATTTATATACAAAACAGAAGAGAGAGGAGGAAGAAGAAGAAGAAGAAGAAGGAGACTGACGAGAGAGAGAGAGAGAGAGAGGAGATGGAGGATATACAGGAGGAAGAGAGCGGTACGGACAAGGAGGTGCTGGGATCGAGCTTGACGATGGAGAAAGTGGCGGCTGCGAAACAGTACATCGAGAATCACTACCGAGCTCAGACGAAGAACATTCAGGAGAGGAAAGAGAGGTAGAAACAGTCTCTAATTCCGTCTTAATCTTCTTTCTCTTTTCACTTTAGAGAGCTTTGAGATTTGGAATATCGTTTTTAAGTTTGTTTTGATTTTGGAGACATTGTTTAGGGCAAAATTAGTTGTGTGAGCTTGATTAGCTCTTACCTTGTTCCGAGAATCCCTTGGTTCCTCTTTGATGATAAGCATGCTGATTACTCTGTTGTACTGCCAACGTTTTAGTCATTGGTGTCTAGCGAAGAGAAATCCGGCTCAGTTCTGTTGTCTCTTTGCTGTGTGAAGCAACCAAATATCTGAATCTATTAGTAATTCCTGATTTTAATTTTAGGTTAGCGAACTCGATATCTCAAGCTGGTTAAGTTCATCTTTTCTTCACTACCATCATTGATCTGACTCAAAAGGAAACCATGAAAGCTGCTTGTGCTGTGTAACCGACATTGTTTGATTTCTTTCAGACGGTGGATCTTGGAAAGAAAGTTAGCTTCTTCTGGAGTGCCAAAGGAGGAGCAGATCAACATGATTAAAGATCTAGAGAGAAAAGAGACAGAGTTTATGAGGCTTAAAAGGAACAAGATAAGTGTTGATGACTTTGAGCTTTTGACAATCATCGGAAGAGGTGCTTTTGGTGAGGTTTGTACAACAGAATACTGCCTGTGCCTTTTATTTTCTCACACATCCTTGCAGCTCGAGCATAAACAACTTAACCGGGATACATTCTTGTTTGGTACCTTTCTAATAACTTAATCTAACATGCAGGTTCGCTTATGTCGGGAGAAAAAATCTGGAAATATCTATGCTATGAAGAAGTTAAAGAAATCTGAAATGGTCATGAGAGGACAGGTAATATTCGTAAACAAGTGGAATAGTGTGCCGCTCTCTTGGCTACTATTGTTCGGTAGAGCTTAAAGCTAATCTTATTTGTCATTACGAGTTTGATGGTAATGATATCTGGCATCATCTTTTCGCTGCTTACCAGCTTACAGTGTAGTTTAGCTTTAATCTGGTGAATGCATGTGTTTTCTTCTGTGAATCTGATGACAGTATGTTGAAAAGTTAAGGATATTGGCCGTCATGTGTGAAGTTTCTCTAAGTTCAACCAAGACCTTAAATACATGGCTTGATTTTAAGATGTAGGCTAACAAGCATACTGATTATGCTGTATTCTCTTTTACAGTTAAAACTGACTATGTTTATGTTTTTCTGTGTTTACGTGCCTGGCTCTTTCTCTTTCTAGTATCTGATTAAATTTATGTACATTTTGAAGGTGGAACATGTCAGAGCAGAGAGAAATCTGCTGGCTGAGGTTGCAAGCCATTATATAGTGAAACTCTACTATTCATTTCAGGATGCCGAGTATTTATATCTGATTATGGAATACCTCCCTGGTGGTGATATGATGACTTTGCTCATGAGGGAGGATACATTACGGGAAGATGTTGCCAAATTTTATATTGCTCAAAGTGTCCTGGCCATTGAATCCATTCACAGATACAACTATATTCATAGGTGGCTTTTGGAAATTATCTAGTTTGCAAGCTTTTGGTGCAAACAGTGATATTTACGTTCATCTTGATTGACCTGTCTTTTCATTCTCTTTTCAGGGATATCAAACCTGACAACCTTCTTTTGGACAAAGATGGACACATGAAACTTTCGGACTTTGGGCTTTGTAAGCCTCTTGATTGTAGAACTTTACCTTCAATTCAGGAGAATAGGGCCACCGATGATGAAGCTGTTACAGAACCTATGGATGTTGATGGATGTTTTCCCGACACTGATAACAAAAGAAGCTGGCGCAGTCCCCAGGAACAACTACAGCATTGGCAGATGAATCGCAGAAAACTAGTATGTTGTAGAAACCCCCCTCGTCACTTCTATTGTAGTATTATCTATATTTCTCTGATTCCTGTATATACCAAATGTGACCTGGGCATGTAGATAGACAAACTGAAATGGGGAATATTGAAAACTAAACTTGGGATATTCTTCATATTGGATGAGAAGACTTTTCAAACTTTTATCACCTCTACTGTCTGTTTATAAATCTGTGTGGCAACAACTGGCGATATTGCTCTCTGATTGGTTTTTCCTTTTTTAAAGGCATTTTCGACTGTGGGAACACCCGACTATATTGCTCCTGAAGTTTTGCTGAAGAAAGGATATGGCATGGAATGTGATTGGTTAGTTGTTTTGTTTAAAAATTTATCACTTTTAGAATGAACTATTACATTGGTCTGTTTAAATTTCTCTGTGCTAGCAATCATTTGTACAGGTTCTCTGTGCTATATATATGTGAGAGTGATATCACATGGTAGAAGTCTTTTTCATTTATCATTCTGCAATGTTTCATAACCCCCTGGGCNAAGTGTTCCTATCAGCCACGAATGCATCAAATCTTCGAACTGCTTCCTTTAGTGTCTCATCATGCCCAAAGACAGCAAGTGCAGTTAAAACTTCCCCTCTCAGCATAGCATCTAGATGGCTCTCCCCTTGTTTTGGGTCCCAACCAAGTTTCCTGTAAGAACAATTAACATTGTAACAACATCGATTTTCTTTTTTTATTGGGAAATAGCACATAGCGTTCACTATGATTTTCTTATGTTGATAAGTCTAAATTCTGTACATGGGTAAAACAACTTACCCAGCAGCAAATTGGAAAACGCCGATGAAAAATTGTTTAATCGCAGACATCAGTTCTCGATTTGCATCCGCTCCAATCTTCACAACTTTGTAGCTTATCTGTATGGAGGAAGAGTAAGAGCCAGAGGCGAAAACATGATTATGAACCAGGGAAAATTAGAGAGAAAAAAGGCAGATCCTTACAACAATGAGGTTTGACAGAACGGTATAGTCAAGTTCCTTCTTGTAAGCACTAATCAAAGTGAGCAAAGAGGCCAGGGTTTGTTGACGAGCCATAGAAAGTGCAAAAGAATCATCCAAAATACCTGTGAAAGAAAAAGTAGGATATTTCATCTCCAAAGAAAATTCCATCACGTCAACCACAATACAAAATTCTGCATGGTTAAATTACCATATCTATCGATAGAGGTTAAGCTTTTGCTCTCTGTTGCACTTCTGAGTCCAGCCGCAAGGCTGTCATCGTATTTCACCCTATAGAATCCAGCCTGATCGACATTGATTTTTATCCAAGAGCATGTCGCATTATTTTTGCCACTAGCATCGGAAATGGAGCAGCCCAATAATTCCTTTAGATCATATGCTCCAGATTTGGATTCTAATAAGAAGTTTTTGCGCATGTCATATGATCCACAGCACAAGGTTACTGGCACAATCCATTGTCCTTCCCCAGGAGAACCACTTGACAAGAAACGAGACTGTAATTTTAAAACGAATTTAGTTAGTTGATCATGCACAAGATACCATAATGAACCTCCAACCTTAGTGGCATAAAGAAGGGTATAAGAAGGACATCCAACAAGGGAAATAAGTCTAAGAACCTGCTCAAGTTCCAATTTTCCATCTTTAAGTTTGGCTGAGACAACAGGATATCCTTTTTGTTTTGTCCAGGAACTCATAAGCTTGTTCACAGGTTCTCCTGACCCCCCTTCCAAAGCAGTCCATAAGTCTTCTGTCTTTGCGTTTGAGTAAGCGTGATTTTTAATGTATGCAGCAAGCGACTTCTGCTCACCAAAGCCACACAAGTAGGGTAAGAAGTTTTGGAGACATCAGGGAAATTGAAAATAGAAGCCACCATATTCTCCATGCATAATATAAGAAAATAAAATCTACAATTCTCACAACTTAGATTTGGTTTTCTAAAAAACCATAACGATTGTAACTGATTCAACCAGAACTCAGAAAAGTTATTATCAACATGAAGCAAGGTGGATATAACACATCTTGTACTTCTCCCTCGGTGAATTTTATGGAGTTAAACCCGGTATACTATGCCTTTTATCACTATTTTGTGCTCAGAGTGCAACAGTCCTATAATTGCTTTTCTAACAGAAGAAAATGGGCATGAGCAGAACCTGAAAAACTTCAGCACCAAGATAGCTTTGTAGCATGCGGATGACAGATGCACCTTTCCTGTAGCTTATTGCATCAAATATTTCGTCAATTTCAGCAGCATGATTAACCTCCACCTGAGGAAATTTTCGGAGTTATGATAAATAGGGAATACGGTATCTCTGGGATTGATAGTGAATGGAAAGAAGGCACTAAGCTTTATTGACAGCATTTATCAGAATTTTTACCTCTATCGGGTGGGACTCCTCAAGCCCATCTAGCCTTAGACCCTCAGTAGATTCATCTAAGAACTGGGTCCAGATTTTCCATTCAGGGAACAAACTATCAGTAGCCAAGTAGCTGACCTGAAACAGATAAAGTGTAACAAAACATTCAAAACAAAACTCAAAATCATTGTTGATACAAAGACCTAGATTTGCAATGTACCCAAGTAGCAAATCCCTCGTTCAGCCATAGATGAGTCCACCACTCCATAGTGACAAGATTGCCAAACCATTGGTGGGCCAGCTCATGGGCAACTACAGTGGCAACCTAACAGCAGAAATTAACTGCTTTAGATAATTGCACAAAATCGCACAAGACAATTTCCTCTATAAGGACATGTTTGCAGTACCCTCTGTTTGTTAGAAGCTGCTGAATGTTGCTCATCGTAGAGAAGAGCTGTTTCACGGTATGTAACTAAACCATAATTCTCCATCGCTCCAGCAGCAAAATCCGGTATTGCAATCATATCCATTTTGGGAAGGGGATATGGCACAGCAAAGTACCTGCAAGAATGAATGATACAAGCCCTGTCTCTTATACACATCTAGATGTGTATAAGAGACAGACTCCATAGTGACAAGATTGCCAAACCATTGGTGGGCCAGCTCATGGGCAACTACAGTGGCAACCTAACAGCAGAAATTAACTGCCTGTCTCTTATACACATCTAGATGTGTATAAGAGACCCACCGAGGAGTGAGGACTTTAGAGTGTATATTTGAGTTTTTGTTGGAAGTCGATTTCTAACCAAACTTGAAGACATGAGTTGATGTGTGTATTCATGTTATGTTTTTCTTTGTTACTAACCGAAATTCTAATCGCTCAAAATAGAGAGATGAAAGTAACAACCAGATCCACAAAATTTTCGAGTTTGCAATCAAGAACCAAATTTTCCTAGAGATTTTAGAAATCGTATCCTAATAATGATCAATGATACAGTGTTTTAATAAACACTTTATTGATGCCAAATCCAAAGGTTGAAAGTGCTTTAAAGTTCAGTGTTGGGAAGAAGGAACAACAAAGGTTTGAATATGGAGCATGAGCATCAGTCACAGACGTTTTAGTTAATTCTGGAGAAACACCTGACACGGAGTTAAACAAAAAAAAAAAAACTTTTTAGTTTGAAGAGAGCTGAGCAACGAGCTGTGTGAGATTATCTTCCTTCCTGATACTCTCGACCCAATTGGCGTTAATATGAACTCTTTCAATGCTCTGCTTCAAGGTTCTTGCCATTGAAGGCTTTGATCTCGTTGCAAAAAACTCCTCCACTTCTTTAGCTTTCTCAAACGACGCAAACTGAGACAATGAACATAAGAGAGGAATCAATGAAGGGCAGCGAAAGGATCAAGAGCTGTTTATGGGGTTGCATGAAGGGGTTTTAAGAGGAACAAACCGGAGATACGACAGCACTTATGAAGCGTGTTATGAGAAATCCGGAACCCCATGTGTCCCCAATGTACTCCCACTTCTCCTTCAGCCATTTCCAAGCTACTTCACGTCCTTCCCAACTTACACCGGAAAGCCCATAAAGTGCATCTTGATTGCGGACCTGGAGAAATAAGAACCCCGCTTCAACATCAAATGTTTCAAGCCTAATGATATGATTTTGTTCACTAACTCTGCAGAGCTGCATGCCAAAATCCATATATACCTCATCAGACAAGACGAAGTTAAGAACATCTTCAACTACAAAGGGATCTGGGCACGATGCTAAAGAACCTGTAAAACCACAAAGGAAACATTAGTAGTTGAATGGCAATTTGTTATTTATTTACTCTAGCAAGATCAGTTACCTAAGATTCGTGTTTTCTCCTGGCTGAGGTCTGTTTCCCTATAAACTCTCAGAAGAGACTCATAACCAGATTTGTCCGACTTGCTGGCTCTCTGCATCACAGCAACATAAGCAGCCTGCGAAATACACAAATTAACTATAAGGTCACCATTCCAATTTCAAAGCGTAATTGGGTTATATAATAAGAAACAAACCCTTCTAAGGTCAGGAGGCAGAAGCGAAGTGTTCCTATCAGCCACGAATGCATCAAATCTTCGAACTGCTTCCTTTAGTGTCTCATCATGCCCAAAGACAGCAAGTGCAGTTAAAACTTCCCCTCTCAGCATAGCATCTAGATGGCTCTCCCCTTGTTTTGGGTCCCAACCAAGTTTCCTGTAAGAACAATTAACATTGTAACAACATCGATTTTTTTTTTTTTTATTGGGAAATAGCACATAACGTTCACTATAAATTTTTTTATGTTGATAAATCTAAATTCTGTACATGGGTAAAACAACTTACCCAGCAGCAAATTGGAAAACGCCGATGAAAAATTGTTTAATCGCAGACATCAGTTCTCGATTTGCATCTGCTCCAATCTTCACAACTTTGTAGCTTATCTGTATGGAGGAAGAGTAAGAGCCAGAGGCGAAACCATGATTATGAACCAGGGAAAATTAGAGAGAAAAAAGGCAGATCCTTACAACAATGAGGTTTGACAGAACGGTATAGTCAAGTTCCTTCTTGTAAGCACTAATCAAAGTGAGCAAAGAGGCCAGGGTTTGTTGACGAGCCATAGAAAGTGCAAAAGAATCATCCAAAATACCTGTGAAAGAAAAAGTAGGATATTTCATCTCCAAAGAAAATTCCATCACGTCAACCACAATACAAAATTCTGCATGGTTAAATTACCATATCTATCGATAGAGGTTAAGCTTTTGCTCTCTGTTGCACTTCTGAGTCCAGCCGCAAGGCTGTCATCGTATTTCACCCTATAGAATCCAGCCTGATCGACATTGATTTTTATCCAAGAGCATGTCGCATTATTTTTGCCACTAGCATCGGAAATGGAGCAGCCCAATAATTCCTTTAGATCATATGCTCCAGATTTGGATTCTAATAAGAAGTTTTTGCGCATGTCATATGATCCACAGCACAAGGTTACTGGCACAATCCATTGTCCTTCCCCAGGAGAACCACTTGACAAGAAACGAGACTGTAATTTTAAAACGAATTTAGTTAGTTGATCATGCACAAGATACCATAATGAACCTCCAACCTTAGTGGCATAAAGAAGGGTATAAGAAGGACATCCAACAAGGGAAATAAGTCTAAGAACCTGCTCAAGTTCCAATTTTCCATCTTTAAGTTTGGCTGAGACAACAGGATATCCTTTTTGTTTTGTCCAGGAACTCATAAGCTTGTTCACAGGTTCTCCTGACCCCCCTTCCAAAGCAGTCCATAAGTCTTCTGTCTTTGCGTTTGAGTAAGCGTGATTTTTAATGTATGCAGCAAGCGACTTCTGCTCACCAAAGCCACACAAGTAGGGTAAGAAGTTTTGGAGACATCAGGGAAATTGAAAATAGAAGCCACCATATTCTCCATGCATAATATAAGAAAATAAAAACTGCAATTGTCAAAACTTAGATTTGGTTTTCTAAAAAACCGTAACGATTGTAACTGATTAAACCAGAACTCAGAAAAGTTATTATCAACATGAAGCAAGGTGGATATAACACATCCTTGTACTTCTCCCTCAGTGAATTTTATGGAGTTAAACCGGGTATACTATGCCTTTGATCACTATTTTGTGCTCAGTGTGCAACAGTCCTATAATTGCTTTTCTAACAGAAGAAAATGGGCATGAGCAGAACCTGAAAAACTTCAGCACCAAGATAGCTTTGTAGCATGCGGATGACAGATGCACCTTTCCTGTAGCTTATTGCATCAAATATTTCGTCAATTTCAGCAGCATGATTAACCTCCACCTGAGGAAATTTTCGGAGTTATGATAAATAGGGAATACGGTATCTCTGGGATTGATAGTGAATGGAAAGAAGGCACTAAGCTTTCGCGACACATGTATTGACAGCATTTATCAGAATTTTGTCCCACCTAATAACACAGATACTTATTTTAGTTACCTCTATCGGGTGGGACTCCTCAAGCCCATCTAGCCTTAGACCCTCAGTAGATTCATCTAAAAACTGGGTCCAGATTTTCCATTCAGGGAACAAACTATCAGTAGCCAAGTAGCTGACCTGAAACAGATAAAGAGTAACAAAACATTCAAATCAAAACTCAAAATCATTGTTGATACAAAGACCTAGATTTGCAATGTACCCAAGTAGCAAATCCCTCGTTCAGCCAGAGATGAGTCCACCACTCCATAGTGACAAGATTGCCAAACCATTGGTGGGCCAGCTCATGGGCAACTACAGTGGCAACCTAACAGCAGAAATTAACTGCTTTAGATAATTGCACAAAATCGCACAAGACAATTTCCTCTATAAGGACATGTTTGCAGTACCCTCTGTTTGTTAGAAGCTGCTGAATGTTGCTCATCGTAGAGAAGAGCTGTTTCACGGTATGTAACTAAACCATAATTCTCCATCGCTCCAGCAGCAAAATCCGGTATTGCAATCATATCCATTTTGGGAAGGGGATATGGCACAGCAAAGTACCTACAAGAATGAATGATACAAGCCTTAATATATAAGCGAGGCTATGGTATATCCAAAAATATGCATGCACGTAAAGTTTCAAAAGTCGACGAAGAACCTACTCTTTGAACAGATCCAAAGTCTTGGCACCAACATGCAATGCAAATTTCCCTTGGTCAGCTTTGCCCACTTGGCAGTATACTCTGACTTTGATTCCTGAGCAAAAGATGACACTTTATTTAGAGCTTTGTCTAGAAGGGAAGGGAGATATTAATGTATAAAATGAATTTTACCATCGGATGTATGATCTTCCACGTAGTCAAACAAACCAACAACAATTGCTACCAAATAGGTAGACATAATTGGTGACTCTTGATAGGAGACAATCTTCAGATTCCCATTAACTTTCTCCTCTATGACGGGCATATTGGAGAGAGCCACTAACTCAGTTGGCACCTCTAGTGTAATCTTGAAGGTAGCCTGTTTGCATAACGTGTCAATATGGATTGATAAAGACAGAAGAAAAACAAATTGCCACTGTGATATCCCCATGCCGATAAAAGAAGAGGCAAAGAGAAAAAAACAGGTGGGAAACCTTGCAAGCAGGTTCATCCCAGCATGGGAAGCATCTCCTAGCATCAGCTGGTTCAAACTGGGTAACTGCCATATTCTTCTTCTCACCATTATGTTCATAGGTACTGCAGCAAGAGTAAACAAGATGGTTTGAGAATTAACCCCTATCTATGTAAAACTTGTTACTTATAGAGAAACACGATGCTTTACCTTCTGTAGAATCCCTTCATTTTGTCATTTAGCACTCCATTGAATCCCAGTTGCAGAACTCCCACTCCATGGGGAAGAATCTCACCAAACTCCAGCACCAGAATCTCGTCCTCTTCAAACAGGGCAACTTTTGGAGCTGCAAGCGCCTGCTTAACAAAAAGTAATGCACTTGATGAGCTCAAATCCCTCGATTTTCAGAAACCAAAGTATCAAGACCCTACATATTTCCTAATCACATTATCGAAATCCGAATCCACATAGTCACAGAAAGAAAAAAAAGAACACCATAGAGAGAATGGATCGGAAACGTTGGAAAGACCTTAGAGGAAGTAGGAGGAGTGAAGGAAACGGAGGCATCGTTGACGGAGAGATCAGCTGCGTTGAGAACAATGAAACGAGTATCGGCGACTACATCTAGATCGATAGCAACGGTTCCGGTGAAGGTGCAGGCGAGGAGATCGGGATTGAGGTGGAGATCGTAGCGCTTAGGGACTGCGAACTTGGGGAGACGAGGCTGGCCTTTGAACCGATCCATTTTGTTGAGAGGGATTGTGCGTGCAATTTTTATTTTCTTCTTCTCTCTCTCTCGGACTCGGATCCTAGAAAATAAATAAATAAAAGGTTTATTGCAGTGAAAGGAGCAAGGTGTTTTTATGGTACGCCACGCGAGATGATGACGACCATCACAAGTGATTCCGTTTGTTTGTGATGTTGACCATGATGTTTGTAACTTACAAGTAAAAAGCCTATGAGACCCAAATGTATTTTTTTTACTAAACAGAAAAAAAAACTGAATATCTACACCTCAATCTAAAGTTTATCAATTTTTTTAATACTCCACCACGATTATAACACTACATTTCGTTGGTCTATAGAAATTATCTGGTTTTCGATTTGATAATTGTTTCAGTTTATCCATTGAACTCCAAAATCCCCCACCGGTTAGCATATCCGGCTGTTATATTGTTTGTTGGTCCCGGAAAACTACAGGCCTAGACAGTCTGGGCTCGATCTGCTAGTGGGCTTAACCGCGGAATACCGGGTTTAACCGTGGGTGATTTATCAGAACGACGGCGTTCTCTGGCCTAGGGCTTTTGTCTAGCGAGAAAACGACGTCGGTTGCATTTTCCCACACTCCTCCGAAGAAGCTTCGTCGTCGTCGTCGTCTGGGTCGGGTCGGGTGCTTGACTTACGGGTTCTGGGTCTGATACAGAGAGTTCAACGAGGGAAGGACCACTCACAATCTCGTGGAATCTGAGGTTTACTGGTTTAGCGACCGCGATATAATTCGGACTTCTTCTTTTCCGGTCTAATCAAGTTTTGTCTTCCTTCTCCGATCTGATCAGGGTAACTTTCAAAATTTTAAAAAACATTTCGGGTTCTGGGTATCGAAATTCGTTTATCAAAGCTTCAAAGGTTGATGCTTTGTATTGTTTGATTTTCATCCTGATTTATCACTATTTGGTTTCTGTTTGTATGCTCTTTAGACAACAACACACATGTTTGATCTTTGAAGAGAGACGTCATTTGACAAAAATGTCTTCAGTCAATGTGCAAGGAGCATGCTTGTTTTTTCTTGTGTGGTCTAGAATTTTGAAGGCTTTCTCTCTTTGGCGTTGTGCCTTGTAGATAATCTTTTAGTGTTTCTTGTGTTAGATTCTTATTCTGATTGCTTACATGTTTATGTATTTTTCTTAGGATTGATATAAATTTCTGAATTATAGGTGGGTTTTCAAAATTGCTAAGCTGACAAATTGTTAGTGATTGCGACATGGGCTTGTTGAAGAAAAAGGAATCAACTTCTGCTCGCTCCTCCACTTCGCCCTGCGCTGATTTGCGAAACGCTTACCACAATTGCTTCAATAAGTGAGTTTCGTTTCTCCTTTTAAAGGTTTTAGCTACGGTTTGAGGGATTTCTGGTCTTTTGATCTTTTGAATTTGGACCATTAATTATTCGACTTATAATTTGATGGCACTGCTGTATTCCTTTTACGTTTCAAATTCTTCCCTTTATATGAAAACATTTGGTTGGCCTAAAAGCTCCATCCTTTTCCTGATTTTCTGCAGATGGTACTCGGATAAGTTCGTTAAAGGGCAATGGGATAAAGAAGAGTGTGTTGCTGAGTGGAAAAAGTACAGAGAATGTCTCTCGGTAAACTCATCACTCTACTTCTCTTCAGCTCTATTCATGTGTTGTGTGATCCTTATCAATTTTTCTCTTTCTGAGTTTTGTTTTTCCGGTTTTCATTTATTCAAACAGGAGCATTTAGATGGTAAGCTCCTCTCTCGCATTTTGGAGGTCGATGGTGAGCTGAATCCAACAAAGCAAGCTGATTCAAAAGAATCCAGTTGATGATACTTGACCCTTGATGTTCTTCAATACATTATCTCTTTGTAACAGATTGATATCCATTGAGCAACTTTTTTGATAGGAAACAGTAGAAATCTATATTTCTTAAGGAATGCAATCAAACTTGAAGGAGAATGTTGTATTATTCTTTATTTGGTCCAAACAACTTCAAAAAATAAACCACAAACTGATTGATTATTCAGAAAAGAAACATAGAATCATTTCTTCTTGAAAAGGAAGTGTGAAACCATCCACTCTTCTCCTTTGTTGTATCCAAAAAGCTCAGCAACGGAGATGAAGAAGGTTCTCCAGTAAACCATCCACTTCACTGCTTCCTCTTTCCCATAAGTCATTTCCATTATCTCCTTTATTGCAACTATCTCCTTGTCCATCCGTTTGAGCCACTCTTCACTGCAAAAAGTTGTATTATAAAGTAACAAACACCACAAAGATAATCATCTTCTAATTGCTTTGTTATCAAAACGATTTTTAGAGTTTTTACCTGGTCTTTGCATAATGAGTCCCGTTTAGGAGCCAATGATCCACAATCGAAACATTTTCCTGAAACATTTAAATGATATATATATATATATATGTTTGGATTGATGATAGTCTAGTGAAACAAACATGGTTAAAGCTATAATATATATTACTTGGAAATAGAGGAGGAGATTAGCGGATGGCATTGTTCCTCCGCTGAAGAAGTGCCTTGTGATCCAGTCATCGTCATTCACATCCTATAGTGAATCAACATAATCCCCGAGATTGCATTATCGCCAAGAGAAAATGGTGAAGTAATTAATTAAACAAGAAGCTGATTAATCAAATTTGTTATNTATCGCCAAGAGAAAATGGTGAAGTAATTAATTAAACAAGAAGCTGATTAATCAAATTTGTTATACCTCAAAGTGGTAAGCAAATGTCTTATGGCAGAAATAGTGAACAAACAGAAGACCATCTTCTTTCATCCAACTTCCTATTTTCTTCAGAAGCTCTCCGTAGTTTTTCATATGCTATATAATACAACAACAACAACAACAACAAATCCAAATAGAAAAACCAAAGCTTAGAAAAACTATTTATCTTTGACAAAATCACACCTCAATCAAACATACAATGAAATCCAAACCTCAAACATTTCGATGGAGAATACTCGATCGTATGTCCCTTCGTGCTCAAAAGTGCTAATATCCCCAACAATTATTTCGATGTTTTGAATCCCGAGTTTCCTTCAAAACATGACAAGTAAAGAACCATTTAAGTACTCTACTTGTTATGTAATAGAACGTGAAGCTTAGGATGTAATGAGGAAATGAATTACCGGCATTGGTCATCGATAAAAGCTTTCTGTGTTTTCGAGTTGCAGAGACCGGTTAGCTTGCATTTGCTAAACTTGCGGGCAATGTACAAAGACAAAGATCCCCAGCCACATCCGACATCAAGAACACTTTGTCCATCTTCCACTTTAGCTCTTTCACAATATAGAGCCAACATTGCCTCCTCTGCATCCTCTAAGCTACTTGAATCGTTTGAGAAATAACAGGAGCTGTATTTCATGTTTCTTCCAAGAACTAGTTCGAAGAAAGCGGTTGGCAATTCATAGTGCTGAGTCTTTGGCTTCTCGGTATTGATAGCTATAGGCATCTCCTTTATAGCTGAAATATATATATATATATATATATATATATATCATTCATAAGAGAATATCTTTCTGAACACAAAAAAAAAGGAAAATGTTACTTACAGTTGACGAAATGGAGGAGATCGGAGAGTTGCAGCTCCGCCGTGGGTTTGTAACCGGAGCGAAGTCGACCGGCGATAAGCAGTCGCGTCAGCCGCCTTATGACAACATCCGGCAACAGATTCTTCTCCAACAACGTCAAAACTGCCTTCACGGATGCGTCATATGCTACCTCAACTATCTTCTCCATCTCTCTCTCTCTCAACCGTCGTGGTCTATTCTCATCGGATCCTGGGTGGTGTGCTGTATCAGCTATCTTCTCGATTCGAAATTGATTGTTACCAAAGTTTTTAACCTGTTTTTACCATCTTATCTTATCTTTTCGATTCAACATCTTATATTATCTTATCTTTTTTTATCTGTATCGGATATCACCATTTTGCTAAGCAACAAAAAACCCTGACCAGAGCCAGTTTTAGTACAATCCCATCATCATTTTTTTCTTTTATCCAAATACCAAAAAATATAGAATGAATCCAAAACTCAAACTAATTTTAAAAAGGAGCAACATTTACATGTTTGTTTGAACTCGTATGCTAAGTTTGAACTTGGCATCCGCAACAACATTTCGAAACAAACGGACCTAACTCAGGATTTAGGATTTCCAGTTAGTTTGATTCGGTTCTGATGAAGATTCTCATCATTCGTGTTCTCCGACTCAAGATTAGACAATAACGAAAATAGGCAGAAACAGCAAAGACTGGAGAAGTAGAAAACAAAATATTTGTTAATAATAAAAAATAAATGATCGATTGGTTTGCCGACTTGTAAGCCTACCACAATGCATTCTATGTTTAAATACAGAATATGAGCTTCCCATTGCTGCTCCTGCATGGCATTACCATACCCCCACGTTTAACTTATCGGATATCGCCAGATTTGCTAACCAAATATACAACAGAGCTGCAGTAGAAGAAGAGCTGTGAATTCTTTCAAAGCTTTCAGAATTCTCGATGTTGAGATGCTCAGGGACCAGCTCGGTGAGTCTGAAAGACGATTCTACCACCAGTGCGATAAAGAAACTTACAAGACTCTTTGACTTTTCGAAAGATTTTGCTCATGGACTATATAGATCAAACAATCTGGCTATGGCTAAAGATCACATCATCTTTCTTTGCTTCTTCATTCTACTTGTAAAGCTTCATTTTCCACAGAAGCCACTTGTTTACTCTCTCTTTTCCTTGTCACCTGTGAACACAGAAGGAACAATCTGTTAAGACACTACAACCAATGAATACACAAAAAAAAACTTTGAATAGAGTCATACCAACTTGTTAGGGAAACTTTGTGCATTGGTGAGCTTTGAGGGTGCAGAACAATGAGACTTCTTTTGTAGAATCTCAGTGAGACGCCGCTCGTTCTTCTCTTGCCTTAGTAAATACCTCAAGGAAACCGATTCTTGTTCAAGCTTTGACACCGTGATTTCCAGTACTGCTAAGCTGTCCAAAAGCTCTTGTGCCTGCAGATATTTAAAACTTTCTTCAAGGAAGTTCAAAAGCTAAAAAGCAACAAATAAAAATTCATGTTGAAGAGAGGACTGACCTTATCGGGAAGTTCGCACGGGGAATCCATGAAGGGGGAACCAGAGTGCTCAACTGCGCTTGTTAGAGCTAACCGTAAGTTGATCTCCTCTTGTAACTGCTGCTGTAGTTTCTTAACCTGTATCATCCCACAAAAACTATTCACAGTCTAGAACCATTACAGGTTGTGTACATGAAGAGAATTAAGGATGGAAACAAGAGTATCAAACTTTTATTAGTTGTTATTTTGAAGTGTCATGTGTAGGTGCGTAGATCAAAACGGCTAAGAAAAGACAAGCACCAGCACGAGCAAATGAAAATGATAGTGATAGGTCTCTCAAAACTTGAGAGACTCTCCCCAAAATCTCTCATATGAGTGTGGAATCTGAGTCACTTACATCTTGTTCAAGCTCACATTTGTACCATAATAGTTTGCTTTTTCCTTCAAATCTACCACTAGTTTGATCAAGCATTTTGCTTTCCTGCTTCCAAAAAGGATCCAGTTAGGTGTGAACCTAAACCCCTCAAAACCCTTGATTTACGGCATACCCATATAATACTAACCAACCAAGAAATCAGATAGCAATGGAAGGTGCAGAGAGAGAGAGAGCTACATTACATGGAGATCAGGAAAATACAAAGACCCATCTCCTGAAGAGTAAGATCTTCTCGAAAATGTGCCAGGCTTCTTCAGATACCTCCGGATCGAGCTTCCCCTGTCACATGAAAAAAAGAGGAAACAGTAAGTTGACCACCACCAGCAGCAGCAACAACAAACAACAAAGAACAAACAAAAAAAACAAATCGAGCATTGTGGAAGAAGAAGATGTTAGATTATTAATTAGAGAGTACCAATTGATGGGAAGACGAAAAGTGGGATTTCCGGAGCTACGATCGGTGCTGGGAGAAGAAGAAGAGGAAGCTAAGGTTTGATCTTCATGGAGAGCTTCCGATTTGAGGCAGAGCATCGTTCGTCGCTGAGCGGAGAAGAAGACGAAAGCTGAATTTGTTTTCCAGCTTTGAGGTTTTCCAGTTGAATTGAATTGAATTGAATTGGTTGGGCTCTCTCACACTTCACTCTCTCTCTTTCCTTTTTTTGGGCTGTCGCTTTTATGAGATTTGTGACGAAAACATAATGAAAATATTAATAGAAAAGCTGAAAAGGGAAAGGAGGACCGAATTTATTCGTGTCCCAGACAATTTTGACTCGCGCTCCTCATTTTCATTTAACACTCTCTACATTTTTTTTTTTTTGTTTAACAAAAAGAAAATAACATTTCGGCCCCAAAATATGTCCTCGCTCTTTTAAATGCCTGAAAGTCTTTTTCGGTTTTCAAATTTTGTTTTATCTTTTTATTGCTTTTCCATTTCATTATTTTCAAGCTTTATTTTCTTGTTTTCTTTTTTTCCCTTTTGTTTGGCCGATCCATCTCAATTCTTTCATTTGTTTTTGATAACTCTTGGAATGTTTCATGTATTATTATTTTCTTGGGTCAAAATCATGTATTATCTAAAACGAAGACGCGGATACACACGCGCGCAGTGGAATATCTAACTTTACATTTTGAATCGGATTCAAAAATACCTGATTGCAACATATGACTATATGTGTGTGGCTACAAAGAGTCTGCAGAAACCACAACCAAACACATGTACCTGTGTAAATACACGATTGATTCCAGTCAATCTGATTAAAAGATGTTAGTTTAAGTGAAAAAATCATTTACGTAAATCATAGAAATTACAGTTAGTAACCTCTTGATAATAAAAATAAAATAAAATTAAAAAATGTTAAAAAAAATATAGGATTTGGACCGACTTAATAATATGTGTGTGTGCCTTTTTCTTTTTTTCGCCGTTCAATTTGTAGAGGCCACGGCGTAAATGTAGGGGGACGAACATATTCTATTAACTAAATCCCTTTTTATCTTATTTAATTTTAATTAATGGCTTTTTTTTGTTTTTCTTCTTCGTTTAAAGTCTCCAGCAAAGTGCTCCAATGCATGATTATTACGTTGGAGCCTATCGATTGCTTTTTTCCCGTCTTAAGAATTTATTATTTTTGCTCATTTGCTTCGATTTTTCGTTTTCTCTCTTTGTTTTTGCCCGATTGGGGGATTTTAGGGCTCGATTTTGGTCATTTGCTTTGATTTTGGATGGTGTAATGTGAGAAGGTTCGTTATGTTAAAGAGGCAGTCCAACGCCATTCTCTACAGAATCGCTCGATTCGATTCGCGAACCCTAATGTCTGCTTATACCGATCCCCTTTCTCTGCGATCGCTCCACACTCGATCCATCGGGAACAGATTGGATGGAGGTTTCGTTAACAGAATCAATCCCATTGAATCTTACAACAACAACAACAACAACAACACTGGCTCTAATGGCTTGTTCAAGGTTAATAAAGGCGGAAAGCCCAATGGATTATTAACCTTGAGAAGTTGTTTCGATTCTCACAAGAAGGCTGATCAGAAGGCGCGAGCTTTAGCTCAGCATCGGCGCCCTCTCTGTGGCTTGGGATCTGGGCCGAGGGAAGAACGCGGCGGCGGAACCACCGACCTAGCGGATGGCCGTGGTGCCTATCTGCGTAGTAACACGACGAGGTTCCAAGGAAACGATAAGATAGCTGTGGCTGTTGACATAGATGAGGGTAATGTTCCCTTCTTCTTCTTTAGTGACGTTTACAGCTTTGAAATGTCTCTGGCAGGAATGGTTTTAAAATGTTATGCTGACTTATAAAACTGCTTTTAGAAAAGCTTGGAGTCAATAAGTTAATATAATCATAAGCTGACAAGTAGTCTATATTTATGTTCTGGATGGTGTGTAGCAGAATCTGGAAAGCTTATGCAACTGGGAAGATCCCTGATTCACATTGTTGCTTTGTTTAAAACATGTCTACTGATTGAATCTGTCTGACTATACAAATGGATTGCTAATAATTTCAGACGAGGAACTATCTCGAACTGTGTCTTAAATTGATTTCTGTGAATCTTTTCATGTGGTGTGTGGTGAATCTATTTCCAACTCGAGTTTTTTAAGTATTGTCTTGGTTTGATGGCTGATGCGAATCTTTAATGTGATTTGTTTGCCGATATATATTGCTCTCTTACACTGACATCATATTTTGTCCCTCTTCATTGAGCCATTGATTTAAGCTTTTCTTCATCTTATGCTCTTTTCATGTAAGCAGTTCTTGGAAACTTTGTCTCGGCCCTTAACAGGTTCATTGCGGACCGCTATTTGTCAAACCATTCAGTCTCAGAATACCACGTCTACGAGTTCTTCAAGGTATAACGTTGAGCCCCTCCTGCAAACAGGGTTTGCGTTGCCTTTTACCGTACAGATAAAACGTTGCTGGCTTCCCATCACAGATCTCTTGTCTATGATATGCCCTTAAACTTGTGTCTTATTTTTTCGTCGCAGATATGGAACTGCTCTCGTAACGAAGGTATTTTCTTTGGCTTACTCGCAGCTATGCATTAATCTAGGGACTAGCTGATGATTGCTCTCGAGACTTTTTGTGTGTCAGCAATTTTGGTGGATAGATTAGGACCTAATAATGTGCTATGTTTAAAACTTTCTTGTTCTGCAGCTGACATACGTGTTCATGAATTCTTTAAGACATCATATTTCAAGAAAGGGATCCATCCTCTTCCAGGTGCCCATAAGACTCTTCACAAGCTATCAAGATATTGCGAGCTTTCAATCGTGACGTAAGTAGCATACAGTGTGATCTTCTCTCTGTTGAACGTTCGAAGTTACCAGTTAATTCAGTATTGTGTTTTTTATTTATTTAATATCATTGGATAGGTCCCGGCAGAATGCGATAAAAGATCACACACTTGAGTGGATCGACATACATTTCCCGGGGTTGTTTAAACATATTCATTTCGGGAA
The DNA here is from genome assembly GCA_020283515.1 of Alliaria petiolata. Lineage (NCBI taxonomy): Eukaryota > Viridiplantae > Streptophyta > Magnoliopsida > Brassicales > Brassicaceae > Alliaria > Alliaria petiolata. Next base: position 73,894,201 of record JAHZTW010000004.1, on the reverse strand, counting down.
CCATTTTGCTCTTCACGGAGAGTCTAAACCAAAGTCTGAAATCTGCAGGTGCATACAGAATCAACTCATGAATATCTGCAGATTGGCACTGATTGGCTATATTCTACTCTTAAAACACTATGTTTCATATGATTAGATGGGCTAATCCAAGAATTGGAACTGCAGATCATTTGGAGCAGAGATATTGATTGACGATAACCCGAGATATGCCGAGGAATGCGCCAACATTGGAATGAAGGTTCTCCTCTTTGACTATGAAAATTCATACCCTTGGTCTAAATCCGACTCCGTGGATAGACATCCTCTGGTGACTAGAGTTCATAATTGGGAAGAGGTGGAGCAGCATATTCTCTCATGGGTAGTATCAAAGTGTTGAAACACTTCTGCGAATTAAAATTGCCATTTATTTTCCCAGTGCAAAATTATAGTATTGATGTTAGAATTCTATTGTATAAACATGAAAGAAGGCAAACAATCGAAAGCTTAATGGATTTAGCTTGGTTTGGCTTCATTTATTTATCTATATTTTTCCGATGTATATAAATAAATAAAAAAATATGCTTCCAATCAGTTCATTAAGAAATGGTTTTACTTGAACTGGAAACTTCAGTTTTGATATAATTAATGAATATTCAAATTAATTTTTTTGAGGGGTTCAAAATTTTTAAATTAGTACTTGCTAAATCACATTTTAAAGGGACGACAAGTAGTAAATACTAAGGAACTAAGGAAGATGATTGATGACAATGCAATAAAAAGAAGCAAATAAAGACTAAACATGAACCACAAAAATAAAGTTAAATCTCATTTATTTAAGGATAACAATTCATCATAGGAACTGTTTATGCTTTTTTAACTAATAAAACCCTTTTTCACTTATTAGTTTTCTCTTTGGCATGGAGATCTTCAAAATAGGCTTTGGTGTTCGCCTCAAAAGTATCTTTAGAAATATTAGCAGAACCACCAGAACCGGGCGCAACCATATTCCCTGAACCAGGAGAAGTGGCACTGCTAGAACCGGTGCTCTGTGCCACAGAGCCAGCTTTTGCGCTAACATTTTTCTTATCCATTTTCTTTTATGCCTCTCGAAATGTGAGTTTGGAAAGACCTCGATTGAGAATAAAATGAGATTTTTGATTTTAAAGTGAGAACAAATGCAATGGAGAGGTTGGAGAATTTATAGATGGGATTTGTTCAAATTAGTCAAATTAACACTTTTCAAAGTTATCACCATTTATCGTAAAAAGCAGTTTTAGTTAATTACAAGAGAAATTGAATTGAAAAAGGTCAAGAGACTGTCTTGGAAAAGTACAAGGAAAATTAAAAGTTTTTATAAATTGTATGTACGTATTTTTTTGGCCTCTCATAGACCGTCGACCTTTAAGTGTCCATAACCAATATGATAATATCAAATATTTTTCAGCGAACACATATAAGTATTTCTTTTCCAGTAAACACTTAAGTATTGTCAGATTTTCGAGAAGAAATATATTATGGCTTCGCGGGCCATCAGAATTGTGAATTAGGAGCTGACACACACACAGTAGACAGTCAACTGAAATCCAATACGATACTTTGATTTATGGGCAATGCCTTAAGTAAAGTTGCCATAGTACGTAAAAGAGAGAACATATTTTTCCATGTATAATCTGTATAAGGTTTTTTAGTTTTTCTTATAACTCATCCTGCATTAAATGTTCCTAAAAAAAAACAAAACAAAACTGAAAATTCGATTTTTTTTTCCAAATTGTCTCATTTCATTTGCTTTTCGAATAGGTTGAATAGTACCCAAAAAAATACTATAGTATTAGATTTGCTTTTCGAATAACCATTTTTTACACTGTCTGGATTCACAAATCAGCGTACATAGTGGATTGGTCAATTATCTCAATTCAGTTTGATCTTCGGTACGTTGATCATTTTCACTTGCTGAAATTCATTTGAAGGGGACAAGATGCAAATTCTACTGCCAAGTGACCAAGAAGGATTAATGGTAGCGTAATAAAAATGTAGAACAAGGAAAAGAAAAACAAGAGAAAATTCTCATTTATTTAAATAATATGATCATCATAGGAGGAGAATCACATCATACATAGGAGCATAAACAAAGATCGAAGGTGCTCATGCTTTAAGCTATTAAAACACTTTTCACTTAGTTGTCTTGTCCTTGGCATGAAGGTTGTCAAAATACGCCTTGGTGTTTTTTTCGAAAGCATCTCGAGGTATATGAACTGCACCTCTTGTCCCCGGCGCCACCATATTCCCCGTACCAGATCCACTGCCACTGGTTTGTGCTATGTTATTTCTGGTGACAAATAATCAAAGGGGTCTATGGTACGGTTTCTGATTGGGCTTAGGAAAAGGAAACTCCTAGAAAAAGGAAACTCATTTTCTAAGTGGTTTAGGAATCGGGTTTTGGGGCTTATAAATACAAGGTGTTAGGATTGTAAATTATTATCACACGAGTTAATAAGAAACCCTAGAAGGGTATTTACCTCAAATCGTTTTGTCTCTTTGCTTTTCGTTCTTATTTCACAACAACTGGTATCAGAGCTTGGGTTTCACGAAAACTCAGAGCTTGGGTTTCAATGACGGGAGGTTCCCTTAAGTTCGAGATTCCGCGATTCGATGGGAAGAGAAATTTCGGTCTTTGGCAAGGACGAGTGAAGGATCTTCTAACACAGCAGAAGATCAGGAAAGCGTTGACGAAAGAAAAACCAGCTATCGAGGATGAGGATTGGGAGGAGATGCAGGCGCAGGCAGCTTCGACAGTTCGTCTGTGTCTTTCAGACGAGGTGATGCTTCAGGTGGAGGATCTCACAACCTGTAGGGAGATCTGGGAGAAACTGGAGAATCTGTACATGTCGAAATCGATGGTAATGATGAAAGGAACGATGACAGGAGGAAGCACCTATCGTTTGGTAGGAAGTGTGGTTGTAGGTGGAGCTGCAGCTGCAGTATCTGAATCAGACAGCAGGACTCTATGGCACATGCGTATGGGACATATAGGTACGCATGGATTGAATGAGCTCCACAAGAGGGGTCTGCTGGGAGGTATGAAGAATTGCAAGATGGATTTTTGCAAGTTCTGCGTGATGGGAAAGCAGTCCAAAGTATCTTTCAAGACAGGTCTACACACGACAAAGGGTCTTCTAGACTATGTCCATTCTGATGTGTGGGGACCAACGCGAGAGCAGTCATTGGGAGGATCTAGATACTTCGTTATCTTCATTGATGATTTTTCAAAGAAGGTGTGGGTATACTTCATGAGGCAGAAGTCTGAGGTATTTAAAAAATTCAAGACTTGGAAGGCTAAAGTTGAGAACCAGACGGAAAAAAAGGTGAAGTATCTAAGATCAGATAATGGCACAGAGTATACTGATGGGAAATTTGTCAAGTTCTGTGAGGAGCATGGTATTCAAAGGCACTATACAGTGAGGAAAACGCCACAGCAAAACGGAGTCAGCGAGAGGATGAACCGAACTATCGCTGAGAAGGCTAGGTGTTTGAGGTTGAATGCAGGGCTTACAAAGAAGTTCTGGGCAGAGGCAGTAAATATGGCGGTTTATCTCATCAATAGATCGCCAAGGAGCTCTCTTGAAGGAAAGGTCGCTGAAGAGGTTTGGACTGGGGTAGATATTGATCTATCAAACTTGAGGATTTTTGGATGTCCAGCCTACATGCTTATACCAAGCGATGAAAGGTCTAAGCTGGATTCGAAATCCAAGAAGAACATCTTTCTAAGCTTTGAGAAAGGTGTTAAGGGCTTCAAGTTATGGGATCCTGAGGCTAAGAAGAGAATTTTCTGTAGAGATGTGGTGTTCAATGAGCAGTACATGGTGGAACAAGCGAGGTTAGAACCAATGTTTGTTATGTTAGAGACTGAAAACGAATCTAGGAAGACTCAGGAGGCGCTTAGTAAGGCTAAGCAAGTAGCAGCAAATCCTGAGAAGCCTCCTGAAGGTGAGCAGGAAGTTCAGCAGGAGGATGAGCAGGAAGAAGAGCAGGAAGAAGAACAGGAAGAAGCAGAGGAGAGTGGTGATACAAGCATACCAAACAGGATCAAGAAGGCGCCAGTAAGATATGGTTTTGAAGACATGGTCGGTTTTGCTCTTTCTATTGAGTCAGATGTTCCATTGACTTATAAAGAGGCTATTGCTAGTCTGGATAAGGAGGAATGGACAGGGGCTGTGATGGAAGAACATGAGAGTCTAAGCAAGAACCATACTTGGGATCTTGTTCCTTTACCAAAGGGCAAGAATGCGATTGGATGCAAGTGGGTTTTCACTAGAAAACCAGGGATGTCTGAAAAAGAGTTTATGAAGTTCAAGGCAAGGTTGGTCGCAAAGGGGTACTCACAAAGGAAGGGAGTAGATTATGACGAGATTTTCTCTCCTGTGGTAAGGCACACTTCAATTCGAATTGTGCTTGGTTTGGTAGCTAGTTGGGATTTTCATCTTGAACAGATGGATGTGAAGACAGCTTTCCTTCATGGAGATTTGGAGGAAGAGATATACATGGAGCAGCCAGAAGGGCTTGTGAAACCAGGTGAGGAGAAGCTTGTATGCAGATTGAAGAAGTCTTTGTATGGGTTGAAGCAGGCTCCAAGACAATGGTACAAGCGGTTTGACTCCTACATGGTGAAGATTGACTATCAAAGATGTGAGTATGACTGTTGTGTCTATGTGAAGTGCCGTGATGGTCATCCTTCTATACTCTTGTTGCTTTATGTTGATGATATGCTCATTACTGGGAGCAATATGGGTGATATTGCAGAATTGAAGAGGTTACTGGGCAGAGAGTTTGAAATGAAGGATCTAGGCGCAGTCAAGAAGATCCTTGGGATGGAAATTCGCAGAGAGAGGAGCTCTAGGAGATTATGGCTGTCTCAGAAGGGCTACATACAGAAGGTTCTAGAAAGGTTTGACATGGCAAGTGCTAAACCGGTTTCTACATCTTTGGCGAATCATTTCAATCTTTCAGCTGCTCAGTCTCCTAAGTCTGAAGAAGAAATCAGAGGTATGGAACAAGTTCCTTATGCTAGTGCTGTTGGTTGTCTTATGTATGCCATGGTCTGTACAAGACCAGATTTGGCTCAAGCTGTTAGCCAAGTCAGCAAGTACATGTCTAAACCTGGGAGAGAACATTGGGAAGCTGTGAAATGGATTCTCAGGTATTTGAAGGGTACAGGTGATCGTGGAATTATGTTTGGAGGCCAAGAGGGTGTTTCAGTTTTGGGGTATGTTGATTCAAATTATGCAGGAGATTTGGATAACAGGAGGTCCACTACAGGTTTTGTGTTTACACTAGCTGGAGGACCTATATGTTGGAGATCTGTGCTACAGTCTGTTGTTGCATTATCTACCACAGAGGCTGAATACATGGCATTGGCTGAAGCAGCAAAAGAGGCACTTTGGGTTCAAGGACTTGTGACAGAATTGGGTATTGAGCAAGGTGGAGTTCAGCTACACTGTGATAGCCAGAGTGCAATATTTCTGGCGAAAAATCAAGTGTATCATTCAAGGACAAATCACATTCATGTGAGGTTTCACAAGATAAGGGAGTTGGTTGCTTCTGGTGAGATCATTTTGGATAAATTGCATACGTCAGAGAATGCGGCTGATATGCTAACCAAGCCAGTTACTGTGGAGAAGTTCAAGCATTGCTTGGAGCTGCTCCATGTCTTCCAATGCTAGAGGAAGAAGCAAAATGACCCATGAAGAGATTTTTTGTCAAGGTGGAGTTTGTTATTTCTGGTGACAAATAATCAAAGGGGTCTATGGTACGGTTTCTGATTGGGCTTAGGAAAAGGAAACTCGTAGAAAAAGAAAACTCCTAGAAAAATGAAACTCTTAGGAAAAGTAAAACTCATTTTCTAAATGGTTTAGGAATCGGGTTTTGGAGCTTATAAATACAAGGTGTTAGGATTGTAAATTATTATCACACGAGTTAATAAGAAACCCTAAAAGGGTATTTACCTCAAATCGTTTTGTCTCTTTGCTTTTCGTTCTTATTTCACAACATGCTACGTTGCCAGATTTTCGGCCATCGTCTTTTTTATCCATTTTCTTGATCTCGTGAAAATGTGAGTTTAGTTTTATAGTTTGAGATGAGAAGATTTGATTTTGTTTTAGATTGAGACAAAAATGCTGAAGAAGGTAGGGTGAATTTATAGATGGAGTTTCATCAAATTAGTCAAATCAACACTTCCCAAGACTATTTCTTAATTAACTGAAAGGGAAAGTGAATTTGGTAAAGGAAAAGAGTCTCTCGTCTTGGAAAGCTACTTGGTGTGGTCAATGGCACTTGGAAATAACAATTATGTGATTTTATTTAAATCATTTGGCAGCTGTATTTACGGAATCCAACATCTTTTTCTTTTTCTTTTATAGACCATCGAAATTCAAATTTCCAAAACCAATCTCGTAACTGATTTTTAACAGCTAAAAAATACTCATTTTGATCAATTTTATTTATTCACTTTCCAAATTGCTGTTAACAATTTACAAGTTTGTATATATACACACACATATGATCACTTACTATAGTCCATTGATATTTGTGGACACGAGTTATTCTGTAAAACATACATATACATATGATATATTATAATACATACATCTACAGGGTTCTTCTCGCAATCCAAGGATTGAGGCTTACTTCTCTTATCTTCTTCTTATTTTTTTGGTATAATCTCTGTATCTTCTTCAGCTTAGTCTCCAAGTTATAGAGAAACAGTATACAGAGTTCTTCAGACAGAAGAAAATCATTCTGTCTTCTCCATCAGCTTTATACCATATGCTTGCAATATATCCAAAGCTGTACGTATCACCACAAAACCCCAAACACAATAAATCAACATCATCGTGTTCGTCTGCAGACACATCCCTAGTTTTGAAGAGGAAATTCCAAGTTACCTGGCAAATAGACCTCTGGTTCGAGAGGCCTTAAGACTCCTCTTGTCTTGATCTTGTCTTCAATCAAGAGCTGCAACACAACATCAGAATCATACGTTTAGAAGTGCAACTTAAAGAGAGAAGTAAAGACAGGAAAAAAAGTGTTGATCAGTGTAAGAACCAGAGCTCCAATGGCTGCAGGGATCCCAACGGTCTTGGCCATAGCAGTCGTTGTTTGCCCGTTCTTGATTTCCCCGAATTCCAAGAGAGTCGCACTGTGTTTCTCTGTACGTTTGCTTTCAGGGAATTCCACTTCTACTTCGTGATGCAGAAGCACCATGTCCTGAAAACATAATGCAAAAGATTGTCCATATTTTATGTCAGCAAAATCAACATCAAGTGCAAGAGAGAGAGAGAAAAGCAAATGTTTATCAACGAGAGACTTGAAACAGAGACCTGCTCGTTTCCGGAATAGGCTAGTTTCTCTTCCATTAGGTAACAAGTTGCATCGAATGCGCTTTTACACAATGATGGAATCTCCCTCTCTTCGTTGAACCCCAAGAATCTATAAGACGCCACAAAAACAATCTGGCTTAGTTGTGTTTCGCAGAAGAATTGGTATTAGAAAACAACATTCAGGTTTTATCTTCATGGAGAAGCTTACACAATTGTTTTGGCAGCTTTGGCTGCAGTCTCCTCGGAATGCCCAAGCTTGATAATTCTCTTGCTGATCTCTTCTTCTCCCGCTAGAGGCTCAGATTCATTGTCTGCATCCTTTTCTAGGATGTTACTTAAAAGAGCACCAAACGTAATCCTATTTCCGGTGGAGAGCACTTGATTAGCTTCATTGTCAAAGAACCCGAGTTTCGAAAGTGTTGCCATTATCATGCTAAACCCTGTACAAGCCAAAAGAAAACGAGTGTTAGGCCTTCGTATATGGAGATGTGTGACTTGTGGTTATGGAATACATGCCTTCGTATCTGAGGGTTCCACGAAATATCGTTGATGCTTCGCTCTCGATGCCATAAAGTTCCCCGTAAACCAAGGAGTTCCGGTTTGGAAGACACTCCAGTGCGAAAGCTGGAAGATTAGGTACTCGGAATCTCGTGGCTGAATCATACAGATTCTCCCCTGAAATTTACGCCACTCGGTTAAACAGAAGTGATATGTGTAGCGAGTGAAGCTAAAACTACCCCAGCCTCCCCTGCATCATACCATCAACATGTATTGTGTCGCCGTTGCTTTTGTATTTGGCGGGGTTACGGCCAGCTCGAATTGCTCCAGCAGGATTCCAGCTGAGAATATAGAGATGCAATTGAGTAAGCGAGATCATGAATTGATGATATCTTAATGAGGAAAACAGAGGAGATATCTTAATGAGGAAAACAGAGGAGAATCTGTTTTTATAATGGCGTAAAAGACAAGAATACCTAAATTTATATGCTAATGGATTATTTGCTGCAGCAGGAGAGGGAAGCCCACCACAGTAAGAGGTGAAAGACTTCACTTTCCCTTTTCTGATATGAGCCTCGTTGATCATTTTCATTGCCATCATGTGATCTGAAAGTTTCATTATAGGGATCACCTTCTCAGTTATCCAGGAAAAATAAATTCTTAAAAGAAGCTATGTTGTGATATGGCATATACCGATTCCAGGGTCCAGTCCCATTTCGCCAAGAATCGTAATCCCAGCACTCTTAACCTTCTCATGTAACATGGACCTTTCATCATCGACATAGCTAGCAGTGACGAGATGCTTCTTCAGCTGAGTGAATCACAAAGAAGAAGCAGAGGCATTTAGGATCAGGAAACTACTGAAAGAATGTGTTACGCAGAGGGAGTTAAACATTCACACAGGAAATTTCATAACAATTTTTATGACTTTTAAAATTAGTCTAATGTTTTGAGACTAGGAGTGTACCTCAATGCATGTCTTTGCTACAACGGCATGACAACTCGCAGGTAATAAACTTAGGACAACATCGACCTGTGTGCAATGATAACAGATTTGAGCATTGGAGTCTGGACTCTAAAGTTTGGATTAAGGGTAATCTGAAAACAGAGGATTTAAGAGAGTAGTACCTCAGAAACATACTTAAGGAGGCTTTCACTATCTGACACATCTAGCTGAACTGCTTCTACGTCTGATATACCTTCAACCGTCTGACACATGATTTATCACTTCAGTAAAACAGAATAAAATTTGAAAAGATTGATAGTTCAAATTCATAGTAAAATTATTGGTTTTCCTCACAGATGAAGCAGCTCAAAAGCTTCTCATACCTCTTTGGCGTCCTTAAGATACAGAGATGCGACAATCACATGAACATCTGTTTGTTCTTCGGGGTCTCCTCCTAAATAAGTTTTGTACCATTGCTGCGACGAAATGTTTCTGACTGAAGCTAGGAACTCAGCAGCCGGGCGACACACACGTCCAGCGCCAAGAATCAAAACCGCTGATTTCTTCGTCATTTCTTCAGTCTTCTCTTTTATCTCACTTTCTTGCTGGACTTTTCCAATCTTAAGTGAAATCTTATTTGTTTCTCTACGTGGGGTTATATAGTCTTCTTCATCTGGATTAGCTAATCGAGTTAATGAATCAATGATTTGATCCAATACCCTCTTATCATCCGCACCAACCTACCCATAATAATTTTGGAATCTTTAGCAAGTGGCAACAGGTTAAAGTGGGACCACGTTCTTTTGGCTTCTTGTAGTTTGTTACTTTGTATACTTGTTCTAAAACCTTACGAGACTTGGTGAAAAGGACATCAAACCTAAACCTGACATTTAATTTCTTGACAAGTGTACGATATTTATGATTCGGTTTCATCCAGAAGAAAAACTTACTTCGAGTTCTGAGTATGACTCAGCATCGGCGCTCTGCCCCAGTTCACATCTAGCCAAATGAAATGAGCCACCGGCCGCTTCGATCATGTCGAGAGCTTCGTTTATCAGAAACTTATCAAATAGGTGTCCACTTAGAGGTACCTACAAACCATTGTCTCAGTCAAAAATCATTACAAGAAGCTGATACAGATCAGATTGGGTTTCCATTAGATTGGATCATTTTTCAGACAACGGTCGTTGTCTCTCTGTTTACGTTTTCCACTTTTTTATAATTCTTTTCTTTTCTCTTGTTTGTTTCCTAATCTCACTGACCTTAACTTCTTTAAAACTCACCAATATGTTGTATGTTCTCTGGTCGGAGGCCCCGTTGGCGATGTTATCTTGTGCCTCTCTGCTTTTTGAAGAACATAAAAATTAAAATTATAGTTTAGAGAAGAAGCCTAATCACTTCAGATAATGTCTAGTATGAATTAATGGTGGAAGCAGAACATACTCTGGATCAGACTTCCTCATACGTGGAATATACTCATACAAAGATGTCAACTCTCCTCTATAGCTTATGCAAGCCCTCTTCAGATGTGCTGGTAGATCTGCAATTTCGGTCATCGAAGCTAGACTACCGGCAAATTCGGAAAGAATATCTCCAAAATGCTGGGACGCCTTTTTTCATGACACAAAAACTCCAAATCAGTACAAGGTTTTTTAACTGTAGAATAAGTCTCGGTACACTAAAACTCTAATCTTCTTACTTCTTTTGCAAATTCTGTGGGTAGAATGTCGATGGCCATGCATAGTACGCCATCCCCATCCATGTCATCGTGGTATGTAGTGTGCGAGGGATTAAACCTATAAAGACAGTTATGAGCTCAAGCAGCTTCATTAAATAGTTAACGTGAAAGACTGAGATGAATGCTCTTCCAAAGCTTAGATTACCTAAAGAAAGGGGAGTCGATTAAAGTAGCTCGGTTAACAAACTCGATGGAGCCACCGATATCACAAGTTATATCACATATTCCCACTAGTGGGCATCCTTTTGCTGTTAAATCTTGAAGCTGTTTGATGCTCAAAAAACGGGGAAACCTCTTCTCCCAGTACATACAGTTTACTGCACAGAAAGCCATAGTTCATTATTTTCTGGAACTAACCCAAAAAATGAGATAAGACACAGCCTTGGGGAAGTAACTAGTGGAAAGTTGAAGGTAAAACAGAGATAAGGATCTACCAAGAACAGAGGTATACGGGGCGATCTTTTCGTGGAAAACTGGATTGTAGTGTTCCGGGTGTACATAATAGTCAGCCTGAACATCAAAAATTTGAAGAGTTAATAGTACTGTTCTACTTTTATGTAGCGAAACAGAACTCACAGAGCCATGGAGCTAAATTGATAAGTGTTACTTTGTCGAACGACTTTGATGGGTCTTGGTTTTCAACCATGTCTTGGCTCGTAATGATACAACCATATACTTGATGGACTCGCTTCGTTGATTTTCCATTTTGGCTATTTCCTTTGTCCTGTGCAGAAATATACATTTCATCAATAGAAACTTCCAACAAAAGATTTAAAACAGATTCTTTCGGAATTTGTAATCTTTAATACCCTGAAAACGAAGAAGAAGCAAAGCTACTACACTTACTTTTGCAAATAGTTGAGGAAGCGTGCTTGGTTGAACAAAAGTGTGAGGAAGAAGCTTGAAGATTTCTTGCGCCCCGAGAGAAACTGTGGATGAGAAAATTAAAATGAAATGAAAAAATCCGCAGGTTGAGAGGTGCAGTAGGAATATAAAGAAGTTGGAGTCGAATTAAAGAAGTTACCGTTTCCTGTCCCGGTGAAGACAAATACAAGAGGGCAGATTCCTAATGGCAGTCCCTGGCTTGCAATTTCTTCACCTACAGAAATCACAGCGGCTTTTGCAGCAGCCAATGAGGAATACATGTACGATGACCCGAGCGAGAGGAAAGGCGTTGAGTATCCTAGACTCAGATATCCTGAATCAAACATGGTAAATTACATTGAATCCAGATCATCTGCACAGAAACATGTACTTGAATCATCAGAATAGTGTAACAAGAGCTTACTTACTCTGTCCCAGTCCGTGTAAGAAGTCAACAAGACCAGCTCTGCCTGCATATTTACCAAATGCCAATAATCTTCTCCCATGATCCCCAACGATGAGCTCATAATCATACAGCGTCACTCTCTCAGACAAAATCTGCATTTTTAACATTCCTAGAATATGTCTTGAATTGGTACTTTAGAGAAGAAGAAAAAAAAAGTAGGAATGAAAAGTGTCTCACTTTATCAAGCAAAGGCATGTTTTCTTTCTGTGCCTTGTGAGTGTGGGAAAAGAAAGCATATGCTCTCTCCGGAAGAATCATTTCAAGCTGCAACAGAACAAACCCCCAAAACGCTAAAATCTCTCCATAAACAAAAAAAAAAAAGGATTTAGTAGATTCCTTTTTAAATGCAAATCCCCACACCTCTGGTTGTTTGATTCCGAGAATAAGCCCACAATCAGACAAATCATCAGAGATTTCACATCCGACATCTTGGTACAATGCATCGTGATGGATACGCTTAGCAGATGGCTGAACCACAATTCGGGAAACGCCGGTTCTGTCTTTGCCCCCGTGTAAAAGGCGAGCGCAATGCGACGGCGTCAATGGCGTTCGTCTCTCCCATTTGTTCACTGATTCTGCTAGAATTCCCACAACCCCATTCCCCAATTTCTTCTCCTCCCTCTCCTCATCGCCACTTGGATTCATCTTTTTCTTGTAAGCTTATATAATCTCTGCAGATGAATTACAACGACACAGCCAGTTGATATCTCGAGTTCGATCAACCAAACATCAAAAACCCAAACTTTAATTAATTTACCAAAACTTAGACCGGAAGATCATCGATTCACTACATTTCGAGTTTGATCAGGCGGAAAATTAGAGAACTTTCAAGAGTTTGACTGAATTTAAAGGCAAGAGGGTTGCGGAAATTGGGTTTCAAAGTTATTATGGGCAATTACAAGAAACAACGGAAGAGGGAAAACGAAAGCTTACCAATTGAGAAATTAAACGATTTGTGAGATGGTTTCTGCTCGAGCTCTGGGTTTACGATACTGACAAAATTTGGGAACAAGAAATTGAACTCTATGGCAAAATTAACTGATAACTCAAATCAGAAATGAAGAGGACAGAGCAGAGCATAGAAGAACAGAGAAACGCAGATCAAACCATTGTTTTTCCAAAGAACAAGAAGGAGCCATTATTTTTCCCAAAGAACAAGGAGTGATTGAGCTAAAGCTCTCGAGCTCATTTACAAGAAGGAAAATTATGCAAGAAGAAATCAAAACGTACCCGGTGACTTTGATCATGCAATGCCTGTGAACTGCTTTGTGAAAAATGGAACAAAGCTTTCTAAGGCGCAGTAAGAAATTTGTTTTATTTCGTCTTTTTTATAAGCTAAATTTCGTAGATGATTTGTTTTTTTTTTCTCGATAAAATGATCATCAGTTAGATACGTGTTGGATAAAGATTATTTAATTTTAAATTAATGATAAATAATATTATAATGTATGATCTGACAAAAAATATATATATATAATAATTTATGATATGACAACAACAAATAAAAATTAAAAAAATTACCGTCGATATTACTCCCGCTGACGCATATTATTTCATTTGAATTTGAATTATTATACAAAATTAAATTTTAGTTCAAATTAATAGATAGTTAAATCGAAATGATATTTATATACTATAGAGATATATAACATATCATATCTATATAAGAAAAAAAATTGATGTTTAGAAGAAAAAGCACGTGGTCTTTTACAGAATTTTTCTTAATTAAAAGTGTTATACATCTCAATGATCTCATTAGATGTGTCGTTATATCATTATAAAGTTTGTTTATAAACACACGAGGATGACATGAATCAATCAATATTGTTAAATTAATCTAAACTTTGTTGAAGTCTACTAAAGTCATCGTTAAACAGTTATATAATGCAATAGACAGTAAGAAAACTTATCAAACATAAGAGGATAGCGTGAACTATCAACCAACATGTAAATTTCAAAAACATGTAAAAATTAATCTAAATTTTGTTAAAGACGTATAAAGTCATTGTTAAAGATTATACGGCACTTTTGTAGTAATATTACTCCGTATTATAATTTGAATTTGATGTTTAATAAAATATATGTATGTACAAGTAGTAAATTGATCTAATAACACAAGATCGCTTGTTCAAAATTTTAAATCAATTCAGATCTACTAACTAATCATTCCAACTTTGTTATTTAAAAAAAAAAAAAAAGACTAGTAAAATCATCGTTAAAGATTATTATATTATAAAATGCAATAGAAAATGATAAATGAAAATCACACGAAACAAATAAAACAATTAACTACTATATTTGGCAAAAGAATAAGAAAGGGACAACGTCGTCATTACGTGGATGGATACAAGATAGGACCGAGGAAGTCTGTCTCCAATGGAAAGTGTAATACGTGTATGAGAAAACGAGAAAGAGACAGAAGAGTGAAGACGTTACTCGCTTGTTAATTTCTAGATCACGATGCTTACCACTTTCGTTTTCTCTACGTCTATCTTTTCTTGGTTTTATCATGACTTTTTAGTATATATGGGACTAAATTGGTCGGTTATATATGTCTAATAAGTTATATATGTAGCTAGTCTAAAATTGATACGAAAACACCAAGGACAGATAAAGAAATTGGGTGAAATAATGTCGTTTTACTAAAATGATTCGAAAGTAGAAAAACGACATCGTTTTTTTTTTTCTTTTTTTGTACAGAAACAAAAAAAAACCCGACTTTGTTTTATTTTAGAATTGTCACAATAGTTGATGAAATTTGTAGGTCTAGAGCGATTTGACATTAAAATCAGTTTATTACAAAGCTGTTGAATTACTTTATTTGTCTGTCTTAATTAAAGTCACATTTGCAGAGGTTGGGCTTAAGTTGTTGTCTCAGTACGGACGGCCCATGTCCGTGGGTCTTCTTTTCCTCGTTCTTTTTTGTGTTCCATACAAGCTTGAGCTTCTTCAGTTTAAGGATCAGTGAGGACTGCGGAATTTATCCAATACATTTTCTGACAAAACTCCAAATCTTATAAATATCTGAGTATAATAAGCCCACAGTGAAACAAATCATCAGACATTATTGTACAATGCATTATATGATAAGATACGTTCGGCAAATTAGCCGAACCAAGAAAATGTTCAAAAAAAAAACAAAAAAAAATTAGCCGAACCACAACGTTGTAAACACTGGTCTTGTTCCTGCAACCGTTTAAAAGGCAAGTGCAATGCAAAAACATCCATAGTGTTACTATCACAAACGTCTTTATTTATGTTTGGTGTTTATATTTACAATTACGAGAAATGCATGTGTGCATGACGGTTTTTGAGTTTTCATGACATCAAAAGATATACGTATGGTGAATAAAACAAATCTCCTTGTGCTTTCATACATAAGACCAAACATTCTTCTTATTCTTATGACAGAAATTGAAGAATATATATATATATATATGGGCCTTAGTGCCTAACCCAATTAACAATCTCAGAACCCAGAAGGGAATGTGAAACTAGAACATTGTTTTGGTATCATCGATATCTCTGCAGCGACCTGCTAGATTTCGTTGACGGCCTTTTATATTTTTTTTTTGTCACTTGTAAGGTTTTATATACAGTTCTCTTTTAAAAGTTAGTACTATATTTGATTTAAATAACATAGTTTATATTGGGCATGGCCTGGGAACAAGTTCTGGGCATTGACTTTGCATTGGCACAAAGGTCGATGCGAGAAGAGATTCCTCAACGAGGCTACAAAGTAACAGTGGTCCTATCCTTTTGCTTTTACACCTATCCTTTTTTTTATTTATTTTATATTTGCATACATCATTTTTCTCCCAAATAAATATAACTTTTCTTCTTCTTCTCTTTTCTCCTTGGTAACATAGCATATATTGTATTATTGTGCATAACTTGTAAATCTGAAACTCTCTAATAAATATTCTAGTAATATCATTTGTTTATACTCCATGATGAATTTTTGTCAATTAGACGAAGAAATCTATGCTAATGAATTTTTGTGATAAATGAACAACCTGCAACCACCATGATGACATTATAAAACGGGTATCAGTTTCATTTGATCAAGAGACGAGTTGAATATGATAAACAGTTGAATTTAAAAAAACATTTAATATCAAATCTCTTTCTCTCCGAGTTTTTCATTAACTAAAAAAAAAAAACAAGTATTTGTAATTTTTTGGATGAAGAACAATAGCATGCATGACTACAAAAGCTTGTATTTTTGGATGAAGAATTCAACGCCACGTTTGACAAACGAGAAAGACAAATGTGACTTGATGCTAAATAAATAAATAAAAAGACAAAAGAGGTTTTTATTTGTTTTGTGTTAACTTAACTTGATAAATATAAGAGAAATTAAACAGGAGGAAAAGAAAAAGTAAATACTTTTAATTTTCATATTCGAAAGGCAAAACTGTTTAAAAGAAAAAGAAAAAGGAGAAAAAAAAAGAAGAAGACAACCCACACGAATCGCCACTTTTGATAGAGAGTAGTAGTATTAGAGAAGAGAAGAGAAAAGAAGAGAAGAGAGGGCAGCTCCATGTAACTAACTTTCTCTTTTGCTTTTGTCTTTAAACCAGCCGTGGCCGTGGGATGTCCACTGTCTCCGTGCGTTAATCCTGCTCTTCTTTTTCCTTTGTTTCTCTTTAATTTACTTCATTTCATGGATTCTATTTTTCTTTTTATTAGAGTTCATAAGCAAACGGGAAATTAGGGTTACCGAAACAGAAGGGAGAGATAGAAATTCCGAAAATGAAAAATCTTGGTCCACTTGAATGTTGAGATAGGTGCATAGAGGAGCTGAGGCTGAAACTATAAATTCTGCGACCATCTTTAGAATTTTGCATTGAAAAATAATTTTGGAGGGTATTATATTTAATAGCCTTGTGAGAAAAAAACGGAAAAGTAGTACTCCCTCCGTTTTGATTTAAGTGTCGTTTGGAGAAATGTATCTGCAATGTAATTAGATGTATCTGGATGTGTTTTGAATTTAATATATCCAAATACATTTTCTCCAAATGACACTTAATTAAAAACAGAGGGAGTAATTTCTTTCATGTTACTATCCCGTTCACAAACAGGATTATTGAACTCAAAGTCTCAAAGCCCTAGTTGAAAATGCATTTTCATATATACATTGAGGTTTAGAAACGGAATTACGATATGACTTTCTTACCAAAAAAAAAGAAAAAAAAAGGAAGAAGCAAAACGTCACAAAACTCTTCAGCTAAATTATAAAGGAGTTAGTTGGCTATATGTTTTCTTTTGTAAACTCTTTGTTATCAAAAAGTCATATTCACTATTGAATAACTCCGACGTGCCACTGTTTTTTGTTTGTCCCACTCCACAACGTTTTTTGTTTTGTTTCAGAATTATTTGTTTTTTTTCTTAATACTAGTTTCAATACTATATTCAAATCCAAATTCTGGTACGACAACATCAGTAATACAAACTAATAACTAACAAATCTTACGCGAAAAAAACATATAGTAGGTTGTTACAAGTCCAAAGAGCCATACTCTACGATTGTTAAATCTAGTAAAATAATAAAATACTCCAATGAAACAACGATATTTTTAAAAAATTCCGCCAATCAACTGATAAAAAGTATAGAAAAAACAAATGATTTATCAAAAAAAAAAAAATATCCACAAAAAGTCGCAATTTATGTTGGTAGTGATTAGTGAACAACATTGAACAAGAAGTTACAAGACAATCGAAATTTCCCTTTTACCATCTCTCTCTCTCTCGACACAGTATCTTTGTGGATTGTCAACGCTCTCCGAAAGAGGAGCCCAAGAACCTTCCTTTTCTCTCTCTCTCTCTCTCTCTCTCCAATGGCGCTACAAATCTCCTCTCTTTAAAAAACCCACTCTCCCAAGATTTTTCACCACCGTCTCTCTCTCTCTGCTTCACCACTCTCCTCGACTTCAACATTTGTCTCTTTCACCAGCAAGCTCCACGTATGGCTTGATTCTCTCTTCTCTCTCTCTCTCTCTCTCTCTCTCTCTCTCTTGTCTCTTTCTCTGCATTTCAACCACTCACTATGGTTTCTTATTGAGGATTTGCTTAAACCTCATATTGAATCGGTTCTTGGGAATTTCTCTGCCACCCGGATCGAATTTTCACTTTACCCAAAATCCTCGAAAATTTCACAGAGTTCTTCTCGTAAAATCTGCGCAGATTCCATTTAAGCCAAACATGGGATTCTCAGCTGGGAAAAGGAAATCACGAGATGATGAAGACGAAGGAGATACAGCGAGCTTAGCTTCTGCTGAATTCCCCATCAATGACCTCAGCGATGACGTCCTCGAGCGAGTCCTCTCGTGGCTACCAACCTCCTGTTTCTTCCGCATGAGCTCCGTCTGCAAGAGATGGAAATCCAGCGAATCCTCCAAAAGCTTCAAGCTCGCTTGCTCTCAGGTCCCTTGTCGAGATCCTTGGTTCTTCATGATTGCTAACGATTCCAATTCTTCGTTCGCTTTCGACTCCACCGAGAACAGCTGGAAAAACCTCAACCGCCGCAATCGCTTCCTCCTCCACCACCGCCGCGATTTCATCCCCGTCGCTTCCTCCGGCGGCTTGCTCTGCTTCCGCTGCCCCATCTCCGGCGAATTCCTCGTCCGTAATCCCCTCACAGGATCCTCCCGCGTCCTTCCTTCTCCAATCTCTCAGGAACATCTCCAAGCCGTAGCCATGACCACCACCTCCGTCACTCCCTCAAGCTATTATAAACTCGTTACAATCTCCGGCGAAATCCCAAACCTAACTTTCCGGTTCTACGAGTCGAGTTCCGGTTCATGGAGCAAAGAAATTGAGTTAGCGAAGAACGATACAGACGATGGCAACGATGCATCATCACATGATGAAACCGGAACAGTCTACTTTCTTAGCAAGACGGGAAATGTGGTTGTAGCGAGTAACGATCTCCAGAGAAGCCCATCGAAGCAATACTCTTCCGTCATAACCGTTAAAGACAACGCAGAGATCGTCTACTTCCTCAGCTCTTACGGAACGATCGTAGCTTGCGATCTCACGAAACGATGCTTCACCGAGCTCCCTAAGCTTCTTCCTCCATTCCTAGAGTATTCCATCGACTTGGTGGAATGCAATGGAACCATGTTTGTGATCCTCCTCTCTGAGTTTTACGAAAGCGCCAGCTTAAGGATCTGGAAACTAGAGAAGCACAAGTGGGTTCATGTCGGGATGTTGCCTCCTGCGATGTCTCATGAGTTGTACGGGAGAAAAGGCGACATAAACTGCGTAGGAGGAGCTGGAAGCAAGATACTTGTGTGTTTCAATGCGAATCCTCCTGAGGTGTATTATAGATACTTTGTGTATGATTTAGTTACAGAGGAATGGAGTGACTTGCCAAAATGCTTCAACGATGGTGAAGCTGTGGATTTCGTTTCCGCTCTTTCGTTCCAGCCTCGGATCGAATCAACAGTTTGAGATTTTAGCTGTTCTTTTTTCTTTTATGGATTAGGTTCAGTGATTTGTAAGTTTCAGGATAATGCAATGTGACTTAGAATTTTTAATCTATTGACTGATGACAATCATTGATTAGAACAAGAATGCTCTGTGGTAAGCAAAAACTATCTTTTTTGCGTGTCAAACTTCCAACTACCAGAAATCACCACATGAGCATTTACCATCCTTGAACCGGTGAAACCGGTTTGCATCTCTCAGTACAATCTCTCTACTATACACCTTTGTTATATATTTCATCGCATTGTGGCAATCTCCACAGACGCGTAGATTCTTGATCACACGGATCGGTGTGGATGGAGGAGTGCACATAAGCCCGAAAGCAACCGCAAGCTTCTCGCTGTGGTAGTACAGTGCGCGCTCTTTCTCCTCTTCCTCCACATCCACAAGTGTGAAATCTAACTCGGGAACATACCCTTCTTGTTTGATGTCTCTGATCACATCTTTTACTTTCTCGTATATCAATTCGGCTTGCGGGTTTGACCTATCGTCCACAACAAACACATGGATCTTGTTTTTCACCTCGATCCAACTGAAACCCGGGTCTTTCTTCACCCTCTGCCCTCTCATCATTGTCCTGGCAAGTTTCATCTCACACCATTTGGAAGCAGCAGCATACATGTTTGATAAAAGCACATAAGCTGATGAATCCAGTGGATCTAGCTCCAAAAGCTTAGTTGCCACTCTCTTCCCTGTTTCTGTGTCCCCTTGAACTCTGCAAGCTGCAAGCAGAGCTCTGTACATCGATGCTGAAGCTTCCATGGACATTGACTCGATCAATTTTTCAGCCTCCCGAACAAGTCCAGCACGGCCAAGCGCATCAGCCAAACAAGAGTAGTGTTCTATTTCAGGTTTAATGCCATAGTCTCGATGCATCGACTTGATATGCTTGTATGCCTCGGATACCAAGCCTGAGTGACTGCAAGCAGAGAGAACGCCGATAAATGTGATCTTGTCAGGTTTTATACCCAGAGATTTCATCTGTTTGAAAAGCTGGAGCGCTTCTTTTCCTTCCCCGTGTTGAGCTAATCCTACTAACATGGCATTCCAGGCAGCGATGTTCCTCATTTCAATCCTTGTAAACAAAGAATACGCATCCTCTATGCTTCCGCACTTCGCATACATGTCCACGAGTGAAGTTCCAACGAAGGGATCACCCGTGCAATTCAACTTGAGGGCATTTGCATGAATTTGGCGCCCCTGTTCTAGTGCCGTCAAACAAGAGCTTGCTTTCGCAAGTGTGGCTATTGTAAATTCATCAGGCAACACTCCCATGAGCCTCATCTGGCTATAAACATGAAAAGCTCTCTCTTCTTCCCCATTTTCTATGCATCCTGATATCATTGTCGTCCAAGCAACATCGTCGGGGGCAGGAATACTATTGAAAGCAAAATGTGCTGCCCTCATATCGCCACATTTTACGTACATATCCAAAATTCCACTGCTAACCCATAGATCTAAGTCATATCCAGATTTGACTGCATAAGCATGGGCTTGCTTTCCCTGATTTATCGCAAACAAGGAACCACATGTCTTGAGCACTGTTGCGAGCGTGAAATCATCGGATCTCTCTCCCTGTTTATGCATCAACGCGAAGAGCTTCAGAGTCTTGTGACCGTCATGACTTTGGGTATAACCAGACATCATGGCATTACAAGCCACGGGGTCGAAATTGTTCCTCTCAAACAAAACCTCTGCCTCTTGCATACACCTGTTCCGAGAGTAGGCATCTATCAGAGCAGTAGATACATAACTGTCAGCAACAATGTTGAATTTAATTGCATGAACATGAACTTGTTTATTCAACGACAAGCTTTCAGGAAGCGAAGAAGTTGCCTTTAAAACACTCGTCACAGTATACTGGTCTGGTGTGAGGCCGCAACGTAACAGCTGCATAAACAGACGCACTGCTTCCGCTTGTAGGCCACTTTGAGCAAATCCGTCGATAATTGAATTCCACGAAATCAAATCTCGTTCACTCATACTGTGAAATACTGTCCTGGCAAAACCGATTTTTCTCAGTTTACAGTACATGTTTATTAGACTATTCGCAACCGCGAGCATCAAATCAAATCCTAACTTCAGTGTCATACAATGAACTTGCTGCCCTAATGCTAAACTATCTAACCTAACAGCTGTAGCCAACACTAAAATAAATGTGACTTCATCACATTCCAAGTTGGACTTAACCATATCCGCGAAACATTGGAGAAGAGCTGAATACTGGCTTGCCTGGAGACATTTAGTCAATCTTTGGTTCTTGGATCTTATATCTGAGGCATCATTACCATTTGCAAAGGAATTCACTTGTCCTCCTTCAGAATCATCACCAGAAACTCTAGCGAGTAAACGCAAGGTGATTTCATTGGGATGCAAGCGACTTCTATGAAATGCAGAAGAGAGTTCGACTGCTTCTTCTTTAAAACCCATATCCAGATAAGCCTTCAACATCAAGTTCCATAACACCACATCTCTATAAGGCATCTCCTCGAACAAAACCCTACCTTCCTTAACCTTACAAAACTTCAGATAAATATTAACAAGAGCTCCGGCAACAAATTCATCATTGTCCAAACCGATCTTGCAAGCATAGCCATGAACTGCCTCTGAAGCCCACACATATCCAGAATGCAAACAGAGTTTTAACAGTGGAGCCAGAGTCATTCGACTGGTAAACACAACGCTCTGGCGTAAAATCCTGAAAAGAAGAAAAGCTTCTTCAATGTTCTCGACAACCCCTTCGGAAGACTGGGCATAGGCAGCTAAAATCGAGTTCCAGGAAACAAGATCTCTTTCAGGCATTTTATCGAACACTCGGCGAGCATAAGTGAGTGATCCACACTTTGAGTACATGGAAATGAGATTGTTGACCAGGAATCGTTCTGGGTTTGTCTCCAAGGCTATGATGCGTGCGTGCGTACATTTTCCGAGAGTCAAGTCCGACGTGGAGATGGCATCGCGAAGAAAGCCGAACCATTGTGACGAAGAAGAAAACGACGCCGAAGATATAAGATGCAGAGGAGAGAGATAAGGAAAAGAGACGAGACAACGAAACTTGGGAGATCTGTGAAAGGAGAAAGGGATCGCTTTGAGGGTTGCTTGCATGATATTGATGGGTTAAAAATGTAGCCTTTTCAAGTTGAGGGTGTAACCTTGCGAACCAAGAAACTCATGCCGCGTACACACCCAAGCTGTTTGGTTCTTGATTTCTTACGTCACTTTAGGCTTTTTACTAGTGTACTTAAAATTCACCAACAGTGCTTCAATCTGCAAAGAAGACTTTTATCACGAGAACAAGATGGTTTATTAGCCGGTTAACTCTGTTTTTCGGTTTAGTATCTTATTATATAAAATTTGGTTTTTCAAAATCAGTGAATTAATATAATTAGCAGTACATGTCAGTTACTAAATTTGGTATTCTATTGTATATTGATAATAATAATAACAAACAGATACGTAGTTACTAAAAATTAAAATACTGTTCCTTTATTTTCATTTTTACCTCTTTATTAAAATATTTTTTCCTTAGATGTTCCTATACATTGAATAAAAACATTTTTTCCTTTAAGAGATGTTCCTATACATTGAATAAAAAAACTTCAAACTCTTTTTATCATCTCTCTCTCTCTCTCTCTCTCTCTCTCTCTGGCAAAAAAGAAGCCAAGAAGGGTAGATAAATGTCGCTGTTTCATTACCTCAGCCCGACGCGTCTTCTAGATGGCTACCTCCGCCGTTGCCTCAAGGCGGCAGGACTAACGTCGCAGACTCTTTCTATAGACTCTGAAACAACCATCCACTTCTGGGGCCCACCACCTCTACAACACACAACCGCAGCGACGACGACAGACCGGCGATGCTTCTCCTCCACGGCTTCGGCCCATCCGCCATGTGGCAGTGGCTGCGACAGATTCAAGCATTCTCTCCATCCGTTTTCCGGCTGTATTGTCCCGATCTTGTTTTCTTCGGCGGCTCTACCACTTCTTCCACCAATCGCTCCGAGGTCTTCCAGGTATCAAAAGCTTCTACCTCTCTATATGATGATGACTGTTTTGATTCCACATGTTTCCTACTAGATAATTACCGAAATAAAGCAAAATTATGAATTTTCTATTCAACATGTATATATTGTAACTATTTTAAATAGTAATATATCTTATATAAAATATACGCTGAACGGGTGACATAAGTTTAATCCAAACCGGATTTTCTTTAGACATTGATAATTTCAGCCCTTTTTATAAGATTTGAACTCGTAATAATAATTAGGCGGAGTGTATGGCAAAGCTAATGGAGAAAATAGGAATAGAGAAGTTCAATGTAGCTGGAACAAGCTATGGTGGCTTTGTGGCGTACCACATGGCAAAAATGTGGCCAGAGAAAGTGGAGAAAGTTGTGATTGCAAGCTCCGGCATCAACATGCGAAAGTATGACGGTGAAAGTTTATTGCAAAGATCCAACTGTGAGTGCATTGAGAATGTAATGTTACCATCAACTGCCACTGAACTTCGGACACTTATGGGTTTGGCATCTTCTTCGAGGATGGCTCGTATGTTACCTGATGCTCTCTGGGACGACGTTATTAGTGTAAGTAACTAGTGTATTGCCTTCTTCTCTTTGACATAGATGATAGATCAAACTATTTTCTAGCAGATATTTAAAACTAAGCGGACAAATCATTTGGATTTGTATGATTTATGTAGAATTTATACCAAAAGAACAGAAAAGAGAAAATAGAATTATTGAAGGGGGTGACTATCGGCAGGGACGAGAAATTAAATATCGATCCTCTGTATCAGGTACGTGCTGCTTTTTTCTTTCTCCAACACGTAATGTTTGTTTTTTGTATAGTCACACAAAACTGTCTTTCAAACGAAATTTACTTCTAATATTAATCTGGCTAACTTAAATGCAATTCAACTGATTGACGTTACACTCTTAGGAGGTCCTGATAGTATGGGGAGACAAAGATCAAATATTTCCTGTGAAGATGGCGTACGAACTAAAAGAGTAAGTAGAATTATTATCTTGTTCAAAGTTTTAACGTACACAAAATGAATTGCTCTGTTTGTTATATATCAATATTATTAAGCGTGTTATTTAAATGCTATAATGGGTCGTCTATTTATGTAGGATTCTTGGAGACAAAACGAAACTAGAAATCATTGAGAACACTTCTCACGTTCCCCAGATTGAATGTGCGCAGGAGTTCAACAATATCGTATTGAGATTTTTGAAGGGCTCTTAACAACGGCAATTATATATTTGCTACATGATTCTCAAGCTTGTTTAGTATCAAACATTTAAACTATTATTACTTTTTTTCAAATATTGGTTCACCTAATAATGGAATTATTGACACTAGATTTATCTCGGTCTATCATGACTGAAATGGTTCGAAAGGAAGTATATTTTGGTCACCAATATATAATAATAATATGACAAAATTAATAGGTTCAGAGTTGGTGGTTTTCCAAACTGCCAAAAGTAATTCATGTCAGTATAGTTGTTGGCAATTTAGTTGTTTTTAAAAATAAAATTCATTACTTTTGAACACGTTACCGAATCGGTCACGGGAATGTTCACATCGATGTCAATATAGTTCGTTGGCAATTTACTCCATTAACTCTCGAAGAAAACCTCAGATGCAATGAACAATTACAATATTCAGAATTTCAAAGAATTATAAGAGTTCTTTACTTAATATTTACAAAGATGTTCTACCATTTACAGTCCAAAAGAAAAAAAAAAACTAACAAAGTCACAACTACAAATTTTTCGTCTTCAACATATAGAATATTTCTACAATTACCAAAAGTCTAAGCTTCCATTGTTCATTCTCTTAAAGAGAAATTTGCAATACCAGATGATTTTTCCAACTCTCAATGATGCATAATTAAGCTCATATGCATCAAATGATCTGCTTTGAGGCTGAAGCTGTGGATGGTTTCTTCACAAGGGACTGTGCACAGGTATATTCTGATACAAATTTTGGTGATTCTATTTCTGATGGATCTAAAACTGGAATAGCCTTGTCTATATCTTCTGCAGAGAAAGGAATGCTGCACACACAAAAACGAGACATTAATATTTAAGGTAGAAAACTTAAATTACGTCTGAGTTATGCGAGAGAAACTTGATTTAATGACAGACTCCTCAGCTCTCAACCAAATGCCCAACCAAACCCCTCCAAATGCTAAAAGCTTATTTCAATCTACAAGGATTCTCAGAACTTCACATGCATAACCCATCACTTTTAGCCTTGGTCGAGCTAGAGATACAAACGTTCGTTTGTGTTGTTACTACCACATATTATTCTACCTATGTATATATAACTAAGCTTGAGAGCCGAATAACTGAAATATTTCATTTAATTACACAGACCAAAAACGTAAGAGAATAATACCTCATATCATCATCCAGCAAGAACGAATTCGATGTTAGTTTTTGGCTATCCTTGTCAACAAGTATCCTCATTTGAGAAACCACCTACAGCACAAAGATATGTGTAAAGGTGTTTCAATAGACATTCAACCCAATTAAACAACCCAGGATTAAGAGTTTTAGATATTAACTCACCTCACTTGAGACACTTTGAGTTCCATATTTATCATCCCAGTACATAGTACTTATTCGATATATTTGCCTTATTGTCAATGCCTATAACACAATAATATAGTGCCTAGTTTTCGTGAGATTTCAAAACTGCTTACGCCCATCAAAAGGAAGAAAAGAAAAACGGAAGCCAAACAAAGTATTAACGTACCGGGCATAGGTCCTGCCTGATTTCATCCAGTGATTTTTTTCTTTTCTGGTGTATGACCTAGGACGAAATTAAAAATTGCATAAATACAAACCAATTAAATGCAAGTTCCACTACAAAAAGAAACTAAACATTTTTATCAGAAAAGAAAAAGGTGAGTTTTACCAAGAATCCAACAGCTTGTCTAATGTAATTTAACTCGTGCCAAGATGTTCCTGAAAACTGCATTCACAAAATTTTAGATCACAGATAGCATCCATCTATGAAGCAACTAACGAGTCTATAACATGGTGTACCTCCTCCTTGACACTGGCTATCCACTTCTCTAATTCTGCAATCCCAGATTTCACATATTCCCCATTCGAAAATGTGCAACATTCACGTCGAAGGAGAAGGCTGAAAAGGAATTCAGATTAAATATGCAGAAAACAAATGTAATCTGTAAGCGATAAAGTAAAGAACTGAAATTAAGATCACATCTACCTGTTGAAAAGCGATAGGTTGATAAATGAGAAAACCTGAGTCACAAGTTTGCGAATGAAGAACGAGGGTACCTACCAATACAATAGTCAGGTTAGAAAAAAAAGAACAATGTAGATATTCTTAAAGCTCAAGGAATCATGGTACATGAGCATTCTAATTACTGATCCTCGTATGTGGAGAAATGGGGAAAATAACAACAAAGTAATTACTAGGTCTGAGACAATAATTTAGACCAAAACAATCGACACAAACTTAGAAGAGTAAAAATTTCTCCATGGCGAAAAAAAAAAACATCATATGAAGCAACGCGGGTAGAAGCAGACATTATAATTGAAACTATGGGATGTGCATACATGATTTTCGCGTAGGCGGGACATAAGAGAATCCAAGAATTTAAGTATATTTTCCCATTGACTACTCGGTGATTGCTGCGGCACACCACCTGGTGATCTAGAGGATTTTCCAGCAGTCCCTCGTGAAGCTTTGGGCGCCTTGAGAATCATTAAAGAAACACGTGAAAAGTTATAACATATTTCCACCAAACTTTTCTGTATTTTGAAACTAAAGAGATGCAATCTCTACCGCAGCTCAGTAGAACACAAAATTTATAACGCTAACATAACCAAATTGCTATTTTTTAGGAATAAACGGTATTTCAGAATTTCTGTCACATGAAAAATATATAATGCTGTATACAACTTGATGGTACATAGTATCAAGTTGTATACCAAAAACCACAACTTCAATGACGAATACATGAAAAATACCAAATGGCGTATAAAGTCCCAGTAACTGGGTATTTTGATGCATGTTAAAGAACTAAGATTATGGTATCCAATCAATAATTTGTAAAAGCAATATCAAAGATGCTGAATATCTACCAACTTTTGGACTCTCACCTGAATGCATGATCCAAGAAGCGGTGATAATTCTTTCTTCAAATTATCACGAATTAGACCATAAATCTTCTCCACTCATGCTGTCAGCTGCTGCTTAAATAATATTGCAGGATATCTTGCTTCTATATGCGAAGTACCATCATCAGGTTCATGAAGTTTAAAAGGAGACTTTAGTCCCTTGTACGCAAGAAACAGAACATCAGTTTACACAGAGAACATTTTATAACAAGGTAACACGGTGCTTCTGAATCTCAATGAACAATAAGCAATGAGAATTTTAATTTAGCAATTTCAATCCCATATAAATGAAACGTGCAAACTACTCTCCAGTGGAGATGTCAATTGAACTCACATATGCAGCCCTCCCAGAACGCTGAGCACTAGCATTTAGAAAACTATTCGACCACAGATTTCTCTGCAAGAGGCATAGAAGTGCTGAAGAGTTTGAAAGCCAATATGGTAATACACTGTTCTCATCTCCACCCTGAAACAAATATATAAACCACAGAAGGAAATAATTACATGAAATAGTTCCTATCAATTTGTCCAAGGTAAAAAAATTGGAAGAAAGTTGTTACAAGATCCCTTCAACAAGAGGGAGATCAAGAATCACCTTAAGGGCTTCATTAATTCCCTCGATAATGATGTTAAATATGGTTGTGCTCTCAGATTCAAAGGCGTGCCAGTGCAGAAGACATTTGTATATTACACAAGCAGCCAGTGGTTTATCATCATTGAATCCCAAATTTTCCTTTATACATCTGGAGAGCAATTCGTAATTCTCCTGCATTATAGTGGTAACTTAAGTCAAAATCCAGTATCTACTTTAGCCAACAACAAGAAGGCTCTACATGAGCAGAAAGCAAAACAGAATATGAGATAATACAAACATATTGATTCAAACATGTTACTATCAGCTCAGGAAAACAAGTCTCTTCATTGACAATAAAATAAATTTGACAGCCTAATGAAAATGGCAGTGAATGTGTACCAGGTTTCTTTCTGCAGTGAATTTGGATCGGCGTGACTCTGACAAGCTATGTGAAAAAGGCATGATGTGCTTCGAAGGTGTGGGTGTCTCCTGTACATATTAATGGCATAAGTAGAGTACTCATTTTCAAGCATTTACAAACTAGAAATAAAAAGAAAAGAATAAGTAGTTACTTACTAAAACAGATCTCTTGTCATTCTGAGCTGGTACAACAGCACTAGATTGTTTCTGTTGAGGAGACGGTAATAATGAGCAGTTGGTAAAAAGTAAAAACCAAAGAAAACAGGATGACAATTAATTAACAAGCAAAAGTGGTGGAATGCGTGGTTCAAAAAAGTAAGATATCCAGCAATTTCACAGAGTGCATACTTTCGTGCATGCATATTTCAAAAAGTGCAGCAGAGAATAGTCAAAGATTACATACTTCCCCAAGTATCTGTCCTATTTTCTCTGGGGATATACTTAACGTCTTCTGCCTCAAGACATGGTTCTCGTTCTCCAGGTGAGAGAGTTTCTCCTCGAGACTGAATGAAAACCACTCAAAGAAAAAATAAAGACACTTGTTAGACACAAACCTACGGTTGACTTGAGAAAAAGACCTGCAACTACAAACCTTTGAACACTCGTCTGGAGTTCAGAACATTTTTTTTCAGCATCTTTCAACTTCTGTAGTGTGTTATTGCAATCGGTTTTAGCATTGAGAAGCTCCTTCTCCAGAGCCAGATTCTTCTTTTCCAAGGAATTCATCGAATTCTGTGATTAAAAAATCGTTAGCAAAAACCCATGAACAACCAAGACGATAGAACTTGGGTCTCTAAGCAAAGAGTGAAAGTATTATTAAAAAGATACCAATATATTGTTACGTTGAAAACAGAAGGCACAGTGATCAAAGAAAAGAATAAGACATGCTACTTCAAGATTTAATCGCTTTTTTGAGACCATTGCTAAGAATCTCTTACTACCCTTTCACAAACGCAATTAATATATAAATATATCCATTTTCACACTCCCGAAACTGGATCAAGTTAAAATAGTTCATAACCAATTTGTCTATAACCAGAAATAAGAGGTGTATATACTTCAAATCGCAGCCACCCTAACAATGACCGGCCAGTAGGTTAATTGAATCATAATTGCGGTTGACCCAAGACTCTTTATGACAAAAAAAATATGAGTTTGCTATTAATACACTCCCAACAAACCAAATGTATGTGGTCATCAATTTCAAGAGAAACAATTCCTGTTTCTACATGCAAATATCAAGTATTGCAAATTTCTACAGAAATTCTGCAAAGTCTTTGCCTATCAGCCAAAGAGAAACCCAAAGTAAATTTAACTTATAAGAAATACCAATGATGGAGAACAGATCCCTTAAAAAGGTATCCAAGTCCAAGACC
The DNA here is from genome assembly GCA_020283515.1 of Alliaria petiolata. Classification (NCBI taxonomy): domain Eukaryota; kingdom Viridiplantae; phylum Streptophyta; class Magnoliopsida; order Brassicales; family Brassicaceae; genus Alliaria; species Alliaria petiolata. The sequence continues at coordinate 73,864,316 of JAHZTW010000004.1, read as the reverse complement.
ATGACAGAACAAGCTCTTAACATGCATTTAATAAAAAGAAGAGGAAACTCACCTTCAACGAAGTGTTATCTTTTTCCAGTTCAACCATTCCATTAAGTTCTCTTTCAACAGCAGCCTTCTCCTTCATGGATATGTCTAGTTGCTTTTGAAGTACTGCATTCTTATTGCACTCTTTAATGGTTGCCAGCCTAGCTGCATCTAGTTTGAGGTTGAAGGATTCCAATGTTTTCTGAAGCTTGGATATTTCACCTGACTTGGCCTCCTCACCACTTGTCTGTATTTACAGCTCTTTGTAGTTATTTACTCTGTTTCAGGAGATCAGTAGTATATAAATGACAAAATTGGCAACATACTCGCAATCGTTTCTCAAGCTGCAACCGCCATTCAAGATCTTCTAACCGCTTCTCAAGTTTAGTTTTAGCTAATCGCAAAGCACCTGCTTCATTAGCGGCCTGCAAGACATCGATTTGCATGTTCATCCTTTGAGTGATAGGTAGCGAATTTATATAATCCTGCTCTATACCATAACTAAATCATACCTGTTTAAGTTTTCTAAACTCTCTCTTTGCAAGCTTCTTCCGCCAACAACACTGAATAGCAATAATAGAAGATTGTCGGTGCCTGAATGCTGAACGAAACTTATGCATTCTCCAACGAGCCTAAGTGATTTATAATACACAATATTCAACCACATGAAATGCATTAGAGACTGAAATGATGAATGATGATAAAACCACATCAGGAAACTAGATAAATACATAGTACCCTATATGAAAATTAATAACACAAAAAAGTGCAACACATAATTTACCATACGAACTTGGAGATCCTAGGTACCTGAATGAGAGAAGCAGCTCTGTGTTCTTTCTGATGTGCAAACTTTAAACGAGCTGAGTCAGCACGGATGCAAGACTGTATTACTAAGGCAGCCGATACAAGTTTCACAAATTCACATCTTGACAGCCACCTGCGCGCATGCTTTTGTACCAAAACCGCTGCCGCTGCATCCCTTCTGGTGGCATAAGCATTTCGAGACAGGCATCCTTGCCAACAGAGATTATTATTATTAGGCTTAGAAATGAAACAGATATAAGAAAAAAGAAAAACGCATGTACAAATTAATAATATACTAGTAACCACGATTTGCATGCAAGATACATGTGAACATGTTTAACAAAAGAAATCAATACATAATTTTCAGAGAGTAGGTTGTTACATATCTGAAATTTTCTCAAAATGACCACACAAAATTTGAATGCAAGAAAACTGCACATACACAAAGAAATAAGAAAAACAATAGTGAATGAGAAAGGAACCTCTACAGTATGCTTGAATAGAAATTGCAGAAGCCCGCGCAGAGATGAAGTTCTGATGCGTAACAAATGTTCTCAGTCTTCGCTGAATGAGTCTTGCAGAAGCATCAAGAACTTCAGCCCGCCTAGAGTCCAAAATGCCAATTTGACCAGCTCTAAGGAACACTTTTGTCCTTCCTAGCTGTGAAAGATGATTCAAATATCAGCAAATCAATTAGAGTATCTAACAGGGTGCCATGCATTAGAGAAAATCCTTTGGTTTTTTAGCCCACCAAGAAGCATACCTGATAATTCCCAAGACCTAATTTCCTCAAGATTTTCTCGGTCAGTGCCTGCTCATCATTGCTGCACATATGTATATATTCAATGCAGGATACAAGAAATTATAAACATAAATGAAATCAAGCTCCAGGGTATTCGTCCTGTCTGGCCGAAAGCTATAAATAATGCCTAAGTTCTATTGATACGCCATCTATTTTTTTCTCAATCAAGCGGTCACAGAAACATGCCAAATAACTTTTACACAGGTTCACAAAATTGTAACGACAAATATAGGATAATTAACACTCCGACAATAATCTTAGAATCATCCATCAAATATGCGTACCTCTCATCCATAAATTCTGGGGCTAGCAAACCAAACCGATCCACAAAGTCTGAATAATTCCTTCGTGTGGGATACCCTGCAAGACTAATCCGAACAGCTTCCAGTACACCCTATCCAATTGTGAGACACAAGACATCATCAAAGTTAAAATACCAAACAATGGAAAAGGAAGAAAAAGCACAAACATGAAAATACTACTACAACCAGCTGAGAATAAGTCAGATCACTTCAATTTGTCAATTATAACGAGTAACGACACAAGCAGGTATTTTAGAAGGCAATTGTAACAAAACATGTACTGCAACAATTAGAAAGCACAATGGCCTTTGGAAGAAAGCTAACGTTCATTTGAAATTATATCAACAAAAATGCAAAACGATGTTATAGATGACCAAGACCAAAAAGAGCACGAATATGAAGTCTCTAGCCTATCATGGCACGGGAAAAAATATGCATTCTGTGACAAGAAAAGATATAATCATGCTAAAAATGCTTGACACACTTCATTTACATTAAAGAAAAGAACGATGGAGACACCAAACTAGCTAGGACAAAAAACTGAAGATTTCTCTCATTATAAATAGACCATAACTACCAAGGAAAACGTGAAAATGAACTAAGATCACATAATCCACTAACCCCACAACGAAGTTGATGTAAAACACTAAGATTCTCAAACTTTTGAGGTCTGTTGAGTGAGTTTGGCTTCACACAACGAACATAGTGAGGCTCCGTTTTGCTGAGAGTTTCCATGAGGGCTTGAAGTTGTTGCTAGAATCAAAAATGAATAATCAAATCAATGATTGGTTTCACAATTTATAGTTCTTGATATACACAACTTTCATAACAGAGTATCTTGCAAATGAAAAAGCAAATAGCTGGACAGTTTCCTGACCTTAAATCTGGAAGATACAGAAGAAAATTTGTAAGAAGACCTGGTAGACTCCTCCGGCGCTGAGGGAAAAAGTCCAGCAACAAAAGGGCATTTGGAGGAAGACAACAGATTGCAATGCTCCACTATAGCATAATCACGGTTTTTATCCAAAAAGGTTTCAGTCTGGTAAGTAACCTGCAGAAATGAAATGGGACAAACTCATTGAGATTTGAAGGAAACAAAATAACATTAAGCTTTGTCCTAGATCAAGACTTGCCTTGCCAGCATAATGAGAGAGAGTAAAGTCTGTCTCTGAAAATTTTGCTTTCTCCAATCTCGGATGAAATTTAAAGTTCTGGAACAGCTTCATTGAAAATGACTCATGAGTTGATCTAGGAAACATGCTGCATAAAAAGCAAACAAAGATAAGTCAGCGCACAAAGAGAACATACGTATTCTGGAGACACAAGATGAGACGGGAATACTGTACCAAGCTTCATCCAAGAGTGCAATCACCCCAATAGGTTTCTGCAGGTAGCAAAAATATTAATAGTAGAATGAGAGGAAGATAGATAAATTTTGCTGTCATGTCTGCTTGATTGTAGTAAAACAAAGAAAACAAAAAAAAGGAACACAATGCTTGAGGCTGGCAACTACGACAGAAAGTTTGAAAAGAAACTTTGTTATTAAATTTCACCATACCAGCATGCAACAAAACTACTAACCAAAAAGGGAAATGTCCTTTCAGTAAGTTCTAGTATTCTTGCAGTTATAGACTGGATCCTTTATGTTCATATTCTATGATGGGAAAATAATGGCATCTTATTGAACTCTAGACGTGTGGTGAATGTATTGGCTACGTTAACCAGGCTAAGGCATGCGACAGTACAATGTGCCATCAGTGATGTGGTTACTTTTCTTAGACCATGCTGACATAGTTGAGTAATAACAAAGCACGAGACTAGAATAACATTGAACCACACTAGCTCTTTTAGAATTGACACGATTCAACAAATACCCTGTTTAAAGGGCGTAGAATTCGTTTCCTCAACAATCTGAGTAAAATAATAGTAAATAAATAAAGACATGAGAATCTGAAACTATGTATTATAACCAGAATCATGATCAAAATCCCTCACTGAAGGTGACCCAAAAAAAAAACCCCTTATTGAAGTTTCGATACAACATAGGCTGTTGCAAGTTTCAGAGATCACAAAAGGTTAAGGGGCAAGAAATTAGAACAGAATGTTAAATATTAATCTAACTGAAACATGGAGAAATTTACCTTCTCTATAAGGTCCAAGACATCCTGGTTGTCAATAAACTCGATATAACTCCAATTAATCTCTTCTTTTCTGTACTCATCCTGCTCCATCTTGAATACATGCTGAAAACAGAGCAGAAATCATAAGGAGAGGAAGCAATGTCCCAAAATCTGGCTTAACCTTTGAAAATGAGCCATCTATATTACCTCATTGAAATGTTGCTGAAGCTTTTCATTTGCAAAATTGATGCAAAATTGTTCAAAACTGCAGAGTGCAAACAAGTATTGGTTTTAATTTTCGTTTTTAGACATTCTTTGGGTGAAAAATATACCAAGCCGTCAGAAAATGCACCAGCCCAGATAAAGTTTACACAGCTCACAGCTAAACATGGTGCACCAATAAAACTAGCAATGAATAAGGCTGGGAAAGGAAATAAACTATTATTCAATTAGTTCAACAGATCAAGGCTAACCTGTTACTCTTAAAGCATTCAAAGCCATAAATGTCCAGGACTCCTATTTGAAAACGGGAGTTTGGATCTTGCCCAACAGACCTATTAATCTTATTAACCAACCTGACAGAAGCATAAAACGAAAGTTTCAAACACAAGTGTTATGCATTAATAATTATCCATTGAAAGAAGGGATGTAGCAAGTAAAAGCAAACCAGTCAAACAGACGGGCTTAAACAGTCTTTGCGAGTGCATCCCGGCTAGTAACAGCAGCATTACAGTCAAGTGCTTTGATTATGGTACCTTCACGGGTCAGTATTGAACGTGTGCAGAGCGAAGCCAGCAAAAGATTTGCATCTCACCTGATTAATTTTGCAGAATACAACAAAATAAACAAGCTATGTCTTCGTACGCCTAGTTAAAAATTAGTATTATCAGAAAATTCCATGTACTTGAAAAGATCAGCAGCCATCTGCAGATGAATTCTAGATTCCCGATCCTTTACTACTGAAGAGTCGTGCTCTTTTCCTGGGGAAAACTCAACATTTCCAAGATGCAGAATCGCAGCAAGCGTGCGGAATATCCCTTCCTGATTAATGATTTGTGCAGGAAACAATGACTATTAAAAACTGACGGAAGAAAACTATATGAAAATCTAATTAGAAGTCAAAACACCTGCTCGTCGTGACTTATGCCCACAATATCCATGGCCCTCCTTGTATTCTTATACTCTTCTGCGTTGCTTACTCCCTCCAGTTCATAGGTCTTGCTTTGATTTAGATAATGAAATTGACGTGGATTGCTTAGTTTATATTTTTCAGCGTCCTATATAAAACAAATTCATTAACAGATTAGTAATCGGCATAGGTAATTGACAACATCAGCCAAAAAAATCTGGCATAGCTCAATTGGATAACAAGAAATCCGAAGCCAATATCCTACGAGACTTAAAAAGAGTAGGAAAAAGAATTACATTCCCGGAAGCGCACATCTGATAAAAACAATGATAGTTCCTCTCAGGGTCTGTAATCCGGACCACTCGTGATCTCTCCAGAAGGTAGGTTCTGATTGCAGCACCGGATATTCTACCATTTGCGTCAAATTGGATTTCGACAAACTTGCCAAAACGGCTGAATAAACCAAAATTCAGTAGTCTGGTCAGTAAATCCGTCATTTTTAGGAATCTTCAAATCTAATTGAGAAAGGCTAGGGCAACACACACGATAACTGCAGCTAATAAGCCATACTTCAAATAAGATTCAGATATCAAGCATCTAGAATCCATTATGCGTGCAAAATAAGATTCAAAAGTCATAAACATTAATTACTAGTGTTCTATACATGCGAAATGAATCCAAAAAAAAAAAGAGCTAGTTCCTCCCGGTTGCAGTAAGATTGTTACCAAACTTCATGTAAAAGGACTATTTTATTAAACCAAATAGACCCCGTAAGGCATTTCACATTGGTACAAGGAGTTGTAAACTCTTAATGGAAAAACTTGTCAATAGACCATATATCTGAAGTAGAACTACTACCATACTTTCAAGAAAAAGGTTTACTAACACCACCAGAGTTTACAATTTCAATTTTGTACAAGGAGATACTGACATCATAAAGGGCCATTACCACTAGTTTCTAACAGCCCCAAATAATTAAACGTGATGGATATACACAAATGCTCCTATGTGTGCTAATCAGTTATGATGATACTGTCATGAAGAAAATTGTTGAGAATTTACATAAGAGCAATTAAAGAAACACCCCCAGTTCTCATCGAAAAATAAACAAAAAGAAAAAGGAAATTCTATAACCCACCTGGAATTATCATTTCTAACTGTTTTCGCATTGCCAAATGCTTCCAAGAGAGGATTTGACTGCAGAAAAAGAATACTTATATTAGAACACTCGCAAACAAAGAAAGTCAAATATAATCGCCTAAAATTTATTTGCAAACAGATACCAGAGGACAGAAAGTAAAAGTCATTTTTCGCAATTCTTTTCTTCTCATCGAACACAATAAAAGATACAAATTGTGTAAGCACAATCTTACTTCAAGGACTTGCTGCTCAACACTTCTATCATCTTCAGCTGCACGTCCCCCAACAAATGTAAGATACTGCATGATTAGTTTTGTTGTCTCGGTTTTTCCAGCTCCACTTTCACCGCTGACGAGTATAGACTGACTTCGACTGTCGTCAATCATCGCTCTGAATTATAAAGCATAACTGCGGTTAATTCATGAACGTGACAGATAGTAACAGGTAAAAATGTCAGCACAAGTAGGGAAAAAAGGGTGGACCACCTGTATGCAACTTCAGAAACTGCAAAAACATGAGGACTGAGCTCACCAAATGGTGCTCCCTTGTACTGCTCCATCATGTACCCATTGTAGAGATGTGGAAGCTTTTTAAACGGATTAACAGCGATCAGAATGCTTCCAGTGTATGTCTGCAAAATAGATAGAGCGTAGTTGCAT
>JAHZTW010000004.1:73839752-73857139 GCA_020283515.1 Alliaria petiolata | reverse complement strand
AGACCACAAATGGATACCCAAGAAACTCCAAAAGCAATTATAATTTGTTCAAGTGGAAAGCTCCGGGCGACTGAGTACACTGACACCGCTAGTAAAAGTCCATATGGAATGAAATCCGACTCAATAAAGTACCCCAGGCAGTATAAAAACTAAAATTCAAGCTGCAATTATACTCACGCAGATCTCTCCATAAACAGTACCAAAAAGAAAAAGGAGAGTGAAAAGAACTCACGTATATATCATTCAGAGCGTATCTCCTCTGTAGATTGTAGAGCACACCAGGCTCGTGCAAGTATGCCAGCTTGGTCATATCATCCACTCCATTATGCTCCTCATCGTCGGGATCCCTCCGGAAGAGCTTTTCCGGGGAGACGAAAACCTAAACCAGGCATAACAGCCAACAAATAAGGTGAAGAGAGCGCGAAGAAGAAGAGGCAAAACAGAAATCATCCAGCAAAAAGACGGTTAATCAAACCTTCTTCCCTGTAGAAGTTTCAACTTGGACCTTCTTTTCCAAAGAATCGAGCACATCGCCGGCAATCCAAGCCAAATCCTTATCCTCCACCCAAACCTTGTCGCCCTTCCGCAGGTTCATTTCCATTGGAAGACAATTTCTCATGAACTCGAGATGAGCTCAGCGAGAAAACCCTAGAGAAATAAATTGGGCGTAGCAAGAGGCATAGAGAGAGAGAGAGACTCCGTCAGGTTGCGCCAGAGGATTTTTCAAATTTCAAATGAACATGAAACCCTAAGGAGATAGATGGAGAGAGAGAGAGAGAGGAGAGGGGGGAGACGGTAATTACTACTGTACAGTTTTATTTTGTTGAAGTCAAACCGCAAGCGAAAAAAGTACCCAAATGCTAAAGGCAACAAAATAAAATTAGAAATTACTTCCCGCCTTCTCGGATTGCATATAAAGAAAAAGAAAACTCCAAACAAAAAACAAATTTCTCGAAAAACAATTACAAAGTTCTTCAATTTCTGGAGTAAATGCAAACGCAGAAAATGTCAAGTTAATTGTCGTCAAATGAAATAATAGGGTTTAATCCATCCTACACGCGGAATTGATTTCAGCTATTAAGCAATTTATAGCACTAATAATTAAACAAACTAATGAGTAATGAACTTACTGATGTTACATTATGTTATTTTCAGCAATTTTGATGCTATATATATCCTTGATCGTTTCGGAACAAATTTTCCATCCCGTCCCGTATATATCCTGAATTTTGTGTCTTCTTCCTAATCTCGCTCAAATAATTATCCATTCAGCTCAAATGGATACGAAAATGGTATGAAAAAAAAAACAGATATAAAACAAAATACCCGAATTATCCGTTTAATAATTACAAAATTAAAAAAAATTCTAAAATTTCTCAAACTTTCCCATATTTTCCTAAAACTATCCGAAATTTCCGTCCTGAAGTTAATCTTTCTCAAATTATAGAGAATTTGGAAAGAGATTTTATCTAAAAAAAATTTCCGAACCTTTTCTGTTACCCAAATTTTCCGTCCCGTTTCTTATCGGATTTTCTTGTGAAAATTGTTTTTTAATTCTCAAATTACCCATTACCATCTTATATTCGTAAATTCTCGTTCTGAATCCCGAAATGCCATGACTAGTATATATAACGTTCAAAATAATCAAACATGTAGGGTGGGTTTTTTGTATTGAACACTGTTTTTATTCTAAGCACCGTGTTACTAATTTTTCTTGCTTTCCATACAAACAAAATCATCCAAAAATGTATTGATCATTGTTCAATTCGAGACTAGTTTTTTTTTTAGTTACGTTCTTATTTTGTCAACAACATATATTCTAATAAATTTTAAATTCGGGAAATGACATAACACAATTATTATAAACTACCAGACCATATGCGCGTTGAAACTATTAGTGATCATGGTTACGACTTGCCTTATTAGGATATGAATATGATCATATGACTCATGGACACATCGAGTTATTTCTTATTCATCTCCAACACGTACACACATATTTGTCACTCGTGAGAAGCTCCGACTCGCCTTATCATAACATAATATGAGCACAAATCAGGTCATTACGTATTTACGTTATCACTTATCACTCATGAAAACTAACCATGATTTGCTCTTTTTATTGCATTCACACCCAAAAGAAGAGAATATATTTATTGTGAGAGATATATATCGTGGTTGTAGTCTTGAATCCTACACAAATAAATAGGGATCAAAACTATCGAGACATGCACACGCTATTATAAGTTTTACAACAAAGGTCTGTGTTTTTGAACTTAGAGAGCAAAAGACTGAGTGTCGTGATTTAGTGTGTTACAAGATTTTGTGTCACCTTTAAAAGTTGCGTGAGCTTAGAAATCGTTTCTGGAAAATTAGGTTGTGTTTTAAAATTGTTATTAGATTTAGATGAAACTTGTGAGTTTACTTGAAGAATTTGAAACGGTATCTACCAAGTCTTTTTTTTTTTAATCTCCTTTATTTTTCTTTTTATTTTTCTATTTTCCCTAGAAGTGTGGTAATTTCTTGGCTTATTTTTTTACCAATTTTGGTTTCGAAACTCAATCTAATTATTTGGTTTATTTCTTTTTCTAACATGATATAATTATCATCTAATTTTTTAAAAAATTATTCTTCTCTTTTTTAGCATTTTTCTTCCTAGATTTGTAAGATTTATTTCCATCTGTTGCCCCATAAATCCTTTTATGTATTCTTTATTATTCACAAAAAAAAAAAATCTTATTATTTTCCTATAACAAAGATTGTGTAACTGTAATTTTTTATTCTATCTTGAGTTTCTTCAATTGTTTTTAACTTCCTCTTCTTATTGTCTAACTAGTTTTTTTATCTTTTTGGTTCTTCAATTGTTGGCAATCTTCCAAAATTTTATTTCCCGTTTCTTATATCTATTATTTATTTATCCATATTATGATGATTTCTAATAGTTAAGAAATTATGTGGTGTTTCAGGCTTTCATCTTCGGTCTATGTACTATAAGCTCTATTATGAGAAATTTGTATTTCCACCATCGAGACCAATATAGCTCTTTAATCTAAACTAGTATTTTAGCTCTGTTTGAGCTTTGAACCAATGTCACACTTTGACTGCATATCACCACTACACGCCGAGGCAATAAAATATCGGTCTCTTTGACTAGTTATTGTTGCATCAGTTCTCTCAATTGTTTAGTTAATTTTTACCTTTCACTAGAAAAAAATGCAGGAGATTCCGTAAAAAGTGAAGACATTAACATTTGAACCGGTCGTCTGTTCAACCCACAAACAGTTTACGACATGGAAACATCATATGTGGATCAATGGGCCTAAAAGGCCCTCTCTTGAGACTAAATTGATGAGGTAAAAAGAAAATGTATTTTAACAGTAGCAACAATATAATATACCAAAGACAAAAAAAAGTATTCTTATGTTGTTAGGTTTGTGTCAGCATCACACAACCAGACTAAGAAGGCCACAGTACAAGTTCCAGAGGCCTATAAGCACTACTGAAACTCGAGACTTGGACCCATTTACATCCCAAACACCACACCACACAACACAACACAGCATTTGTATAATCTGCAGAAAAAGTTGTATATAATCAAACATTCGGCACAAAACCCTAATCTTGCAAAAGATTAGGACTGCTGAAGACGCGCTTCAAACTAGGGCATACTGTTCGGAACCTCGCCATGCTCACCGAGGATATCTGTTAAATTAACAAGACAGAGTTTTCAAAAGTCTCTTATGAATACATGGATGATTGGCTAAATTTTGATATCGAAAGTAAACACACTCTATTATTTACCTTTGGACAGAAACGGAGATCCAGTGTCTCTAGTGAGCTGCATCCTGATATAGCTGCTTCAACTCCTGCTTCATCCATGTTACAAGACTACCAAAGACAAAGGTAGCAAAGTGTATTTAGTCATAACATCTGTACAAGTGCTGAAACTATATTGATGAACAGATATCCATCTTTAAAACATATAATGCCGTATACTGAGCTGATTTAAGTAGCTTTATGAAAACCCAAGCAATTAAAACCTAAAAAGGTGTCAGTTATGAGGCAAAAACATACCTGAAGAAAGAGACTAGCCAATCTTGGACAGCCCAGCTTCAATACTTCCAGAGAGCAACAGTTGCTAGACAATTCATTTTCATTCGAAATAGAATCAGCAATAGAATAACCATTTGTTTGATGGAAGATAAAGAAAATAAGTCAAATAACCAACGGGAAATCCTCCTACCTTAGATTAAGTAAGACCAGGTTGGAACAAGCAAGATCAACCTCCTTCAAATTGACCGATAACGAAAGGTTCAGTGATGACAAATGGTAAAAGCGAGCTGCAGATGGTATCGACACTTTTCGGATATTGGGGCAACCCACACAGTTGAGGTTTTGCAGTAACCGGTTGGCTGTTTCAGCTGGTGCTTGAGTATTCCCACTAGAACTGTAGACACCAAAGTAATCAAATAGCTGTACATTGGTTGAACCCCAATCAAGGTCATGCATGTTAACACAGCCGTTCAAGCTCAAATGGGTCAAGTGTGTGCAGCACGCAAGTAGATCATCTATCGCAGTCTGACAGAGAGTTCCATAAGACAGGTCCAACTCCTCAAGTGCCGGTAAAGCACCTTCTTTGTATAGAGGCTCCAATGATGAGTCGGTGAGATATTTGCAGGCTTGTAATTTGAGTACCTAAACAATAAAAGTGTCAAAGCAAGCCCAAAAGCAATAAGATATGAATAAACATGAATGGCTGATATACAAAAAAGGCACACAACATATCTCAAGAAGTTCTAATTGACAGAAGATAAAATATATGCTCTGCTGCTTACAGAAAGGGAAATAATGCCTTAATTACCTTCAGTTGAATACAGGACTTGAAGACGGGCTCCAAATTCATCAAGAAAGTGTATGATAAATCAAGAACAGTCAAATTTTGGAGTCCATTCAAGGAAGACAAGCCATCAGAGCCGATAGAAGGGCATGACATTAGCACCAGGGATTCAATTAGTGGGCAAGAAGCAGTGGTTGCAGACAGACAGTCATCTCTCAGTTTACTGGAAAGGTAATGGAAGGAAATTAATTAGCAGCACCATAAAATCAGTCACGAAAATGGAAAAAAAAAAAAAAAAATGTATTACCTGCAGAAAGACGCATCTAAAGATGTCAATAGAGGACAAATAATAGATGCTTCAGACAGTACACCGCAACCTTTCAATTCAAGAGACACCATATAAGGTGCTTCAATATTGAGGACACTCAGTTTCGGGCATATTCCTAAATTTATAGATCGGAGCGCGACCTATTCACAACCAGAAGGGAGAAGCAAGAAAAATCCATCAGTTAAGATAAGTTGGTTATTTGATATGAGAGAAGTAACACTCACAGGTTGGAAGAATGCAGTTTCAAGATGATCACATCCATCCAAACAGATCTGCTCTATGCGAGGGCACCTCAACTCAAGAGAAGTAACAGCACGACAGCCAACAAGGGAAAGACTTGCTAATGATGAATTGCAGAACCGCACTGCTGTTAAGCTCTAGAAGATGATGAAGAAGTTAGTATCAGATAAGCAACCAGAAAAATATCATTCTGATATCCTATGCAGCCGATAGATGTAGCAAAAAAAGGCAGGAAGAAACTGTATCACACCTCACAGTTGTCCAGAATTAATGACTTCAGCATTGGGCATCCACCATCATCACTAAATATTTCACAAACAGTGTTAGACAATGATTCACAATCAGAGAGGTCCACTTCTTGCAATGAGTGGCATTGCAGAACTAATGTTGTCAAATTCTCCTGTTTCTGGAGAGCCAATCGCTGCAACCAAAATGAACAAAATCAGGTTTATTAGATCAAAAATTCCAACCAACTGGAACTGCAGTAAAAAAAAATCACGATAACTAAATACATACTCGAAGGGAGTTGGAAATGATTGTGATACGGCGCAGCGCTGGACAGTTTGAAACAGTGATTGATGAAAGCATGGTGCTTTGCAAGTTCAGATCTGTGAATCTGTTAAACACAGCAAAAAAGGACACTTGAGTGAAATAATAGCAAAGCATAAGGCATGAATACTCATCACAATAAAATCTGCAGGTGTTCAGCAAACCAAAGATGAGGACTATACTTGCGGCAATGGACTAGACTTATACTCTGCAGACGCGAGAGATGCAAAGATACAGATGTCAACAGATTGCAATTATCAAGCTCCAAAACCTGCAATAGATGATATGTGGTTATCCCAACTGGAAACAATGGTCTCTATTTAAAGTTTGTAGAACAATATTCATATGTGTGGAAAAAAACAAAGGTAATCACAGACCTCTAGTGCAGGACTATTAGCAACCCAAGTCATAGACGCCGATGTTATACCCTCACAGCTATGAAGCTTGAGAACATTCAACATGGGAAGATGTACTGACTTCAAAGAGGAAAAGGGGGCACAAGTCAGGAAAACGAGAACGAGACAACAACAAAAGGGTGAAAAAAAAGAAGCATCAGATAATAGGACCAACCTCAAGAGATATATTGGGGCAGTATGAAGCATTAAGAACATGGAGATTAGCACAAGCCTGTGCTATTTCACGCAAAGTTTCATCACTGACACAGGAACAGTTAGAAACGTCTAGCGACTCTAATTGTGGACACGAAGTGGCTGCTGAACGGATAGCAGCATCCAAGAGCTTATGGCACGAGGCTATATCAAGAAGTTGGAGGAGTGGACAGTTAAGCATCGCCTGCGACATGTTGCTTCTTTTTAATGATAAAGACCTGAGCTGCGGACACCTACAAGATAGAAAACAGAAAGAAATAATTCAGAATGAAATACACATAAACGAATGAGAATGAAAATAAATTTATTGAAAAACAACTTCACCTGATAGACAAACGCATAACGCGGCATTTTGTAATTTTAAGTTCCCGTAGCCGATCATGACTCAGGTTTATTTCCTGAGCACCATTTCCCAGAATGGCTTCACTTATTGTCACACTCCTTAACATATTACACTCCCCCAATGCCTGGAAAAGATTTTCACTGATATGACCTTTTCCTATAGTTAAGACCTCAAGATTCCTGAAACAGTTGAAAAGCATTATTAATTTATGATGGATATTAATAACTTTAATTTATGGAGCTATATTCGAGGCTAAACAAGACAGATACCTCATAGTGGTAGCTGCTTTCATTGCCAGAGCGTTAACAGCAGGCGTGCCATAAACATTCACTTCAGTGGCATTAGGATAGCGACGACACATGTCTTCAACTGCACATAAGGCAACCAAAGGTTAACTTTTATCCTATGAATATCAATGTCTTCTGAATATAGATTAGTAAAACGGAAGGAAAACAACTATTGAGTAACATAGCGCCTTGAAATAAACAAAATACTACAACTCGGAGGCATCTTTGGGTGGTGCTTAGATCTGCTTTTGAAGGTCATCATATAAAATGCAGAATAGATACCCACGATGTTACATTTCTACTGTACTCGCTGAATGTTAACAAATGTACAAGATTCAATAAACCCGCTGTCAATTCTCAAATTCTTTCAAGGTTTATTACACAATCAGCAGCTGATTTGATACATTTTACAAGCAATTCTATGGAAAAATACCTAGTTTTTTTTTTACATAAGCATGAAGAGCTTACATTGTTCGATGGAAATCCTCATATTTTCAAAGTTCAAGACCTTCCAAAAATCCTCATGAGCACTAGCTACTCTCCACTGCCGACATACCATAGCAGAGCGACAGAGGTCGACATGATTCAAGAACGAGAATACCTGATGGAAAAAAAAGATTGCAAAATTTTAAAAACAAAGAAAAGGATACCTACGTATTTTTCTTAAAATGCCAAAAAAAAAAACAAAAAAATGGATACCATATGCAAGAGGTCATCGGTCAAATCAATATGAACTTCAAAATCTTCGGTGTCTGAAGAACCATTATCATTACCATCATCTTTTTTCCCATCTTTCCGACTATAGTTCAAGATGAAATTCTGGCAGAACATGTCAGTATCCGTCCGAGAAGAAGAGGCAATGCCAAAACTGACAGTTCTCTCAACCGACGAACAAGAATTTCCAGCATCTGAAGATAACCCGGAAGCCGACCGGCACTCACTGCAATTGAACTTCAGCATCAGAATTGCATGAAACGAACCAACAAATGACGGTCAAAGGATTCATGTCAACCAAAAAAGAAAACGATGTTTGTCCAAAATTTTGAGAATCAAAACCCATTTGGAGCCGTTTCAATCAAGATCCACTATGAGAAAAATGCTTCCTTGGCAGGAAACCATAGCCAAGAAAGAAAAGAAAAAAGAGTTAGAGAGCTCACGCAAGGCCAGAGTACACTTTGGCACGCTTGTGGTACGAATCGGGATCGGCTTCCTCCATCGTACTATCCTCAGCTACAGACGCCGCCGCCACCGCATTGCTACTCTCTCCCTGAACCAACTGATGCAAGCGAATCTCAGATGACCATAAGCGCTCCAATTCAGCCCCTGCGGCTTCACCGTTCTCCTCCGTCGCCAGCATCTCCTCACACAGCGTCCAACGTTCGTCCTCAGTGAGAATTCTACCGTCCGCGACTCCTAATTCCCTCTCGTTTTCACCGAAATCAACAAAATCGCCATCTTCGCTGTTGTTATCCATGGCCGTTGCTGACGATTGTTTTACTCTGCCGGAAACTCCGCCGCCGTTTTGTTGTTCCTCGTCGTCGGTGAAGCAATGAAAACACCAAATCCTCATGCAACCCCCAACCTCCCTCCCCTCCCCAGAAAAACGAAATCCTGGGTCTCGATCTACCGCATTTATTGAATCTTGATCAGAGAAGAACCAGAATTTGGGGGGTGGAAGTGACCGAATTTGGAAGCCCAGGAAGAATTCAGAGAGAGAGCAGAATCGAATCTCCAATTCAACGGATGAGAAGGAGAAGATCAAACGCTAATCTAATTCAGATTAGGGTTTGTGAAAAAGAAAGAGACGGAAAGGTGAATCGGATCAGATCTTGGCAAGAGAGAGTAGGAGGCGAATTCTCGAGAGGCTTTGAACAAGTGGTCGTTGATAGAATCCGGCGATTCGGAAGAGATATAAACGGCGAAAATGGAAAGGGAATGACGAAAATCAAAACAGACAAAAACAAATCGGGAAAAACAGCTCTCGTTTGGAGTCTTTGGTTCTTTGCTTCACCGTTCTTTTGGTCAGGAAGGACTGTTTCGAAACGATGTCGTTCGACGATAATTACTGTAAAGCAAGAGATATTACTCTCGAGCCTAGGAATTAACAATTGTTTTAATTTTTGATTGAGACACAAAAACATATGATGGTTATTATTTGGGTCAAACTGACATTGTCCAAACGATAGTGTCACGTGCGCAGCAGAACAAAACTGTAACGAAGACCGTGCTCAAGTCGGTTGGGTAGCTCGAGCCACGCACGCAGACAAATAGTCAGCATACGTACATATATCTGGATGACCTTTTTTTTTTTGGAAATATATCTGGAAGACTTTTCTAAAGTTTTAAGCTAGAGACCTCGTACAAAAATAATTTACACCGTTAATGCAAAAAAATAATTTACACCGTTAAAGTAAAATTTGGCTCACGAAGATTCATTGAATTTATTTTATTTAATTTCTCTTTAGTTATTGCAGATTTTTTTTCCCCGTTTGTAATATTCCTCTAATATTAGTCATTAATCAAAACTTTCGTTTATTTTTATAAGATTGTATATCGTTTATATTGTTCCTCTAATTCCTAGGGTTTTTACTTTTTAGGAACGAGAGCAGTGCTTCAAACGAAACCCACATTGAAATTGGGCTTGCTTTCTTGATGGCCCAATGGCCATTTCTTCTTTGTGACAAGGTCAGGTGACTTTCTTTGACTCAAATTTTTATTTTTATATCATTCATTGACTTTTCTTCCTCATCCTTCTATCCCTTTTACGAGTGATGATCACGAGGTTTCTCTACTTTTATCTTCTTCCCATCAATTTTGATTTTGATTTTTATGTATTTTGGGCAAAATCAAACAAAAGATGAAATTCTACTGGTCTATATGGTTACAAAAATAATTAATGCGTTAATCAAAACATTTAGTAAACTTACTGCATAATTAGCCAACTATATAACTCAATAGGCTGTTTAAGCCGTTTAAAGGTTTCTCTAGCGTATCCTTACCATCCATCTATAGGCTACCTATATTAACATTTATACCGAATCTCGCCATGAATGATAAACTTATGTAGCAATTTGTACCTATCTAGTACATTCTTTTTATTGGAGTACCATTTAAAATCTCTCTTTTTTTTCTTTTTTTTTTTAATACAGTGAAATTTTGGATTTTCGACCAATAATTTGTTTCATTTTAATTATTTATGTTTTACTTTCCCAATACAAGAATATGATTTGTTTTCTTCTATTTGACATATACAATGAATGATTAATGTGTTTACTGTTTTTTGTAATGACTACCAGTATAAAGTAATATGTATCAATATATTAGTAAAAAACATATAACTTAAAGTATAACAGATAGAATATATGATTGATCATTGATACGACGACGGTGGAAATGTGAAACAGCAGCATCCGGTGTTTTGGTGCTACTACGACCGAATCTGAGAATGTAATGGTACTGTGGGACGGTTGAGTTATAATTAAGAGATCTCATAAATATTATTGAAAATAAAAGAAAATATCAACGATGAAGGAACGAGTTACGTTGTTTGGTGGGATAATGAAGTTAAGTCCCAATTAAAGATCTAAGTAGACAGATAGGTGGGTGAAATTTAATGCCTTCCTTCTTTTAAAGGTTCCCACTGACTCAGAAGAGCTTCAACGTCACCAAAACCCAAATCCTTTCTTTCTTTTTCTAATCATTTTATTTACTATTATTAGAAATCAAGGCATTGTTTTAGAAAAAAAAAAAAATGTCATGGTGGAAGGGTTTCTTGATCTTCTTGATGTTGAGTCTGTGTGTGTCATCGGAAGACAGCATGCAATACGACTACTTGAAGGTTCCGGCAAGTGAGTTTGTGAGCTCCATAAACACAATAGTGGAAGTGATAAGACAAGTGAGTTCAATTTTGTCTCCCTTTGCGGAACTCAGCGGAGATCGTCGGCTGCAGAATGCGGTTTCGGATTGCCTGGATCTCCTCGATTTTTCTTCAGAGGAGCTGAGTTGGTCTGCTTCTGCTTCTGAGAATCCAAAAGGTGCGTATAGCTTATACCCTAATTAATTAACAACATATATATTTTATCTCTTTGGTGTTATCACACACCCTTAATTATAGTGTTGGAAATTTTGAATGCAGAAGTTTTTCTTAACTCCAATTATAGAATGCAAACTTTGATCACAAGGTCGAAATTGTTGTTTATAAATAAAGAAATATTATTTTCATGAATTTTGATTTATTTAGTTAAATATTTTAAGAAAAAACGCTTTTTTTTTTATTTCTTTTGATCAACAAATGATAATGTTAGGCAAAAACAGATTGTTATAATGAAATTCGAAAAGAGCAAATTGGATCATTCGAAAAATTAACACCAAAAATGGATAATAGATTTTTGCCGGCCGTCGTTTAGTAAAAAAATGAATAAACTGAAGTTTGTTATATAGCTTGTTGCTATATATGCTTCAGCAAGATTCCGTTTACTTGGCTTAACTTAATAGGTTTTCCGTTATATCCGATTAGAAGAGAACGACTTTTAAAATCGATTGTTTTGGCGATGGAAATTATTCAAACGTCGTGAATTTGATCAACTTGGTAAAATGACAACCAAAGTTTTAGTCGAAATGAAAGTTTACGTGGCTGATTAGTTAGTTTAGATGCTGGGGCTGGTTGCGCAAAATTAAAAATTGTATTTTTTTCATAGTTTGTTTGGTTAATGAAACAAATATTTCACAACAAAATTACGTCTATTTCTTAAAAAAACAAAACGACGTCGAAAAATGTGAGGCTAAGCGATAGTTTCACTTGCCTTTGTTGTGGACCGGTGCTGCTCGATTAATTCCTTTATGGACAGTAGTTTAATTTCCGTACTCTCTCATCCGTTAGACAACACCCAAATATCTGATTAGCGCCTCCAAACAAAAGTTGTGATCTTTTCAACATTACATATCATACACAAAATAGGTAGAGGAGGGAACTAATTAATGTTAATGTGACATAAAAGATCGTAATGGAATGTTAGTCTTTTAGATTATAGACGTGTATAAATTAAATAGCAATAACTATATTATTGTAAAACAACACGCCTGTACAACTCGACTGGTTTGGAGTTTACTTTATATAGTTAGTTTTTCCACGACTCCAATGAATTATAATAATGTACCATATAATACATTATCGTTCATGGCGTTAAATGGTACTAATATATTAAGACATTTTTATTCACACAATTCCATTGAAATGGGCTGAATGAGAAAGTTTACTTTTTTTTTACAAAGAGAAAAATATTTTTGCACTTGCTGCATTAAATTTGAAAGCCGGCACGGAATTGAATGCGATACGGTTGTTTGGTGGTTCTTTGACCATCCTTGTAGTATTATATGATCCAACTAATACAAGTTTGAAAGGTCTTCATATCATGTTTTTATAATTAAAAAAAAAACCCTAGGAAAAAAATGAGATAACCTTTTTATGTAAAACACACATGTCAAGTG
The DNA here is from genome assembly GCA_020283515.1 of Alliaria petiolata. NCBI lineage: Eukaryota > Viridiplantae > Streptophyta > Magnoliopsida > Brassicales > Brassicaceae > Alliaria > Alliaria petiolata. Next base: position 73,844,460 of record JAHZTW010000004.1, on the reverse strand, counting down.
ACGATGATGATGTTACGTCAACTTTGTGCATTTTGGTTTGATGAAATGAAAGCAAAAACTAAAATCATTAGTAAATGGCATGTGCCTGGTAGGGACAGAGAACGTGAATTCAAAATCTTAGATATCGCATATAATAAATGTTAAATGTGAATGAAAATGATAGTGTTGAAAAGATAAGAATAAAATGACGATGTTTGAGTGGGACAAGCAGGGAAGGGCAACGGAACAGGGAACGTGGGATCGGACACAAAGACATGGTTAAGTGCTGCTCTCTCCAACCAAGACACTTGCATGGAAGGCTTCGATGGTACCTCTGGCCTCGTCAAAACACTTGTCGCTGGTAATTAATCACTTCTTTTTATATTGGTTTATTCGGTTCGATTACACAAAATGTGGATTCGATTTGATTTACTGTTATGAGTTATTACAGTATTTGGTTTGTTCTTAGGTTGATGAACTTTAGTTTGGTTGGTTTTTTTATTTTTATGTCTTATAAATTTTAATTTCGTATGGTTTCAGGCAGTCTCGATCAACTATATTCAATGCTTAGGGATCTGTTACCACTTGTTCAAGCCGATCAGAAACCCAAGCCCATTTCTAAACCTGGCCCAATTGCTAAAGGACCAAGGGCCCCACCAGGCCGGACACTCAGAAACACCGACGATGACGAAAACCGTCGATTCCCAGACTGGATCAGATCGAACGATCGGAAACTATTAGAAACAAAGAGTGTGAGTTACGACGTTAGTGTAGCATTGGATGGGACTGGCAACTTCACCAGCATAATGGACGCCATTAAGGAAGTTCCCGATTACAGCTCGACCCGTTACGTTATATACATCAAGAAAGGTTTATATTTAGAGAATGTTGAGATCAAGAAGAAGAAATGGAACCTCGTAATGTTAGGTGACGGAATTGACGTGACCGTTATTTCCGGTAATCGCAGCTTCGGCGACGGTTGGACCACCTTCCGATCCGCTACCTTCGGTAATTAATGTTCTATATAAGATATATTTGTTGATAATATTCATGTGCATATATGTTCATACAAGAACTGGTTATAACCATTTCTTAATTCCTGTGGGTTTGAAAAACGTTAATTGTGATACGTGTTTCAGCTGTAAGCGGGAGAGGGTTCTTAGCGAGAGATATAACGTTCCAGAACACGGCGGGGCCAGAGAAGCATCAGGCCGTAGCCCTGAGGTCGGACTCTGACCTGTCTGTGTTTTACAGATGTGCGATGAGAGGTTATCAAGATACACTTTACACGCACACAATGCGTCAGTTTTACCGCGAGTGCACCATCACGGGAACGGTAGATTTTATATTTGGGGATGGGACCGTTGTGTTTCAAAACTGTCAAATTTTGGCTAGAAGAGGACTCCCTAACCAAAAGAACACTATCACTGCACAGGGCCGCAAAGATCCCAACCAACCCTCAGGTAAACTTGTTACCCACTCTTACTCTTGAAACTCTTTCAATAAGAGTTTCCTATAGATCAAAATTTAGTGACATCGAAAAACCGAAATTTGGATAATTAATCCAATCAAACCGGGAGTTGAAACTGGTTGATTTCGGTTTAAGTATACATAAAACTTTTAAATATAATAGGAAATCATTTTTATACGCTTCCGCTAAATTTGAAGTATTTACGTAAACAAAAACATAACGATTTTAGGTTTTCATTAATAAAGATGTGGTAGTTTCTTGTCACCAAAGAAACTACTATATATGTAACACACAAGTAATAGTTCTCATGTGACCGGCCTGCTTCTCACGTGTTACTTAATTCGTACGTAGCACTATAGGCGTACTTTCCAACCAAAATATGCATGTTCATAATGACCCTAAGCCTTAAAGTCACAAAATTACAGATCAATAAATGCCTGGACTATACAAAAGTAATGATTCTCACTGGACCCTTTCTGCTCACATTCAGGATTCTCAATTCAATTCAGCAATATCTCGGCGGACGCAGACTTAGTACCATACCTAAACACGACACACACGTATCTAGGAAGGCCATGGAAGGAATACTCAAGGACAGTTTTCATAAGGAACAACATGAGCGACGTTGTGAGACCCGAAGGATGGCTCGAGTGGAACGCCGAGTTTGCTTTGGACACACTCTTCTACGGAGAGTTCATGAACTACGGGCCTGGTTCAGGACTCAGCAACCGAGTCAAATGGCCTGGCTACCACGTGTTTAACAACTCGGGTCAGGCTTACAATTTCACCGTTTCTGAGTTCATTAAAGGAAACCTTTGGCTGCCTTCTACGGGGGTAACGTTTACTGATGGCTTGGGCATCTAAATATGGCTAAGTGTTTTGTATGTGTGAATCCTTTTTAATTTTGTGTTTTCTGATACTGTTCTTTTAAGTTGGCGTATTGTGATTTTTACGGTTATAGTATTACAACAGAAATATCGTAGCATGCATTCACTACGAAACGCCTTATAAAATATGATTCGTGTCAAAGTAGAAATCGACCTTTAGAACAAAAGATTCATTTTTTACCTCACCTATGTTTATGTTCTATTATCTTGTAAAAAAACAAGGCATCACATTTCGTGTTTCGCAAGCATCAGGCATCGTAAAGACCAAACTTAACTGGAGACCCTATCTCATGGATCCATTCTCCTTGTAAGAATGGCCCAACTGTATATTTAATGGCCTCGTCCTTGTTTATAACCCTAAATCCAGGCCATTTGACCCTAGAAGCTGTTGCTCCGCTTGGACCGTCGTTCTTGTATTCCGCGTAAAACAATGTATCGATCGCGAAATCCGTCTCTTGCCATCTCAACCAACCAACAGGATCGATCACATCCTCGATCGTTGATTCCATCACAACCGTTCGAGAATGACTTTTCCACGGCCGTCCGAGGTAGCTCTTGAACTCGGCCTTTGCGGGTTTGAGATCTTCGTTTGGAGCAATCGTACAATTGTGAATCACAAAGCCTGTCGTCTGAAACTTGTCCACTCGTCCTTGAGCCGTCACCGTGTTCTTCTGCCCCGGTAAACCTTTTCTGATAAAGATGTCACAGTTCTGAAATATGGCGGCCGCATCACCGAATATGAAGTCGATTGTTCCGACAACGACACAACTTCTGTAATATTGGCGGTGCGTGTAAGCGTATAATGTGTGTTGGTAGCCTTCGAATCGACAGTTTAGGAAAACCGAACGGTCGGATTGGACACGTATTGCGACCGCTTGGTGTCCCTCTGGCCCAGCCGTGTTCCGGAACCCCATGGAATGTGCCATGAATCCTTCTCCTTGTGCCACTATAAAGTAAATAAAGCACAACGAAGGTTATTGCAACTCAAACTTAAGCCCCAAATTGTATACTAAAATGAATTCACAGTTTAAAACATTTGGATACAAAGTTACATGTGTGGAAGGAGCACCTGATTTTTATGTTTTTCCTTGTGTTTAACGTTTGCGTTTGTGTTTTACGAAAATATAATGTGAAACTTTTTTTATATGTAAAACGCAAACGATAAAATAACGGTTGTAAAATGGAAACTTTAACCTAAGAAATTAATAATAGGATGGATATATACCAAACGTTGCTGTGAGGAATGTGCTGACTTTCTTAGCGTGGCTTTTGTTTCCCGTCACGATCGTCTTCTGCGATCCATCACCGATCATTGTAACATTAGCTTTCTTCTTATCAACAATCACAGATTCATCATAAACTCCATGTTTGATATAAATGATGTACCTGTTATAAAAGGAAAATTTACTAAGCAAATAATTAATTTGGCGATCGTAAAAGTGAATATGAAGCAATATTAATATACGAGATGAGTTAGCACCTTCCTTGGTACTTAGCAGGCATTGCTTTGAGTGCGTCATTAATGGTTGTGAAATTTCCACTGCCATCTTTAGCCACTGTAGCATTAGGTTTCAAAGCATTCACATCAACAGCTTTTAACATTCGTCTCTCCTTGTTGCTTAACCAAGACGTAATATATGGATCTGTCTCTATAGCCAAAGATCTTGATTCAAGAAGAAGTCGCGTTTTCAGCTTTGGAACCGAAGAAAGATATGCGTCTAAAGATTTGATCATCGAGAGAGAATTGCTCGTCAAAACTTGAGAAGAATTGAAATTCTTACGTATCTCCGTTTTGAGTTTCCCTTCTTCAAACCCATCGACACATGTCTCTTGATAAGACACGACTGCGCTTAGCCAACTGTCTAAATCGGGAACTATTTTTGCAAAGTTATTAACCTCTGTGTTGTTGATTCTTTTCACGGAGGTGTCAAGTTCTTCCTTAGCTTCGTCCACAAGCAACTTGCACTGCGCTATAGCGTCTTTATCATCCTTGTTCTCTGTTTTAAGTTTCAAAACATTTTCGAAAACTTTTCCTAGTTCGTCATTGACTGCTTCAACGGAAGACTTTAAAAGGCTCCGAGGATCAAACACAGGAGTATCCGTCTTTGTTCCGTTTTTAAGAGTTTTCTCGCAACTTGGTTTGTAAAGAGTGGAATTGCAGAGTGTTTGGATGATATGATCGACCTGGCCAGGTTTTACAGATTGTGCTGCAGACGATGGCGGTTTCTGGCTTGGACTCTCGCTTTTGTCGGAGCTTTTATCTTTAGTGTTGTTGTTTGTGCTTTTCCTCTGTTCTTGAGTTTTGTTTTCATATGTAACATAAGCAAAAGCACCTCCAATAATGGCAGCAACAACAACAAGCGTAGAGACG
>JAHZTW010000004.1:73738439-73756943 GCA_020283515.1 Alliaria petiolata | reverse complement strand
AAAATAAGTCAACAGTTATAAAATAAGTCAACAGTTATAAAATAAGTCAACGGTTGTATAAAATAAGTATATAGTTGTAAATAAGTCAACAATTGTAAAATAAGTCAACGGTTGTGTAAAATAAGTCAACAGTTATAAAATAAATCAACATTTATAAAATAAGTCAACAATTATAAAATAAGTCGACAATTATAAAATAAGTTAACGGTTATGTAAAATAAGTTAACACTTATAAAAATAAGTCAACAGTTATAAAATAAGTCAACAGTTATAAAATAAGTCAACGGTTGTATAAAATAAGTCAATAGTTGTAAATAAGTCAACAATTGTAAAATAAGTCAACGGTTGTGTAAAATAAGTCAACAATTATAAAATAAGTCAACATTTATAAAATAAGTCGACGGTTGTGTAAAATAAGTCAACAGTTATGTGATTTTGGTGGAAACCACAATTTTATAGTTTTGTGGGAAAACGTGATTTGGCGGTTTTGGTGAAAAACGTGATTTTGCAGTTTTGGCGGAAAAACGTAATTTTGTAGTTTTGGCGGGAAAACGTAATTTTATGGTTTCGCGAAAAAACGTGATTTGGGGATTTTAGCGGAAAAATGAAATTTTGCGGGTTTGGCGAAAAACGTGATTTTGCAGTTTTGGTGAAAAACGTGATTTTACAGTTTTGGCGGAAAAACGTAATTTTGCAGTTTTGGCGGGAAAACGTAATTTTCTTGTTTCATGGAAAAACGTGATTTGGCGATATTGGAGGAAAACGCAATTTTATGATTTTGAGAAAAACGTGATTTTGCAGTTTTCGAGGAAAAACGTGATTTTGCAGTTTTTGCGAAAAACGTCATTTTTCAGTTTTGGTGAAAAACGTGATTTTGCAGTTCTGGCGGAATTTAAAATAATTCAACAGTTGTGTAAAGTAAGTCAACGATCGCGTAAAATAAGTCAACAATTGTAAAATAAGTCAACGGTTGTGTAAACTAAGTTAACGGTTGTGTAAAATAAGTTAACGGTTGTAAAATAAGTCATTATAAAATAAGTCATCGGTTGTGTAAAATAAGTCAACGGTTGTAAAATAAGTCAACGGTTGTGTAAAATAAGTCAACGGTTGTGTAAAATAAGTCAACAGTTATAAAATAAGTCAACAGTTATAAAATAAGTCAATGTTGTAAAATAAGTCAACGGTTGTGTAAAACAAGTCAACAGTTATGTGATTTTTGGCGGAAAATGCAATTTTATGGTTTTGTGAGAAAACATGATTTTGTGATTTTGGCGGAAAACACAATTTTATGGTTTTGTGGGAAAACGTGATTTCACGGTTTTGTCAGGAAAACGCGATTTTTTAGTTTTAGTAAAAAACGTGATTTTGCAGTTTTACCGGAAAAACGTAATTTTATAATTTTTACGAGAAAACGTAAGTTTATGATTTCGCGGAAAAACGTGATTTGACGATTTTGGTGTGAAGTATCAACCTAACATGTAAATTTCAAAAAACATGTAAAAATTAATCTAAATTTGGTTAAAGACGTATAAAGTCATTGTTAAAGATTATGCGGTACTTTTGTAATAATATTACTCCGTATTATCATTTGAATTTATATTTAATAAAATATATGTATGCACAAGTAGTAAATTGATCTAATAACACAAGATTTTGTTCGAATTTCTAAATCAACTCCGATCTACTAACTAAATTCCAACTTTGTTATATATATAAAAAAAAAAAAGACTAGTAAAATCATCGTTAAAGATTATTATATTATAAAATGCAATAGAAAATGATAAATGAAAATCACACGAAACAAATAAATCAATTAACTACTATTTTTGGCAAAAGAATAAGAAAGGGACAACGTCGTCATTACGTGGATGGATACAAGATAGGAACGAGGGAGTCTGTCTCCAATGGAAAGTGTAATACGTGTATGAGAAAACGAGAAAGAGACAGAAGAGTGAAGACGTTACCTCGCTTGTTATTTTCTAGATCACGATGCTTACCACTTTCGTTTTCTCTACGTCTATCTTTTCTTGGTTTTATCATGACTTTTTTAGTATATATAACGGGACTAAATTGGTGGGTTTATATGTCTGATAAGTTATTGTATGTAGCTACTCTAAAATTGATACGAAAACACCAAGGATCAATGAGGAATGCGGAATTTATCCACTACATTTTCTGACAAAACTCCAAATCTTATAAATATCTGAGGATAATAAGCCCACAGTGAAACAAATCGATAATCATCAGACATTATTGTACAATGCATTATATGATAAGATGCGTTCGGCAAATTAGCCGAACCAAGAAAATGTTAAAAAAAAAAACAAAAAAAAATTAGCCGAACCACAACGTTGTAAACACTGGTCTTGTTCCTGCAACCGTTTAAAAGGCAAGTGCAATGCAAAAACATCCATAGTGTTACTATCACAAACGTCTTTATTTATGTTTGGTGTTTATATTTACAATTACGAGAAATGCATGTGTGCATGACGGTTTTTGAGTTTTCATGACATCAAAAGATATACGTATGGTGAATAAAACAAATCTCCTTGTGCTTTCATACATAAGACCAAACATTCTTCTTATTCTTATGACAGAAATTGAAGAATATATATATATATATATGGGCCTTAGTGCCTAACCCAATTAACAATCTCAGAACCCAGAAGGGAATGTGAAACTAGAACATTGTTTTGGTATCATCGATATCTCTGCAGCGACCTGCTAGATTTCGTTGACGGCCTTTTATATTTTTTTTTTGTCACTTGTAAGGTTTTATATACAGTTCTCTTTTAAAAGTTAGTACTATATTTGATTTAAATAACATAGTTTATATTGGGCATGGCCTGGGAACAAGTTCTGGGCATTGACTTTGCATTGGCACAAAGGTCGATGCGAGAAGAGATTCCTCAACGAGGCTACAAAGTAACAGTGGTCCTATCCTTTTGCTTTTACACCTATCCTTTTTTTATTTTATTTTTTATTTGCATACATTTTTCTCCCAAATAAATAACTTTTCTTCTGCTTCTCTTTTCTCCTTGGTAACATATCATATATTGTATTATTGTGCATAACTTGTAAATCTGAAACTCTCTAATATAATAAACAGTTGAATTTAGAAACATTATAATATCAAATCTCTTTCTCTCCGAATTTTTCATTAACTAAAAAAAAATAAGTATTTGTAAATTTTGGATGAAGAACAATAGCATGCATGACTACAAAAGCTTGTATTTTGGGATGAAGAATTCAACGCCAAGTTGACAAATGAGAAAGACAAATGTGACTTGATGCTAAATAAATAAATAAAAAGACAAAAGAGGTTTTTATTTGTTTTGTGTTAACTTAAGTTGATAAATATAAGAGAAAACAGGAGGAAAAGAAAAAGTAAATACTTTTAATTTTCATATTCGAAAGGCAAAACTGTTTAAAAGAAAAAGAAAAAGGAGAAAAAAGAAGAAGACAACCCACACGAATCGCCACTTTTGATAGAGAGGAGTATTAGAGAAGAGAAGAGAGGGCAGCTCCATAACAACAAGTCCTAACTAACTTTCTCTTTTGCTTTTGTCTTTAAACCAGCCGTGGCCGTGGGATGTCCACTGTCTCCGTGCGTTAATCCTGCTTCTTTTTCCTTGTTTCTCTTTTACTTCATTTCATGGATTCTCTCTCTAATGTATTCTATTTTTTTCTTTTTATTACTTAAGAGTTCATAATCAAACGGAAATTAGGGTTACAAAAACAGAACGGAGAGATAGAAATTCCGATAATGAAAAATCTTGGTCCACTTGAATGTTGAGATAGGTGCATAGAGCTGAGGCTGAAACTATATAAAAAGTATAGAAAAAACAAATGATTTATCAAACAAAAAAAAATATCCACAAAAGTCGCAATTTATTTTGGTAGTGATTATTAGTGAACAACATTGAACAAGAAGTTACAAGACAATCGAAATTTCCCTTTTACCATCTTTCTCTCTCTCAACACAGTATCTTTGTAGATTGTCAACGCTCTCCGAAAGAGGAGCCCAAGAACCTTCCTTTTCTCTCTCTCTCTCCAATGGCGCTACAAATCTCCTCTCTTTAAATAACCCACTCTCCCACCGTCTCTCTCTCTCTGCTTCACCACTCTCCTCGACTTCAACATTTGTCTCTTTCACCTGCAAGCTCCACGTATGGCTTGATTCTCTTCTCTCTGTCTCTTGTCTCTTTCTCTGCATTTCAACCACTCACTATGGTTTCTTCATGAGGATTTGCTTAAACCTCATATTGAATCGGTTCTTTGGAAATTTCTCTGCAATCCGGATCGAATTTTCACTTTACCCAAAATCCTCTAAAATTTCACTGAGTACTTCTCGTAATCTGCGCAGATTTCATTGAAACCAAACATGGGATTCTCAGCTGGGAAAAGGAAATCACGAGATGAAGAAGAAGGAGATACAGTGATCTTAGCTTCTGCTGAATTCCCCATGGATGACCTCAGCGACGACGTCCTCGAGCGAGTCCTCTCGTGGCTACCAACCTCCTGTTTCTTCCGCATGAGCTCCGTCTGCAAGAGATGGAAATCCAGCGAATCCTCCAAANAATAAGTCAATGGTTGTGTAAAATAAGTTAACGGTTGTAAAATAAGTTAACAATTGTAAAATAAGTTAACAGTTATGTAAAATAAGTTAACACTTATAAAATAAGTCAACACTTGTAAAATAAGTTAACAGTCTGTCTCTTATACACATCTAGATGTGTATAAGAGACAGGTGATGACATGAATCAATCAATATTGTACAATTAATCTAAACTTTGTTGAAGTCTACTAAAGTCATCGTTAAACAGTTATATAATGCAATAGCTGTCTCTTATACACATCTAGATGTGTATAAGAGACAGGTCATACAGTTTACTGCACAGAAAGCCATAGTTGATTATACGCTGGAACTAACCCAAAAAAAGGAGATAAGACACAGACTTGGGGAAGTAACTATAGAAGGTGTTCTTCTCTCATCAATCTCTAATAGTAACTAGTGGAAAGTTGAAGGTAAAACAGAGATAAGGATCTACCAAGAACAGAGGTATACGGGGCGATATTTTCGTGGAAAACTGGATTGTAGTGTTCCGGGTGTACATAATAGTCAGCCTGAACACCAAGAACTTGAAGAGTTAATAGCCTCTTCTACTTTTATGTAGTGAAACAGAAGTCACAGCCATGGAGCTAAATTGATAAGTGTTACTTTGTCGAACGACTTTGATGGGTCTTGGTGTTCAACCATGTCTTGGCTTGTAATGATACAGCCATATACTTGATGGACTCGCTTTGTTGATTTTCCATTTTGGCTATTTCCTTTGTCCTGTGCAGAAATATACATTACATCAATAGAAACTTCCAACAAAAGATTTAAAACAGATTCTTTCGGAATTTGTAATCTTTAATACCCTGAAAATGAAGAAGAAGCAAAGCTACTACACTTACTTTTGAGAATAGTTGAGAAAGCGTGCTTGGTTGAACAAAAGTGTGAGGAAGAAGCTTGAAGATTTCTTGCGCCCCGAGAGAAACTGCGGATGAGAAAATTAAAATGAAATGAAAAAATCCGCAGGTTGAGAGGTGCAGTAGGAATATAAAGACGTTACCGTTTCCTGTCCCGGTGAAGACAAATACAAGAGGGCAGATTCCTAATGGCAGTCCCTGGCTTGCAATTTCTTCACCTACAGAAATCACAGCGGCTTTTGCAGCAGCCAATGAGGAATACATGTACGATGACCCGAGCGAGAGGAAAGGCGTTGAGTATCCAAGACTCAGATATCCTGCATCAAACATGGTAAATTACATTGAATCCAGATCATCTGCACAGAAACATGTACTTGAATCATCAGAATAGTGTAACAAGAGCTTACTTACTCTGTCCCAGTCCGTGTAAGAAGTCAACAAGACCAGCTCTGCCTGCATATTTACCAAATGCCAATAATCTTCTCCCATGATCCCCAACGATGAGCTCATAATCATACAGCGTCACTCTCTCAGACAAAATCTGCATTTTTAACATTCCTAGATATGTCTTGAAAAGGGACTTTAGAGAAGAAGAAGAAAAAAAGTAGGAATGAAAAGTGTCTCACTTTATCAAGCAAAGGCATGTTTTCTTTCTGTGCCTTGTGAGTGTGGGAAAAGAAAGCATATGCTCTCTCCGGAAGAATCATTTCAAGCTGCAACAGAACAAAACCCCAAAACGCTAAAATCTCTCCATAAACAAAAAAAAGGATTTATTAGATTCTCTTTTTAAATGCAAATCCCCACACCTCTGGTTGTTTGATTCCGAGAATAAGCCCACAATCAGACAAATCATCAGAGATTTCACATCCGACATCTTGGTACAACGCATCGTGATGGATACGCTTAGCAGATGGCTGAACCACAATTCGGGAAACGCCGGTTCTGTCTTTGCCGCCGTGTAAAAGGCGAGCGCAATGCGACGGCGTCAATGGCGTTCGTCTCTCCCATTTGTTCACTGATTCTGCTAGAATTCCCACAACCCCATTCCCCAACTTCTTCTTCTNTTTTATGATTTTGAGAAAAACGTGATTTTGCAGTTTTCGAGGAAAAACGTGATTTTGCAGTTTTTGCGAAAAACGTCATTTTTCAGTTTTGGTGAAAAACGTGATTTTGCAGTTCTGGCGGAATTTAAAATAATTCAACAGTTGTGTAAAGTAAGTCAACGATCGCGTAAAATAAGTCAACAATTGTAAAATAAGTCAACGGTTGTGTAAACTAAGTTAACGGTTGTGTAAAATAAGTTAACGGTTGTAAAATAAGTCATTATAAAATAAGTCATCGGTTGTGTAAAATAAGTCAACGGTTGTAAAATAAGTCAACGGTTGTGTAAAATAAGTCAACGGTTGTGTAAAATAAGTCAACAGTTATAAAATAAGTCAACAGTTATAAAATAAGTCAATGTTGTAAAATAAGTCAACGGTTGTGTAAAACAAGTCAACAGTTATGTGATTTTTGGCGGAAAATGCAATTTTATGGTTTTGTGAGAAAACATGATTTTGTGATTTTGGCGGAAAACACAATTTTATGGTTTTGTGGGAAAACGTGATTTCACGGTTTTGTCAGGAAAACGCGATTTTTTAGTTTTAGTAAAAAACGTGATTTTGCAGTTTTACCGGAAAAACGTAATTTTATAATTTTTACGAGAAAACGTAAGTTTATGATTTCGCGGAAAAACGTGATTTGACGATTTTGGTGTGAAGTATCAACCTAACATGTAAATTTCAAAAAACATGTAAAAATTAATCTAAATTTGGTTAAAGACGTATAAAGTCATTGTTAAAGATTATGCGGTACTTTTGTAATAATATTACTCCGTATTATCATTTGAATTTATATTTAATAAAATATATGTATGCACAAGTAGTAAATTGATCTAATAACACAAGATTTTGTTCGAATTTCTAAATCAACTCCGATCTACTAACTAAATTCCAACTTTGTTATATATATAAAAAAAAAAAAGACTAGTAAAATCATCGTTAAAGATTATTATATTATAAAATGCAATAGAAAATGATAAATGAAAATCACACGAAACAAATAAATCAATTAACTACTATTTTTGGCAAAAGAATAAGAAAGGGACAACGTCGTCATTACGTGGATGGATACAAGATAGGAACGAGGGAGTCTGTCTCCAATGGAAAGTGTAATACGTGTATGAGAAAACGAGAAAGAGACAGAAGAGTGAAGACGTTACCTCGCTTGTTATTTTCTAGATCACGATGCTTACCACTTTCGTTTTCTCTACGTCTATCTTTTCTTGGTTTTATCATGACTTTTTTAGTATATATAACGGGACTAAATTGGTGGGTTTATATGTCTGATAAGTTATTGTATGTAGCTACTCTAAAATTGATACGAAAACACCAAGGATCAATGAGGAATGCGGAATTTATCCACTACATTTTCTGACAAAACTCCAAATCTTATAAATATCTGAGGATAATAAGCCCACAGTGAAACAAATCGATAATCATCAGACATTATTGTACAATGCATTATATGATAAGATGCGTTCGGCAAATTAGCCGAACCAAGAAAATGTTAAAAAAAAAAACAAAAAAAAATTAGCCGAACCACAACGTTGTAAACACTGGTCTTGTTCCTGCAACCGTTTAAAAGGCAAGTGCAATGCAAAAACATCCATAGTGTTACTATCACAAACGTCTTTATTTATGTTTGGTGTTTATATTTACAATTACGAGAAATGCATGTGTGCATGACGGTTTTTGAGTTTTCATGACATCAAAAGATATACGTATGGTGAATAAAACAAATCTCCTTGTGCTTTCATACATAAGACCAAACATTCTTCTTATTCTTATGACAGAAATTGAAGAATATATATATATATATATGGGCCTTAGTGCCTAACCCAATTAACAATCTCAGAACCCAGAAGGGAATGTGAAACTAGAACATTGTTTTGGTATCATCGATATCTCTGCAGCGACCTGCTAGATTTCGTTGACGGCCTTTTATATTTTTTTTTTGTCACTTGTAAGGTTTTATATACAGTTCTCTTTTAAAAGTTAGTACTATATTTGATTTAAATAACATAGTTTATATTGGGCATGGCCTGGGAACAAGTTCTGGGCATTGACTTTGCATTGGCACAAAGGTCGATGCGAGAAGAGATTCCTCAACGAGGCTACAAAGTAACAGTGGTCCTATCCTTTTGCTTTTACACCTATCCTTTTTTTATTTTATTTTTTATTTGCATACATTTTTCTCCCAAATAAATAACTTTTCTTCTGCTTCTCTTTTCTCCTTGGTAACATATCATATATTGTATTATTGTGCATAACTTGTAAATCTGAAACTCTCTAATATAATAAACAGTTGAATTTAGAAACATTATAATATCAAATCTCTTTCTCTCCGAATTTTTCATTAACTAAAAAAAAATAAGTATTTGTAAATTTTGGATGAAGAACAATAGCATGCATGACTACAAAAGCTTGTATTTTGGGATGAAGAATTCAACGCCAAGTTGACAAATGAGAAAGACAAATGTGACTTGATGCTAAATAAATAAATAAAAAGACAAAAGAGGTTTTTATTTGTTTTGTGTTAACTTAAGTTGATAAATATAAGAGAAAACAGGAGGAAAAGAAAAAGTAAATACTTTTAATTTTCATATTCGAAAGGCAAAACTGTTTAAAAGAAAAAGAAAAAGGAGAAAAAAGAAGAAGACAACCCACACGAATCGCCACTTTTGATAGAGAGGAGTATTAGAGAAGAGAAGAGAGGGCAGCTCCATAACAACAAGTCCTAACTAACTTTCTCTTTTGCTTTTGTCTTTAAACCAGCCGTGGCCGTGGGATGTCCACTGTCTCCGTGCGTTAATCCTGCTTCTTTTTCCTTGTTTCTCTTTTACTTCATTTCATGGATTCTCTCTCTAATGTATTCTATTTTTTTCTTTTTATTACTTAAGAGTTCATAATCAAACGGAAATTAGGGTTACAAAAACAGAACGGAGAGATAGAAATTCCGATAATGAAAAATCTTGGTCCACTTGAATGTTGAGATAGGTGCATAGAGCTGAGGCTGAAACTATATAAAAAGTATAGAAAAAACAAATGATTTATCAAACAAAAAAAAATATCCACAAAAGTCGCAATTTATTTTGGTAGTGATTATTAGTGAACAACATTGAACAAGAAGTTACAAGACAATCGAAATTTCCCTTTTACCATCTTTCTCTCTCTCAACACAGTATCTTTGTAGATTGTCAACGCTCTCCGAAAGAGGAGCCCAAGAACCTTCCTTTTCTCTCTCTCTCTCCAATGGCGCTACAAATCTCCTCTCTTTAAATAACCCACTCTCCCACCGTCTCTCTCTCTCTGCTTCACCACTCTCCTCGACTTCAACATTTGTCTCTTTCACCTGCAAGCTCCACGTATGGCTTGATTCTCTTCTCTCTGTCTCTTGTCTCTTTCTCTGCATTTCAACCACTCACTATGGTTTCTTCATGAGGATTTGCTTAAACCTCATATTGAATCGGTTCTTTGGAAATTTCTCTGCAATCCGGATCGAATTTTCACTTTACCCAAAATCCTCTAAAATTTCACTGAGTACTTCTCGTAATCTGCGCAGATTTCATTGAAACCAAACATGGGATTCTCAGCTGGGAAAAGGAAATCACGAGATGAAGAAGAAGGAGATACAGTGATCTTAGCTTCTGCTGAATTCCCCATGGATGACCTCAGCGACGACGTCCTCGAGCGAGTCCTCTCGTGGCTACCAACCTCCTGTTTCTTCCGCATGAGCTCCGTCTGCAAGAGATGGAAATCCAGCGAATCCTCCAAAAGCTTCAAGCTCGCTTGCTCTCAGGTCCCTTGTCGAGATCCTTGGTTCTTCATGATTGCTAACGATTCCAATTCTTCGTTAGTTTTCGACTCCACCGAGAACAGCTGGAAAAACCTCGACCGCCGCAATCGCTTCCTCCTCCACCACCGCCGCCGCGATTTCATCCCCGTCGCTTCCTCCGGCGGCTTGCTCTGCTTCCGCTGCTCCACCTCCGGCGAATTCCTCGTCCGTAATCCCCTCACAGGATCCTCCCGCGTCCTTCCTTCTCCAATCTCTCAGGAACATCTCCAAGCCGTAGCCATGACCACCACCACCGTCACTCCCTCAAGCTATTATAAACTAGTTACAATCTCCGGCGAAATCCCAAACATATCTTTCCGGTTCTACGAGTCGAGTTCCGGTTTATGGAGCAAAGAAATTGAGTTAGTGAAGAACGATACAGACGATGCATCATCACATGATGAAACCGGAACAGTCTACTTTCTTAGCAAGACAGGGAATGTTGTTGTAGCGAGTAACGATCTCCAGAGAAGCCCATCGAAGCAATACTCTTCCGTTATAACCGTTAAAGACAGCGCAGAAATCGTCTACTTCCTCAGCTCCTACGGAACGATCGTAGCTTGCGACCTCACGAAACGATGCTTCACCGAGCTCCCTAAGCTTCTTCCTCCATTCCTAGAGTATTCCATCGACTTGGTGGAATGCAATGGAACCATGTTTGTGATCCTCCTCTCTGAGTTTTACGAAAGCGCCAGCTTAAGGNCCAAGAACAAGTTCGAAGAAAGCGGTTGGCAATTCATAGTGCTGAGTCTTTGGCTTCTCGGTATTGATAGCTATAGGCATCTCCTTTATAGCTGAAATATATATATATCATTCATAAGAGAATCTTTCTGAACACAGAAAAAGAAAATGAAAATGTTCTATTTCTTCAAATGTAACATTCATAAGACGAAATGTTCTATAATTATACAACACACAAATTAGAGTTTGAAACAATCTATGCCCATATATGACTGGAGAAGACAAAGATGCAAAATCTATCATGAACAAAACTATCATAAAAGTAAGACCTTGAATTAGTCTTAAATGCTTAAATCCCGGAGATCCAATTAACAAAATAAAACTGACATGTACAATTTACAATTTATAAAAATCTAATAAAAAGAAGAAATGCTTGTGTTCACGGAATCTCTCAACAACAATATCCAAACTAGAAAGATATACTCATTTCCCCGTTACATTGCTTTCTGGGCAATTACTCCACAGCTGCATAGTATTGTGGGGCACTAAAATCGTCTTGTGACAGACGAAGCTAGACCCAAAAAGCAAACGCATCGTACTTGTTTGTTACACCATACACCGTCACAATCACTCAATAAACTACAAGTTTATAATTAAATACGAGAACAAGAGTAGCAATTAGGAATGTCACTTACAGTTGACGAAACGGAGGAGATCGGAGAGTTGCAGCTCCGCCGTGGGTTTGTAACCGGAGCGAAGTCGACCGGCGAGAAGCAGTCGCGTCAGCCGCCTTATGACAACATCCGGCAACAGATTCTTCTCCAACAACGTCAAAACCGCCTTCACGGATGCGTCATAAGCTACCTCAACTATCTTCTCCATCTCTCTCTCTCTCTCTCTCTCTCTCTCTCTCTCTCTCTCTCTCTCCTTTTTTCCGTCTCTTGAGTTTTTTTTTTCACTTGTTACTATCGTATTTATATAGCGGCTTGTTAATTACCCTATTTAATGACAGATCTTTTTTTTTATTTTTTTCAACATTTAATGACGGATCTCTGGTTTTAAGAGCTCGGGTAAACATATCACTACTATTGTTTATTTAAATTTCAAAAAAACTATATAATTAATATAAGAGTTAAATTTACGTTAATGTTTTCTTTGAAAATATTACAATGATATGATTTTACGGTTACATTCACATATAGTAGTTTAAGAAAATTGATCAAAGCAATTAGGAGACAAACGTACAATGAAGTTGAAGCGATAGAGAAGGGAGAAGAGCTAGAGAAAAATAAAATCTATAGTATGGTCTATGGTGTTTGGCGGCCACGATCATCAACCGTCGCGGTCTATTCTCATCGGATCCTATTAATGGGTGGTGTGTATCAGCTATCTTATAATTTGAATAGACTCGAGATTCGAATTTGATTGTTACCAAAGCAGGCCCGGCCCTGAGCCCAAGCAGAGCAAGCAAGCCCTCTTTTTTATAAATTAAAATCGGCCCTCAATTGCATGAAGATATCCTTAAGCTAGTGGCAAACGACTCTCCATCGTTTCTTCTAAAAAAATCTTCGCCTGCATATCGAACCCGGGACACCATGGAGAATGGCAGGAGAACTCACCACTATACTACAACGACTTTCTTACCGTTTTTCAATTAAAATTATTATTATACATATAAAAAACGAAAACAATACAATTAGTACAACTAAAATATAGAAAGAAGTCGATTATCACTCTCTTTTTAAACCTAATATCTCTTTCTTTCCCCAGTTTTTTTTTCTTTTTTTGATTGTTTATTGTATTAGTTTTTAGTTAAGTTGAAATTATGGGTTTGTTAATACAATCATTATCTGTATTGTATTATAGGTATTTTTCTTTTTATTAACGGTCTTTTTTCGTTTTTCGCTTGCGGCCTCTCAAAACTCAACTTAGGGCCTATACCAAAGTTTACTTGCACAGTTTTTTACCAAACTTTATATATATACTAGAATAGGATCCGCATATATGCTGATTTAATCAGATATTTTAAATTCGTAAAAATAAATTAAAAACAAAATCGGATAATCTATAAGAAAAAAAAATTATTAATATTTCCAAATATATATGTTTTAATATTCTTATATTAATTATGTTTACTTCTAATGCCTTATCGATAAATATATAGATATAATTATTTATTCAAAATTTTAAAGAATTATGTTATCCTACTTTTTTATAACTAAAATATATATTAGGATCCGCATATACACAGGTTTATAATAATAAAAATTAAAACCCGTTAAAATAATTTTTAAAAAAAAGGTAAAACAAAATCGGATAACTATTGAAAAATATATATGAAAAACATAAAATCTAAATCTAAGAGTTATTTATTTATTTTTAATTAAAACATTCAAAATACATAATATGTTGCGGATCCTAAACAAAATTAACCATACTTCTCATATAGCTCACACACTTTATAAACTATCTTTTTCTCTTCTCGTGCGTTAAAAACTTGGGTATGCAATTCGAATCTTTCGAGTATGTTAACGATCTCCCATTAACTCTTTTCAAACAATTAAAATTTCTCTTTCTCTTCACATTTTTCTCCCAAATATGATCTCTTTGCTCTATAAAGAAGTTATGTTTCTCAAGACTCGCATCAAAAAGATTTTCATTGCTATCCTCATTCTCATTGAGCTCATCATCGTCTAATACCATATCATTAGTATCTAGATTTTTTTTTAATTCAAATATATCCTAGCTAATTTAATTTACTCTTTATTTTTATTTTATTTTTCTTATATTGAAAGGAAACTTATTTTCCATTTTTGTTTAAAAACTAATTTCTAGATTTATATAAACATTATTTTAAAATCTAATTGGTTGAATTTTTTAACACGTGTCAATCTAATGTTCTTACTTTTTGAACCACTTGTGTAAATTAATAAACTGACTAATTAGAAGAAAACTTTATGTGATTGTAATAATTAAAAAAAGTTCAAAAAATTATGGAGCTGCCATGTAGGACAAAACTGCTCATCTTTCCATTACTAATATTTTAAAGGAATTTTCCTAGTATATTAAGGATATCCCTCCCTCATTGCTTTCAATATTTTTAAAAACAATGATTCAAATTCACAATGATTTTTTTTATATATGGCACATTTTGAATTTTGGCATATATAAATTCGCTAGTTGATAATTTGATATATACGTAACAATATTTATATATGGCAAAATTATATATATATATATATAAATAAATAAAATATTAGAATTAAACATAATTCATATAAGAGTATTAAAACATATATATTTGGAATATTAAAAGTAAATTTTATTTTTTCTTTACATATTATCCGATTTGTTTTCAATTTATTTTTTTCTTCTTCTTTTAGGAATAGTATATTTTCTTTATAATATATATATATATTTTTAAAAAATTATATTTTTTCCTTCTTCTTTTAGGAATAGTATATTTTCTTTATAATATATTTTAATTTTAATTAAAATACGTATCAAAATCTTATCGATTAACTTGACTCGTAGCGATCAAGATATTTCAACATCTTATCTTATCTTATCTTTTTTGTATTTATCTGTATCGGATATCACCATTTTGCTAAGCAACAAAAAAAACCTGACCAGAGCCGATGTCATGATAGTTCTAGTACAATCCCATCGTCACTTTTTTTTTTTAATCCAAAAAATATAAAAAAAGTTGTATTCCACTGAAAAGTTAGATTTGATTGGAACAAAACATGCTTTCTTGGTCGTTTATTTATTTATTTGTCACTGAAATGTATCAACATAAATACATGCTTTTCTAGGTCGTTTTGATATATATATATATATAAATCAAAATGCACAATTTTGCACAACTAAAATACCAAACAATAAAGAATGAATCCAAAACTCAAACTAATTTTAAAAAGGAGCAACATTTACATGTTTGTTTGTTTGAACTTGGCATCCGCAACAACATTTCGAAACAAACGGACCTAACTCAGGATTTAGGATTTCCAGTTTGTTTGATTCGGTTCCGATGAAGATTCTCATCATTCGTTGTCCGACTCAAGATTAGACAATAACGAATATAGGCAGAAACAACAAAGACTGGAGAAGTAGAAAACAAAATATTTGTTAATAATAAAATAAATGATTGATTGGTTTGCCAACTTGTAAGCCTTGCCACAATGCGTTTTATGTTTAAATACAGAATATGAGCTTCCCATTGCTGCTGCTGCTGCAGGGCATAATCTTACCCCCACGTTTAACTTATCGGATATCGCCAGATTTGCCAACCAAATATACAACAGAGCTGCAGTAGAAGAAGAGCTGTGAATTCTTTCAAAGATTTCAGAATTCTCGATGTTGAGATGATCAGGGACCAGCTCGGTGGGTCTGAAAGACGATTCTAGCACCAGTGCGATAAAGAAACTTACAAGACTCTTTGACTTTTCGAAAGATTTTGCTCGTGGACTATATAGATCACAAGCAATCTGGCTATGGCTAAAGATCACATCATCTTTCTTTGCTTCTTCATTCTACTCGCAAAGCTTCATTTTCCACAGAAGCCACTTGTTTACTCTCTCTTTTCCTTGTCACCTGTGAACACAGAAGGAATAATCTGTTAAGACACTACAGCCAATGAATACACACAAAAAAAAAACTTTGAATAGAGTCATACCAACTTGTTAGGGAAACTTTGTGCATTAGTGAGCTTTGAGGGTGCAGAACAATGAGACTTCTTTTGTAGAATCTCAGTGAGACGCCGCTCGTTCTTCTCTTGCCTTAGTAAATACCTCAAGGAAACTGATTCTTGTTCAAGCTTTGACACCGTGATTTCCAGTACTGCTAAGCTGTCCAAAAGCTCTTGTGCCTGCAGATATTAAAAAAAGTTCTTTAAGGAAACTCAAAAGCTAAAAAGCAGCATATAAAAATTCATGCTGGAGAAAGGACTGACCTTATCGGGAAGTTCGCACGGGGAATCCATGAACGGCGAACTAGAGTGCTCAACTGCGCTTGTTAGAGCTAACCGTAAGTTGATCTCCTCTTGTAACTGCTGCTGCAGTTTCTTAACCTGTATCATCCCACAAAAACACTATTCACAATCTAGAACCATTACAGGTTGTGTACATGAAGAGAATTAAGGATGGATCAAACTTTTATTAGTTGTTATTTTGAAGTGTCATGTAGGTGCGTAGATCAAAACGGCTAAGAAGACAAGCACCAGCACGAGCAAATGAAAATGATAGAGATAGACAAACTGAGTGTGGGATCTGAGTCACTTACATCTTGTTCAAGCTCACATTTGTACCATAATAGTTTGCTTTTTCCTTCAAATCTAGCACTAGTTTGATCAAGCATCTTGCTTTCCTGCTTCCAAAAAGGATCCAGTTAGGTGTGAACCTAAACCCCTCAAAACCCTTGATTTACGGCATACCAATATATACTAACCAACCAAGAAATCAGATAGCAATGGAAGGTGCAGAGAGAGAGAGAGAGAGAGAGCTACATTACATGGAGATCAGGAAAATACAAAGACCCATCTCCTGAAGAGTAAGATCTTCTCGAAAATGTGCCAGGCTTCTTCAGATACCTCCGGATCGAGCTTCCCCTGTCACATGAAAAAAGAGGAAATAGTAAGTTGACCACCAGCAGCAGCAGCAACAAAAAAAAACAAATCGAGCATTGTGGAAGAAGAAGATGTAGATTATTAATTAGAGAGTACCAGTTGATGGGAAGACGAAAAGTGGGATTTCCGGAGCTACGATCGGTGCTGGGAGAAGAAGAAGAGGAAGCTAAGGTTTGATCGTCATGGAGAGCTTCCGATTTGAGGCAGAGCATCGTTGGTCGCTGAGCGGAGAAGAAGACGAAAGCTGAATTTTGTTTTCCAGCTTTGAGGTTTTCCAGTTGAATTGAATTGAATTGGTTGGGCTCTCTCACACTTCACTCTCTCTCTTTCTTTTTTTGGCTGTCGCTTTTATGAGATTTGTGACGAAAACAAAATGAAAATATTAATAGAAAAGCTGAAAAGGGAAAGGAGGACCGAATTTATTCGTGTCCCAGACAATTTTGACTCGCGCTCCTCATTTTCATTTACACTCTCTCTACATTTTTTTGTTTTGTTTAACAAAAAGAAAATAACATTTCGGCCCCAAAATAGGAGTTAATTTCACCCAAAGGCACTTATGAGTTTGAAAGTAACAAAAAAGGCACTTCTAGCTACTACATGACTTTGGCTTTTCTTTGTGTACTTGAACTTCCTATTTTACCCTTAATGAGTAATGTAAAAAACGATGGTTTGTTTGTCGCCGTATTCCACCTTTCCATGTCTGAATAGCTCTCTCTCTCTCTCTCTCATCTATATCTCTCTAATTCGATTTGAGTTTTCCTTCTTCTTCTTCGTCTGGATTCAGCGGCATAACTTCATTGATTATTTTTTTTAGATTTTGTGGATCTGATACTGTGAGCCTTACCGCTCGTACGTACGTTCCCGTATTCTGGATTTTATTGATTCATATGATTGTGTCTCCATCTTCTTAAGGTCATATTATTTTGGACTCTTTCTTGAACTTTGAACCAAGATCAAAATCTACTCTTTGAAACTTTTCTTATTTTTTCTCGAAAAGCACACAGCCATTAATTTTGATTCCAGCCAGATTTTGTTTAGAGGAAGTTCGGAGCATAGCTTGTACATAAACCAAGACCATCATGTCAACGCCACCGTATCCACGCCTCCATGTCCACGACTTCATGTCCACTAAAAAGCTATCCACCACAACGAAAGGTAATAATCTAACACTAAAGTGTGACCATCACTTAGTGTCCATCAAATCATATTCACCTGCTATCAATTGTTCTCTGTGTAAACCATTCAGCCAAGGAAAGGGTCGACACCTGCAAACAACAAGGAAAGGGCTGCAGGATATGATTCAATGTTTCTAGAAAAAAGAGTAATTTAAACTAGGAACTAGGAAGGTTGTTAAAAGTTCAGTTCTTATGTATAACAAAACTATCAAAGTGTTCAAAAGCGTTCCTACGATTGATAAAATTAATGAAGGAAAACATTTGTGGACACATGATCGTGGATAGGTTATAATGGATGGTAGATTGTGGTGAACATCTTATCCAACATTGAAACCTAAACTATATAAACATGAGATTGTGAACCAATTTCAATGGATGATAGAATGTGGACATGCGATCATGTACTGGTCCAATGAATGGAGAATTAGTGTCTTTCTAATCATGCTTGATAATGGACATAGTACGATGGACACCAATGGATGTACAAATAGATAAATTATATGATATTTTGAACAAGATAAAAAAAACTATTGATTGTTTGTGAGTTGTCTATGAATGAATCTAATCATGGGAGAGTAAAAATTATAAATATGGTCGAGTTGCATTGGAAACTTT
>JAHZTW010000004.1:73656765-73697164 GCA_020283515.1 Alliaria petiolata | reverse complement strand
GATAGCCTTGACTTGGCCATTAGGCGAAAAGTAAGTCAACATTGATTTGGAAAGGCAGACCATAGGTCCACTAGAATTGTCGCAATTGTATGGCACCATGAAGAATATACGTCATAGAATCTCCTAGCAGAGATGATGCACACTTGGAACAACCAAAAAATTAAGATCATGGAGGAAAAAAGCGAAATAGAAAGGATGTTCACACAAAACTGTGCAGAAACAGAGGACTGATACAGAACCCTTCTTTCCCATTTTTTTCATTTCTTTAGATGATTCAGAAACTTTGTTTCTTTGTGTGTTTTAGTAAATTTGGCCCTGGTCAATTTAATCACAACGTGAATTTCGCTGTACGTTAATAACTAAAATAACTATTGGGTTTTGGCTTATGAAAAGGGATATACTTCAAAGACTTCAAATTCGGGCTTCCAGTGAAACAGCTTCCATTCTTCTTAGTAGCCTTCTCTAGCAGCCTTGAAGATGTCTGTCTTTGTTCAGCTGTTCATTGGTTTTGGTTTCCTCTCGGACTTTCAAGTTCACTATCGCTTCTTTGTTAACACCATTTGCTTCACGACAAGGAACCAACAAAGGACTGATTGCTTTTGCTTCCATGTTTTTTATTCTTTTTTGCCATGGGACCAATCTTCTTAGGTACAATCAATTTGTTAACACATTTTGTAACACCTAAACCTTTCATTTTTATAATGAATATTTACAATTTAGCAAAAATAAAATAATATATATATATATATGCAAAGTAAAAAACATAATCAGAGATTTGTTTTTCTTACTATTATATCTATGTCATATGCTTATAAAATATATGCTTTGTGAGTAACATGCATGAGTTTATGCCGTGTGAATGTGTTGTTTAACTTGCTATTGAAGGGAACAAATTTAAATTATAAAAAAAGGGTTCGCTATAGTTATGAAGTATAGTGGGAATATAGAGCCTCTGATTCTTCTAAAAATTAGTATAGAGCAATTGTCAATCGTAAATTGTTTTTTCTAAAGATAAAGAAAGACGGGGAAATCTTTTTTTATGGAGGTCTTAGTCTTCCTTTCCTGAGCTATGTAGGCAAGTGATAAAAGACGGGGAATTTTTTTTTTTATCAAGCTGATGGATTGAAGCAATTAGAAACAAATTACAATTCTAAAAAAACAAAAGGCCTGGTAAAAATAAAAGAATGTTCCTTATTTCAACCTTGACAAAATTATGATACAAAAATGAGTGTTTTATTTCAGAAAAACAATGGTGGATATTTTAAAGATAAAACTCATTTAGCATAATATCAAGGGGCCCTAATATCAAATAGTAAATCAAATTAAATCTATTAATATATAATAAAACATATACTTGTATAATAATAGCAATAATAGATGTAATTTATTATAAAGATAAATATAAATAAGAACTAAACTTTTATATCCGTATAAATTTTGGGATACTGATAATATAGAAAGAGATGAGAAATAAATTATTTTCTACTCTTTGTAATATGATTGTATTGATGTGTTACAACGAACTAAAGTTTTTATTTATGTAGAGAAAAAAAAAAGCAAATGATTGTGCATGCATAATAACGGTGTACTATACAATTACTAGAGATCAACCCGCGCGTTGCGCGGTTTTATTTAATTTAAATTTGTATATTATAATTTCATATATTTATATTACTATTATGTTTATCTTTATTTTATATTTGGTTTTGTTTTATTTTTATTTTTATTTTAGATGTTGTTTTAATTTTTTTATTATCCTAAAATATGTACACATATTATTATGAAGTTCTTTTCTTAACATAAATTGTGATGTGTTAATTGTTAAAAAACTTCCTCCTATACTTATATTATGTTGTAAGTGTATATGTCTCCCCACTCAATATATCTATTCAAATTTTTTTTATGTCTATTATTTTTAGCGTGATCAACAAATTGAATTCACCATCAAACCTAGTCTGGAAATTTTGGGACACGTTTCTTATTTCGTCTCGTACCCATCCCGAATTTTCCATCTATTCTCAATCACGTTCAAAATAACTAAATGTTTGGGATCATTTATTTTATTCAAACGGTACGGAAAGAGTACATGAGAGGAACGAATATGAGATCACGTACCCAAATTACCCATTTAAAAAAATTAAAATTTGAAAACTCTATATATTTTTTCGAATTTTTTCGAAATTATCCGAATTTTCCTGAAATTTTCCAACGTATTACGATTTTTCTATAATTTCCCCAAAATTATCCGAAATATTTAAGTTGATCTTTACCCAAATTATTGAAATTTTGGAAACATATTTTAGGTTAAAAATTTCCCGAATCCGTCATGTAACCCAAAAATTCCGTCCCGTTCTTATCGGATTCCCTTTGAGAATTATTTTCCAATTTCAAAATTATTCGTTCCAGTCCCGTACTCATAAATTCTCGTCCTAAAACCTGGAATGCCCAGTGCTAATTCCATCCACTATTTTTTTTATTTCTTATTCAAAATAACACTTTATCATTTTTTATTCAAAAAATCATTTCTAATTTGTTTTTTGTTTGTAGAATAAGTGTGTTTTTATTTTTAAATTTGGTTCTTGTTTGTTTTCTTAATTTTAAATAATGGTTTTAGTTTTTTTTTTAATCTCAAAATATGTAAACCTATTGTGAAATTATTTTCCTAATATAAATTTTCATATGTTAATTGTTAAAAAACTTTTTCTTATATTTATACGCTATTGTAAGTGTATATTTTTCTCCCCACTTAATATATATATTCAATTAGTTTCTCTTTTTTTCAGTCGCTTATTTTCAGCGATATGAAGAAAGTTATTTCACCATTGATCTAATCCACTCTCTTTGTTTTTTTTATTTGAAATAGCATTATGATTTTTTTTTGTAAAGAATTTATAGTTTTTGTGTTTTTTTAGAATAAGTATGTTTTTATTTTTAAATTAATGTGTGAAAGCCCAAAAATATATTTACCCAAAATATATAAAAGCCCATTTAAAAAATAAAAAAAATTGATGATGTGGATGGCTTAGATGGAGAGAGGTTTGGCTAATTATATATATGATTTACCACATTTATTCATATGCATCTTCTTTGATTTTTTATGTTGTTTATTTTTACTTTTATAACAGTATACACATTAAACATAAAAAAAAAAAGAAACCTATTCGTATGTCAATTATCTTAAATTCTATAATATGATTTTTTGTAAAATGTTTATCACATCACTTATTTTTATGTTATATTAAATATTTATTGAAAAAATTTGCGTGTATACACGGGCAATCTTCTAGTATATTTTATAACAATTACGCCACAATTAGTGACATAAATTTATTACTTTCAATTTGGTCACAATATTATGACGAAATGATAACGTTTTTATAACCAAATAATTTCGTCACAGTTTCGTATGTAAACCGTTACAATATTATGATAAAACAATTAGTCACAATTTTTTGTAACAATATTAACTTTTTTTAGTGATGTTTTGAGTTAGAATTTCCCTAAGTCTACACTCCAATATTGTGGTTTCCCATGATACACGCTTGCACCGGCGCATAATCATTTTTCTCACCAGTTACGGTTTTCTTATAAACACTACCATAAGTGCATATAGTGGGACAATGACGGAGGAAAAGTTTTAAACCTCAAATAACACTACCATAAATGTATATCAAATCGGTTTAGCATTTAACGATCGAATCTACGGAGAAAATGCAAGCAACTTACTAAGTAAAGTGAAAATTATTTTTTGGGTTTTTTAAAAAAAAATTGTGTAAACAACTTAAATAAACACATAACTCTCTCTAGTTAGAGCAAGGTCTTAGACTTGATCGTATATTTTTTCAGATTTGCGGCATCCTCAGCATCTTAGAGAGAGGGAGAGGGAGAGAGAGTTGCACGAGTTAGGCAGAATAAAGAAACTTTCAAATCACATTTTGATATAAAATTTAAATTAACCTCGTAATAAAACATAGTAACAAATTTAATAATCAACTAAATAGAAAGCTTTGACTAACTACAGTAAAACCTCTATAAATTAATAACGTTGGGACCGTGAGGTTTTATAAAAAAATATTAATTTATAGTGATTATTAATTTATAAATATATTATTTGGTTGAAAAACTAATTTTGGGACTGACAAAAAATATTAATTTAGCGAGGTATTAATGAATCGAGTATTAATTTATAGAGGTTCTACTGTATGTTCTCTTTTTTTTCTTCTCTTTTGTACTTTTTGTTTGAAAGATAAAACAAAGATTTCAAAATTTTGTTTGGTCCATAGTCAAAAAATTTGTCTTATCTTTTTTTGGTAACAATAAAGCATTTTAAAGAAAAGGAAAAAAATTACAAAAACAAAATATAAGATGGGATTTGATATTAATTTCTTACATTTTTTAGTGTAAAATCTAATTAAAAAATTAAAATATTTTTATACAAATGACGAAGTAAAATTCATTTTGACCACCACCACTTCATAATTATTTTTGCACAATGCAAAATTCGCTTTGACCATCACAACTTCATCATTTTTTTCAAAGGTAAAATTCATTTTGACCACCACTACTTCACCATAATGAATAATTGTATTTGAATATATATCTTACTAGATTAGTCGCAAACCCGCAACAATATTTGTGACTATATATTTTGTAACAATTACGCCACGATTAGTGATATAAATTTTTTACTTTCAATTTGGTCACAATATTACGACGAAATGATAACGCTTTTATGACCAAACAATTTCGTTATAGTTTCGTATGTAAACCGTTACAATATTCAAAACAATTAGTCACAATTTTTTGTAACAATATTCATTTACAAAATATAAGATGGAATTTGATATTAATTTTTTACATTTGTTAGTGTAAAAACTAATTAAAAAAATTAAAATATTTTTCTATAAATGACGAAGTAAAATTCATTTTAACCACCATCATTTCACAATTATTTTTACATAATGCAAAATTCGCTTTAACCACCACCAATTCATCATTATTTCCAAAACCAAAATTCACTTGACCACCACCACTTCACCATATATTTAAAATATTTTTCTATAAATGACAGAATTAAAATTTATTTTGACCACTACCACTTCACAATTATATTTGCATAATGCAAAATTCGCTTTGACCACCACCACTTCATCATTATTTTCAAAGGTAAAATCATTTTGACCACCACTACACCATAATGTATAATTGTATAAATATCTTACTAGATTAGTCGCAAATCCGCAATAATATTTGTGACTATATATTTTATAACAATTACGCCATGATTAGTGATATAAATTTGTTACCTTCAATTTGGTCACAATATTACGACGAAATGATAACGTATTTATGACCAAATAATTTCGTTACAGTTTCGTATGTAAACCGTTACAATATTGACAAAACAATTAGTCACATTTTTTGTAACAATATTCACTTACAAAATATAAGATGGAATTTGATTTTAATTTTTTACATTTGTTAGCTTAAAATCTAATTAAAAAAAATCTAAACTATTTTTCTATAAATGACGAATTAAAATTCTTTTTGACCACCACCACTTCATCATTATTTTTGCATAATGCAAAATTAGCTTTGACCACCACCACTTCATCATTGTTTTCAAAGCTAAAATTCACTTTGACCACCACCACTTTACCATATATATATAAAATATTTTTCTATAAATGACGAAGTAAAATTCATTTTGACCACCATCCTTTCACCATTATTTTTGCATAACGCAAATTTTTCTTTGACCACCACCACTTTGACCACCACCACTTCATCATTATTTTCAAAGGTAAAATTCATTTTGACCACCACCACTTCACCATAATGTATAATTGTATATATATCTTACTAGATTAGTCGCAAATCCGCAACAATATTTGTGACTATATATTTTTTAACAATTACGCCACGATTGGTGATATAGATTTGTTACGAAATGAATAGCTTTTTATGACCAAATAATTTTGTTACAGTTTCGTATGTAAACCGTTACAACAGTCACAATTTTTGTAACAATATTCACTTACAAAATATAAGATGGAATTTGATTTTAATTTTTTACATTTGTTAGAGTAAAATCTAATCAAATAAAAATTTAAAATATTTTGCTATAAATGACTAAGTAAAGTCATTTTGATCACCACCACTTCACCATTATTTTTGCATAATGCAAAATTCGCTTTGACCACCACCACGTCATCATTATTTCCAAAGTTAAAATTCACTTTGACCACCACTACTTCACCATATATATAAAATATTTTTCTATAAATGACGAAGTAAAATTCTTTTTGACCACCACCACTTCACCATTATTTTTGCATAATGCAAAATTCGCTTTGACCACCACCACTTCATCATTATTTCCAAAACTAAAATTGACCACCACCACCTCATCAATATATATATTGGCATTGTATTATATAAATCTGCACATTTTATCTTTTAGATACATTTCATTTCTAACAAAATAAGCTATATTGATTAATCAAAACGATGAGCCGCCTCACGTCGTTTTTGTTTGTCATGGCATTGTGTATTGGTTTTGGCAATGCGAAGCTGTTGGATAGAAATCTCGTACAGTTCAAAAATTCTCTTGGTCCGCAAAACGTGGTTGGCATTTCTTGTAAACTCAACAACGTACAACAATTCAATTCTTATTTGAACCCTGGACAAGCCTTAGATTTTAGATTTCGTGGTCAATTCTTTGGTAACAACAAAGTGGATTGTGTCATAACAAAAACAATTGGAAATGACAAGATGGCAAAGATTAGAGCATATAAAGGTGGCAGTGCTGCATTTGTAAATGGTAAGACAAATTATTGGGATATTAGAGAAGATGGATTTTACTTCACACATGGTAAAGAAGTACCCAAATTAGAGTATAAATGGGGTACTGCATAGAAAAAATTATAAAAATCTTTTGTTACTCGTATGAAGTGGAATTTATTTAATCTTTATGTTTTATCTACAATTTCATATCTTATGTTTTTTAGATGGATACTTTTTAAATATAATATTCGTATTTATTGTCAATGTGACCATCGTTAGATTTAAAAATAAAATTTAATAAAGACTTATGATAATAACTATCATAAAATATGAATATCAATTTATAAATATATCTTAATACAAAATACAAGAAATATAACAAGATTATTCTAATATTTTAATCCAATAATTCACCAAAGATGTTCGATAAAAATGTCAAAATTTGATAATCTTCATATATGATACTTACGAGTTCGTTATTATCGATTACAACAACCAACTTTTCCACAAACTCTCCAAAGTTCCTATAAGAAGATCCACCATACTTAACAGTGGCATCCACCTCCTGCCTCCACCTTTGAGCGTTTTCTCTTTCTTCACCGTCTTCTTCCCCCACGATATTTTTAAGACAGCACTAAGACTCAGCTGTGCAGAGGCTGAGGAGATAATTGATCCACCGTACTTAACCGTGGCATCCACCTGCTTCTTCCACCTTTGAGCATTTTCTCTTTCTTCACCGTCTTCTTCCACACGGTAGCTTTGAGCAGTCGCTCATCGACCCCTTCCTTTGAAACAAATATCTCCTTAGCCTCTTTACAGCTGAGTCTTAGTTCTGTCTTAAAAATATCGACAAGGTACACTGTATTTATCACATGGTCTCCCCACTTAAGAAGACAAACGAGAACGCCAAAAACTAAAGCTGTAAATTCATGATTTAGGCAAAATATATGTTTGAGTGGTGAGATATTATAAACAAGCAAGCAAGTGTGCAAATAAAAATAAGACACAAAGTTTGTTAACGGGGTTTAATTTTCAAACTAATATCTATGAATGCCTCGACGGCTCCAATAACCACACCCACCATCCATTCTTTGATTGTAAAACTCATTAATGTGCTTCGACGCTATTAATCTTCTTTGTGTTTCGCTGGGTGATTTGATTTTCGTTTTTGTTTGTTCGTTAAAAGAGATTCGAGTAGAGAAGGGAAAAAAAACGTTGGGTGATTGGATTTTCATTTCTGTTTGATCGATGAAAGGGAATCAAGAGGCAAAAAAAAAGGGAAAACGGAAGCGAGTGACACGTGGAATTTAGAGATGAATGCGTTTATGTCATTATGTAAAAATTAGAGATGACTTGTTAGACTACGCTCAATGGACATGTTGAATAATTTATTCAACCGTCGAACTCATACAATGAAAGTGTTGAAAAAAAAGAAAAAAAATGACGTGGATTAAATAGAGTTGAATTCTTTCAACTAGTACTAATTAAGAGTTAGGGTATCATTTTGTTTATATTATGGGGATTTGATTTAGGGTTTAGTGTATCGGTTTTTTTGTTTTTTAACGTCTTAGATATTATTTCAACTAGGTGATAACATGCGCTATGCGCAGAATGAGTAATTTATAAATAATTTTATTAAATATGATTTTGAAATTGTTTAAAGTAAAATTAATTTAATCTATTTTATATTTATGTGAATATTATGATTTAATATTTAGACTTTTTGATATAATATTTTTAACTTGCTATGAAGTTTAAATATTTATATTATTTGATTAATTTACGTGGTTCTATTAACAAACCATATTAAACCAAAAAAACAAATTTATAAATTTGGATGTCTATTAAATCAAACTTCTTACTTTTACAGTTTTTTTATAATCATTTATGTTCTTTTTATAATGATTTTTGAACCATCTACACATCCTCATATGAGACTTTTAAAACATACTCATATTTATTAATCATTTGAGTAATTTATATTCATTTTTAAAAATTCGAATTATAATTAACACATGTACAAAAAAATATATATATATTATTTATTATATGAATGTTGTGATGATTGATTTTCTTACAAAACTAAAACTAAGTTTAAACAAAAATAAGAGAAGAAATCTAGTGTTTTAAAAAGTAATTAGTATGATATACTTTTGGTAAAAAAATAAAAAGAAAGAGAATATATTCATAAATTAAATGCTCAATTATGTATAAATAAATGATATAAACTATTGTCTAACCAAATTAATGTGAGTGACATAACATGTAATTAATCTAGTAACATAAGTCCATTTTTATATATTTACTTAGAATGATTCTTGTGATGACACATCAACAAAATTGCACCATTGTAAATAATATACAAAATTAAGGTTACCGTGTAAAAATGTTTCTCAATTAATATATAGGGGATTACAAATTATGAAGACAATTACAAGCATAAATTTTTAACGAACAATTTAACTATTCCACAAAGATCCACAATAGATACGCGGGTCCATCACGGAAAGCTCTACTTGCACCGCTCTGGAAAGTTTTCTTATCTGTTTGCCTCCAGTAATTTGCATAAATAAACTCATAACTCATGGTGTAACATTTTAGTCAACCACCGGATTAAAAGGTCTTCACAGCGTACCGGTTTTAATTCTCATTTACTGAACCAGAATCATTTGAAGAATCTTGGAGTCAGATAAAGAAATTTTTGATTGAGGACCTGAGGTATATAGTAAAATTTCTATAAATTAAATACCCAGAATAAAATTATCTTATACGTACCATTGATTATGTCGTTGATAGAAGTAGCACACGGTTAGGAGTTGACATTATGTTATGTTGGAGTAATAAAAAATAGTTTGACTTGAGATGCAAGCAAAGGGAGGTTACATTGTGATAAGAGAAATTGCCAAACCTCCAAATATAAATTTACAGCTAACAAGGATTCACACATTGAACAAGTTTTAGAATTAAGCCATAGCTATTACATACTCCAACGAACCGATCCAGTTTTTTTGAGTCTTCAACAAAAGTTTTAGAATTCTCCAAGAAGAAGATTGTATGCAGCAAGAACAAAGCACAAGAGAAAACAAGCGAAGAGGAAGAAGAGATAAGAGTTTGTATAAAAGAGAATCATAATAAAGAATAAGATTAGTGAAATCGTTCCACAACTCATTTCTAGTTCCAACTTTGCTTCTTCGCAAGTAAGTTCTCTTTATTGGGACGAAAACTAAAAAGGTTTTGACTTTGTACAAAACTATTTGTCATCAATTACTTCTTCAATTTACGATTTTAATAATTTACCAAATCAAACAAAGCAAGTTTCGTGAATTGATCAAAGCAAAATATAAGAAAAGGCAGATCCTAAAACTCTCTCTATTAATATCTCTCTTACACATCATTACCATCACAAGTCTTAACACAGAAGCAGATTTTGATCTGAGATTTTCTCAGGCGGCTAAAATTAACTTACACAGTAATGTACATGACAAGAAAGTTGCAGAGTTTTATAAAATCCAAAACAACAAGAAGGGAGAAGGGAGTGAGTTATTGTTAAACCTGAAGACTTTTCTATTTAGAGCGTAATTTGTCTGCGACATAGAGCATATGACTGATGTTCGTAGGAGGATAGTTCTGAAGAAGCTTGAGGTTCGACGTAAAATCTCCAGCAAGCAAACGCCTTCGAACTAGAATCAACATTGCACAACATATCCTCAGTAGCGTCTCCTGCAATTTTTAATCCGTATTCACTTGTTAGCTTTTTTTTATCTTACAAGAAGAGAACAAGAACTCAAATTCCGCTAGCTTAAATTTTACAATAATATGCAAACCGAAACTAATCTCTAGGAGTATAACACGTACAAAGGTCTGATAATTCTCCGAGGTATTGAAACCATTAACGACGACTCACAAGAATGCAACATTTGAAATTCATCTCGGAAGCTGAATAGTAATAAACTGAATAATACTACCTGAGGACCTTCGGGGTCGCTTAAGAGTGTGTCCCAGATGTGAAGGCTTTCCACGAAGTTAAACTCTTGAGTCAATAGGAGTGTGATCCATCTGAACGCATAGAATTGCGGGTTTATCTGAAAATTGACACATAGGTCTCAAATGTCACAACGCTGAAACATTTAAACAGAGAGATACAGAAGCTTGAAAACTTCAAGGTTTTGAAAGCAATGGTACACATTCTGGTAGTTTTTAATCTAGTAGTTAGGGTAGAGTAAGAACTGAAAGTTTCAGCACAACACTCATGCAACACATAGCTCTGAACCAGCAACAATACATTCCGGAAAAATCTTCTGTTCAAAGATATAATTAATGAATATAGCAAGACGTCTCATCAGATAAAGTTGTGTGTGATATCTTACTTTAGTTGTGACTTCTAGATGACGCCAAAGTTCTTCATCGTGATGCTTTAAGAGCATGGACAGCCTTGTTATAGTGTAACGTATACCCACAACACTGTTATCAAGTTGTTGACAGAAATTATCTCGAAACCCACTCATCAATTCGACAAAACAGAAAAATGCATCTGATTCAGCATACGCCTGCATAACTTAAAATGCCAGTGTTAAGCAAATAAGGAGAACTAGTGGTGTCAGGTGTGTTACCCAAAAAAAAAAACAAAAGAGGTAGAAAAATGCGAGTACAAATCAAATAAGGAAAACAAATGGTACATTAGCAAAGACAAGTACTTACTGCATTTCCTTTATCCGGGTCGTTTTTAAAGATGTAGAATATAGGTGCCAGTATCTCATTCATCCCTTGTACATATCTGATGCCAGGATTCAACTTTGCGAAAATAGTCAACACGTTTTTCAAAGCATCCTGAAGATGCAAGACGTGTATAAAATCAGCCGGAAAACTATCGGTGTGCAAATGTTTTAATCATCCTAAACACTTTAAACTATAAGCAAAACCAAAACCCAACCTGATTAGATTTTGCAACCGCTGAGGCCCCAGAGAAAAAGTGCATGTCTGGATGAGTACGCATCACATCACGCTCGATTTGTTCCAAGACTTCTGTGTCCTGAACAGTACCAACTTGAAATTAGGTATGTGATTTTGCAACTTTTATATGCACAACGGAATTACTATACTAAACCAGGACGAGAAAAAGGATCTTTTCATAATGATCATGTGCGTCATGCGTTTACAGCAGAGCGGGGCACACAAAGCCTTGAAAGAACTAAAGCTTCAATCAGAACTCTGTCTTTGTGTATGCCTATGGAATAAACACCATTATAATAATAGCCTGCCTACACATTTTTGCTCAACGTGACAAGGCACCCTATACAAATATTTAAGTGTAGCAAAACTTAACTATTCAAACACATTATAACTGAAGGTATAAATATTCACAGGAAAGTTGTTTATCAGACATTAGGTGAGAGGTTGTACTTCTCCAATTCCTATACCTCTTCTAATTCTGCTTTTAAAACCAACTGGGAAATGGCAAATCATGAATAATGAATGTAATTTTTTTTTTTAAATTGCATAAGTCAGCAATTACATCCCATATCTGAGAATCATATATGATATACATCAACTAAATCATCTATTACCCATATATTCTAAGACTTTCGATAATAAGGTAATAACAATTAAATTTTTCAATAGTCTCACAAAAGAAAGATAATATTTGAGGATATTTCAAGCTGGAAATCTAATTACCTTGAAAAAGTTATTCCATAAGCTTGTTGTTCCAAGACTTAAGGGATGATCCTCATGAGTGATCTCTGACCTTGAAAGGACTCTAGGGCTTTCCATTTTCGGGTCATTACTTTCTCCACCCTTTGATTTATCCATTTTCCTCGTTACTTCTGACTAACTAGCCACAAAAATATATAGAAACCAGGGTAATCTTTTATTGAAAACAATGAGAAACATGAAAAGGAAGAGCATATCACCTAGATAACGTAAGCACGTCTACAATGGCCAGCTTCTTCATCATTAACTACTATATCTTCTAATTGTAACTTTAGGAAGTATTACATGCCCAATGGCCCTAGATCAGTCTGCCTAGTCAAATGCATGAAATCTACTTAGCTGCCATCATATTATACTAACACATACAAGCTTCTGGATCAAATAAAAACCATGCTTCCCCATTAAAAATCAGTGAATTCTACTAGGTCAACATATCACCTAATGACAATCACCATCTTCTATTGACAGTGCATTTTCATCATCATCCCCTTAGCTAGTGGCAACTCACTTGTTTCACCCTAATTAACAAAAATGCGACTGTGTCTTCTTCTCTTCTTTTTTTGACATCAAATGCGACTGTGTCTATTCAATCAATCTAGCTAGCTATCCGTTTATAAGAATGGCATCCACTCTAATCAGAAGTTTGATGGAACATCTCCCCAAGGGATGAGCAAAAGAGAACAACGATTAAACCAACTATGTTTCTCTTCACAAACCTAATCAATCCAATGTTCCAGCATCAAATCACCAAAATGGACTCACAGGATTCATCAGAAGCTCCTCTTTGAACTGTTTGTACTGCGACCTTTTCTTAGCTAACTCAGAAGACCACATGGAGCGATCCGGTGACAGATAACCCAATAAAAGCTGTCAACATTCAAAAAGAACAATATGAAGCTAAAACTGACAGAATAAGGCAATCGAAATCCATTCCTTCTACATCTTTCTAAAATTGAATCATCAAAAACAAAGTACACACTGACAAATCCGTCCCATTTCCATACACAAAGTAAACCACAAGCAAACTCAACGAAAACTCAACAAATAAGAATAGATTGCACTAGTAAAAGTACAGTAACAACAACGATCAATAAAGAACAACATCAAACATATTCGTTTCGTTTTTCTAATCAAACAAGGAATCTTCACTGGAAACATGCGAATGCGTTACCTTCCAGACAAGGGAGCGAATCCCAGCATCATCAGGTAGACCTTGGGAAGCAATTTTCCTCAATTCCTTCAAGTCTATCACCTTCTTGGATAACTGGAAAATATCTCCAAATGAAGTAAATCACAAAAGAGCAATCAATCAAAATGTACACAGAGCACGAGTTTGTCTTTTAACCACTAACCTCAGCGACGACCTGCGTCTTTCGAGAAACATCTTCAGCTGCCGGAATTTCGGCTCCAGGTCCATCCTTACCGCTCCCATTCTGCAAATCGTTGATCTCAGATTTGGAAGGAGGACGAACCGTAAGAGGCGGAGCTGGTGAGGTGGAAATCGCGGAGGGAGAAGGAGAAAGAGGCGGACGCTCCACGATCGGAGGAGAAGGAGCGACGGTAGTGGCGGTTGGAGGGTGACGGAGAGGGCGATCGTCGACGACGGGAGAAGGAGAAGAGGTTGTGGACCAGAGGGAACTGTTGAGCCACTCAGGGATACCTTTCTTGGCCATGATTTTTCGATTTTGAGGTTTGATTTTGGGAAATGTTTTAGAGTCTCTCTTTCTGTCTTCTTTGCTCGGAGAGGTTAAAACCAAAATTCGCAATCCCGTCCCGGTCGGTACAGCTGGGTCACGCTCAAGGCGTCGTTTTCTTTTTGTAAAAGCCAAAAACCAACCTAAAGCCTCCCAAAAATTGCTTGAAGTTGAACCGTGACGTTTCCGAATTCCTCCAATCTGAAGCACCTAAACCGCAATTATTAACCTGAAAAATTAACCGAAACAAAGCAAAAATCCGAGTTTGGGAAATTGAATTAAGGGTTTGTTCTTTTTTCTTTTTTAACGTCTGGATTAATTATATTTTCATTCTAAATTATGAGAACAACTTTTTTTTTTTTTTGAACAAACAAATTATGAGAACAACTATAAAAACAATTTTACAATGGATAATTTTTCCGCATAAGGATCCACGACCACGATGAACGGCTATATTTGTACCACAAAGATTTTCTTAAGCTTGCCTCTAATAACGTGTAAAAATTGCATTTTTAAGGAAATCATTCTCGGACCTCCTGCTGTAGAACGATTAATTAACTCTTTAGTGAACCACTTGACTAAAGGAGCTTTCATTATGCGTAAGGTAGAAAAAAATAAACCATTTTTTTTAAAAAAAACATAGTACATTTTTATTATACACATGGAATCTGAATCAGCGTACAATAACAGATTGACTCACGGTTTTTAGGTTAATGTGGGATTCATAAACCTTTTTTTTTTTTTGGGATTCATAAACTTAATTCTAGTGCATGCAGGAATTTGTGCTTTTTGTTGAGTTGAAGTGGTTTTTAGCACGACTAGTTAATTCATGTATAGAACTTCTCGTTTGTTATAGTTCTGATTAAAATTGGCATTTTTCTCTAATTTCGATGGTGAGAGATGATTTTGACGAGATCAAATCTATAATAACTGAGCAAAAAAATTTTAGGTTAGTATTTTCATATTTGTTAGCGTTTTTATGGTTTGTCCTTCCCGGATAACATGAAGAAAAATCAGAATTCGTATCAAAAATTTGGTGAATGTGTTATTAACAATAAAGTATATTTACTAGTACATACTAATTTGAAAAAAATAGAAATAACTCATGTTTGATGAGTTTACTTTTTTTTATTTTCGATGACAATAAAGCATCATACGTGTTTAATGGGAAAATCGCATTTAATTAAAACTATGAGAGTGTAAAAGTTAGCATTTTAAACCTCAATAGTATAACACTAACACTTCAAATCTTCAAAGTTATTTTGCTAACACATTAAACCTTCAAATTACCTCTCGAGTTTGCACCGCCAAAAAAAGTGAACCTAACCATTCAGTTTCCAGTCGTTAGACGGCAACAGCAGCACCGGCTCCACGAAGTCTGAATCGAATCTTTCTGTTGGCTTTCCCAATTCATTCGTAAATCAAAATCAAAGGGTTAGAAGCGCTCGCTTCTAGCTACTTCGCATGCTTGTGATGTTAGAAAGTTGTATGATAGGTGGTAACTATCTTGTACGGTTCGAAGGGTGGATAAAAAAGGTGATGTTATGTCTGTAATTTTTTAAAAATATATAATAATTTTGAATTATTATAATTGTATTTTCCCTTTTAATTAAAAATACAAACAAATCTCTTATGCATTTTCTCTTCTTCTCAAACAAAGATCTATCACTTCGATCCGTGAAAGAGTATAGCAATGATAAATATTCTTGTTCATCTTCCTAATTTTGATTGGCTGTAATAGAATTTTTACAATTTTTAACACAAGATGAACAATAAATCAACACAAACAAACCAAATCAAAACTAACACAAAGAATCAAAATTAACACAAAGAAGTAACGGCGTAAAATTTTTGTTTTTAATTTTTTTTATTTACTAATCAAAATGAAAAAAAAAATTAATAATTAAAAAAAAAAATTTAATTACAGACACTTCATCATTTTTTTTACCGGAAACTGAATGTTCATTTTTTTGGCGGTGCAAACTCGACATGTAATTTGGAGGTTTAATGTGTTAGCAAAATTACTTTGATGGTTTAAAGTGTTAGTGCTATACTACTGAGATTTAAAGTGCTAACTTGTGCCACTTTCATGGTTTTAAATGTGATTTTTCCCATGTTTAATCCAACCTCTCACAAAATGGAAAAGCTCCTGCTTGTGGTCCCAAAAGCTTAATCCAACCAGACTAAGTTACTTTAACTATAGTTCTTCTTTGTTCAACCCATGTTTGGACTTGTAAACTTGCACATCAAATTCTCATCTTCACAGAGACAAAGCTGATGATTGTGAAAACGAGTATGTGTAAAATAGGTGTCTCCACTGTAGTTATAGGATCAATGGCTTAGCTTTGCAATAATATAGTAGTTTGATTTTTTTGTGTATTGGAAGGAAAAACTGAAATATTGTATCTTTGTGTTAGTAGACATTATATCAAACGAAATCTCCAACAATACATCATTCGATTTGTATTCTCTAAAATTTATTGATTTCTAAATCTAACAAGTTGAGTTTAGTTAGTATTTGTAAATCCATAGGTTTAACCTCATATTTGAGTCTTAATATTTTTAACATGGAAATCCTTCCAGATACAATAAAATCCAAATCTATGATTTTAAATCATGAACCAATAAAGCAAGATTTGAATATAAATTTTAAAATCATGGAACCAATAATACATGATTTGAATATAAATTTTAAAATCACAGAACGAATAACACTGAATTTGGTTGATTTTTCTAAATCTATTAAAATCATAGAACTAATAACCCAACTTATTCGAAATGTACATGGCTATACATGGCTAGGAAGGCAACAGAGCCAACTATCTATATGTTGTCGCTGATAGCATTGCTGCTTCCGAGAACGCCTCTTTCAAAGGAAGGAACTCATAGCTCAACTACAAGAGCTCATAATTGAATAAAAAATCGGTTTACTTAAAACCAATGATGGGTTAAACGTAACTTAACGAACCAGGATAACAACTTTTAATGGGCCTAGATAAATGTGAACTTGGCCCATTTGTTTCTCAAGAAGAAGATGACTTGTTTCAACATCTCTTGCTGCAGTGAAGAGAAAAAAAAAAAAAAAAGCTAACTGAGAAGACGAAATGGCGGCGGCGAAAGCAGCGGTGGTTTTGCCACGGCCGGTGACGTTTGTGACCGGAAACGCCAAGAAGCTCGAAGAGGTCAGAGCTATCATCGGAAATTCCATTCCTTTCAAGTCTCTCAAACTCGATCGTGCGTACTAGTTACTACCACTTTCGATTTCTCTCTCTCTCGATTCCTATTTCCATTAGCCTCATTGCTATTTTTATCGTGTGTGTGTATCTCTTGAATTACAGTGCCTGAGCTTCAAGGTGAGCCTGAGGATATATCCAAAGAGAAGGCTCGTTTAGCTGCCCTTCAGGTGCACAAGCTTTTACCTTTTTACATTACTTGAATTGATTACAAAATCGTCATACTTATGTTTTGTGATCATAGTGTGCTTCTTGTGTTACTGTTGCGAGTTAGTGACTAAGGATTGTAAAAACTGATATGAAATGTGTTTTGATTGTGAATGAGAAGGTGAATGGGCCAGTGCTAGTGGAAGATACATGCCTATGTTTCAATGCTTTGAAGGGTCTTCCTGGTATGATTTCGTTTAGATTCTGAGTTTTTTTTCCGTTTACTATGTACAGAAAATGGTCACACACTGTCTCTGAATTTATGTTGATTTTTTTTTTTTGTTGTTGGAATTTTCAGGGCCATACATGTAAGTTTTGTTTCTTCATTCCTCTCTTGATGATGTTCTTGTAAATCTTCATTTGAAGGATAGAGTTTCTCATATTTCTCTTTCTTATGATGAGGGGGTAAACTATGATAAGGTTAAGGGATTACATAGATATGTCAAGGTGATAGATTTTTGTCTTGGCCTTTATTTCTGAATCTTTCTTGACTGATAACTTTATTTGCATCAAGTCTTGTTCTTAGTTCTTCTTCTAGGCGGCTGCTAAGTGTGTGAGTGATTAGCCAAATGGAGTTATCTTATCGAATAATCTTATCCTGAGAATTAAATATTGGGACTAGGAATATGTATTTGCTGGGATCTAACTAGTGGTAAATATCAGATTGAAGCAGTGTGGGACTAACTGTATTGGAGTTATCTTGCTGTCTCTAGAGTCTAGAGTTCTTCTTTGTAGCACCATTTGATCTTCTTTCCTGTTATTTGCAGCAAGTGGTTTCTTGAGAAGCTTGGTCATGAAGGTTGTNTATTGGAGTTATCTTTCTGTCTCTAGAGTCTAGAGTTCTTCTTTGTAGCACCATTTGATCTTCTTTCCTGTTATTTGCAGCAAGTGGTTTCTTGAGAAGCTTGGTCATGAAGGTTGTAATAGTCAATTGTTTCTGTCACCCTCAGCCTTTGTTTAATGATCTATTACACTGGTAACCCCCAGTTTTTGGTCTGAATCATGTCCAGGTCTGAACAACTTACTGATGGCTTATGAAGATAAATCAGCATATGCATTGTGCGCATTCTCTTTCTCGCATGGTCCAGGTGCTGAACCTCTTACATTTTTGGGGAAAACTCCGGTATGTTCACCGCTCTTTTATCAAACTCTCTGCCCCATCCGCTAATCATTTTTTTGTGTTTCTCTTTTTGTTTAAAAATTGTCAAAGCTTGATTGCTTTTTTCCTTTGTGATTGATGTTTTAGGGTAAGATAGTTCCAGCAAGAGGACCAACTGATTTCGGGTGGGATCCAGTATTTCAACCTGATGGATATGACCAAACGTATGCATCTGTTATCCCCCCAGAAAACATCATTATTAAACCTTGATTTTGTTTTTGAATATATGGTGATGGTAAAAGGCAAAAGTGAATAAGCTTGGTGATTCTCTTATTTTTTGGTTCTAGTTATGCAGAAATGGCAAAGGAAGAAAAGAACAAGATATCTCATAGGTACAAGTCTTTAGCAATGGTGAAATCTCACTTCAAGGAGGCTGGCTATGTGTTCCAGACAAATGATGATGATACCATTTAGAGAGAAGCCAATCTTTGAAGATTTGAAGCACTGATTCTTGTTCAATATTGTGTTTTTTCTTTTTCCCCTCAAATACAAGTAGAAACCATGGATTGAAAGGTATCGTTCATGTTGTTTATTAAACACTCTTGACGGTGAGACTTGTGTGAATCTGGTAAAACCCAATCGACCAAAAGGCTAAAAATAAGCAATGTTGGTTGCCAAAGTAAAGGGGATGATATAATGTTTTCACATGATTTGCGGTTCGTGATCACTTTGTATTTATGAGAAATAGGTTTACGAATTGGATCCAAAGAGAGTAAAGAAAATCCCAACACATAATGTACAGAGCAAGGAACAGAACCACTAAAAACCTCACCTCTAAAAGAAGAAAAGAAAGATCTGATCAATTGTTTTTTTTTGGGAGAAGGTTAAAATTTCAAATTACTACTTGCTAAATCACATTTTAAAGGGATGACATATTGGTTAAAAAGTCTCTCAAATGAGAACCAAGCATAACTATCTCTGCTTCTCTCTCTTGATTATTTATTTTTTTTTAATATTTTTTAATGCTGAGATACGGGGTGAGAAACCGTTGGAAATGCTCTAAGGAAGCTACCAAGATGACTGATGGTTGTTGAGAATAGTCGAGTAAATAAAAAATTAAAAAGGCAAATAAAGGCTGAACACGAACCACAAAAATAGATATAAATCTCATTTATTTAAGGATAAAGATTCATCATAGGAACTGTTTATGCTCTTTTAACTAATAAACCCCTTTTTCACTTATTAGCCTTCTCCTTGGCATGGAGATCGTCAAAATAGGCCTCCGTGTTCGCCTCAAAAGCATCTCCAGAGATATTAGCAGAACCACCAGAACCAGGCGCAACCATATTTTCTGAACCAGGAGCAGAGCCATTGCTAGAACTGGTGCTCTGTGCCACAAAGCCAGCTTTTGCGCTAACATCTTTCTTATCAATTTTTTTTATGTCTCGTGAAATGTGAATTTGGAATGTTCTGGAGAGTAAAATGAGATTTTTGATTTTGTAGTGAGTTCAAATGCAATGGAAAGGTTGGAGAATTTATAGATGGAATTTGTTCAAATTAGTCAAATTAACACTTTTCAAAGTTATCACCATTTATCGTGAATAGCGGTTTTAGTTAATTGCAAGAGAAATTGAATTGGAAAAAGGCAAGAGACTGTCTTAGAAAGGTATAAGGAAAATTAAAAGTTTTCGTAAGTTGTGTATGTACGCATATTTTTTGGCCTCTCATAGACCGTCGACCTTTAAATGTCCATAACCAATATCATAATATCAAATATTTTTCAGCGAACGCATATAAATATTTTTTTCCCCAGTAAACACTAAAGTATTGTCAGATTTTCGAGAAGAAATATATTATGGCTTCGCCATCAGAAATGTGAATTAGGAGCTGACACAGTAGACAGTCAACTGAAATCCAATACGATACTTTGATTTATGGGCAATGCCTTATACGTAAAGTTGCCATAGTACGTAAAAGAGAGAACATATTTTCCCTGTATAATCTGTATAAGGTTTTCGTTTTTCTTATAACTCGTCCTTCATTTAATGTTCCTAAAACAAATTAACAAAAAAAAACTGAAAATTCGATTTCTTTTTCCAAATTATATCATTTCAAATGAAGAATTTATTTGGATATATAAAAAAAAGTTGAATCATACAAAAAAAAATACTATAGTATTAGATTTGCTTTTCGAATAACCATTTGTTACACATTTTATTTAGTTTCCGGATTCACAAATCAGCGTCCATAGTGGAT
Source organism: Alliaria petiolata (assembly GCA_020283515.1). Lineage (NCBI taxonomy): Eukaryota > Viridiplantae > Streptophyta > Magnoliopsida > Brassicales > Brassicaceae > Alliaria > Alliaria petiolata. The sequence continues at coordinate 73,676,180 of JAHZTW010000004.1, read as the reverse complement.
TGGTCAGTTATCTCAATTTAATTTGATCTTCGGTACGTTGTTCATTTTCACTTGCTGAAATTCATTTGAAGGGGACAAAGGTGCAAATTCTACTGCCAAGTGACCAAGAAGGATTAATGGTAGCGTAATAAAAAATTTAGAACAAGGAAAAGAAAAACGAGAGAAAATTCGAATTTATTTAAATAATATGATCATCATAGGAGGAGAATCACATCATACATAGGAGCATAAACAAAGAAGGTGCTCATGCTTTTAAACTATTAAAACACTTTTCACTTAGTTGCCTTGTCCTTGGCATGAAGGTTGTCAAAATAAGCCTTGGNCCTCTTGGATAACGGCATGGCGAAGAGTTCCTGGTTTGGGGTTAACAACGTCCTCATCAGTCGGGTCAGTGACGACGTAGAAGCGTCCATCGCGACCACCAATTGCGTTCCGTCCAAAACCGATCCCACAATCCGCGAGGCGTTTACGGTTCTTATGCCAGTTACGGTCACAACGCCAACAGTCATCGATTGGATTACCGGTTCCACAAGAGAAAAATCCAAGCTTTCTCCTTGCTGTGATGTTATGTTCACTCCTGAAAATCAAAACTTGATAGATCAATCACACACACACATCCAAGTGAAAATGGTGAAAACAATTCCTGTTTTTTTTTTACCGGAATCTACAGGCTGATTAAACATTTCAGCCGCCGTTATGTTTGTTCTTACCTAACGTAATAAATTCCGGATCCTTTTTTGTTGTTGGTTTATGATGTCAAAAAGTGGTTGCCGAGTAAAAAGCGAATTTTTTTTTGTCCATTAATATTCAGCTGGTGTAAAAACTAAAACAGACCAGACCGTAGTATCCAATAATGATAGAGACTCAAAAACTAAATGCCACAAAAAGACGGTAGAAGCAATTGCCAAATCCACAAAATCCAGTAACAGAGAAATAAAAGTAAATCGAATTAATTGAGGAAGCCGTTAAACCATTAAAAAAAAAAAAGAGTTGCAAAACAAAACAATGTCCGTGCGGAGAGTCTGACAATCGCGAGAGCGTGTGTGTCAGTTTTATGCGAGGTATGGTTTCATGTCTGTACCTATCTACAAGGTTTAGGTGGTGTTGTAGCTTCACGACGAAAACTAAAGAGAGAGAAAGAAAGGTAACAGACAAAATTAAAGCAAAAGTTCCAAGTTTTTTTTTTCCCTCTTACCCTTATTTGATTAAAATTTTCAAATAAATCAAGATTTTTGTTCCATACGCATTAATTTTGCGTCTGTGTTCTCTAATTAATTTCTCAAAGGTCACGTGTGTAGGACTTGTCGTCTAAAATGCAAATTTTCCAGAGAAAGAGGAATGCCTTTATTTACAGCAAATTCCCGAGAAAATTAGAATTAATGCAATCACACAAAAGAGTCAGAGAGAGAGAGAGAGAGAGAAACTCACATCTGAACAAGCGCAGCGACTTCATCAGCAACCTTATCTGGATCAGTAACGGCGTGTTCTTCATTCAACTCGACACCTTCAAGCCTGCAAAAAGCCACAAATGACGCGACCAACCATAAACTAATTTTATTAACCAACCCAAAATAGTTAAGAAAAAATATTAAATATACTTCTGACACGTGGCAACATCGGGAAGCAAGTAAACAACGATATATGTACACGCGAGAGTAGAGTACAAACTGGCGCAGGAACAAGAATGGAAAGAAAACTACGTTTTAATGAAATTGACTAATTTACCCTTATGAGAAACCGTACGTTATTGTTAAACTTTATCATCATCGCCGGTAATTATTTACTGACGTGGAATATATGATAAAAATATTTCAAGTCTAGACTGGAGAGACAGAGCATGTGTGTGCGGCGATGAATGAATAAAAGTGATAAAGGAACGGCTTAACGGATCCGAGGATCCACATTTCAACGGCTGAGATTGTTTGGTTAATTTTCCACTTTTTTTTCTTCTTTTTTTTAATTTTAAAAACAAACATAAGAGGTTAAACCTAGCGGTTAAAAGCGCGTTTCATGTTTTGAGAGCGGCGGAAAAAAAAATATTGGGATAGAGTTTTGTTTCTCTCTTTACCTCTTCGCCGCCATTGTTGAGCTGTTTTTTGAGCTCTGCAACTTCTCTGTTATCAGCTTCCTAGCAAAATAATATACCGAAAACAGAGCAGTTATTACGGAATCTGGAGTCTAAACTCAAAACTCTCACAAAAAAGACTCGCACATCACTTAAACTCTGAAAAAATCAGCTCCAAAATCGTTAAATAAGGCCTAAATCCATGGAAAAACGAATATCGTTGAAGTGGATTTTACAATCAGAGATGGAAAAATGTCAAAATCCTTCGCGGAAATGGAGAATGCAGCTTAAACGGAGGCTTAAAAACGACGCAGCAGAATAAAAAAAAAATCAGAGAAAGATGCGAGGAAGGAAAAATCGTTCAAGCGGATTTTTCAATCAGAGATGTAAAATGTCGAAATCCTTCGCAGAACATAGACAATGCAGCTTAAACGGAGACTTAAGAACGACGCGAGATGCGAGATGCGAGGATGAAGAGAGAATCATGGCGAAGAAAGAGGAAGAAGGAGAGAGAAACCTGGAGTGATAGATTTCATTGTTCCGGAAAATCGCTGCGGTGACGGTGAGAGCTAACACGACGAGTACGGCCAAACAAACAGAGGTCAATTTCTGAGATGACGACGCCATTGGAGCTTCTTAACGAAATTTTCTCTCACTTTTTCTCGGAAAATAAGCGGAGAGAGGAGAGAGAAGGTAGAAGAAGCAGAGACGAGTGACACAGATTAATGCACAGCCTCCAAGGAAACCGTCTTCGTTATATATACGCAAAAAGCAACGTTGACGTTGCCGTTAAATAAACGCCGCTACTTAACGGGAAGTCAAGTTGATACTTTCTTATCTTTTAGGTCAGGTTAAAAAGTTAAAAACTACTCCCTCTGTTCCTAAAAGAAAGTTGTTTTAGAATTTTTACACATATTAAGAAAACACATTAAAACTTGACTATAAATACATCATTTTTTGTAATTAATCATTTCCCATAAATTTAAACCAATAATAATTCAGAAAAATCATTTAATTGTCTTGAAGTTTACAATTTTTCATCATTGATTAAGAAAAAATGTATAGAAAACCTAAAACAACTATCTTTTTGAAACAAAAATAAAATCTAGAACTACTTTCTTTTAGGAACAGAGGGAGTATTAAGTTCACGTTTTCATAATTTCGCAATTTCACTAATCACCTTCACTGTCTCTGCTTTTCATGTTTGCCGTTTAGTCCCTAATTCTAACGCCGTAACTATAACTCTACACTCTCATAACTGCCGTAACCGCCTTATGTCTCATGTGTATATTATTATCTTCATACTAAACTAATTATAATTAAAAATCGTTATAAAGAAGAAACCATTGATATTTACATTTCTCCATCAAACGTTATTTACTCTCACTAACTTCGGTTGTGCTTCCTAATCAAATGATGATTATTATCTTGTACCAGTCCAAAATGTAGTAAATAAATAAACAGAAAATATTTAGAGTAAATATTTTCTTTGTTTTGGATAAAATGTGAAAGTTGAAATAAATATTTTACTTGTACAGAGAAATTAATGATGTTGGTGTGATGATCAAATTTAACTAATTTATTATTCCCTCTGTTTTTAATTAAGTGTCATTTGGAGAAAATGTATCTGAATGTATTAAACTTAAAATACATCCAGATACATCCAATTACATTGTAGATACATTTCTCCAAACAACAATTAATTCAAAACGGAGGGAGTATATCAAAGGTGTCTTAAAGATGTAACTGTAATGTAACAGTTGGAACAAATGTCTTAGACCTTTTATAAAAGGAAAAAACAAAGAAAAATGTCATAAACTTAAAATCAAAACACACAAAATTTTTAAATGTCAGGAGTCAGGACACTGCAACTGGCGCCGGAGCTATTTATGTACCCAAATTAAAGTTGAAACTTGAAAGCTCTTTAATTTCTTCGTTCCACACACTTAAATAGTAAAAATATAGTTACTCCTAGCTACTAGTATATTTTTAATTACTTACTTACTTTTTCCCGTGTAAAAAGTAAAAACTAAAAAATTGCTTGCTTTACTTCTTTACAGTTCGATGAAGACAAATCTCCATCAAAACAACACAAAATAATTTTTTTTACTACAAATGTGTAAAAATATTATATTTATAATTTATATCTTAAATGGCTAAACTGAAATTAACCTAGCAAAAATTATATTTTTCTGGACTTTGAATTAAACTTTTTTCTGGTTAAAGGTTTTGAAACTCAAAGTTTTTTTTTAAATAATTAAACGATTAGTTGTAACATATTTGAATTTTCTACATTTTTAAATTTAATTTTTGGTCTATGCTACTAAATACATAAAGTGATATGCGTATGTGTTTACCGAAAAAGGAGACGCAGATGTGTGATTAGATTAATGAGAATTATGGGATGAACGAAATTAACTAACGGATTTAACGAATTAACGAGCTTGGAAATGCCACGTCAGCAAAAGGCAGTGTGTTCCGTACGGAAGCTAAATGGCTCACCACTGGTTTTATGCCGGAATTACAGGAAAATATTTTTCTCACTTAAATAATTAAGTTTCTGATGTCAAAATAATGAGTAATTAATTTTCTCTCGAAGAAACAAAACAAATTAGTTTTCTCAGGCACCAATTAAGGTGATTTGTTGACTGATGCCACATCATGCATGGTATGTTTTCGCCAAATATTAACCTGCATCGTGGATAATCATTTTTATCCGTAATCCATGCATCATACTAGTAAAATAAGAATACATTTTTAATACTTAAAATGAAATATAATCAAATAAATTTTATGCTTTCTTACTATACCATAAACTAGAGAATATGTATACGTAAGTTGGTACATATACATTGTTGTGTCTCCTAATTGTAATCATATTTTACTCATGATTTCAACCAAACATAAATACATTTTTTGGGAATATCATTATTAGACATTATACTATACTATATATACTCAACTCAATCAATTCAAACTTTTACGTTGAGTAAACATTAAGGATAAGACAAGTAATTGAACTGTACATAATTACTTTTTTTTTGGTACATTCAATTACTTTTCCCTGATTTTTTGTTTGATTGTAATTTCAGGTAAATGTTAATTAGTCAGTTTTGGCATTTTCTTAATTATTAGGTTTGGAAGAAGAGATTATACGAAGAAAAAGCTTACGTGATTGAGAGCTCGCTTACAAATCAAAGTTCAGACTGAACTTGAACGAAAACAAAACTGTACTCTCACACTAAACACTCTGTATAATGATCGGAATTTGATATCCACACAATTAAAATTTTTACATAGTTTAAATATTATATTTTAAAATTAATTTGATCTAATTTAAAAATTAGCAAATGATTGATCATGCATTTTCTAAAACTTTATAGATTTGTATGCAGTGTGAGTTTTTTCATTCGTTTTTTTTAGGTTCGAGTCTTGCTGTTGGGGAAGGGACTAATTATAAACCGAACTACTTCAACGAGTGTAGGATACTTCTACCAAGTTTCAGCTCAAACCGAGCTCGATTGCTCAACCAAACATTGTAACTCGTCACACATAACACTCTATTTTACACAGTGCCAAACAGGTTTATGAGGGCAATAATAAATAACAAACTAACCGTTAACTCCTCAATCCCACCTAGAGATGATAATATGGGTCCAAAATTCACGGGTCTAAATGGACATTTGATATGAACAAATGTCATTTACATAATTTTTGTTAAATGGATTTCAATGGGAACCCTGTTAAACCTCATTTAATAAATGGGTTTAGAACACTAATAAATAGAGACCCTATTAAACCCATTTATTTATTTTATTCGTTTCTCAATCAACTTAGATGAATTTACTTTCAAGCTAAAAACGTAAAATCACGATTTTTTGCCAAAAACGTAAAATCACGACCGTGAAAAACTTAAAATCACGTTTTCGTCAAAAACGTAAAATCATTTTTCCGCCAAAAACATAAAATCATTTTTCCGCCAAAAACGTAAAATCTCGTTTTCCCACCGTTGATTATGAAGACCAATATGCCTCCATGATTTACACCAAATATCATCTTAATCAGAATTCTTTTAGCCCTACAAACAATCCCTTAAAAAAGCTGCAGAAAATCCCAGACTCTAATGATTCTCGGCCAACTTTCAGAGCGATTTAAGGATGACTTATAACTCCGATTGATGAACTGATGAATCCCTTGAATTCTATGAAGCGAGATCTTTCTACAGACACCCTTAATGCGATCTGAATCGTTCTGGTCGTTCGGGAATTCGTCTCGCAAAATCCATACTCGCACACTGGTCCCAGACGCACACTGCACATATACGGTTTGCGAAAACAGCCAAAATTGGCGTTTATGGAAATATTAGACTCGGGGCTTTCCATAGATAGGTAGATCTGCTCGTGGCTCCTCACAGTTAGCCGAGAAATCGATTCACAAAACCCTTATCGAACCACAACTTATTTTTCTTTTTTTTCTTCTCTCTCTTTCTTTTGTTCTCCTCTTCTTATTTTCTCAGCCACGCCTCTTCTTTTTTTTTTTTTTATTATCCCTCTTTTTCCATCTCTCGACAAAACTCACAAAATAGATTTATGATTTTTCTTAATTGGGCTTTACTAGACTTTCATTAACTTTGAAAAATTTGGGCTTTTCAACGACAAAATCAAGATGGGTCCATAACACAAAATCGGGGTGTTACAAACAACGGCTTGCTTAAGGTCGGATCGCGAGCTTGGAAATGCTCGTTGGTTACTTACGAAACAATAATCATGGGGTTGCAACGTTTATGGCTGCTAAATCTCTGGCAACAGCAACAAACTACGCAACCTCTTCGACTACGGTGAACGGATCACAAAACTATCATCGTTGGTTTTTGATTGGTTGATTGTTTTAGTTTTGTACTGGTGGATTGTGGTTGGTTATTGATTGGTGGATAGTGGTTGGTTTTTGATTGGTGGATTGTTTTTGGTTATTTCCGGATATTGGATTTTATGTTTTGGTAATTTTTGAATATTTTTTTTGGGGTTTTTATTGGTAATCGCAAATCAGTTGCAACTCATCCAAAAATTAAGCAACTAATTTGCGACTGATAACAATAACAATGATGTGGCAACTTAGTTGCTTAAGTGTGACTTTTTGTGACTACATTCTTCAGCTTATTAATCCTAAATTGGTCGCAACATGTAGAAACTACATTGTGACCACTATTAGTGACTTTTTAATTTTGTCCTTCATTAGGTTCTAACCTCTTTACATATGCGGTTTTTATCAAGTCTGTAATTTACGAATAATAATACATAACAACATAGTATATAATCTACGACTCGAGGTTTCTGTCACATGTATGCTTCTAAATTACGACTGACTAAGGCTGTCACAGATTAGTCGTCTATATGCGACTTGGTTGCTGAGTCATCGTTTCATCGCAAAGTAACGTCATATTCCGATTAAATAAATTAGCGATGAAATTTTTGCGACTACTGGTTTTGGTCTCAAATTAGTCGCACATGTGTCATCTGCAACCACTTTGGGACGCTTTCGTTGGTTGTAAAGTCCGTGTTTTCATGTAGTGTGTTACTCTCTTTTTCTTGGAGAATATGAATTCGTTCAAATATAGCAAAAACAAATCTCTAGTATTTTTAGAGTTGGCAAAATGCAATATGATTACGTTTTTAACGGGAAAATATAAAACAATTTTTGAGTGGGAAAATATGATTTTACGTTTTTGGCGAAAAACAAGAAAAATGCAATTTTTTGTTTTGGGCGGAAAAAACGTGATTTTACGTTTTTGACAGGAAAGTGGATTTTAGGTTTTTGGCGAGAAAATCACGGAATCATATTTTTGGTGGGAAATCATGGAATCACGTTTTTGACGGGAAATTGAGAAAAAAATGCAATTTTGCGTTTTTTGCGGAAAAACGTGATTTTACATTTTTGGCAGAACAACATGATTTTCTTTTTTGGCCAAGAATGTGATTTTACCTTTTTGACAAAAAACGTTATTTTATGTATTAGGCGGAAAAACGTGATTTAACTTTTTTGGCGGGAAACCATGATTTTATGTTTTGGCAAAAAAAAAAACAATCAGATTTTTGATGGGACAATGAGAAAAATGTAGTTTTGCATTTAAAAATGTGATTTTACGTTTATTGTGATTTTACGACGAAAAATGTGATTTTACGTTTTTGACAAGAAAAAATAATTTTACGTTTTTGGCGAACAAATACAAAATCACGTTTATTGGGAAAACGAAAAATCTCAAATTTATCCAATATTATGTTCGAAGTTAAAATAACTAAAACGTTAATTCGATTATCTTTTTAAATTATAAAACATAATTTGATAAAATATTTCATTATAAAATTATTTTGAGAGTATTGATTTAATTAAAAAAAAAACTCTACGGGTACTATAAACTCAAATGGTAACCCCATTTGAATCCATGTATAAAAGGCATCCACCCATTTTGAGTCCATCTTTTTATACAAAAAGATTAACTAGTGTTTCTCCAAATTAAACTGGGTCCCATTAAATTAAAGGAAAATAAATCTTATTCCGCCAGAAATTGTACTCTACAAAATAGGAGAGAAATACAGTTGAAAAAAACTAGTTGAACATAAAATTATTAAAATTATTTTTTTCCACTCATCATTATTCCTGTTATTACTCTAACATACAACCATTTGCACCCTTTAAATCTCAAGAGTGTTTCATTAGCATTTTAAACATTTAAATTAAAAATATTTTCACAAAAAACATCCAAATTTTGACTTTGCGTACTCAAAATATAATTTGGAGGTTCTTTTGTGAAAATATTTTTAATTTATAAATTTAAAATGCTATTGAAATACTTTTGAGGTTTAAAATAAGTTGCCATTATTTAAATTTATGGGGAAGTCTATAAATTGCCATAAAATCACCAATGAAATTGGTCAATCTCGATGGTCAATCTCGACGGTTCCTTAGAAAAAAAAACAAGGACGGCTTCTCAGTTTATTGAGAACCAGTAGAATAAATCAATAAAGATAGCTGTGTTATGAATAATAGATGGATGCCCATTATAGGGCCCATCTTCTAGAAGGTTTTAGATTTACTTGTAAGCTAAGTTTTACTTTGTCACCAAGTAAAACCCTATCTTGTACTTCTATATAAAAGACCCATTATTCATTGGAATAATACAACAACATCAATTCTTCTTCTCTTCTCTTTATTCACAACACGTTATCAGCACGAAACCCTAGCCGCCTGAGCTAAGAGATATTCAATTCTAAATTTTTTTAGTGTTTAATATTCCAACTTTGAATCATGTTTATTATCAATTCATGGCTCATAAGAATGGATTACTTATCAGTATTATGATAATCTCCTGCAGTGATTCAAATCATATATTTATTTTATTGTTATTCTCCTGCAGAGATTCAATACACATATTTATTTTTATGATTTATATTATGATAAATTCTCCAGAAGAGATTTAAATCACATATTTATTATTTTTTATATTTTATTACTTTGCGATATTAAGAACCATGCCTATCTATCGATTCATGGTTCATAATATCAATCCACACAGTCACGTATGATATATCGATCCAGTTATCAAGTTAGCCACATGTTGCGCTTAATCATGAATGTGACTTGTCGATTTTTGTGTGCTTTATGTAAATTCTGTGATGTTTTTATTCAGCACGGATTTTGCACAAAATAATTTTCATACGAACTTTGCACGGATTTATAATATCAGATCTGCTTTATTCGAATATTGTTCATACTGTTTATGCACAGAGTTTGCACGAAATTTCTTAAATTGAATATGATCTCTTATATACTGTTTTCATACTGTTTCTGAAAAAAAAAAAAAAAACCAAATTCGTTTTTCATATAATATTTGCACGGTTCAATTGTTAAATACGAACTTGATTAGAACTCCCGAATTTTGTTCATTCGTACTGTTTTTGCACGAAGTCGTTTTCACACAAACTTTGCACGGTTGTAATTTTTTTTTGTTTAGATCTGCATTGGTTTTTATTAAACCCGGATTTTGCACAGACATGTTTATGATCCGAATTTTGCACTGAACATATCAATTTGGATTTCTGTTTTAGACATGCACTGGTTTCCGTCTTCAATACTGTTAAACCCGAATTTTGCACTGAACAGTTTATCTTGAAACCCAGATTTTGCACAGAACTATTGCATCATGCTTGTCTGTTCTCTTTATCACGAAATTTGCACATGTTTATCACGAAATTTGCACATGTTTATCAATATGATCACTTTTTGTGAGTTGATTTATTGTGAACCTAGTTTAATGGCATGATAGAATTAAAGTAATGAATGATAATGATTGCTTGAGTTATTCTATATGATCTTATTATCATTGTTTATATCATATTTATGTACTATCACATCTTTGATGATATTTAAGTTTTGAGTACTTAAAAGATCCATAAGTTCTTTGGAAGAAATTTAAAAGAAAGGTATGATCACCAGAAAGTGATATGGCCTAACTTATTATGGATGATTGCATCTAAGACCACATGACTTGAAGTCTATAAGTGAATATAACTGCAAGTTGATATTACATAGAGATAATATCACTGATACAGAGATGCTAGAATACATTACACAAGTATTGTATTGTTGTCTTGGAGACACAATAACATAAAGATATTTAAGAAATACTTTGAAATTATATCACCTGAAGTGATAATAAAAATGGTACATGTCATTTATATCAATTGTTTTAATTATGCTTTTATTTATATTTTATTTATACATATGTAGTTTGATAATATTTAATTTTCTACCATCATCTATATGTTGACTGTAAAAGATCAACAAGTTCTTTACATCTAAGATTACAAGACTTGAAGTCTGTATCATAAAGCTCATTATGAGTCTTTGCATCTAAGATAACAAGACTTGAAGTCTGTAAATAATCCTTAATTATGTTAAAGATTATGTGAATAAAATATAAATGATGCAAAGATGCTAGAAGGCATACTCTATTCTTTAAACAAATAATGTTGTCTTGAAGACACAATACTGTGAAATAAGTTAAGAATTATTTTGAGAAAATAATGATCTATTAAAAGTAATGAATCATGTCCAATTAGTTATGATCCATTCCTTGAAGCGAATGTGACATCATATAGTGGGATAGAAAACAATTGTGTGGATAACAATAGCCAAGGAAGTGGCTCAAGAAGTGGTCGTAAATGTGAATATAGATATGGTTAAGGTCAATGTCAAGATCAAAGAGTTTCTTTCAAGAACTCAAATTCTCATCAGAAGTGAGAAAATAAAGATGGTAACAAAGAAAAGATATATCTCATATATGAAAATAAAATAATCGAGGTTAAAGATCAAAGAGTTTACTTGAAAAACTCAAATTCTCACAAGAAGTGAGAAAATAAAGATGATCCAAACAAGAGATATTTATCTTATCTAATGATAAAAGAAACTTGTGTGTGTACAAGATCTAGTAATATAAAGATTATTGAAAGCTCTGGAAGAGCATATTTATTTGCCTATGGAAATACAATTTGAAATTTGTCTCAAAGGTTAAAAGAATCAAAGATATAATACATGATCCAAGTTATTGATTCTATACTAGGATTCAATTCGAGATGGATAAACCTGAAGTGTCATCATCTCGAGGGGAAGAATCGATGAATCCTACAATCAATAGTAAGTAGAACATCTAGAAGATTATGTTCACACTAAAGATGAACTTAATGAATCATTGATAATAAAGTAAAATAAAAGAATCACATAATCCATAGTAAGTGGAACATCTAGAAGATTATGCTCACAATGAAAATGATCTTGATGAATCATTTATAAAGTAATTCACAAGAGATTTCAAAGTTAATCAAGTTGAGACAATAAAGAAAGAAAAGTTTAATACCTTCAAATCATGAGTATTAACCAAGGCAGTAAAAAATATTTTGGAGAAAATATATGCATTCTTTATAGATTGCACTACACAAAGATTAGTATAATGGAGATAAGTATTAAACCAGAAGTTTAATTTATATCATTGTTTGACATGAGCCGGTTAGACCATAACGGTTCAAGAATGATGTGAAAAGTAATTAATGTAGACATTCATTGAAGAACTTGAAGATTCTTCTTAATGATGTTTCATGTAATGCGTACTCACAAGGCAAATATGATAATATGATTATCACTAGCCAAATTAGATTTGGATTTAACAAGATGGTTGTTAAATTCACATCTTAAGCCTTTGATGATAAAAGCATGTTCGTAAGGATAAATGATGAACATCTTAAGCAGTAGCATTAATTCGCATTAAGCCAACGAGTAATTACAAGTTTTCCCCATCAAAATTGGTTTTGGGTCAGAAACCAAATATTGTCCATCTAAAATATTTGGATGTGCAGTATACATCCATATTGCTCCACCACAGCGATATAAGATGGATCCTCAAGTGAGGCTGTAAATATGTTGGATATGAATCTCCATTGATAGAGCTATCCATGATGGATATGTTCAACTTTATTTTCCAACATTAGGGGGAGAAAATAAACAGCTGGGAAAGAAAATAAGTTGGAATGAATTATCATTGATCCTCTGACTAAAGAAAGTGAATTGAAATTTCAAAAGATAATTCATTTATTAAGCTTAGTAAATCAAGTTGCCAGACGTATTTACAGACCCAAATAAAGTGACAAAGTCACATAATACCAGCTGTAAATGCTCCAAGAAAAATTAGTCTCAGAAGGACAATATCAAGCTGCTAGTGAGTCTAAAGAACGCATGAAGCGTGATAGACTTGTTCCAAATAAAAGAATCCTCGAATATAAAAAGGAGCAGAATTTGACAATGGTCAGATCGAGGAAACAAAGATTTTTGAATGATCTCAAGAAGAGACATTAAACATGACAAGAAAGAAATTCAGGTACCTGAGATAATGAAGAGATCGATCTCAACAAGTTATGTCATGTGTAGATTAAAATGGAACCGAAAAGCAAATCGACGTCGATAATATTTTTGCATGCAATGTAGCAGTTGATATGATGAATGAGAAAGAGGATCACGAAATCTATTGCAGAGTGTACACGAAAGAAATGATTGGCCAAATTATAAAGAAGCAATAGTCATATAGTTAAAATCTCTTGGAAAGAGATGAGTATTTGGACCAGTTGTCCATACACCTAAGAGTGTAAAACCAGTGGAAGATAAATGAGATTTTATGATGAATATGAAATTGATTATGAAGAGACATACTCTTCTGTGGTGGATGCAACTACTTTCAAGTTCCTTATCAGTCTGGCAATAAGAGAAGAACTTGACTTATTCGACCCACTGGAAAATGATACTTAAAGTAAAAATCCTCGAAGGATATAATTCATGAAGGATACAATACCCGAAGGATTAAAGATGTCAAATTGATACAATCTCCGAAGGATTGATATGTCAAAATTATATTCCCGGGAACTTAAGATATTTGATCGAATTATGACATATATATTTCATGAGGTATAAGTGAATATTATAAAGTTAACCAATATACCCATGTGTATTTATCAAAAGATTATGGATCATTGAGATCTTTAATTTGAATATAGTTGAAACTCTTGAAGAGTTAATATAAGAAAAGATTTTGGAAAGACAACATTGTCTTTAAGTATTCCAAATTAAAACATTTAGCGAAAGAGATGTTATCTCAAAAGATCCTTGCAGGATTACATAATGAATGCTCACATATACTTGGTCTCGAAGGACCATACTTAAAATGATAGTTAAGCAATGTATTGATCTCTTTCATGATTGAAAGATGTGTTTTCACATAACAAGAAAGAAAGGTAAAACAATAAAGAAGAGCATGAATAAAATGTTATATACAAGTATGTACAATACAAGTTTAGAAAAATGTATGTAAATAGAAATTTGGCTTGAAGTCCAAATAGAGTTAAGAAATTAACTTTTATGTAAAAATGTTGTTATGGATAAGAAGTCCAGTAATCTAAGAGATTACAAGATAATCATACGATTTTGTTAATTAAGCTTATGCTTATAACAATTCCCAAAAGATGGTATATGATTGGAATGCATCTCTTGAAGAAGATGATTCCAAGGGGAGAAATATAATGATGTGTGTGGTTGTACTCTTTTTCCTTATCATGGTTTTTATCCCACTGGGTTTTCCATGAAAGGTTTTAACGAGGCAACAAAGAACACGCAAATGATAGACATCTAAAGGGAAATGTAAAGATGAAAGTCTATCACCCTTCCAAAGTATTTGTCATACTTTAATGAGAACAAGTGAAACAATGAGAATGATCAAGACAAATCATTAGCAAGACTCATGCACTGCAGAAGAATAGCGATGTGAGAATTCTACAAATTCATTCAAGTGAAGATTCGCCAGACATATTTACCAAGGCGTTATTTTCAAGAAACTATTTCATCATATTGGATTGCGTCATCTCAAAGATCTCAACTGATGTACTTATGAGGGGGAGATAATGCGCGCTGTACTCTTTTTCCCTTAGCTATGGTTTTTCCCATTGGGTTTTCCTAGTTAGGTTTTTAACGAGGCAGCATCCTATGCGCTTTAGATAATAGTTTGTATAATGGTCATCCAAGGGGGAGTGTTATGAATAATAGATGGATGCCCATTATAAGGCCCATCTTCTAGAAGGTTCTAGATTTACTTGTAAGCTAAGTTTTATTTTGTCACCAAGTAAAACCCTATCTTGTACTCCTATATAAAGGACCCCTTACTCATTGGAATAATACAACAACATCAATTCCTTCTTCTCTTCTCTTTATTCACAATAAGTTGACTTTATTACAAGTATTTTAAACTTTTGTGAGAATGGTCTGATCATTATATTAAATATTATATATCATTATATTAAATATTATATAGTACAAGATTAGGATCCGCGTTTATGCGGGTTTGTAATAACTAAATTTTAAACGCGTTAAAATAATTTTTTTTTAAAAAACAGAAAACAAAATCGGATCACTACTTAAAAAAATATATATATTAAACACACAACGAAACCTAAGAGTTGTTTATTTATTTTAATTCTCATATATTTTCAATTAAAATATTCAAAACACTTAATCTTTTGCGGATCCTAAGCAACATTAAACCCTACTTCTTTTGTAGTTCACACACTTTATCAACTATCTTTTTCTATTCTGCTTCATTAAAGCCTTGGGTATGCAATTCGAGTCAATCGAGTATGTTAACGATCTCCCTATTAACTCTCCCCAAGCAAACAAAGCCTTTTTTCTCTCCATAGTCATCTCCCGTATATGATCTTTCTACTCTCTATATCATAGTTAATCTTATTAGAAATATCATAGGTAATCTTATTTTTTTTTTCCTTTTCTTAAATTCTAATAGATCATTTTCATATGTTAACGACCTTTTCATTAATTCTCTTCAAGCAAATAAAGTCTTTTTTTTATCTTCACATTCATCTCCCTTATATGATCTCTCTACTCTGTAAAAGAAGTTATGCTTCTTAAGACTCGCATCAAAAGCCTGTCTACATGATTCTTGATACCCTCATCCTCAATGATCTCATTATCGTCTAATGTCATATCATTACCATCTAGAATTTCTTTTTTTTTAATTGAAATATATCCTAGTTAATATAATTTACTTTTTGTTTTTAATTTAATTTTTTTTTGTTTCTCTCGTATATGTTCTCTCTACTCTCTATAGAAGTTATATTTCTCAAGACTCGCATCATAAGATTCTCTAAATGATTCTTGCTATCCTCCACCTCATTGAGCTCATCATCGTCTAATGTCATATAAGTAGCATCTGGAATTTCTATTTTTTAATTTAAATGTATCCAAGTTAATCTAATTTATTTTTTGTTTTTATTTTCCTTTTCTTAATTTGAAATAGATCCTTTTATTTTATTTTATTTTTATTAAATTGAAATATATCATTGTTAATTTTATTTTACTTTAGTAATCTAAATCGATAAATTTGACGTTTTTATTTTTTAAACCGTAGCTAACCAAACTGATAACCAAAATGGTTAAATCTTTTCTAACAATGAGAAACATTAAAAAAACTTAAATGAATAACATAAAAGAAACTTATTATTTACCTTTTTTATTTTTTGATTTTCCTTTCAATATTAGTAATTGATCATACAATTTCTTTTATTTAAATGAAAAACATAAAAGAAACTTATTTTCCTTTTTGCTAATTTTCTTATTTACCTTTTTGATTTTTAATATTTCATTTGGTATTAGTAGTCGAAAATAAACTTATTTTCTTTTTCTATTTTTAAAACTAATTTTTGATTTTCCTTTTACTATTAATAATTGATCATACAATTTTTCGAATAATATAATTATTTTTTTTTCTATTTTTGAAACTAATTTTTGATTTTTTTTAGTAATAAAAATTGATCATACAATTTTTTTTTAATTTAAATGAAAAATATAAAAACATATTTTTCTTTTTCTTAATTTTCTTATTTACCTTTTTGATTTTTTGATTTTCCTTTTTTTATTAGAGATAGAAAAAGAAACTTATTTTCCCTATTTATTTTAAAATAATATAAAAGAAACTTATTATTTACCTTTTTGATTTTTGATTTATTTTCCTTTTAGTATTAATAACTGATCATACAATTTCATTAATTTAAATGAAAAACATAAAAGAAACTTATTTTCCTTTTTCTTAATTTTCTAATTTAACTTTTCGATTTTTAAAATTTCTTTTGGTATTAGTAGTCGAAAAATAATCTTATTTTCTTTTTCTATTTTTAAAACTAATTTTTCATTTTCCTTTTAGTATTTATTATTGATCATACAATGTTTTTAATTTAAATGTAAAACATAAAAAAACTTATTTCCTTTTTCTTAATTTTTTTATTTACCTTTTTCGTTTTTTTATTTTCTTTTTTGTCTTAGTAATCGAAAAGAAACTAATTTTCCCTTTTTATTTTAAAATTAATTTTTCGATATATGTAAACATTATGTTAAAAACTAATTGGTTGAATTTTGTTTTTTTTTAATTTTTTATTTACCTTTTCGATTTTTTTTTATTTTCCTTTTTGTATTAGTAATCCAAAAAAAAAACTTAGTTAATTTTTTTAATTACCTTTTCGATTTTTTATTTTCCTTTTTGTATTAGTTATCGAAAAGGAAACTAAATTTTTAAAACTAACTTTTACATATAATCTAATTGGTTGAATTTTTTTTTTTGATTTTCCTTTTTGTATTAATAATTGATCATACAATTTTCTAAATTTAAATTGAAAACATAAAAAAACTTATTTTTCTTTTTCTTAATTTTCTTATTTACCTTTTCAATTTTTTTTATTTTCCTTTTTGTGTTAGTAATCGAAAAAGAAACTTATTTTCCCTTTTTATTTTTAAAACTAATTGTTAGATTTATGTAAATATTATGTTAAAATCTAATTGGTTGAAATTTTTTAACTCATGTCGAAATCTAATCAATTAACTTGACACATGTCACGATCATGTTAATTAGTAACTTTGACGCATCCTACTTTATATAATAAGATAGTGAGAAGCAATGTAAAAAAAAATCGTTAGGTGCTAACTGGACGGTGAGGGAGGATCTAGCATATAATCAAATAATCAGAAATTAATCAGATATTAATCGAGAATTAATTGGGAATTTCTGTTTGTATTTTATCATTTAACACACACATATATTTAGTTTGAGTTAGGAGGCTAACTCAAAAATATTACCAATCAACTGTCAAATTAGATTTTTTTTTATTTTAAATTTGAGTTATGATGAGTTGTTATGGTTCATGTACAATTGTGAGTTATCTCTTTGTTAAATTTCTAACTCAAATCAAATTCTTAAATCATGGAAAAAATGATGATTTAGAGATTGAGTTAGTCCTTTTTTTTTTTCAACGTTGGTTTTTTTAACTTTTGTCACTTTTTCATTTTCTAGATTGCCAATATATGAATAACATACGAGATGAGATTGCAAATCTGTTTTGGCATGCAAATTAGGTTTTTTTATTACTATCAAAAATAGTTTATTTGTTAGTTTCATGAATTTTAAGTTAATATTATTTTTTAATCGCTTTTATCATTCTAATTTATAATAATATTATCATTATTATTTATTTTATTTTAAATAATACATACTGCAACTTATACATCAAAAAAGTTATTGATAACACTCATATTTTACTGCTAAAGCCTATTATTTCAAGATCATTTATAAGTGTTTTAACCCGGTTTTCAACGGTTTTAAAGTGATTTCTACGTTTCCTAGTCTTAAGAGTCATTTCAGGAAAATTGGACAAAAGAACACATATTTGAGCAAAACGGGAACTTCAAGAACATGTGCTCGGAGCCATAAGTTCAGCATCAGATGACGACCTTCCCACCACAAGATCAAGCTCATATTTGGAGACAAGATAGCCCTTCCAGCTGTCTTTTACGCCAAGGTGATCTGAGTTCAATCCCACGGTTGGATCTCAAGTTACGAAGGAAGCAAGAAGGCCCGTCAGACACATTCCCAGAAGAAGGATGGCCGCGCCACAGATCCTCAGAAGACCAGTGGCCGTGCCACGCCTGGTCGCTCGCGCGGCCACACCACTCCGGCCCATCCCAAGCCCGTTTGCACTTATCCGATATTTTCCCGAGGTTAAAAAGCGAAACCCACTTTCTGAAGACCGGGAGCCTATATAAAGGAACCTTAGGGTGTCAGAAGAGGTGTGACTTAACAGAGAGCTTTTCCAGAAACACTTCCGCGCCGCACAGAGAGAGAGAGAGAGAGAGTTCGACGGCCCGAAGTTGAAGACCTCGAGAGAGAATTCTTCTGCAGCCGCCCACTCCTTCTTCTTTTCCCTTTCATCTTTTGTTCTTAGTTCTTTGCTTTTCAATACTTTAAGAAAACCTCTCTTCAATCGATTTCCCTTGAAGAAGTTTTCTCACTTTGTTCTTTTTATTAATACAATTCGCACCTTTTATATCTTAAAGATGTCTCTCGTTCCCATGAACGAGTAGTCATCTAGTTGGGTTTTTAAGGGGATTTTTGAAGGGGTTTAATCATGGATTGATTTCGCTAGGTTGATAGAGATAGAGTTTCTTTTAGGTATCTTCGTTGATGTCTTGTTCTTATTGCATGTTTGCTTCTCTGATCAATTAGAAACTGATTCCAGGACGACTAGATACATGAACATGTGGTCTATCGTCTGATATGTATGCAAATAGGTGAATGATATGTATGCGCGGTTGTCTTGCATCGTGGGATGAGAAATCATATCCGCGGTGAAAGACAAACGCAGGTGGCTAGATCCGTGAAGGCGGGGTAGTCATAGTCGACCGTTTCAGCTTAAGAACCTAA
>JAHZTW010000004.1:73600118-73652746 GCA_020283515.1 Alliaria petiolata | reverse complement strand
TGGTGTCGATCGACACTGATGGTGTCGATCGACACCTTGCGTGTGAATCCACTCTTTCGACTTCATCACTTCGGTTGCTTCTCCAAAATGCTCCAATTAGTTCCAGAATCTCCAACTTTGCTCCAAACGTAGTCTAACCTGTAAAAGACTCAAATAGACTCGAAAATAGTATAAAGATTCTATAAAAACACTTATATCATGGTCCAAAAATGGGTAAAAACCATGATATATAAACTCCCCCAGACTTAGCCTTTGCTTGCCCTCAAGCAAAACAGAAACTAAATATAGAGTCAAAGTTTGAAAACCGAAATATCCAGCTAACCTTCAGAACGCCACAACTCGTTAACACTCTTGAATCCACATGCAGTAGAGCCAACCTTAGGTAATGTTTCAGTGTACTAACCACAAGCTTAGCAATCTCCCAGTTTGAATCCAGATCCTTTCCTTGATAATATTTCGAACTCTAATAGTGGTATTTCCACAGAACTTTACAGATTCTTTGCCCTTCCTTAGTGCCTGAACAAGATATTCTTCATACAGCTCTCCTATTTTCTCTTCCCTTAGTCAACTTCTGCCCATTTTCAGGGTGTTCTAAGATCTTTTCATTGACTCTTCTTTTTCTTATGAAACCTCTGGAAATAGTGCTACTCTCTACTTGTGTTCCTTGTGAGGAGACATGTTCAAGAGCATCACTAATATTGTTCCTTCTGAGGAGACAGGCTCATGACAAAGGCACTATTCCCAGACTTAAACTCTTTTTCTTTCTTTTCTCAAAGGAAAATCAATGAGAGGCTGTAATGCTCTATCTGTTCAGACTGAAAGAGGAATCAAGTTCTGCGCATACCCAGTTCTTATAAGGGGATCTGAACTCGCCCTGTTAGACTGATTCCACTTGCAGCTTTCTACTTAGTAAGACCTGCAATCAACTCTTATAGCAATGGTTCTTTCAAGTGTCAACATTCTGTGGTTAGTCCCTAGAAAAACTGAAAGTTCCAACTGATTTTGACTCAATAAAACAAATTTTTGAAAACTTTTTTGACTCTCAAAACAAAACATAAAGTCAGTAATCACCTCCCCCAGACTTAAACAACAATGTCCCCAGTGTTATCAAGCCCGGAGTTGGCTAAAAGAAAGATTAGAAACGACTTTAAAAGACCAGATAGAAGACTTACCTTCGTCTGCGCGTGGTGTCGATCGACACTGGGGGTGTCGATAGACACTGGTCTGAGTTGAGTCCAATGTCGCCTTTTTCAACTGACTGAAACTAGGACTTAGTAAAAACAAAACGAAAATAAAAAGAAAAACATACCTAATAGTGGGTTGCCTCCCACTCAGCGCTCGTTTTCAGTCATTAGCTTGACTGTGTCGGGGTTCAGACGTCTGGTGGATCAGAGGGTGGCATCGAATGCTTGCCAGACGAATGTCTTCTCATCCAAGGTGGTGTATAGGCAGTAGGTGCATGAGAGCGACCAAGGAAATGAGTAACAGCAGCAGGGTGGGACTTGAGTTCGGGTGGGACACTTCGTTTTCCTGCAGCATAATCAGAAGAGACACCAAGCCCTCTACGAGAATCTCGTGGCTTGTATAAGTGTGAAACACCTTTTGAACCTTTAAAGTTTTTATTGACAAGATCAGGAGGTTTGGAATTGATTCCAGGAAATGCGTACCTTTGCTTCCTTCGATGTTTCTGAGCTGAAGGACGTGGAGGCATCTGTTTGACCATATAGGATGGACTTGTATCATTGGAAACAGCTTCTGGCATGATCCGCGAAGGGTGTCGATCGACACCACATCCTCAGTTCGAATTTCTGCAGTTTTTCTGCAATTCAGCTCCGCAATCCTTTCTTCCATGATGAAAACGTCGCCCTCCATCAACTTAGCATTGATTAGAGCTTCATCTTTGCCCAAAGTCCTGAAGATATGATCAATTCCACTCCAATCTTCAAGCTCCATAACTTTTCAGAATTCTCAGCTAATGCCTCTTGAACAACCAGTTTGTTCACTTGCTCTTTAGAATCCAGCTCCTTGACATACCCAGCAGTAATGGCATCCGAACTTTCCATGATTGGACCTTCATCTATGGACATATCTACTGAAAAAGCTTGACCATCAATGATGGATGGTCCTCTTAATTTGTCCATGTCAAAGTTCATGACAACATCACCTAAATCAAGCTCCATTTTCCCCTTCCTCACATCAATGATAGCACCAGCTGAAGCCAAGAATGATCTCAGCAAAATAAGAGGATCTGCAGGCTCTTCATCGTACTTCAGAACCACAAAGTCTGTGGGAATTATGCAGCCTTCAACCTTCAGGGGAACATCTTCTAAGACACCTTCTGGAAATCTCTTTGATCGACCAGCTAGGATAAGAGAGATTCTGCTTGGCTTGAAATCAGTCATTCCAAGTTTAACAGCAACAGAGTATGGTATCAAGTTGATACTTGAGCCTAGATCACAGAGGGAATGAGGAAATCTTCCTGTTGCGATTGAGAAATCTAGCACAAAGTTTCCTGGATCAAGTAACTTCTCTGGAATCCTCCTCTGAATCACAACACTGACTTGTTCATAAACTCTCACCTTCTTCTTCTTTCTTGGAACTATGTTCAGGAGAATTGCATTCATGTCTCTGGTAAGCAATGCTCCTTCCTCAGGGCTTATACCATTGACTACCATTCTCTTGACATAGCTTCGTAATGCAGGTGAAAGTTGGACTGCATCAACTAAGGGTAGCTCAACCATCAGCTTACTCATCATCTCCTTGCATGTAGCTTCATCTCTCTCATGTTTAGATCTTCTGGGAGGCAGGGGATAAGGTATCTTCGGCTTGTACACCCTTTCCTCTTCAAGTTTGGAAGGTTCAGGTTGATTTGGTGAAGTCTGGGCATGGTGTCGATCGACACCACCCTTGTGTCGATCGACACACGGGCTCGAGCTCTCGATTTCGCGATGTTCTTCGGGTGTCGATCGACACTCTTCTTCAGTGTCGATCGACACTGGATATGCAGGGGCGTCTGGAGCTTCTTCTTCGATTTCCTCCAACTCTACAAGGTTTTCAGCACTTAGATTCTTCTTCTTCTCTTGTTCCAGCTTGCTTCTGCTCCTTGTCGTGATGGCATTGACATGGTGTCTGGGATTTGTATCAGTCTTCCCAGGAAGGAAACCTTCTTGCCTACGAACAACTTCTGAAGTTTGAGCAACTTGAGTATCCAATTTCTTGACATGGTTGTTCAGAGATTCGAATTTCCCATTCAAGTCTTGGTACATGGCGTCCATCCTTCCATTCACATCATGATATAATGTGTCAATCTTCCCATTAAAGCTCACTGTCATCTTCTGTTGCCCTTCTAAAAGCTGTTCCATCATAGCCTCCATCTTATTGTCTTGTGCAGGAGGCTTCTGGTAAGAAGAAGAACCATAGCTTCTCTGGAAGTTGTTGTTCTGAAAAGGCTTCTGGTAAGAAGAAGAACCATAGCCTTGCTGATTGTTGAATCTATGTCCTTGAAAGCCACCTCCATTGATGTAATTGACTTCTTCTTGCTCTGGCTCAAATGACTCTACTTCTGCAGTGAAGTGAACTTGCTTCTTTCCCATCAAGACGTTCAGCTTCCTGTTAACCTCAGCTATTTGGCTTCCTCCATTTGCACCAGCTTGTTGTCTCCTTTCAAAGTCCGCGTTCTTGGTGCTGTTACTAGAGGCCAAATTCTCTATAAGCACCACTGCGTCTGCAGGAAATTTTGTGTTGAAATTGCCATTGCTTGCCGCGTCTAAGGCCATCTGGTACCTCAAGTCAATCCCGCGGTAGAAGATACCAAGGAGTTGCGGTTCGCTGAAACCGTGGTGTGGGTAGTCCCTCTGGTAGGCCTTGAATCTCACCCAAGAAGCCTTGAATGCTTAATTAGGTCCTTGCGAGAACGTTGTGATCTTCGTCCTAAGCTCTTCTGATCTTGCGTCATGAAAGAAATTGCATAAGAATGCATTCTTTGTGTCTTCCCAAGTAGTCAAAGATCCTGGGTCCAATTGCTTCAGCCAATATGATGCATCTCCAGCAAGCGAGTAAGGGAAAAGCTTGCAGAAGAGATAATCATATGTAACTCCATTGGCCTTAATGCTTGAAGCCAAGTCTTCAAATCTTTCGATATGATCCATAGGGTGCTCGTTGGGAAGACCATGGAAAGGATTCTGAGCTACGAGCTGGAAGTAGGCAGACTTTAGCTCGAAGTCATTCCTTTGGAATGCAGGAGGACGGATCGCAGCTCTATTTGCATAGAACTGATCTGGGCGGTTGTACTCGCCTAATGTTCTTCCACGTCCAGCTTCTGCAGGGGCATTTTGTCGTGGTTGTTCGATGATAACGGCTCCATTATCATCAAGTCTCTGGCCTTGGTTGTTCCTTCTGTGCCCTTCTGTATCAACCAAGTTGCCTTCATCATCTCGTATTAGAACCACAAGATCAACCATCGTTTCCTGCGCAGGGTGTCGATCGATACAAGCGGTGTCGGTCGACACTAAGGTAGGGTGTCGATCGATGCTCTCTGTGTCGATCGACGCTCGTGCTGATTTCCGGTTCGTACGTTCGAGACGGCCTAATTCCTGGTTCAATGTGATTAGTTCTTCTTCCTTGTTGCTTCTGGTACTTGGCATGCACCTGAAACAAAAGATAAGGAACTAAATTAGTAACAAAGTAAAAAGAAAACCTAGTCAAAATCCTAGTACTAGATTCCGTAGGCAGCTATTACTTCCCCGGCAACGGCGCCAAAAACTTGATAAGGCTCAGGTTTTACCCTAATAAAACTACTGTAACTGCACAGCAAATGCAATCGTAGTATAAGGGGTATCGAAATCCCAAGGGAAGTAGATGCTACTCTAAGGTTTCTAAATTCAGATTATGCTAGGTAAAAAGATTAAATTAAAAGACAGAAAGCAATTTAAAAGACTTTGTAAATTCAGGAGACAAAACGCTAGGTACAAGGAAATTCTCAGGTGATCTAAATTGCAGGTATAGACAGAATGTTAGGAATTATTAAGATCTGTTCTCGAACTCGAATCACTAATGTAAAATCAACCAACTCTCGCTGCGAAGATTATCTATGTCTAAACCCTAGAATTCCAAATCTCTTTGCTAATTCTAACAATTCAAACAAGCATTAAAGTTCAGGTTTGATTATTCACAAAATCCCTAAACCAAATCTCTTTGTGAATAGGTATTTTGCTCATCTAACACTAGTTCAGGCAATCAATAATACTCTCCCATCTATTAATTAACCTAAGATCAGATTCTAGGTCATGAAGCTAGAATAAGCATTAAGCACAAATCCAGATGAAGAACTCTAATGATTTTATCCTAACAATTTAATTCGACCTAACAATTCATCAATCACCTTTGAAAAACCCTAAACCTAACTAGCAAACTACTCATACATGATTAATGAAACATAAATCATAATTTGAATAGAAAGCATGAAAGAAATCAATAAAAGAAGATAAAGGGGTTCAAAATCTCAAGAACAAAGTATAAGATCTCTCTCCCCATAAACTCTCTAAAATCTCTCTCTAAAATATTCTGTAGCCTAAACAATGGCTGAAAAACTATATTTATAGGTAAACTCGCGTCAGGGGCAATCTTGTAAATAATGGAAACTTCAAGTGATTTTTTTTCTGATGGAAGTCCGAACAATGCGTCGGTTTCGTCTGGTGTCGATCGACACTGATGGTGTCGATCGACATCTTGCGTATGAATCCACTCTTTCGACTTCATCACTTCGGTTGCTTCTCCAAAATGCTCCAATTAGTTCCAGAATCTCCAACTTTGCTCCAAACGTAGTCTAACCTGTAAAAGACTCAAATAGACTCGAAAATAGTATAAAGACTTTATAAAAACACTTATATCATGGTCCAAAAATGGGTAAAAACCATGATATATCACTACGCAGCTAGTGTTCGGAGACTCGTCTAGGAAGAAATCAAATGGCGTAGTCTACAACGTTCAACTTCTTGTCGGGTATAAGATACTACCTACTGACTTTCATGTGCTCGACATGGGGGAAGACAAAGACAAACCACTGATACTTGGAAGACCCTTCTTGGCCACGGTAGGAGCAAGGATCGACCATGTAAGCAACTTCGTAGTCTTCCTACATATAAGCCAGAAGAGATACTACCCAAAGGAGCCGAGCACTCCGCCTCCGGAAACGAAGAGCCACGCGACTAAGAAGGAGAAAAATGGGATGATATTAAGGGCAGGGTAGCTCCACTCGAGACCCTTCTCCCGAATCGAAATTCTGATTCCTCCCGAACTAGAAGAGTTGGGTGAAGATGAAGTTTCGAAGTCAGTGGAAAAGACAAAGCGGGTAATCTTAGAAGCCAAAATTCTAAGGAACGGAAACGGAGGGATGCTGCTGATACGGAAGCAAGGAGAAGCTTCAGGAGAGACAACTCCCGAAGCACTTTCCCCAACTGCCTAGGCTTCAAACAGAGTCGAGCTAAACGACTTAAACAAAAGCGCTTTGTGGGAGGCAACCCATCCGGTACGTGTTTTTGATTTCTTTCCTTTCTTTCATTTCTAACATCTAGTTTTTGCAAGTTTTCTGTACTTAGGAATAAAATAAAAAAATATATATATAAAACCAAGAAAAACCCAAAAATATGAAGAGGAGCCTCAGAAGGAGGCTGGCCGCACGAGCATGGCCCGTGGCGCGGCGAGAAGGACTGTGGCCGCGCGACGGACCACGACCGCGCGGAGGGAAGCGGATCGACCGCGGCCGCGACAGGCCATGGCGTGGCCAGCGGTCGTTTGAGCGACCAACCCAGAAAATTCACGTTTTCCTCCCAAACCGAGCTTCCCGCGTCTTGGTACGATCCCGCACCGAAAAGTTATTCCCGTTAATATAAGATGACGGATTTAATCGATTCGTGGCCAACACGCAAGGTAAGTTCTCTCGTTTTAAAATTTTTTGAAAATAAAAGGTTTTTGGTGATAAAAACAATTTTTTAAAAATCAAAAGAGAAATTTTAGGACCAAACTCTCTTTTCTTCTTCTCTCCCAAGAGACTTGGAGATTTTTGGGAGATTCTAAGTTTTTCAAATCCAAACCGTTTTCAAAAATTCTTTGGCCTAAGCTCATCTATTCTCAAAGAGTATTCACTTTTTAAAGCTCATTCATCCTCATCTACAAGGTATGGTCTCTAATTTTACAAATCTCTAAAGAACTCAATTTTGAGATCTCTCTTGCTTGACTAGAAAATTGTCTAGGATGCTTGGATAATGGTAGAGAACCTTGGATTGATGATTTAGGTTGCCTAGATCTCGATTTTTGCAACCATATAACTAAAAGTTGAAGTCTTTGAAATAAGTTTTTTAGCATGCTCTAAGAACCGATTTTTGGGGATATTATTGGACGAATTGCTTGGTTTGGACTTGATTCATGCTAGGTATCACTTAGAGATCAAAGTTTGATGTTAATAAGTTGACAAAATCGATTTATTGGAAAAGTTTTGGTTTAGAATCCCAAAAATCCGAAAATAGGGTGTGAGTACCAAATTGATCTTGAAATTTATGCAACTACTCGATTAGTCTTAGTCTTGGAAACTCTTGGTATATGTCTTGCATATCATTGCACTTGAGAATCCTTGAGACACATCAAATTCACATGTTTGGTCGAGTTTTTGTTTTTATTTTGCAAGGTACAATGAGTTCCGACCGAAACTACGAGATACGTTTGAAGTATAGAGAGCAATTAAGCTCTTCAAGGAGTTCTTCGCGACAGCAAGAACACGTAACACCGCTAGGGAACCCGAGTCTAAACACCACTCTAGGGAAATATATGAGGGAGCAAAGGAGGAAGTTCCTCGAATCACAAAAGGTATGCACAAGCCGCGACGATCCTCCACCTCAAGAGCCAACAAGAGAGCTGAACCCTTCTCCTCCTAAGCGCTAGGTCCGAAATTTTGGAGCACCAATGGACCCAAAAATTGATTATTTGAAGGAGATGAAGAAGATGGATATAAGAACAACCTTGAAGATCGACTACTCCGCTTTAGACGCTTTGGGCATCACCGAGGACGTCACATGGTACTTGGACGAGCTAAGGCTCATGACCTTTATGGAGACTGATCGACCCACTTACAAGGAGCTCGCCCAAGAGTTCTTAGCTTCGGTTCAGCTAACATACAAGAGAGGAAGGAAATCACATCCAAAAGACGGTATTCTCTATTTCACCATTGGCTCTCGGGATTATGAGCTGAGCATCCCTAGACTTTGCGAGATATTTGGTTTTGACTTGAAGAGCGAGACAAGCATTGAAGAAGAATGGAGTGCTGACATTTGGGAACTCATGGGCCGAGGCATTTACGACAAGGGAAGGCATCCGTCCGCCTTTCTTTCACATCCAGCCGTGCGTTTCATGCACCGTCTCATAGCACACCGACTTTACTCTCGCAGCATCCAATCATGCATCCTCATTCCAGAGCTCGTCCTACTTCAGTCCGCCTTTAGAGACGAGCCACTTTCAGCATGCTTTGGATGCATCCTAGCAGAGAGACTCGTGCGAGTGAAGCACGACGTCACCGCACCTCGATGCGAGATTGCCTTCACGACTTATGGAGGCATCATCACATCGATCATGGAGGCTGCAGGAGTATACACCAGCATTGAGACGCCTTTAGATGAGGCTTGGTTTGACTTGTCCCAGTTTCAGACGGACATGAACTTGACAGGCGCAGCCATGGATCCAGACAGGTTCGGATACCGTTACAGACTAGGGAAGGGAGACAACCGCACGGTTTATTTACCATCTCCTACAGTCTCGCGCCTTTCAGAAGGTTCACCACAGTGGATCCCGAACCATGATGAGTTCCGCACCGAGTTCTCACGTCTACCACTTACCATTGGAGAGTATGTAGCCACCAAGGCTAGGAGAGAAGCGATTCGTCAGAGGACTCACCACACCTCATCCTCCTCCATGCGCAGTACCTCATGATCCGCTGCACCATCCACCTCGACTGATCCCGCGATCACCGCACTTCAAGAGCAACTAGCACGCCAGAACGAGATGCTTGAGAAGATGGCGCGACAGCTTCGAGAGAGAGGACACATATATGTCTATTTTTAGACCCTGAGTTCAGATGCCTAGAAGACTTCGCGTCTCGGCCAACACTCTTCCTGCTTACGAGCCTGGTTCCATCTATTCCACCCTTATCCTTCATTTTCATTTATACTTTTATCTTTCATCTATTTCAGTCATTCCCGACCTGTCACCACTATTTCACATTGGGGACAATGTGATTTAAGTCTGGGGGGAGTTCGTACTAATGACTTTGCTTTTGTTTTGGTTTTTATTTGAGTCTTTTTCTTTTAAGAACTAAGAATGATGTATTTCGATATATATAATATGGTTTTAGGGATTATAACGCAAAACCAATGATGATATTCGACCAGTGTGCTTCTACGCTATTTCTAGTGACAGATCTTTCAAGCTTTAGTACTAGACTAGGCAGTAGCTAGAAAGCCATAGATTTGAAATCCTGGAGAATGCCGATCTATAGAGACTTCAGGGGAAGGAATACACTAGCTCTATTTTTTTTTATTGGACTTTAAACTAACTATTAATTTCCTTGTCAACAGATGTAAACATTCGACGAAAAAGCCAGAACGTTCGGGACATCTTCTTCCATTTAAACACATTCCCTTGTTGTTCCCGAACGGCCAACTCATCAATAGTTGGTACCATACCCGAAATCCTTACCATCTTTTCATACCTCATGGAACTCTCTTGTTTTCACCATATGCAGATATGTGTAAAAACGCCGGAGAGGGAGGAACGACACGATTTCTAGTCACTCAAGACGAAGGATCGAATGGTTAAGGAACAGAAGTGTTAGCTACAAAAGAAGGACAACTCATGCCTCTGAAAACTCGAAAGAATGGTAATATTCTTGCGATCCTTAAGACTCTCACAACAAGGCACTTCCCGTTTCATAAAAAAAAAAAGAGAAAATAAAATAACTCGGATAGAGGACCCGAATTCTTTGGAGTAATGACGGTACTTATCCATAAAAAAAGAGAGAGTTACAAAAAAAAAGAAATGGGAAGAAAATGCCTAAGAGCCTTAAGAGAATCGTGACATGCATAGAGGCAGAGCCTGGGCGATATGGTGAGAAGTTTTAAACGCCATCCAATCCGAGCCAGAAACAAGAAACTAAGTCCGGGGAGATGGCTGTATCAAGGAGAACTTGCGGATGTGTACGTGCGGAGAGTGATTGGAAATCGTGGATCTCAATAGTTCCACCTTCTCTTGCTGTTTTGCTTAATATCTCGCACCTTCCGGAGATTTATACGGTAACCCGAAACACTCTAAACCTCACCAATAAAGGCCTTTATATACCTAACCTCGTTGAATCTAGCTTTATATCCCTTGACAAGGATCACGCCAAACTTAATACTACTTAGAGAGCTAGTTGACTAAAACTTGAAGTTTAGATAGTGAAAGTTTCGCAAGGGACTAGTGTTGAAGGAACTATAGTGAGAATTTTCTAGGCTGAGCTTGGATAGACTTGTTCGATGACTTATGGTTTAGAAGGACGGTCGCTGAGTTTTTGCTAGTTCCTATATTTTCAAACCTCTTTTTCAGGCTTTGTCTGCGTTTTGTTTGAGCACAAACAAAAGTTTAAGTCTGGGGGAGTTGATAACACTCATATTTTACTCCTAATGCCTATTATTTCAAGATCATTTATAAGTGTTTTAACCCGGTTTTCAACGGTTTTAAAGTGATTTCCACGTTTCCTAGTCTTAAGAGTCATTTCAGGAAAATTGGACAAAAAGGACACATTTTGGAGCAAAACAGGAACTTCAAGAACATGTGCTCGGAGCCATAAGTTCAGCATCAGATTACAACCTTCCCACCACAAGATCAAGCTCATATTTGGAGACAAGATAGCCCTTCCAACTGTCTTTTACGCCAAGGTGATCTGAGTTCAATCCCACGGTTGGATCTCAAGTTACGAAGGAAGCAAGAAGGCCCGTCAGACACATTCCCAGAAGAAGGATGGCCGCGCCACAGATCCTCAGAAGACCAGTGGCCGTGCCACGCCTGGTCGCTCGCGCGGCCACACCACTCCGGCCCATCCCAAGCCCGTTTGCACTTATCCGATATTTTCCCGAGGTTAAAAAGCGAAACCCACTTTCTGAAGACCGGGAGCCTATATAAAGGAACCTTAGGGTGTCAGAAGAGGTGTGACTTAACAGAGAGCTTTTCCAGAAACACTTCCGCGCCGCACAGAGAGAGAGAGAGAGAGAGTTCGACGGCCCGAAGTTGAAGACCTCGAGAGAGAATTCTTCTGCAGCCGCCCACTCCTTCTTCTTTTCCCTTTCATCTTTTGTTCTTAGTTCCTTGCTTTTCAATACTTTAAGAAAACCTCTCTTCAATCGATTTCCCTTGAAGAAGTTTTCTCACTTTGTTCTTTTTATTAATACAATTCGCACCTTTAATATCTTGAAGATGTCTCTCGTTCCCATGAACGAGTAGTCATCTAGTTGGGTTTTTAAGGGGATTTTTGAAGGGGTTTAATCATGGATTGATTTCCCTAGGTTGATAGAGATAGAGTTTCTTTTAGGTATCTTCGTTGATGTCTTGTTCTTATTGCATGTTTGCTTCTCTGATCAATTAGAAACTGATTCCAGGACGACTAGATACATGAACATGTGGTCTATCGTCTGATATGTATGCAAATAGGTGAATGATATGTATGCGCGGTTGTCTTGCATCGTGGGATGAGAAATCATATCCGCGGTGAAAGACAAACGCAGGTGGCTAGATCCGTGAAGGCGGGGTAGTCATAGTCGACCGTTTCAGCTTAAGAACCTAACTTATTAAATCATATATAGCCTATCATATTGCTTGTTAAATTCGATCCATGAACCCCGGAGAATGTCCCTGAACCCAACGCCTTTTATTCATTGATTTACAACCGTTTAATTCTTTTATGCTGCTTGATATCATTACTGCAAATCGTGACACACTGCATCCCCCAAGTTCCCATTTGGTTTAAAGAAGTTAGAAATCTTAGAACCTTCGCAAAACAACAATCTCTGTGGATTCGATCCCTTAATATACTATTGTGATTGCTGTGCACTTGCAGCTGTCTTAGGGGTAAAACTTGAAGCAAAAGAAACCCCGCATCAGTTATCAGTCACTATTTTAACAAAAATGTTAACTCAGATTTCTACAGCAAACTTACCACATAAATCTTCTGTTTATATCACATAATTTTACTGCAAGTTACATCGAATTACAATATCAACTCTAACTTAACTTCAAAAATACATGTCACCAATCGAATTACAACCCTTACATCGAATTACAACCCGAGTTTGATGCTTGAGGAATGCAAGTTTTTTTTATTTTCGTTAATTTCGTTTTAATGAAATACAAAAAGACGAATATACCCTCATCTTCTTTCTCTTGATAATCAATTTCTGAAAATCTAGTTATGCCGCCATAATTGTTTTTTTGCCTTTTTGTAGTTTTTTGTAGCTTTTCATGCGTTTTTATCCTAATATAACATTTCCACAAAAAAATCAGATTTCAAACTAAAAATCCCAGAAAATGAAGTATTTTGAAATTTCCGAGTTGTTTGGCAATAAAGGGAATTTGCGATGCTTGCCGGCCGCCTAACGTATAACCGCCAATTAAATGGCCGCCGAGACCGAGTGTTTGAACATGGGTGAGAAGTATTTTTTAAAACTAACCTTTATTTTGTAAGAAAATTATATATGATTTATAATTGACGTTTCATATGTCACCTAAAAATAAGTAATCAAACTTAATATATATATATATATATATATATACTAATTTAAAATTAATAGATATTTAAAAAACTGTTATAACATAATCTATGGGGGGTTATTGGTACAATAATTTGTAATGATTGTTAAAATTTTGAGATTGCACTGTTATTGGTAGATGAATTCTGTCATTCTTACAAAAATCTACTGTTATTGGTGTTAAAATTTTCAAATTCCATACAAAATTAATTGTTATTCAAAAAATTCGGTTTTTAATGATTCTATCAATCTATTAGAATCTTTGTTATTGGGACAGAGATTGTTAACAATTTAACTCATAAAATAATTTTTTTAGAATACTATCTATATTATTTGGATTTAAAAAATTATATATATAATTAGGCAATCTTCTCTCCATCTAGGGTGTCCACATCATCAAACATTTTTTTTTTAAAAAAAATGGACTTCTAAATATTTTAACAATGCAAATTTTTTAGGCCTATTTGGAATAAAATTTTTTAAAAATATGGAAAACCTTGAGATATCCCCACAAAATGATAATCGTCAACGATGTATATCTTTGGATTTAAGAAACTCACAAAGCTTAATTTCTAAGATTATATTCCCAACTGCATAAAAAATCCCAATGGTTCCACAAGCATTACCCACAATTTGTTTCATGAAATAAACTTTATCACTATGAACCTATCATTCATCCATGCAGAACCAGAATGCGACTACAATACAAAAACAAGGCTTCCTTTTGATGACGAAAAAAATCAGACGTTGATCAGAAACTCACCTTTTCCTTGATTTCCTTTTCTTGCTCGATTCACTCTTCTTCACCCTACAGAGCAAATACATGCATTTCTCAAATCAATACAAGCACAAAGTACACAACACAAAAAATGAAATTCCTTAAGTGCTTTTCATAAGTGACCCCATTCAACTGATCTCTGTCAACAAATCACATAACACAAAATCTCATATTCTTTATCATAACCTGAAATGTTAATACATTTTGGCTATCCACATCAGCAAATTTTAATTTTTTTAATGAGTTTTTATATATTTTGGGTATGTAGATTTTTAGGTTTCCATACATTAATTTAAAAGTAAAAAACATACACTTATTCTAGAAACACACAAAAACTATAAATTCTTTACAAAAAAAAAATCATAATGCTATTTTGAATGAAAAACAAAGAGACTGGATGAGATCATTGGTGAATTAACTTTCTTCATCTTGCTGAATAAACAACTGAAAAAAACCAACTGAATAGATATAATAAGTGGAGAGACAT
This sequence comes from Alliaria petiolata, assembly GCA_020283515.1. NCBI lineage: Eukaryota > Viridiplantae > Streptophyta > Magnoliopsida > Brassicales > Brassicaceae > Alliaria > Alliaria petiolata. The sequence continues at coordinate 73,638,660 of JAHZTW010000004.1, read as the reverse complement.
CTATTTCTACAAAAGCGTAAAAATATAAGAAAGTTTTTTTAACAATTAACATATCACAATTTATATTAGGAAAACAACTTCAAAATAGGTTTACATATTTTAAGATAAAAAAATTAAAAAATTATTTAAAATTAAGAAAACAAACAAGAACCAAATTTAAAAGTAAAAACACACTTATTCTAAAAAACACAAAAATTAGAAATGCTTTTTCGAATATCTCGAATAAGAAATAAAAAGAGTGGATGGAATCGATTAGCCCTGGGCATTTCAGGTTTTAGGACGAGAATTTATGGGTACAGGACGGGAAAAAATAATTTAGAAAGTGGAAAACAATTCCTAAAAAGGAATTCGATAAAAACGGAAGGGGAATTTCGGGTTACGAGACGGATTCGGAAATTCTCTTACCTAAAACATGTTTCCAAACTCTCAATAATTTGGGTAAAGATCAACTTACATATTTCGGGTAATTTCAGGAAAATTGGGAAAAATCGAAATAAGTTGGAAAATTCAGGAAAATTCTGATAATTTCGTAAAAATTCGAGAAAATATATAGAGATTTTAAATTTTAAAATTTTAAATGGGTAATTTGGTTACGTAATCTCATATTCGTTCCTCTCACATATTTTTCCCGTACCCGTTTGAATAAAATAAATGATCCCAAACATATAGTTATTTTCAACGGGATTGGGAATAGATGGGAAATTCAGGATAGGTACGGGACGGAATGAGAAACGTGTCCCGAAATGCTCAGAGCTAGGTTTGATGGTGAATTTAATTTGTTGATCTCGCTAGAAATAAGGGACATAAAAAAGCCATTTGAATAGATATATAGAGTGAGGAGACATATATACTTACAACAACATATAAGTATAGGAAGAAGTTTTTTAACAATTAATACATCACAATTTATGTTAAGAAAAGAACTTCATAATAATATGTGTACATATTTTTGGATAAAAAAATTAAAAGAACATCTAAAATTTTTAAAAAACAAAACTAAACAAAACCAAATATAAAATAAATATAAACATATGAAATTGTAATATACAAATTTAAATTAAATAAATCCGCGCAACGCGCGGGTTAATCTCTAGTAATTATAATAAAAGATTTTGATTGATTTTCTAAATACACATAACTCTCTATAAATATAACACTGTTTACAAATTTAACAAATATCTCAACTTTTAAAATCATCACAACGTGAATAAAAGGAAAAAAAAAGAAAAAAAAAAGCCGAGAAGAGATAGAACCTGGCCAAATTGTTAATGTGAGTAGTCCACTCGAATGACTCTCTCTTCCTTTAATTTAAACCACAATTTTTAGCTCCCATTCATTTGTCTTTGGCGAAATTCGAGTGATGATTGAAGATTTTAAGATTGCGTGATGACGTCTTCCAGATCGACGTACCGATCCACAGCTCAAATGTGAACCCGGGTGGGTCACAAGGTCCTTGAAGATGGACAGAAGGTAAGATATCTGATGAATCCATTTCAAGGTAAAAAGTAAATTTTCTACCACATAAACACTTTTTTTGTTTACTTTTAGTAACCGTAGGTTGAACCTTAAACAACGCGTATTTTTATTCAAAATATAGAAATCTTGACAGAGTAATGAGTGCACCGTGCACGTACAACAAAGCAATATAGAATATGTTTATAATTAACAAAGAATGCTTCAAACGATGGTGTTTAAGACTTCGGGAATCAGCTCGCTTTTGAGTTTTGGTGTTTTCTTCTGCGTAGTACGCTTCCACTTCACGTAGAGTACAAGCAGATAAATGAGGATTCCCAATACAACCACCAGAAACATGAGTAAGATTATCACTGGGAGGAACTTAAACTTCAGGTACACCAAAATTGCGTAAGAACAGACGAGAGGCCCCGAGATGAAGATAAACCACCAAGTATATGATCTACCAACGGGTAAGAGTACAAACGTCGTGGCAATAGCCAAGAGAAAGGCTATAGTATTAAGACCCCATAGTTGGACGAAATCTAATATGATTTCCCCCACAGATAGCTTTTCGTATTTCGCTTGTGTGACATCCTGGGCCCAGCCCAAGATGATTTTAGGAGGAAAAACCTAATAGCCCAAGGCCCATCCGAATTTAGATCTAGGGTTTCCTCCCTTCTCCTATAAATAGAGGTGCTCCCCTTCTCTTTTCTTCATTCAGAAATTCTCAACGAAGCTCTGCCTTATTTTCCGTCAGAGCCTCTCGCTGGAGTTGTCTCTGGAGCAACCACCGGACCGCCGCCGGACCGCCGCCGCCGACCACCGCCGCCGCCGCCGATCACCGCCGCCGACCACTGTCCGCCACCGCCGGAGTTGACCGTTGACCGGCGGTGATCGGCGTTGACTTTCTGTTGACCTGCGTTGACCGTTGACCGGCGTTGACTTTCCGTTGACCGTTGACCTCCGCTGCCCGTTGACCGTTTTTCGTCGTTCGAAGGCCGTTCTGACTCGTCTGTCGTGCCGACTTCAGATCTGAGACTAAGGTGAGGACTGGCGTGAATAATCTCTCGTATATTCATACTCGTTTTAGTCTGAGTAGTATTTTGTTAATGCGCGCATATCTGCGATGTATCTATATGAATACACATATTTGTTTGTTGTCTGAATCTGACTATTAAGCGCTGTAATAACAATATAATATTAATTGTTGTATGACTGTGGTTGATTGATGAACTTAGTAACATAGGTTGTTAAACGGAAAATGGTTGAATGATTTATGAATAGTGTTTGCGGGTGTTTGCATTGTGTGAGGGAAATCACTTGTGCGGGTTGCGATAAGTTGTAGGCTTGTGAGGCGGTTTTGCCTGTGTGATGTCATAAGTAAGATAGAGGATTCTCTTACGTTATGAGTCTGTGCTGGATATGGAACGCGTGTGGCGCACCATAGTCCATCGTTGGAGGCTTGACGAGCCCTGCGTCGTGAGGACGGACAGCGTGTTGTGCCGCTATATGCCACGGGGTGTGCGCCGGTGAGGGCGTGGATGCACCCGTAGGTCTAAGATGTCATTTCTTGATCTGTGAGTGTCTTCAGACGTGATTGTTTGTGTGTATTAGCTTAAGACTTTCGTCTGGAATGGTTATGCATGTGCGAGATGTATATCGTGGGTCCCTAGGACCTGCACTCACTGGGTAATCCAAATTACTCATCCCTCTTTCTTGCAGGTGAGTGCGCTGGCATACAGGAGTAGTCATTCGGCTTGGTGATGGTTTTGGGAAGATACTGATTTTTATTTTATTATTCGTTATTTATTTTAAAGACGTTATTTTATTTTTGGATTTAATGTTTAATTAAAAATGGTTTTGTAAGACATTTTAAATACGATCCTTGGGAATAAAGTGGCATTGAACTAGCAAGTGGTTTCTCCTGGTGAAAGTTAATGCACTTGGACATGCCGTCTTAGTTAAGTAAGAGGCGGGTGTTACAGCTTGGTCAAGCGGCTGGGGCGCGGTTTGATAAGTAGCTGCGATTATCAGAACTTCTATTACCAGAAGAGTGTTACGTGTTCCGTCTGACATGCCACTCCTATAACGTGCTATTCCCGTAAAGCAGTATTCCGAGAAAGTGATCGATTTTCTCAGGAAGACAGACGTTTTCTTAACTTTGGAAAGAGAATTCGCGCTCCTACCACCCGCATTTTGTATAAGTTTCTCCGTATCTCTGTTCATGTGACGTGGTCCATTGGCTCGCAAAGCATCGAGGGCTGTCATACACTTTTGTTCTGGATGTTCCGGTTCAGTGACATGGATTTCAGCAGCTGTTTTACTGCCTGTATATATAAATGTTTTTAGACAGCCTTTTATTAGACAAATTAAAGTCTCTAACACAAAACGTTTTAACGAAGATGACAGTGTGTGAATTTAGAGGAGTTTTACTCTATAACATTTGTTCCTACTCCAGTTACAAAAAAAAAAAAAAAAAACATGTGTTCCTACTCTTTGTAATTAAAGTTGTCTTTTAGAGCTTGTTGTGATACTTGACATAATATTATTATGAGTTTATATATATAGACCACTGTAATTAAGGTCTCTTTATGTGATTGTCTTGGATCACATTCCAAGTATATATATACTAGTATAATAATTAAGTTATTAGGCTTAGCAGTGATTAATTACGGGCCAATAGCAATGATTACGGATCAACCACTTAAAAACCTAGGATAAAAGTACAAAGAAAGGTAAGAACATGCCTGGTGATTATTCTTGTATGCCGCTAAGTGCAAGGCCGTGTTTCCGTCACGATAGCATCGGTTCAAGACGTGATTATCCGTGGATGAAGCATCAGCTTTGCGCAATCGTTGAAGCCACCCTCTGAGAACTTTGAGCTCTTCGTATCTATCGTTCATAACCGTGATGTGCAAAGCAGTTTCTCCTTTTAAATTCGCATCTCTAATGCTCTCAGGGCATACCAGGAGAAACTCTGTAAGAAGATCGATGTCACCTTTTTGTACCAAAAGATGCAGCGGTGTCATACCTGTCCTTATGAAAAAAAACAAAAATATATCTCGTTAATAAGTAACTTTTTGTTCTATGTTTCAAATATTGTTTATTTCTTAACCTAGCAAAAACAAAAACAACAAGTTTGGAAACAAAAACAGATATGAATTAAGATTTTGAAGCAAATAATACCTCCTATTCCTCGAATACGAAAAAGGCTGGGATCAAACTTAACTAGCTCTAGAACTAACTCAACTTGGTGGTTTTCCACAGCCAGATGCAGAGGACTAAACCCATCCGCGTTCAATTTATTGGCAAAAGATGGCTTCAGAATCATCAGCTCCATCGCCAAGTCTATCTTCCCGGTAGATGAAACTTCATGGAGAGGAGTGTGGGTGAATGGTAAAACGTCTGCGTTTTGAAGAATACACGGTTCGTTTTGAATAAGAGAATGTAGAGCATCAACGCTACCCGAATGAGTAACCCAAAGCAATCTTGGATCCATACTCACAATTCACAAAGAAAGAAAATTAACTCTAAGGACCCATTGAAGAAGAAGTACTGATACTCGAAGCATTGTAGTTCATCAAATTTATAGGAAACTACATTATGTTTACATAAATTTTCGAGTATTGATGAGTCTATTGACTAAACTGTTTCGTAGAAAGAAAAAAACACAAATTAAGTTATGGGCTACCAACATCATGGGACAAGAGTCAGTGTGTCCACGCTAGGCTACAATATAGTAATTGACTTTAGTGAGAAGAGCTGTAAGGACCCGTTGAAGAAGAAAGTACTGATACTCGAGGCATTGTAGTTCATTAAATTTATAGGAAACTACATTATGTTTACATAATTTTTCTGAGTATTGATGAATCTATTGACTAAAATGTTTCGTAGAAAGAAAAAAACACAAAGTTATGTGCTACCAACATCATGGGAGGAGAGTCAGTGTGTCCACGCTAGGCTACAACATAGTAATTGACTTTAGTGAGAAGAGCTGTAACTATTTTAGTATTTCTTTACTAGGTTTTTTTTATCCGCGCTAAGCGCAAAATTATAATACTAATTTGGTTTAATTATTTTTTGTTATTAATTTTTAAATTATCAGACGAATAATAGAGATATGGAAAGTGTTTTCTATAAAAATATATTTAAAATATAATGTATCATTTTTCCTAATTGTATTTGTTTATGACTGCAAATTTTGTAAGTAAAATAATAATAAATTAATTAATTTTTACTTAATTAAATAACTAATTTATCTAAAATACTAATTTTTTTTCTGAACATGTTTGGGCTATATGTCATGTGTGTAAAAATAATAATAGAAAAAGAATAATTAGCATTTTAGAAAATTGAACAAAACATTTCTTTAATATATATATATGCTTATATCGTATCTTTCAACATTTTTTTTTTGTTAAAAATCAGATAACTTTGACAACATAGAAAGGGCATATCGTTCAATTGCTAATATGCAGACTGAGATTCATACTTGAGACAATTGAAGAAAAGGATCGAGATATCAGGAACAAAAGCTCCATATAGCTTTGTTGGGAAGTTGCAATGATCATGCAAGGCAGATTCTTGTTTCTCTATCGGGTTTTCCACATGTGTTTATCTTATATTTTTGTTCTTTTTTTATCATTCATCAGTTTTATTTGCAGCCTGCTATTAGATGATTATTTTTTTCAACCTTTTAGGATGGTGTGGAGTCTTCAAATCATTTATCATTGTATTAACTCATGTGTGCTTTCTCAATATTATGATTTGAGTAGCATGTCTAGGTTTGGCAATTTGCGTTTGATTTACAACACTGCCTTACTTGTGTAGTGTTTTCAAATATTACTTATATTTTTTGGCTGCATATAAACTGAATACACTATTGTGGATGTTTTTGATTATACCATTTAGCTATTTCTTACTTTAATGACATGAAAGATTATTTTGTCTGCATAGTGTTCAATTTTTCTTTGTATTAGTGTCTGGAAAATTCAAATTATCCCTTATTGGGAGAATGTTTTATCGTGAAGGACGCATTATGGAGGCACTGATTGCTTAACTCTTGAAAGCTAGGATATGTTATGTGGAAGGAAGGGTCCGGGGGCAGAACTTGGGAAATGGAAGATTTCAGTTTAATTTCCATAAAGAGGAAGATCTAGTGAAGGTTTTGAATAAACGGCCATGTCATTTCAACCGCTGGAGCTTTGCCCTAGAGAGATGGGAACCTCAACCAAGGAAAATTTCCAAGCACTCTGCCCTTTTGGATCAAAGTAACACGTGTCCCCATTCATCTTTGGAACGATGGTACTTTCACGGAAATAGGAAAAGCTCTCGGTCACAAAGTAAATATTGATGCGGAGGGAGCAAGGATTCAAGTTTTAGTTATGTATAGGAACCTCTGCAATTTGAAAGGAGAATCGGATTCCCTAATGGGGATGTGGGAAAAATCACCTTTGAATACGATGGCTTACACCATTTTTACTTCACGTGAAAGAGAAACTCTCATGAGGAGAGCTCCTGCCCTGTTTTCTCAGAGGAACAAAGAAAGGAAAAAATAAAGTCATGGCTGGAGTTGAATCTATAAAAAAATCCAATTGCAAAAGGTGATGCACCATCTTCTGTTGGCATACATGGTGGTCTAAAACGTGCTAGATCGCCCTTAGCCGGATGTCGTAGGGATCTCGCCTAACATGCTTGACTTAATTTTGAAGAATATCTTTATGGCGGGAGCTCGACATGTTGTTGAAGCTACAAAGAGGGCCATATGTCTGATGGGTCGTCGCATATGGGCTTTAGGTGACTCTTTAATGGGCTTCACGATGGGGCGGATTTGGTGCTAAATCCAGCTCCAACACATGTCTCATGTAATATTTGATATTGTGACATGCTCTTCAATGTTAGGTCACAGTTAACTGAGGTTTTTAATATTTACTTTGCAGTTTCGGGTCTTCTCTAAATCGAATGTGATAGGATTGCTCCACAAGATTTTGAGCAAGGATCAGAGATAAACAAGAAACATGGCTATTGATGTAAGTAATTTGTGAGTTATTTATTTGCTGATATTGTAACTGATTTATTAATTGTTTTTCAGAATGGGACCGATGAAGAATATCAGTATTTTTTTCATCTCTATTTGGGTGAGAAAAAGAATGGCAACAAAATAAAGCTTGGAATGCAAAAAACTACATAATGAGGAAGTTTGAAGATAGATTTGGGAAGAAACTTCTCCAATGGGAAAAATTCAAAACAAGTATGATTCTAGTAAAAATAACGTATCTCAGATTCAAGAAGTTAATTCACAATAGAATTGGAGTTGGATATTATTTTTGTTTTAATTTAGTTTGTAATTTTATCACAAAATTATTATATTATAATTATATTAAATTAAAATTATTACTATATTTGTTAACTGAATAAAAATCTTATGAATGTATAATATATTTAAACTATATTGTTAATTAAAAAGATAAATGTACAAATTTATAAAAATTAAATTTTGAGTTAAATTAAAAAAAATCAAACACTACCGCATGCAACTGTCAAACGAACGAATCCGCGACAAACGCTGCGATCAACCTCACGACGAACAAACTTGCGATCAGACGCTACAACTAGACGTACAACCATAAGATGAACAACAATCGAATCATTTAAACACAGTGTCTGGTTGCAGGGATGCAACCGCAGCTGCAGGCATAGGCAAACGAACATGGCCGTGGTCATTCGAAATATAACAACGTTTGGATCTAGAAAATCTGAAGGGGTAGAAAAAACGTTTGGATGGATGATCGAATTACAAGTGTTTTTACCTTCAATCATCCATTTTCTGTGTAAAATATTTACGTTGACTTGGCTTGAATGATATTAAATTGGTTAACGTAGCAGTTTATACAGAATGATAAATTGGTTTATGTGGCTGGGCTTGAGAAGCCTCAAATAGCTTATTTCATTTAGTATAGTAGATAGATGTAAAATAAAATTGGATATTTGTGCCTCAAATAACTTATTTCATTGGGTGATTTTAGTAGATATACTCAATTGACCAACAAATTGAGTAAATGGGAAAGCAAAATTCATATTTAGGAACGTGATAATTTTGTTACCATTTCGTGTCGATAAAGCCCCTACAGAGAGAGAAGCCACTGAGAATTGCTTGCATCATCGTGCAATTAATGAGGATAGAGAATCCCCGACAACACATTTAATGACGAATCACTTGGTAAATTTTCTTAACTTTGGCCAAATCTTGTGCAGCCCCTGGGTTAAATTTCAGCCATTCATTAACAAAAGAAACAAGTGGTAACTTTATTTGCATACGAATTCTACTTCGGTTACCATGACGTATCTCGTTTTAACATTAAATAACGGAGATTGAGAACACAAAGTTAACGGTGAAGAACTTTACTACCCATTACAGTAAACTGGGTTTATGAGAACAAACTAGAGATGTTTTGTTAGTTGCATTGAAGTCACGTGTTTGTAGCATTGAATACGTTCGTACATGTATGGTATTTAAGGGCGATTTCATCACGTTTTTGGCACTACACTTACAGTTCATTTATTTCATAATTGTTCTTACAAACGAACCAACGTTCTGCTACGCCGTTACCGTTGTTCTTCCATTTTGTATGATGACAACGTACCTTCATCCACAACAAAATGTCGCTCCAGGTGTGAGTGGTTACAAGAAGGTGGAGACAGAAAGTATATGGTGTTTGGGATCACGAGCCAGATCCGGTGGTTTCACCGTATAGTGTCACTGTTAGCGAACATGCTGACTATTGAACGCTTTTATGCGCAATAAGGGAGAAATTCGACTTAGCCCTCCTGACGATGTGTAAATAACGTACCAGTGGACTCTGTGGATGATAGGACCCGATTGGAGGAAGGCTACTCCTATATATATATTGTTGATGACGAAGATATAACACTCTTCGTAGCAATCCGATCTGACCTAGAGGAAGTTTTCTTACGTGTGCGGATCATCCTGTTTGGCTCAAAGCGAAACGTCAACACCAACAACATTAGTAGAGACTTCGCAGCGATAACGGGTTTACCCGGTCCAAGTGGTATAACCACTACAAAAAAGGAGTTATTGTGACAAAATTTTGATACAAAAATTATTAGGCACAAATCTGTGACATTTTAAATACGATATTGTTACTAAATTTTTTGTCATAAATGAGTAGCTATTTAGTCACAATATTATGACAATCTAAGTCGTAACAGATTTTTGTCACAATTAGTAACAAATTTGTGACGGAAGTAGCACCCGTAACAAATGTGACAACATTGTGACCAAATGTGTGGTGGCAACATTGTTACGAACTAGCGATGGAATAAACAGTCTCAATTTATAACGATTCACTAACTACACGTCAGTCACTAATTGACATGAATAGATAGCAAAAAAATTCGATGCAAATTGTAACTAAAAAGTGTAACAAATTCGTCTCATTTATAGACTGATTTTTAACGTTTTATTCAGTCACAATTTTTGATGAAAAAGCTACCAAAATACGTCATAATCATATGGTTTATTATTGACATTTTTGTTACATTGAATATATGTAGTATTAATAGTTTCAATACACTAGCGAAATCTGGACTGCTCTTGCCAAAGGACTGCTCCGACAACGCTTCGTATCAGACTGGGATTCGATCATCACTCTTATCTTGTTATCAAATACAACGTACGTAGTTAGAAGCTTTTCTCCTAAGGTATGTTTTCCAAGCCACAATCTCCTTCATCTGGAAGGAACGGTGTAATAACTCAGATCGGCTTGTTAAAGAAGATAAGAGTTAATGGGTTTGTTCAAGAGATCTTTTAAATTAAAATAGCCGGAGCTTGAGAGGTTTATTAAGAGTTCTGATCGTCGGAATAAAAGAGCCGGTTACAGAGGTCTCAGAGAGAAAAACTGAACTCTCCTTCTTGGTTTGAGTCCCTCCTCTATTTATACAAAACACACCTCATAAATCGGTGGTCCGGATCGATTTGATTCAAAGGCTCATATTAAAGATATGGGTCTTAATATATTAAATAAGCTGAGTGGAGACTGAGTGGAGACTCTGACGGATCGTTCCATACCGCCAGGTCGTGTCATAAGACTGAGTGGAGACTGAGTGGAAGCTATCAGAAGACTGAGTGGAGGCTGTCAGAAGACTGAGTGGAGGCTCTGACGGATCGCGCCATACCGTCAGGTCGGTCAGCTCTGAATGCTTTCAAGTCGGCCTTTGATGGAAACTTCCCCTCTGGAGGAATTTCTCGAGAGGTGGCCGACCACGAGTCTTCCCAGTTTATCCAGAGATGGCCGACCTCATGCTTTCTGCACAAATCGAGTGATGTCCGACCTGACGAATCTCCGGATAAGTATGTAAACTGGAGTTCTATTTTCCATAGCCGACCTAAAGTTGCGATTGGCAAAAGTAGGATTTTTAATTGGGCCGATCTGAATTCATCGGACTTTTTTAGAGGGGATATGAATCCCGACTCTAACAAAAGGAACAGACGCTGCATGGAGAGCCACAACCCACAATCCCCATCTCATCGGCTAATCACTCTTATAGACAAAACAGTTCGTAATCGCATAAGCTCCATCAGAAATTTGGACAAGTCCTATGAAGAAGCTTTGGCAATCAGGTTTGCCTCACGAAGATGAAGAAGTAAAGTTCCTGTTTTTGTTAGTTTTTTAATTTAAAGTCTCAAACACATAAGCATTAGATATAAAAAAACAGATTTTTTTTGTTTGAATACAATTTAAAATTAATTTCAAAAAATAAGCTCTATGTAACTTCATTGAGTGTGCATTACTAATTAACTCCAAAACAGAGCCGTATTGTATCACACGAACCGCATAAGCATATTTATTTGCGTGTTTGCTCGTACAACTATATCAAATTAGCATTTCCACTTAAAGTTTATATATATATATATATATATCAACAACAAAAAATCAGTTCAAAAAAAAATATATATAAACAAAATAAAACCTAGCGATTGATCCAATTAGAGGCGATTTGTCGATCAAACTAGATTTTCAGACATTTCTTCTCCTGTGAAATTTCATCACCAATGGACCAAAACAATCAAAAGCATCTTAATGTCTCTCTCTGTTAACATATCTTTTAGTGTTTGGTCAAAATGGGTCATTGTGAAACAGAATTAACTCTTTTTTTTTTTTAAAGATTTTTGAACATTTAGCTCTCTTTTCCTTATATGAACAAAAAAAAAGATTTGATTTGGGATTCGAATAAGATTCCTTACATGTTGTTAGAAGTATCAACGAGATAATCGTCTCCATCTTCTTGGACCTTCTTAAAATAAACACGATACTCCTGTGCCATTTGTCTCATTTCATTTGCAGACCCGGTCAGTCCAAGTATTATACTATCAAATATTGCAAATAAAAAAAGCTATGAGCAACGCAACATCATAGATTTTAGAAAATAGCTGGAACACGGGTACAAAGCAAAACCGAGACCTTCCAAATATGCATGGAGATGAGAAGGTGTATCTCGTAAAGGTCAAGAGTGACAAAGCCAGGCAAAATATTAGAATTATGACTCATATTTTATAAGAACAGAAGAATATTAATTAGTTACGAAAAGCTATGACTCATGCCACATTTATATGAGTCACTCAAATATAGTAACCAGATTCTCTCGTCTCTATGAGATAACCGCTTTAATTTCTTCTTGAGACTTCAAAGCCGCGGCGTTGCCATTCATAATACATGTATTCGATGTGGCTTGGAACCAGAAACAATTCAACACCTATTCTTTGGTTGCCCCATATCAATATCAACTTGGAGGAGATCTAAAACACCATTCAATTTCCTTACTATTCCCTTACAAGACACTGAAACTATTCTAAGTTTGCTCCTTGATGCACAATCACATAATGGTATTACCGAAACGGATAAGTTACTCCCTTTTTGGATATTATGGCGCATTTGGAAATCCCGCAATAATTTAATCTTCAACAAAAAAAGAATCAAAATAATAAGAGATATTAACAAAGCTAACGCGGATGTAACGGAGTGGATTACATCTACCTCTGTACCAACTACAACACCGGCCCCGGATCCTCCAAAAAGATCATGGAAATGCCCACCTTTAAGCTACCTCAAATGCAACTACGACGCAGCTTTCAACACACAAACAAACCAATCCACCGGTGGCTGGATAATCCGTGATTCCGATGGACATAATAAATATTGGGGTGCGTTAAACCTTGGTTTGACATATTCAAGTCTTGAGGCAGAAGGCAAGGCCCTATTAGGTGCTCTTCAAAATACATGGAGCATGGGCTATGACTCTATATGCTTTGAAGGAGATTGTCAAATTCTGGTTAATTTACTTTGCACGGATCGACACGACTTCAGCGTATCCAACCTAATTGACGACATCAAGACATGGTTACTTAAATACAAACAAATAGAACTTTCTCATGTTAAAAGGGAATGTAACAATGTAGCTCATAGTTTAGCAAGATTTGGTCCGCCCAATGGCCTTTTCTTTTCCGGTTCCGATTATCCTCCTTACTGGATTACGGATAAATTGTGTTCTGATTATATCAATTCAATATAATTAAAAAAAAAGTAATTATTGGAAAAAATTAAAATTTAGTGACAAGGGCAAAAACATTAAAAAATTTGGTGAAAAGCGGCAAACAAAATTTAAGCGGTTAAAAAAAATTAAAAGATTTTGGATGGGACCAAACTAAAACATTAAAACGTCACAAATATAAATTTTTAATTGGTATATAAAGAAAGTAATAAATACCTTCCTCCCACGTTTTACCCTAAGAAACCAAAATACTTTTCACGCCGAATCAGCCGTCTCTCTGCTTCAACAAGGCCTCAATATTTTTTTTGTCTCAAATCTCTTGTGTTTTTGATTTTCTGTTTGCAATTCATTGTTAAAACAGTTTATTGTTAAAAATTCTTTTATGTCTTATGTAGTTTCAATTTTTGTTCGTGTTCTGAATCCATAAAAAATGCTTATTTTGTTGATTTGCTTCTCATAACGTGAACTAGGATTGCTTAAACTAGGATGGTTCATATAGGTATTTCTCTCTTTGATTTTTAGAATTATAAGTCACGATCAAATAATTGTTTGTGTTAATTCTGCACTTTTAGAAGCCGTGATCAAATACTTGTGTGATAAACCTGTAATTATTTCTGATTCTAGATTTTCTTTTTGATAATTATAGATGCGTCCACCAAAGGTAGGCGGGCACTTGTTTGGAAGATCAAATCCTCAGTCTGCTGGTTTTCAAAGACCTCGTTCTTCTGGTGCTGTCTCTTATACACATCTAGATGTGTATAAGAGACAGGCTTAAACTAGGATGGTTCATATAGGTATTTCTCTCTTTGATTTTTAGAATTATAAGTCACGATCAAATAATTGTTTGTGTTAATTCTGCACTTTTAGAAGCCGTGATCAAATACTTGTGTGATAAACCTGTAATTATTTCTGATTCTATATTTTCTTTTTGATAATTATAGATGCGTCCACCAAAGGTAGGCGGGCACTTGTTTGGAAGATCAAATCCTCAGTCTGCTGGTTTTCAAAGACCTCGTTCTTCTGGTGAGATTTTACCATCTATTAATGCTTCTCCAAGTCAACCACAACCCTACAGAGATGTTAACACTTCGCCACCAAGAGTTGGAAGTTGAACTGAGATAGAGCCGTGAAGAAAATCTACAAATTCAGAAAAGACTTGAATCTATGGAAAAAATTGTTGAGTCTTTTGCCAGTCAAAATGCATATATCCAGCTTCACCACCAAGACCGTCTTCACCAATATAGTAATTCTAGTTTTTTTTATCCTTAAAATTGTTTAGTTTGTATTTTGTTAAGACTATTTTCTTTAAATTGTATTTGTGTATTAACTTTGTTTTGAATGTTAATTTGTTAGGTAATATTATTGTTTGCTTATTATATTATATTTTAAATATTTTATTGTATAAATATTGTTTTATAAAGAAAATGTGACTACAATTAATTAAAAATATTTGTTAACTGTTTGTGATAAAATTTTAATGAGTTTTCACATTTTTAATTTTGTAACAATTTGTAACGAAGTAAGAAGAAAATGTCACAATACAAACCAAAATTATGACAATTATGTGACTATAATGTAGTCACTAACTATGACGGAATTTGTGATATTATTTTGGTCGCAATTTCTAACGGATCGGTGACTTAAATATAGTAACAATTTGTGATAAATATGTTACAATTCTTTGTCATAATTTGTGACCCGGTGGTGACAATATTTTTCGTCACCAACTGTGTCGTTTTTGTGACTGTTTTAATATCGTCACAAGCGGTGACGAAATGTTACCGTTGTTAATCGTAATAAAATTTTGTGACCTTTTTGAGACTGAAATGGATTTGTGACGATTTTATTGTGACTTTTCATATTTTGTAACATTTTCGTCACAATATAAATTTTGTGACGAAATATTGATATATTGTGACAAAATAAATTGTAACAATATTCATTTTTTTTTTGTAGTGAACATTGGGTAGGCTGCTGAATTTCTCACCTCAAATGGGTGGGGTTGGTGAAGGTTTCAGAGAGACATCTTCAACACCTAGATGCGGGAATGACGAAAGAAGAGAACTGATTGGTAAGAAAACTATGTTAACAAAGGTCTTGAAACAACTTACTTTCCTAACTACAATATTAAGTGAAAACTGAGTTATCAAGATAACTAAGTTATGCGACTTGTAGTGGAAATTTCAAAAGGTCAAGGATAAAGTTAGCAACGACGGCCTCCCGAATTTACCACCAACGCCCGGTTGGGACTTGGATTCGTTGTCCAATACCATCATAATTTCAGCTTGCACAAGCTGATGTTGTATACGTATTCCAACCCGACAAATTTCCAAGCCCAGGGAAATCACTAACTGTCTACATGATGGCTGCTCATATGTCAAATGTTTCTTTTGTGGAAGCATCTAGCGTTTTAATCCCATCAGACCATAATTGCTTCAACTCTTTGACAAGTGGCTGCAAGTAGACATCAATATCATTACCATGCATGTGCTTTCCAGGGATAACCATAGAGAGGATCATTGATGTCTGCGTCATTGACATCCACGGTGGAAAATTATAAGGAAATAATATCACTGGCCATATGTTATAACTACAACTCATTATACCAAATGGGTTAAAACCGCCAGTCGCCAAGCCTAGTGTGACATTTCTTGGATCAGATGCGAATTCTGGATATTTTTTTTATCAAATGCCTTCCAAGCCCTTTAGTCTCTTGGATGTCGAAGCTTACCATCATTGTTGATAGCAGTTGCATGCCAACTCATGTGCGAAGCAGTTTTCGATGACATGAATAAACGATGCAGTCGTGGCTTTAGAGGAAAATAACGCAAACCTTTACATGAGTTTTCTTTTTCGTATTCCCTGATCCATATACCGTACTCTTTGAAGAAATATTTTCTTTCCAACGAGAGGCTTCACAAACTTTGCAAATTTCCATTCCCGCATCTGCCTCCCAATATAACATGCAATCATATGCATGAATTGACTTATAAGTCAATCCTAATTTGTGAATAACTTTTTTCATGTCATTAAATGAATATGGCAATTTGGCATGTGTAAATGCTTTTTTCAGCAAATCAGGCATCATGGATATCCCCTTGTCACTAATCACACACATACATTTGATATGGTACAACTTCAACATAAATGACAACTTCGTGAACTTGGTGCATCTTGTATATAGCTCTTGTATAAATCAGCAAGCAACTCATCGAAACCTTCTCCTTTTCCAGAATTTCCACTTGA
The DNA here is from genome assembly GCA_020283515.1 of Alliaria petiolata. Lineage (NCBI taxonomy): Eukaryota > Viridiplantae > Streptophyta > Magnoliopsida > Brassicales > Brassicaceae > Alliaria > Alliaria petiolata. The sequence goes on along the minus strand of JAHZTW010000004.1, from coordinate 73,622,391 downwards.
AGTTGACGGTTTATCAGTGTTCATAGGTTGCTTACAAGATACATATCCATTTTCACTATACATATTCATATTAATATCAGAAAAAGATCATCCACGAGACTTAAAGTTGAATCCAATTCAACTTGAGCAATATCTGAAGGTACTCTTGCATTCCCTGTGACACATATATCCTCTCCGTGTAGTACCCAACTTGTGTAAGAACTTAAAAAGCCAAAGCACATTAAATCACCTTCGATATCTTCTCTTGACTTAGATTTGGCTAGAAAACAACGATTACATAGACATTTTATCATGGGTGTATTTGATTTACCAAATGAATTTTTCACCCCTAATATGTAATCTTCATATAAACGTAGTTTATCTATCCATGACTTATCCATCGAAACCTGAAAAGTCGATTTGCACAATCTGTAAGCTTCAGAAATTCACAAACAACATCGAATTTCAAAACCCATAAAAGTTCATATCAATAAACTAATAAAGAGAACAATAGCATTTAGTAATTATTCAGTCACGTTTTCTTATACCTCTAGAATCTAGAAATAAATAGGATTAGTTGATTTTAATCTTATTCACAAAATCAAGAAAAAAACACAAGTCCAAATGAAAAAAAGAGAGAATCAAGTCACCTCAATTTTTCACTAGAAACGAAAGTGTTTGATTTCTTTATTCAACCTTCAAAGTAATTTGCTTCACCAAGTCTAGATAAACTGATTTGAGCCTTTAGGTAAATCAAGAGGAAGAGATCGATAAAAGAAGAGGTCGATAGAAGAAGAGGTCGACAAAAAAGGAAGGGGTCGATGGATCAGAAGAGATAGACGTACACATTTTTTTTTTCTTTTTCTTTAAGATAAATGGAAAATTACACATATGTATTGATTGTTTATTGATGTAAATTACTTTTATTTAGTATCAATTGAATTAATTGATGTAAATTAAGATAAAATAACATCATTTTTATAAATTGATGTTAAAGAAGAAAACAGTTACATCAATTTTAATAATTAAAGCTAATTCAAAAATTATGTTTATATTATTAGTATAATTTTTATAAGCATCAGTTTTTATTGATGTGAATTTTGCATCATGTTTAGAAGTGATGTTAACAAAAATTAATAAATACATCGCTCACCTAATTGATGTAAATTTATATTTTAATATCAATTTTGTTAAAGTGATACAAACTAATATAATTTGTATCAATTTTATTGAATTGATGTCAAACTAGTTAATTATAACATCAGTTATTATAATTGATGTTAAAGCATGTATATTTGTTTCACTTATAAATAACTAATTCAAAATAGTATCACTTAGTTTTGTGATACAATTTAAATGATACAACACACCTTTTTTGTAGTGAAAGGCCAAGGATAAAGTTAGCAACGGCGGCCTCCCAGATTTACCACCAACGCCCGGTTGGTACTTGGATATCCCGAACTCGTCAGGGTTTCCATGACATCAACTTGGTAACTGGCTCCCGGGGAGGGACATACACGAACTTCCATATGCATTGACTCACAAGGTAACTGCAATGGATCATGTAGTACTGTAATTGTAGTCATCGCTCTTCCGACAAGCACTGACCTATGTTCCTAGTAAATCAACATGTACCATTTGTAGGTGGGAGGGAGTCAGAGCTGCCTCCTTGGGGTAAGGAAAATTTGCCGGTCTCATCCTATGGAGGTTAGTAAACGAGGCAACATTGTTATCTTTTAAGGGTGTCAACTGCATTATATATAAAATTCAATGTGACAAAAAAACAAGAGACTGACAAAACGCTTGTATATGTTGCGATCTGATAGGAATTCCACCTGGAGCAGGACTAGTTGGGAGAGGCTCTGAGCTACATCTATCAGATGCGGTAAATTTAGGAAGGTCATACTATGGAGGTCGGTTAACAAGATAACATTGTTAGTTGTTAACTTCATTATATAGTTGCTTTACTATCGACCACCCGGGGGCTGATATAGTTGACTCTACCGGCAGATTCCTCGACTGATATGGACGTAAATACAAGGGAGCACCCACGCCAGCCGACTTTTCATAGTGGTTTACGCAGTTCCACAGGGTTCCGCGAGTGTTTTACCGTCCAGCGCAAGAGACAGACCCTAGGAACAAGGGTAAACACGTTGAGGTTGGTATTGTTCAGAGTTTGCAATCGCAGTCACTAGGTGACCTTGGTTTGCATTTAAGTCCAGGGGTTGGCCAGGGACAAGGGGCGAATGTCGTTTTGCCTCAACCTGCAATTCTATCCCTCAGCTCCTCTGAGTCTTCGTCAAGCCCGATGAGTAGTGTACCTTCAGAGTTCATGTTCTCTGAAAATGACCTTATGGACGACTCAGGCGATACGCCAGGGCAACCAGTATTATCTTTGATAGGTTAGTTATAATTCTAACTGCATTGTCTGATAACATTGTTGTATTTTGTTTAGAAATAACTATATTGCATGTTGACATTGAAACATCAGGCGAGGATATGGTCCCCCGTATCAAAAATCCCACTGAAGAATTGCAAGTAGCCTATACCTTCTGTGAGCTAGGTCGTGCTGATAAAGGGAAGAAGATTGTTGTTGCCAATCATCCGACTATTCGTGAGGTTTAGGCTTCCTCTCAAGTCCTTACCGGCATGATACTAACATTGTCTTCAATTGTTGAATCACGCATAGTACCAAGGATGCACGACAGAGACGCGCCTCTTTACTTTGACGACCCTATGGAGGAAGGTAAGCATTCTGTACGAGTTAGATAAAAAATGTAGTTAGCATTCTAACATATCTAACGTTGCGAAATTGAAAACAGATGAATTGTAAAAGGCATTGCATGATGTAGACTACGAGGGAGATAACCTCTTCGTTAGCAAGCTTTTAAGAATAAGGAGGATTGCCACATGAAGTTAACGATCCATGCAATTAACCGTAAATTCCATTTTCGGTATGCAAAGTCGTGTCCCAACGTAATTATCGGAGTTTGTGTTGGTGACGGCTGCCCCTGGCGAGTATACGCCATAAGGATGGAAAACTGTACCCGGTATGAGGTCCACAGTACATGTCTCCGGCACACGTGCAGGTTCAATGCGAGGGGAAATTTCTACCATGAGGCGACAAGTGCTTAATTCGGGAACCTAATGAGGTCGAGATATAGCGGCGGAGCAAGGGGCCCTTGGGCTTGTGATCTGCGTCGAATTTTAAGGCAGGAGTTCAGTCTCCACGTTAGCTACTGGAAAGCATGGAGTGCTAGGGAGATAGCAATGGACAGTGCTTTGGGGTCCGCATTGGGAATTTACGCCCTGATACCTACCTATTTTAAGCTGTTGTTGAAGAGCAATCCTAACTCTGTTGTTGGTATTGAAACCGAGGTTGACAAGTCGGGAGTGGAGCGATTCAAGTACATGTTCTTCTCCCTGTCTGCGTGTGCCGAGGGTTACAAGTACATGAGGAAGGTAATCGTTATCGATGGAACGCATCTGATTGGCCGTTATGGCGGATGTCTAATTGCCGCAAGTGCACAGGACGAAAATATCCAAATCTTTCCCCTTAGGTTTGCCATAGTTAACAGCGAAAATGATGACTCATGAACTTGGTTCCTGCATAAGCTCACAGAGATTGTACCAAATCATCCAGATTTGGTTTTTGTGTCGGATCGGCACTCATCAATTTACACCGCCATTAGAGGGGTATGTTGGTTTATCGTTAAGCTTGTTAATGTCCGTAATCGAGATTTCGATATCTTTGTAAACGTTGTTAACTGGCTTATGAATAATTATATTAATTTCGTCGTTTTATTGAAGATACAAACTGTTTGCTCTTTTGCGCATGAGTATCATATGTCCTCCCATGGTGCGTACGTGGTTCATCTGAAAAAGAATTTGAATTCGATTTTCAAATCCCCAATGTTGAGTCAAATGGTCTCTGATGCCGCAAGGGCTTACATACTAGTGGAGTTCGAAAGACTCTTTGTCGAGGTTTGATCTACGAACAACAAGTGCGCTGACCACCTTACCGACCTCGGTTTTGAGCACTGGACAAGGTCTCATTTTGTTGGCGACCGATATAATGTTATGATCAACAACATATCAAAGTCTCTTAATAACGTGTTGACAATGGTCAGAGATTTCCCTGTCATCTCAATTTTGGAAACCCCGAGGGTTACAAGTACATGAGGAAGGTGATTGTTATCGACGAGACGCATCTGACTGGTCGTTATGGCGGATGTCTAATTGCAGCAAGTACCCATGATGACAATTTCCAAATCTTCCCCCTTACGTTTGCTATAGTTAACAGTGAAAATGATGACTCGTGGACTTGGTTCCTGCATAAGCTCACAGAGATTGTACCAGATAATCCAGATTTGGTTTTTGTGTCGGATCGGCACTCATCAATTAACACTGTCATTAGACGGGTATGTTGGTTTATGGTTAAGCTTGTTAATGTCCGTAATCGAGATTACGATAACTTCGTAAACGTTATTAACTGACTTACATATAATTAGATTAATTTCGTCTTTTATTGAAGATTCAAACTTTTTTCTCTTGTGCATAGGAGTATCCTATGTCCTCCCATGGCGCGTGCGTGGTTCATCTGAAAAGGAATTTGGATTCGATTTTCAAATCCCCAATGTTGAGTCAAATGGTCTCTGATGCCGCCAAGGCTTACATGCTGGTGGAGTTCGAAAGACTCTATGCCGAGGTTAGATCTATGAACAATAAGTGCGCCGACTACCTTACCGACCTCGGTTTTGAGCACTGGACAAGGTCGCATTTTGTTGTTGACCGATATAATGTTATGACCAGCAACATATCAAAGTTTCTTAATAATGTGTTGACAATGGTCAGAGATTTCCATGTCATCTCAATTTTGGAAATCCTGGTGACTATGTTGGTATCCTGGTTTACGCTGCAACGTGAAGCATTAGAGAATTCAAACGACGTCCTCACTGAAAAAGTCCAGGAGATGGTCATTAAAAATTATGAGAATTCGACGAGTTATTTGGTGCTGAAGATTGACGATGGGATATAGGAGGTCAGGGATGAAAAAGGGGTCCCTTACGGGGTTTATTTATGGGAACGAAGCTGCACATGCCCCAAATTTCACCTACTATACATCCCATGTCGTCATGATGTGGCGGCTGCTATTGAGACTGGGGTAAAAGTGGACAGCTTGGTGGACGTCCACTATACAGTAGCCTTCCGTAAACTTGTTTACGCGGGTAACATATTATCCGTGCTGGATATGGACACACTTTCACCCAGTCCTACTGATGTTGGAGGCGGAAACCTAAGTCCGCCTTGTGTGAGACGTCCACCCGGATGACCAAGAAAGCAACGTATCCCGTCGAAGAGAGAATTCAAGGTGACACCCTTATCCGATGTTTAGTACTATTCGAGTTTAATTAGTTTTAATCAGTTATGTGTTGACGCAGCGAGGTGCAAAAAGAAAATGCACGCGTTGTGGAATTTGTGGCCATAACAAATCGATGTCAAGGGACCGATATCAGTATTGCACTCGACTAAATTTCTTTTCTCTTAGTTATGATTGTATTCTTGATTGCTAATGCATGCTTTTGTAGCAGGAACCGTGACAGAGTTTAAACGATGAAGAAGTTTTCTGGGACTGTAGATATTAAGGGTGTGGTTGGGGACAAGATGTAACTTAGATGATGCTAAACTAAGATCGGAATGTTTTTTTTTTCGGGTGTGTATACGAAAACCATTGTCTTTGTATTATATTAACTTAGTTTTTGGGTCCATGACACAAAAGATGCTTGTAGCTATTAATGGTGGCATTGGGAAGAAGATGAAACTTGGATGATAATAAAAACAGACAGGTGTGGCTTTATTTTTGGTGTGCTACCAAAGCCGATATCTTTGTATTATATTAACTAAGCTGTTCGGGTCGTTGACGGACAATTTGGGTGTTTTTTTTTCTGTTTGAAATGTAACATATGACCTATATGAAGTTAATGTGAAATGGTTTAGCAGTTTAACTTATTCATTACTACGTGATAAAAAACACATGCGGTGCCTCTTACCATTACTAACACAATGCGCAATTTGGTCTCGAATACGACCAATATAGCACCTCGACGGGTTATGTAAAAAAAGAAAATCATCTAACCTTTTAAAAATATCTAAGACAGATAAAAAAACATCGGACTAAGTTAGCGAAGCAACTGGGTTATCGATCATGATCGATAACACCGTCGTCTCTCTAGTGGTCGGAATAGGTTAGCGAGTCAACAGGGTTACCGATCATGATCGTTACCATCGAGTGCAGCCTCCATATTCGGCATTCAGAACGTATATAGAAGATTGGGAATATGGCTATTAGAATGGCATGGATTTACAATAAAAAAATACTACCCGTCTAACTTTTATATCGAAAATTATCGTTTACAATGAAAACATGGGCAAACTTACATTAGTGCGGGGTCTAAACATGGACACCACGACAACGGATGTCTCTAAACACAAAACCTTAATATCATTAAAAATTCAACAATCTCCAGAAAACATACATTAAAAATCTTGTGTCTTGGAGACGGGTGCCCGATCAGACGTTGAATTGCTCAATCACCATAGTCACGTTTTTCTTTGTCTCCAATCCAATGTTGCTTGGTTCTAAGCCTCTGGAAAACGAAGTACCCCCAACAGCATGCATCAACAACAGCAAAACTACCGCCATACCAACATCGGTGGGTGAAGAAACTTGGGGGATCCTGCTAACCCTTTCCACTGTAAATGGAGTTGTATTAACATGGGCCATGGCAGGGTCTAGGGAAATCCGCTTTAACAAATACGGCAACATAACGACCATGGGTTGACACACCTTCATTAGGCTAGTCTCTGACTTCACAAAAACGTTGCAATCAAGGAGTTCAATCTTCCAAGAAATTAGGTCCACTGCTGCTGCTACCCAGTGGTTCTTATCGAGATTGAACGGAAATAGAGCATATCAGCCTCTTCGAACAGTTGAACGCGGTCCAGTTCATCAACTCCTTCGATTATTTGAGTGAGGGTTTTGGGGAACACGAAAGTATGCTGTTTTGTTGTTTTCATGAAACTCGGGTACAACCTCGTCAGGTTGCCAACGAACTTGGTGTCTAGAACTTCGGTTTTTATTGTCTTCCCATTGTTGTCGTCAGATCGAAGCATCAGCCGGGTCATAACGCAAAAGGCGTCCATAGCCTGCGAGCACATTAATGGTGTTATAGTAGCTAATGCACAATGCTAATTAGGTTGATAGATGACCAGCGAGATACCTTTGCTGTCAACGGTTTGTGCCAGTCCATTATTTCAGAAATTTCTCTTGAGGAAAACCTAATATGTTGGCCGATACGGATCCTACAACAACGTTACATGGAAATTATGTTAGTATAGTTGCATGCATATTAGTCAAAGCTTGTTTTTAGTTGTGTACATTCTCAATGAAAGCATGGCGCTCTTGTGCCTCTGCTCGAATCTCCGAGCTGCTTCAACCTCGGCAGCGGTTTCATGCCCAACTGTGGTTTTTATTCTCTTGCCGCAATAAAACTTTCGTCTAGCCTAGACGAAATGACCTTTGCTCGCTTACTCCTCCTAGCCTCTCATTCTTGCGTTAGTCCAGACAATACCACCCACCACAAAGTATCGTTAGAGTCTGGTGTTGATCCCTAACATGTAAATTTAATGAATAATAAAGTTACTGGAAACTGACGTTTACCTCGACAGAGTCACGAGTCCCATCATCCTTTGACTCGTTTGCCTACGTGAGATTCAAATATTAAAACTGTCAATTACTGAGAATAAATGAAATGTACTTAGTGGGGGACCGAGCTTGTATCGGTTATCCTAAGCAACTCCTCACCTATTTGACGTTAAATATATGCTAAAAGCGAAAAAAGATTACCTTGTCGAAGTCAATGGTCTCTACGTCCATTCCCTCGTTCGCTTCGAAGGATTCCAAATTCAAAATCATTATTAACAATGTAACTTTCTTAACCCTTTATATTGGGCAACCAAAGTTACGAGGTGAATTACCTTCACCCCGGTTTCATCGGTGACGGGGGACTCGCCTTGCAACACGGAGCTTCCGATCCTCACGATCACCTGCATATATCGGGTAGAAAAATGTACTCGGAATTAACTGAATTGGCATGTAACTTCTTTATGCAATGTAAGATGCAAATGTAGTTACGCACGCATCTTACCTTCCCACCAACTTCATCTGTGACACCCATAGTGGAAGTAGACACATAGCATCGCTCTCTCACGAAAGGCTGCATATGCATTAGAATCACTACATGAAACTTGTCAAGCATCGACATGTAGTTATTTAAAACACATTGGAATACCGTAAATAATTGCAAACAATATTATCATTGGAATGTTAATATATGTTAACCATATTATCATGGTAAGGTTTATATATGCTAATTATATTATCATCTATTATCTGATGTATCTAACATACTCCCTCTGTTCCTCAAAGATTGATTTTTTAGATTTTTCACATATATTAAGAAATAATCATTGTTTACTTTTCTCTATTACTTTTTGTTTGTTTTGAATTTAAATTTACTTTTTCTATTACTTTTTGTTTGTTTATTGTCTTGAAAAAAAGAATATATTAAATCTAATCCAGAAAATCAATTTATTAGGAACAAAAATAAAATCTAAAACATCAAACTATCAAGAACGTAGGGAGTATACTATTACATCATATTTGGTTCCTTGTCATTTACAACACTCTTACCTTTTCCACCCACTTTGTGACCATTGGGCATTCGGTCTCGTCGCCCAGCTCCTTTTGTGCATCAATTTAACTAAGTCAGAGAGCGTAACAATAGTTAATGCTATTCACACAATAAAAAGCTATATCCCGCATGAATGCAAAGATGAGTATGACAATCTTGTATCGCTATATTAAATTTTGTTAACTTCCGCTAATGATTACATATAATTGGAATACCGTCTGCATACACTAATAAAAATTAGCCATACCTTTCCACATTCCTGCATCTCTCCCCCATGGTTGCGTTCGGGATCCACTGACTCTTCTTGCTCCTTATTCTGACTAGCACAACAACTAACCACCTCCTACAAGGAATAAACCCACACTTTGTTAGCCCTTTTTTGATTTGCAGGATAAAACAATAGTACAATGTACAAAAAATGCAGTTCCTATTTAAAACATGAGAGGATCTTAAACTCAAGTGGTTTGACGCTAAACACATTCCCAACGAGACCTGCAGAACCATTTCCACGCCCTACTTCCTCCATCTGCCAATATTGCGACGTCAATAGTGGAATGTCTATTACGTAACTACCATTCAATTATCCCATAACAATTGCAGCATTGGGATTCCCCAATTACAACATTTACTAATGGTCACCTCATCTTTGTTGTAGAACGCCGAAATCTCCTCTATAATGTCCTTATGGGACCCAAAAAGTTGATTTTTGTTAAGATCCCCTCCAACCATGTTTACAGGTGCTTTCCCACCCGCATCCCGCGAGCTGCTATTAGTTGGGGACAGATCATTAAATGTGCCCCTCCTTCCCAACGAGCCTAACATCTGGGGCTGCGACGTTGTATGCTGGGACATCAACTTGGCAACTCCCTCCATTATGGCCTTGTTGTTCACCTCTAGTTTCTGATCAACTATGGCCGAGAACTTTGATTCTAACAAAGTTACCATAGAACTTAGTTTGCTATCGATGACATTGGTTAACGTGTTCATGCCAATACCCCATGTGCTCGTCTTGATTACGTTAGCTCCACTGTCCCTGTCTTTCCATTTCGACCTGCTAACTCAGTTAGACTTAGGCTTAGAACTTTTCCTTGAATCCTTTTCCCCAACAAGCTCGGCCAGCTTACTACCTTCGATGAACATGGAATCCTCAAACTCAAATCCTCTGTTGATGAGCGTGACCATGTTGTCAACCTTAGGATCCTCTTCGTCATCTGTCCATGACAAATCTTCATCATGCGAGTCGAAATCAGATTCGGCGAGGATTATGGAGTCAACTACAGCCTGCGCAAATGATAATCAGATATATTGCAAGTTAGAGGATGTACACAAGTTTGTAAGTACTTTATATATAACATAAATATGTCTATATAATTGTTCTTTATGTTGTGTGTTTTACGAGTTACCGTTGTAACATTTATACCGTATATTGTAATTCCTTCCTATTTACATATCACATTTGTGGTTGCCTATGACTACGATTTACTTAATAAAGATCCCAAAAACCACCAAGATGTCCCTAGCTGCGCAAGATCCCTTTCTTTAATTTATGAAATTATCAATTTGAACGACAACCGTCCCCACAGATATGAAAGGAATGCATCGAGTTTTTTAGACATCTATGCGTGATCTTTCACGATCTTCACTCGACTGTAATGCATTGTCAGAAGAAGAATTCCATTGACAAGGGCCAGAGCTGCGTATCAGATGCATCTGCTTGTCGCCTCTAAATCTGCGCCTTAGCATCTGAATAACCCTCTCGATTGTGACATCGACTACTTCGCCAAATAATTCTTCAAAATAAGAATCTTTCTTTTCGGTTTTTCTTTTCTTCTTCTCCGACGATAATCGACCACATCTTAGACCTGTGACTATCTTGAATTCGTGAATAGATAATCTAATAGGTTTTCCTGCAAACTGTATCCAGATCTCGTTCGCCTTTTCGACTTCCAACTGTTTGGATAGCAAAAATAGCTCAAATCCACCAGACCACGCACGTTTCGATGGCATGTCGAGAAGTTTGCCAAGTTGAGATCTTCATATATACTCGACTTCGTCGACATCGAGCTCATCAACAATGCTTTGGATATCGAGGATCCTCTGATAAACGTTAACACGGTCTCCTAGAGGGGCTTCTCTGGCTTCGATTAGTCTCGGCAGTAAGTTCAGTTCTTCCATCAACGGATCATGTAGAAACACAACGAACTCATTAGATTTAGGATAGTTTATCATAGATTACTGGTAAAAGCAGAGATACATTACCAGAAATCACCCAGTTTCGCCAACAACTGTTAACCAAAACTGAGTTATTGATAAATGTTCGCTTGCTTTGCGAAAACCCTAAGATAAACACCTGTTGGTTTTCCCTCTAGTATGAAAATGGAAACAAACAAAATTGAAAGGGATGCGTCTCGATAAACAAATTGAGTTTATTTCGTTGTCGGTACTTGTCAGAAATTTTTTATGGGGTCCATTAGAACCTACAACCTGTAATTCTTTATCAATTCGAAAAAAGCGATATGGGTAGTTATGTCTTTATTTTGGTAATAGTGATGAGGCGGCTCATAGTTAAATATGATGTTTTAAAATGGTAGTCGTTGCAATTATTCTATTTCATTTAATATACTCCCTCTGTTTCACAAAGAGTGTCGTTTTATATTTTCAATAACTTTGAAAAAAAATTCAGTTTAACTCTATTATTTTAATGTATTAATTAGAAAGAAAAATGTATGTAGGGTATTAATAAGAGGTAAAATAAAAATTTTAATAGATTTTTTAATATGCGAAAAATTAGCCTCAAATGACATACATAGGGAGAGTAGTAGATAATGCTAGTGGCCTCTTGGAATGGAGCAACAACAACGCCGGAGGCTCTGAGATCTTTGCAAGGGAAACTCCAGAAATGGAATAGAGAGGTTTTTGGAGATGTCCAGAAGAGAAAGGAAAAGTTGGAGCAGGACATTAAAATGTTACAAGCAGAGTTAGAGTGTCGGCCGACAGATGAACTGCTGGACAGAGAGGTGGTGCTACTCAAAGAATTTGATGTTGTGTTAGAGCAAGAAGAGGTCCTATGGTACCAAAAATCACGGGAGAAGTGGATTGCTCTAGGTGACCGTAATACGAAGTACTATCACACAGTCACAATTATAAGAAGAAGACGGAACAAAGTTGAGATGCTGAAGGAGGAGGACGGAAGATGGATATCTGAGCCACGGGAGTTGGAAGCTTTGGCGATTGCTTATTATAAGCGATTATATTCGATGGACGATCTTGAGCCAACAGTAGATTCATTACTGGAGCCAGGTTTTCCCGCACTAACGAGGGAGGAGGTATCAGAGTTGACTAAACCGTTTTCGGAGGAGGAAGTGGAGGCTTCAGTTAGATCCATGGGTAAATATAAAGCACCAGGACCGGATGGCTATCAACCAGCGTTTTACCAGGAGTGTTGGGATGTGGTAAGAGAGTCGGTGAACCGCTTTGTACTGGAATTTTTTACTACGGGTAACTTGCCAGCGGGGACGAATGATGCCATGCTGGTCTTGATACCGAAAGTGGCGACACCGGAGAGAATAACACAATTTAGACCGATTAGTCTTTGCAATGTGTTGTTTAAAACAATCACTAAGAGTATGGTGATGCGACTGAAGAAGGTCATGAGTAGGTTAATTGGCCCGTCCCAAGCGAGTTTTATACCGGGAAGGCTGAGTACGGACAACATTGTTGTGGTTCAGGAAGCGGTTCATTCTATGAGACGGAAGAAAGGGCGAATAGGATGGATGCTGTTGAAGTTGGACCTCGAAAAAGCGTATGATCGCATCCGATGGGACTTCCTAGAAGATACTCTCCGCGCTGCCAAGCTCCCTGAGATATGGATACGGTGGATCATGCAGTGCGTTACAAATCCATCCATTAGTTTGTTGTGGAATGGAGAGAAAACAGAGGCTTATCGACCTAAACGGGGACTAAGGCAAGGTGATCCGTTGTCTCCTTATCTTTTTGTTCTGTGCATCGAGAGATTATGCCATCTTATTGATCTCTCTACCGCGTCTAAAGAGTGGAAGCCAATTAGCCTATCTCGTGGGGGCCCTAAGCTCTCACATATTTGTTTTGCGGATGATCTAATACTCTTTGCTGAAGCGTCCGTAGCCCAAGTCAGAGTGATAAGAAAGGTGTTGGAGAGATTCTGTGTAGCTTCAGGATAGAAAGTCAGCTTGGAGAAATCCAAAATATTTTTCTCAGAAAACGTGAGTCGTGATTTAGCGAAACTAATAAGTGATGCGAATGGTATTCAAGCTACCCGAGAGTTGGGGAAGTATCTGGGCATGCCTTTACTTCAGAAGAGAATTAATAAAGAGACGTTCGGAGAGGTTTTAGAGAGGATTTCAGCTCGGCTTGCTGGGTGGAAAGGTCGCTTTTTGAGTCTCGCAGGACGAATTACACTTACCAAATCAGTGCTTTCCTCGATGCCAGTGCATTCTATGAGTACTATTGCATTTCCTAAATCAACTCTGGATACATTGGATATGATATCGAGATCTTTCATTTGGGGTAGTACCGCAGAACAGAGAAAACAGCATCTCATAGCTTGGAAAAGAGTATGTCTACCGAAGTCTGAAGGGGGACTAGGGATTCGAATGGCGAAAGACATGAATATAGCTTTATTAGCAAAGATGGGATGGCGATTGCTAAATGATCAAAGCGGCTTGTGGGCACAAGTGTTTAGGAGCAAATATCGGGTGCAAAATGTACAGAATACACCATGGTCCCGCACTCAAAGTAACTGGTCTTCCACGTGGAGAAGCGTGATGATGGGAATAAGAGAAGTGGTTCTCCCGGGAATGAGCTGGGTAATTGGCGATGGACGTCAGATCCGCTTTTGGAAGGACAAATGGCTTCTTAATGAGACACTTTCGGAACTAGCCACCAGTGAAGTCCCGGCCGATATCATCGAAGCTGAAGTTCAGAATTTTTGGAGAAACGGATCGGGATGGCAAAGTCTATTTAGCTCTGTATTTGCCTAAACACATACAATTGAGGTTGGCGGCTGTGGTCCTTGATGATGTCACAGGAGCTAAAGATAGGATTTCGTGGGGAGAAACGCAGGATGGGATGTTTACAGTGCGATCGACTTATGACTTTTTAACAAAGAATCGACTACCGAGACTACATATGCAGAAGTTCTTTCATCGTATATGGCGGGTGGTTGCTCCGGAGAGGGTGAAAGTTTTTCTATGGTTGGTTGCAAACCAAGTTATTATGACCAATGTCGAACGATATCGAAGACACTTGAGCGATACGAGCACCTGCCAAGTCTGTAAGGGAGGCGATGAGACTATTCTTCACGTGCTCAGAGATTGCCCAGCTGCGTATGGAATCTGGAGGAGACTGGTCCCCTCGAGCAAGCAGCAGACTTTCCACACACAATCCCTGCTTGAATGGATGTACGGTAACTTAGTAACAAACACCACAGGGCAAGACAGTGATTGGACAACTCAATTTGTAATGGCATTGTGGTGGAACTGGAAATGGAGGTGCAAGAATGTCTTTGGGGATTCGGGCAAATGGAGAGACATGGTGCGTTTTGTGCGGGAATCAGCAAAGGAGGTGCTGATAGCACATTCTAAGATGAGAGAAAGCCCGAATAGGGGTCCGAGCGAAGAGAGCCTAATATCGTGGATCTTCCCGACGAGAGGGTGGGTTAAGCTCAACACTGATGGAGCGTCGCATGGGAATCCAGGTGATGCGACGGCAGGAGGGGTTTTGCGTGATGCAGATGGTCTTTGGTGCGGCGGCTTTGCTCTGAATATAGGCATTTGCTCGGCACCTATGGCGGAGCTATGGAGAGTTTACTATGGGCTTTATATAGCATGGGAGCGTCGTTATACTCGGCTGGAGATTGAAGTAGACTCCAAAATTGTGGTTGGTTTTCTCACGACAGGGATAAGTGATGCTCACCCTCTGTCTTTCCTGGTACGTCTGTGCCATGGCTTTATATCAAGGGACTGGATAATTCGTATCTCGTATGTGTATAGAGAAGCTAATCGTCTTGCAGACGGATTGGTTAACTATGCTTTTTCTTTACCTTTGAGTTTTCATGCTTTTGATTCTGTTCCAGCTGCTGTTTCTTCTATTATGTTGGATGATAAGAATGGATCAGCTTGTCCGAGACATATACGTTTGTAATGGGTTTTCTTTTACGTTTGAATAAATAAGGGGAGACATTGTCTCCTTTCCTCGACCAAAAAAAAAGGGAGAGTAGTAGATAGATGTAAAATAAAATTGGAAGCGGCAATTTTTTTTTTTTTTTTGGTAACTAGTTGGCGGCAAAATTTGAGGAAACAAAAAAAAAAGCTGAAAACGAAAAAACCCTCTCTTCATCAGGAGGCGAGCGCGAGTAAACGAGTAAGAGAAGGAACATGAAGAAACCAATTCCGCAAATTAGGGTTTTTGGCCAGCGATCGATTCCCTCTTCTTTTCTGAATCGCACCTCGATTCCGTAAGCGTGCCAAATCCCAAATCTCTCTTTCGATTTATCAAAATTCGTCTGTTTCTAATTCCCTTATTCCGATCGATACTTTTGTTGTAGTCGCCTAAAAAATCTCTTAGGTTCTTAGATTGAGTAACTGAAATCTGTCTGCGATATTTAATAGGGTGGAAGACTCACCGGAAAATCCGTCGAAGAAAACAGACAAGTGCGCTTCATTTTCAGAGTTTCTCGATAGCAAGCTGAACAACTCAGTCCTGTTTAAGCCCAAGAACACAGAGGTAACAACAGTGAATCTAAACGAGTCTGGTATAAGNTGCATTGTGATGTATTGTGAATTACCAAATCTTCCTATATATATATAGAACGGTAAATATTGAATAAAATTAGCCCATATATGGCTTTCATTGGCCAATATTCTAGGCCTATTAGCTTACTCTGTGATGATGTTTATTTGCAAATTGAATCCTCGAAATTGAAATAGATGATAGAGAAATCGTGGAGTAACATATGGATATGCAGTGCCGTGCTTAGGTTCATAGAAGGTTGAGGCAAATTTAAAAGTTATTTTTTTTAAACAACATATAACACTCAAAACAAAACGATAAATTAAAACAATTAAATATAATTTTTCTTTTTCAATAAACTTGTTCACCAAACTGCCATAATTTAGGTTTCTAACCTGTCTCTTATACACATCTAGATGTGTATAAGAGACAGGTAATGTACAGATTAAATACTTTTCAGGTTGAGTAAGCAGAAGTTTAATGTTAACCTTTTTCTAAGTGTATGTTGTTGTTAGTTTGTTTTTTTGGGATTTGCAATTGCAAACTGCCACTGTTAAACTAAAATTTGGTCTTTCCTTCCTAAACAGGAGGGGCCAAGACTTTTCACCTCATTGGTTAGCTCTAGAGATCTGATTCAACTCTCTCATGGGTTTGGTATGGAGAGAAATGGCGATGAAGGTCTTGAAAAGACAATGCTTCAGCAGTTCAAGCCAAGAGAGACACAGGTAAGTCAAGAAGTGACTAGCGATGTTACTGGTAAGGCGAGTCTCGAGCCGTTGGATCAAACCACTGCTGAAGAAATTGATCTTTTGACATCATGCTTTGATGAAACCAATGAAGAAGATATCATTGTGAAGGACGATAAGTTATCAAAGAAAAGAAAAGATCCTTTTGAAGGTATATATACTGTCACTTTATATTGTCATTACTTGTTTAAGTTCTTGTCCTTATCATATGTTCATTGAAATCGCTAGGTATGGAGAGCGTGAATAGAACGGGAAAGACTGTTATAGTCTTTGGAGGAAACTCAAAAGTATCAAAAAAGCCAATGCAAAGGAAAAGAGGAAGAGGAAGAGAAAGCAACGACAGTAGCAAGAAGCAGAGACCTACATATAACCATTGTTAGTGACACTAAGTTTCAATCACTTTCTTTTTTTTTCACTTGAAACAAAACTCATTAACACTTGAAACAAAACTCATTTTAACTTGTAAAACTTCCCAACAGATGCAAATGGTTCAGGGTTTTGGGATAATGACATGGAAGGTGTTGACTCAGAGGAAGTTGGACATAGTGAAGTGTGGGAAGGAGTTGGTTCGACCACGTTCGGAGACATTGTTGATTGGCACTAAGAAGTAACTATAGTTGATTATCGCAAATGTCCTAACAATGGTGTAACTAGAGTCTTTTGTTTCTTAAAAGTTTGTGGAGCTGAAGGAGAATAGTTTGTTTATTTGATACATATCGACTTTTTTCAAAGATTTGTGCAATATGTTATATCGCTTAACAGTCGCTCAAAGTGATATACAGAAGAGTTTGTACATTGATTACATAATTATGTAAATGTTTCTGTGTATAAAACATAAACCTTGATTATGCAGTTGTTTTGCCGTCACAGACGTCGCAAACAGTATAGCCAAGGCCTTCACAGTACGCACACTTCGTATCTTCACCAACCCACTCCATAAACTAAAACCATACAACAACATTGAAGAAGTAGTTCTCTGCTTTAGGCTACTTGGGATATACACATAAACATAATCAAAGCAGGATCGTTTTTGATTTTACTCACCTGCGGCTCAATGTTTGGTTCACCGGTTCCATCGCACTCTACATCAACCAAGATCCACATCAACTTTTCATTTTGATGTAATAAATCAATCTACTACAACCGTGGAGTGCTTACTAAGAATATCGATCATGCTGAACCAAAAATTGCTGATTTTGGTTTTCCATTAGCACTCTTAGTTTGCTAAAAACAGATTTTAGTTTTCCTTCTTAACATTCAAAGAACCGATTATTTTTGACCTAAACAGGATCGAGAAGGGTTCTTACCTAGGCACAACAATCGACTTTCTCCTCGACAAGTGACGCACTTTGTTTTGGTATCTGTGGATTTACTTCCGTCTACCTGTTTGTTGAGCCTCGAGGGATCTTCCCATCGGTTTTCTCCGAGAAGGAAAACGCGATGTTGAGAAACCTCAGGTTCTCTGTCACTTTGATCTTTTATAACTGACTTCTGCTTCTCAGAGACTTGTCTCACTGAAGTAGATACCGCTCCATTACCAGCTTCCTTGATCAAGAGAGATGAAAAAGAACTGTTCAGCAGAAAGAATAGCTCAAACAAGATTATGTAGCATTTTCCCCTTTTGTCAATTGTTTCTAAGACTCTCATTAGACACTTGAAGATTCGTAACAAAGCTCGCTAGCAACAGAATTATCATCTAAAGGACAGAGCTAAGAAGGTAAGAAGATAGCAATTGACACTCTTGTGAGGTCAAAGCACACAATCCAAGGAACATACCGGAGCATAGAGACTAGAGAGACCACATAGCTAAAAGTATTTGGCATATACAAAGTCTCCACATCAAGTTGTAGTGGTTCCAGTTTTTACCTCTTTCTTCATTGTACTTGCTTCGTCCTTATCTTTCTCTATATGTTCATCCGTTATTTGATCCATGAACAACCTCTGAAGGAGCTCTTCTGTCATTATCCCATCCTCACGGACGCCAAGTGATGCCTTTTTAAAAGCAAAACCAAAATCCCCTCAGCAACACAAAAACCGCATCACCACACGAGAAATCAAAGGTGAGATATATCTACAAAGACATACTTGCCAAGTCTTCACAGCACTTGCTGTCCCACTTGAGAAGCTGGAAAACTCCATGTCCTCTTCCCCCGAATAGAATCCTAAGTTTAGCAGAGCTTCCTATCACATGGAGAAAAGAAAAACCACAAAAGAAAATCATCAAAAGGGTTTCAATCTCCAAACACTTTCAACTGAAAGAAATCTCACAATTGTTTCGATTTTGAATCATTCATTAGCCTAATCTTGCGAAGGATGATGAAACATGAAACATGAAACAATATCAAATCATCAGACTAATCTTTGAATTGAACATTCATCTTCTATAAGTGAATCAATTTCAGCTTTTTTGCCAGTGATGATAGAACCAATACTAACGCAACTAGATTAATTTCGGATTTACTCGCCTTTGTTCTAAAACTGACAGAAGAATTTTTTTTTTTTTTTTTTTTGCTAGCAGACCTGCATCGCTTGAACTTCTTCGCCTTCGCTTCCCACCTTCAATGTCCTCCTCTTCTTCTTCATCACCGGCTCAGAAACCCTAACCTTCTCCTCAACAATCACCCGCTTCACTTCCTCCTCTTCTTCCTCTTCCTCCTCCTCCTCCTCGTGTTCTCTCGTATTCTCCAATACCATCGGCGTAACACTCGACCCGCTCTCCGAAATCCGATTCTTCTCCTTCAGAACCTGAAGCAAAGCAGCGATGCTCGAGATCGTATCGGGAACTGAATTCCCCTGCTGCGGATTTCGAGACTCTAGGGTTTGGATCCGGAGCTGGAGATCCGAAATCTCCCGTAGAAGAGCTTCGCGCTCGCGTATCCACCTCTGTTCCTCCCGAATCCATCTTTGCTCCTCGCGAATCCACCTCTGCTCTTCCCGGAGCCACCGTACCTCTTCGCGGTCGTAGCCGGAGGGGTTTTGAGTGGAGAGGCAAACGAAGGAAGTAGGAAGGGAGAGAAAGAGAGGGGAACATCTGAAAGGTAGAGCTCGAGTGCTTCTGCGGGATCGGAGAGGAAATGGGAGAGAGAGAGGTAGAGAAGAAGAAGCCATGAGAAGAAAGAAATTAGAGGATAATATAAACTCGCGAATAAATTATTTACCACTCGCTTCGCATAAGTACAGATGGCGGGAAGATAATTTTTTATCTCTTCTTTTTTTATTTTATTTCTGTATAAAACTGGATATTAACCTTAAAGTAGAAAATAAATTGTTATATGGACACCAATTCCAACCAAGGCAGGCTGGTAATGACTCAGCATGAAAATTGAGTTGGCACCTGGGTTCGAGTCATATTGGTACCCGGTTTTAAGAGAAGTGTATGTTCTTCTGAAAGACTCTGCTGCTCTTTCGTTAGAGCATATTGGTACCGAAGGGTATCCTCTCCCGAAAGAGACTGATGGCTTTCGTTGGAACATTCCAAAACAACGGAGGGGAAGTAAAATCTCCTCTGTTCTATCTACAAAGAGCACTTGGTAAATGTTCAGATAGCGATTTGAGGTAATCTTAATTACCTCTTTTTGTTTTTATTTTTGACTGATTTTGAGAACCTTGATTTATTACGAAAACCCAAAACATAATAATCTTAATTACCTCTTTTTGTTTTTATTAGGAAGGCTTTCTTAGTTTGATTGTTTGTCTAGTGATTATTGTTTTTGCCAGCTCGGAGACAATAACAAAAGTTAGATAAAATTGTTTTTACCTAAAAATTTCTTCAACTTAATCATCAAAAAAAAAAAAAACTTGAAGTTGTTAACAAAACAAATACCTTCAGTGTCGGCAAAAAAGTCATTTGCAGAATTATTATTACATCTTAGACATTTAAATTAACACAGAAAAAAACATGAAAAATAAGAAAGAAAACTTAGTAATGATGATGTGTGTTTATTTGTATGTATTTTGAGTCGACCAAACTAGACGAATATTTTCAAATATTCATCCATACGAGTGTACTTCACATCAGGGTAAAGTCTCGAAGCTTCTTCATCGTCTCCAACTTCATGATCCGTGAGACAACCTTCGTAGAATATGTGATAGAAGTGTCCTAATCCCGCTTGGTGTGGTATGCCCTTATCCTCATCTGTATATATATAATTAAATATTTTCACATTAGTTTATAACAAATAAATAATTTACATGAATTCAGCTAATTTCTCATTTTTTATAGCGTTTATCATTTTTTTTAATTTAAGAGATAAATGGGTCATTTCTTATATATGTTGGAAACATCATGTTTAATCACGTAATGTATCGGAGGTTCAACCAATAGATGCTATCCAATCACATAATTCACATTATAGTAAGATTGTATTCAATCACATAATATCTCATTAAAGTAAGATTGTATACGGAGAAGTAAAATAACAGATTTATTAATCTGTTAGCGAGTAAGATTTTATTACGAAAAACATTGTTAAATTCACTTTTTTATTGTATTGTATTGACACACATATATATATATATATATATGTTTATGTAATAATTTGTATTCCAAAAATTTTGTATACTGACTTTCTAAATTGCATCTAAAACTTGTGAAATTGTTTGTCGGATAAAAATGGGTCAAAATTTGACCAACTTTTACATTTCAGTTTTAAACTAAACCCGGATTTACCTTAATTTGAATTAATCCAATGCTCAATATTTTATGAGAGGCGAAGAAAAAATATCTAATCCTAAACTTTTTTGTTTTGTTACTATTATGAATGATCGAGACTTACCTTCAATGTCAGCAAGAAATTCGTTTGCAGAAATATTGGTCTTCTCCAATTCTTTTCCGGTTAGTTTCTCCCATATCTTAACCAGTTCTATTTGTGTGAGAATGTTATCGGCAGGTCTAACATACACGGTCTTATTCATCGTTCGGGGATCGTTAAGCGTCTTTGCGGTATATTTTGCGAGATCGTCTTCATCTATGAATACCACTATCATAAAAGAATAGGAACAACAAAAAAGATTAAATAGATTTTATAAAGAATGTAAGTGGCTAAATCATAATTATGAAATGTAATGGAAAAAAACAAAGTTGAAAAGAGTCTTCCATTAGAGTTTTTACCTTTTACATTTCCGTCTCCATAAATATTGATCTTTCTCTTTGGAGGGATCAAAGTTCCCATTTGAGATAAATTTCCTGCAAAGTATGCGGCAAAACAAGCGCCGACGAGATATGTGTGGGGGATTCCGGCGGCCTCAATTGCATTTCGGACTTCCATTTTTTGATCGAACGTTTCTCTTCCTGGTGGAATCGCATGTCCCATACGTGGTGGATCCATTCCAAATTCTGATGGTAAAAAACGCTGAAAATGTTTGAACTTGTTAACACTTTATATATAAATAGTTCTATGAAAAGTATTTATAAGTTTTTAGTATACGTACACAACCACATATTTATGAGCCATATTATACATACACACCCATATATTACCAAATTTCATACGTACGTACAGTGCCGTGCTTAGGTTCATAGAAGGTTGAGGCAAATTTAAAAGTTATTTTTTTTAAAACAACATATAACACTCAAAACAAAACGATAAATTAAAACAATTAAATATAATTTTTCTTTTTCAATAAACTTGTTTACCAAACTGCCATAATTTAGGTTTCTAAACTAGTTTTTTTTTCCAATGGAAACTAAGCAAAATATCCAAAATATGAAGAACCAATCTAACACTAATTAGATTTTTTATTTCTGTTTTTTATTTTATAAAAAAAATCTAACCAAAAAATGTTATATATAAAAAACTTATAAAACTTGTTTTGGCTCCTTTTGATTTGAGAATCAGATTTCCTTTTTGATTTGTGATTTAAATATTCTTTTCAATTTGGAATCTGAATTTCCTTTTTCCAAAAACTATATTAAACACACAAAAATAATAACACCCTCAAAGTATCGAACTTGGGTTATTATTGCTGAAAAATTACCCCTCAACCACTCTGACAAGCTGAACTTCTAGAGTTTTAGAGCCTCTAAAA
>JAHZTW010000004.1:73557966-73598888 GCA_020283515.1 Alliaria petiolata | reverse complement strand
AGAATCGGACCAAACCCAATTGCGAATTTACTCACATGGATCCCCTGGAGATAAGCCGCGAGGAAATGACCCGATTCGTGGACGACGATGATCGCGGTGAGAACAGCGGTAGCTTCTAGAACTGACTCGAAGCTTCCTAAATCGATCCCAGGGAGCGCTCTTGTCCTGAAACCGATCCGTTCTCCATCTGGGCACCTCCGGTTTCCGAAAGAAACCCTGTTCTTGAGGCTCTGTTTCGACAAAGCAGGGAGATTGGGGAAAAGATAAGATTTTGAGAGATGGGTTTTGGATCGCCGAGGGAGATACGAAGTGGGATTGCTGAAATTGGAGAGGAAGTAAGGATTACGATGAGAAATTGGAGAAGAAGAGATGTTTAATAGCATGGTTTCGTGAGAAGTGGAGATTTTAGAGGTGTACGGTGAAATGGTATGATTGGAGCCATTGATAGAGGCAGAGTGAAGATAATTAGTAAACAGAGTCGTGTGCTTTGGCTTTTCTGTGGGTATGTGGATGGGATTCAATTCAACATAAACAACAAATCTCTCACCAAATTTTCCTTTTTAGATAGTTGTATATGGGCCTCGTTACAAACGCATATAGGCATCGATTTTGTTCTTCAACTCATATTTTCGGGCTTTAGGGCCCAATATATGATTACACTGATCTATACGTTGCATTTTGGGTTGAGCTATTTCCTCTTTAGAAACTATCATATTTTTATTTATAATCATATATACAAAAGTTTGTGATTATCTAAAAAACTATACCAATTGTGTTATATATCTATTTTTACACAAACAAAATTTCTATCAATTTCTAAACTAATTTTTAAAATTCGCGATTGTTGTTTAAAAACCAAACAGAAACCGATTATACTCGATTTCAAAACCATTCTAAACCGAGTTTATAATCTATACAGTACTTATATGTTGTTGATATTTTGACTGGTTTTTAGTGATCAAAATTTGACTTTCATTTCTCTCATAATAATAGTTGTTCACTTTATATATATTTTGACCAACGCATTGATCAAATGGAGTTTGCTTTTGCACTTGCACATATATATGTAAATTACTCCCATAATCCTATATTTATAATAAATGTCAAAATCGATAATTATAATTCACAAGTCTGACTCTGTGATAATTGAGTTTGTGTGAGTAAAAATTAAATCATTGAATTTATATACTCCATTATAGAATCAGAGAATAAACGAAAACTTCTCAGGTTTACATAGAAACACGTAGCTCGTCGGTGATCGACATCGTCAAAGCAATGTGTTTTGCACTAAAGTTGAATAGAGGGAGGGGGCAATGCGAGCACATGTAAGGTTAGGTCCCATTTGATAATCTCTTTGTCTCTCTCTTTCATCATGAGGTCACAAAATCTATACATTTTAAGTCTTGAGACCTTAGACAGACTACACCGACACATCTCCGGACCTGCGCCACATTTGATCCCATGAAATGATCATATCTTTAGACATGCGCCACATTTGATCCGTGGAGTCCAACGATTAATTAGACCAATCTCCCTCCTCAAATCGTCAAATTAACAACATCACATTCTACGTTTTCGGCGGCCGTGATGCGTCCCGAAAGTACAACGGGTTTTACTCGTACGACACGGTTAAAAACGAGTGGAAGCTTGTGACCGGTGTCGAGGAAGGACCCGAGGCTCGTAGCTTCCACTCGATGGCTTCGGATGCAGAGAACGTGTACTTGTTTGGTGGGGTGAGTAAAACCGTGCGTCTCAAGACGCTAAACGCGTTTAATGTTGCTGATAAGAAGTGGGTTCAGCTACCGACTCCAGGTGATTCTTGCAAAGAAAGAGGAGGATCGGGTCTCGTATCGGTTCAAGGGAAGATATGGGTGATTTACGGGTTTAGTGGAGACGAGTGTGACGATGTTCATTGCTTTGATGTGGATCGGAACGAGTGGACTAAAGTGGAGACTACCGGAGAGAAGCCTTCGCCGAGGAGCGTTTTCGCGATTGCGGCTGTCGGGAAATATGTAATAGTAGTTGGAGGTGAGATCGAGATGGACCCTCAGGCCCATGTTGGTCCCGGGAAGTTGTGTGGTAAAGGTTTCGTGTTGGACACGGAAACGTTGGAGTGGAAGAAACTGGAAGATGGAGGAGAGGAGACGCGGCCAGGACCGCGTGGTTGGTGTGCATCGACGGCTGCGACGGTCAATGGAAAGAAAGGGATGCTAATGTTTGGTGGGAAGTCTCCAACCAACGACCGCTTTGATGATCTCTACTTCTACGCACTCAATCAGCAACATGCTCTCATCAATGTTAGTCTTGGAATATTTTAATCTCATAAGGTGATTTGTGAGAGTTGATGTAAAATACGTAAAAAAATAATAATGTGTGTCTCGATCTGCTTCTGGTTTTAAAGTTGTTGTGCTTGAATCATCAATGTCTGTTTTTTTTTATTTAATGAATAATGTGTGTCTCTGCTTATGGTTTGAAATGTGTTGTGATTGAATCACTAAATAATGTAAAAACTACTTCGTATAATAATATATAAATGAAGAGTCTGGCTCGTATCCGGTTTTCTTTCCCTCAATGCATGGTGTATAATTTTGTATAAGAATTTCAGAGAAATCCACAGGGGATTTCAGATTGATATATAAGAGAAAGTGAAAAATGATAAGTTCAAAAAAAATAAAATAAAATAAAAAAGTTTTGCTAAAAAAAAAAGAATTAAAAGAAGTTGGAAATTATTATATAGTGCTTGGAGGTGAGATCGAGATGGGCCTAATAATACTATCTTTGAGCCCGGAGAAACTAGAAATAAGAATACACAAACACCAATGCTTGGCTATATAATCAATGATGGGTTTTCAGTCAAATCTAACTATCTGCAATATATGTGATAACGATGAACGATTTTACGGAAGATTGTACGATGAATATCTCTCCTTGCAAAAAACAGAATTATGTACATTATATCTACAATGGTGATTTCATCCGTAACACATAGTACCACTGCTCTACTTAACGCCGTTAGAATCTCTGATAGATTTTGCATTCAAAACTTTCATTTTTAAAAATTGATACTATTTAGGAACAGTGCCGTGCTTAGGTTCATAGAAGGTTGAGGCAAATTTAAAAGTTATTTTTTTTAAACAACATATAACACTCAAAACAAAACGATAAATTAAAACAATTAAATATAATTTTTCTTTTTCAATAAACTTGTTCACCAAACTGCCATAATTTAGGTTTCTAAACTAGTTTTTTTTTCCAATGGAAACTAAGCAAAATATCCAAAATATGAAGAACCAATCTAACACTAATTAGATTTTTTATTTCTGTTTTTTATTTTATAAAAAAAATCTAACCAAAAAATGTTATATATAAAAAACTTATAAAACTTGTTTTGGCTCCTTTTGATTTGAGAATCAGATTTCCTTTTTGATTTGTGATTTAAATATTCTTTTCAATTTGGAATCTGAATTTCCTTTTTCCAAAAACTATATTAAACACACAAAAATAATAACACCCTCAAAGTATCGAACTTGGGTTATTATTGCTGAAAAATTACCCCTCAACCACTCTGACAAGCTGAACTTCTAGAGTTTTAGAGCCTCTAAAAATTTAAATATATTGGGAACCTGAGGCAAATGCCTTTTTACTAACACATAAGGCACGGCTCTGCGTACGTACACAACTATAAAAGTGCTATTCACAGTTTGTCCACAAAAAAAGGTGATACCCTCACAAATATATCTCAAAAGATGTCAAAAATGTATTTAGAAGTCCAAAAATGTGGTAAAACTTTGTTTCGTTTTAACATCTGAATTTTAGTTACTTAAAGAAAACGTTTACAAACATGATATTTGAACAATAATGTGCCTAAGCTTATTATTAAACTATATATTGTATTTGTAAGCAAAAAGCGCAACTCCGATCCGTGTTATAAAATTATATTCCAAAGCTATGAACGGATCTTATATTTTTCTTAGTTTTCTATGAAAATTATTAAATCTTTAATGTAAGTTAATTCAATTTGCGACCGTTAACAAAATGAGCCGATGTATAAGCCATTTTTCTAAAGATGCACATGTAATGCAGACAAATTCATACACCTAATTAATAATTTCTTAAACTGTTACTATTATTTATGTTGACTATGTCAGCCTGTCAGGCAGGCAGATGCATTCACCTAATATAATATATTTCTTACACATATACTATTAATTTATGTTGGTATTTATATATATATTTTTTTTTCCTGAAAATTAAGGGTGTTCCGGGTCTTCGATTTATAATCTCTTATAATACTTAGAGTTAACTTTTAGAAATTTTAATTTAAAGAATAACTCTCCATTCTAAGAAGATTTGAATGTGCACAAAGAACTTTTTTGTTGAAAAAATTGGTGTGTTAGTATATTTGTCAAAGCTACGTAGATTAAAAGCAACGTTTTTGGACTACCAACCTATAGTATCCGGTATTTTATATTGCTTTAAAATCTGATGTTAACCGTTCCAAAGGGTAACAGCTAAAGAGACGGGTACATGATTCAAACTCTACTATCTATTGAAATATCGATCACCAATAGAGAATATGCAGTAGATGACTAAACTTTCGGTTAAATTTGGCAAAAATGACTATGAACAATTTTTTATTTACAAAAAACTTTAAACTGGGTGGAAATTTATGTGTTCTTTTTTTTCCAAATCTTTATGATATGTTTTTCAGTAACATGCTACTTTCTTTTTTTCTAACACGCTATTTTTTAAGTTGAGATGCAATTTATACATAGTACATGCTACTTAGAATAATCAACTACGAAAAAGAACTCTTTTAGTTACGACAGTTTTGAGCCAACTTTTAGTAATCTGCATAATTATCCATAAAGTATATTTCATCAAATTGATATAATGATATGTGCGGGTACCTTGATGTTACCGGCCTCTTTGATGGCTTCGACGAGTTTGAGCTGAACAAGAATGTTGTGGCTGCGGAAATGAACACCAGACATGGCGGAGACAACGACGTCGACTTGTTTCACGGCGGAGACAAGGCTCTGGTGGTCGGAGAATGAGGCTTCGACTAGATGTGCGCCGAGTCTTTTGAAAGAGTGAAGGAGCTGCACCTTCTCGATGTCCACTCCGATCTCTGGCCGCTGCAGGACGTAAGTCTCGTGTCCCTCAGCTAAACACGCCGTTACGATCCTCCTCCCTAACGACCCCGTCCCGCCAACAACCAGAACGCGCGTTTTCAAACCGCTATTATCCTCTCTCATGTTTCTAAGATATGTGTGTTTTCGTGGTGGACCTGATATATTGTGTTCGTCACAAGAACTCTATTATTTATACACATACGTGTCTACACATATATGGGTCCTATATATAATATACATGAATTTATAGAAATATA
Source organism: Alliaria petiolata (assembly GCA_020283515.1). Classification (NCBI taxonomy): domain Eukaryota; kingdom Viridiplantae; phylum Streptophyta; class Magnoliopsida; order Brassicales; family Brassicaceae; genus Alliaria; species Alliaria petiolata. The sequence continues at coordinate 73,593,496 of JAHZTW010000004.1, read as the reverse complement.
ACTGTGTGTATATATATTGACTAACCAAAAACTTACTTAGGCCAACCTCTTCAGAGTTCAGACTATATAAAAGAACAAGTTAATTTAGTCTTTTATAGAAAAGAACAAGTTAATTTTGTCTTTTTCTTCTTCGTTGGCGCTCAAAAGCTCTGCATTCAGTGGCGGATCTAAAAATTATTTACACTGGGGGCAAAAAATTTTCATTAAAAATAATGTTATACTAAAATCAAAATAATACCATATACCTTATGTTTATTTATTATTTAAAAAAATAATTGTTATAATTATTTAATTAGCAACTATTTTTGTAAAATAAATTACAGTTAAAATAAATTAAATAAATTTGTAATTATTTTTTATTACTAAAACTTCAACTACCCTTCTTCTATCTATTAATCTATGTATTTTAATACAAATTCACAAAATAACTAACATCGAATACTTAATATATTTATATAAATTTAAATTTTACTCTAAATAAAAATTGTGTATGGACATACAAATAAACATTTAGAAAAAATGTTTAAAAACATACATAAAATTAGAAAAAAGAAATAAAGAAAAGATCTTATATTGATTTTTTCGATCAAATAAAGAAAAAATATATATAGACTTGTGGGTTATGATATTTTATTTATTATTTTTATGTTAATTGACTTAGTTTAGATTTTGGTATTTTGGGCTTAAGTTTTTTTTTTTTAGTGTAATCCATTCACAATGGAGGCATAAATACAATTTTAGTGGGGGTATAAAAAAATAGTTAAAAATTACTTTAAATTTTGAAAAAACACTGGGGGCACCTGCCCCCACCCTGTGAACAGTAAATCCGCCCCTATCTGCATTTGTGGACTGCGTAATATTATATATGCATTTTTTAGCATTTAGACCCCAAAAATAATTATTATATATGCATTCTGATTTCTAAACAAAGATATTGATTCTATATCATGATAGTCTCTAGCGCGAAACCAGTAAAGTTAAAATTAAAAGTTTCATTATGTCGTTAATTTAAGTAAATATCATTTTCGTACCAAGATCCCGTATCCTTTTCTATTTAATTTGTCATCAACAGCAACGTCCATTATCACAATAGATATAAATTTAATGAATTAAAAAACTAGTTCTCCCTAACTCGATTGGAAGCTATAAAGTTATAATAATTTGTTTTTGAGGTATATTATGCTGATGATTAATCAAGTATTCGACAAATTAATCGATGGAGATTAAACTAACTAATCAAAATGCTTCAACGTTGTTCAATTCAAACCCGTTAGATAATAGTAATATATGTATGTGTAGACTTATAGTAGGTTTTGAACTTTTTATATATACTTAAATCATTGTAAAAATATATGCTTTTAAAAGGCCATGAGTCATTCTCATGAGATGGAGCGTGCAAGACAATTCTTGGGACGTACAAATGTCACTATTTTAGGAGAAAAGTAATTAGCTCTCAGCTTTGTAGTTTGTACATATAAGTCAAGAGTCCATGTTTTTTCCTACGACCAAGAAGAGTCCATGTTTTCTTCACAAAATAAAAAATGAAGAAAAATGACATTTAAGGAATATCTGTATAGAAGCTCTTTTAGTATATTAAGGCTTATACAACACGAGGTATGAAGTTCAATTTTCAGAATATACTTTTTGCAAATTAATGAATGCAAGATTATAAAAAAATCTTCAGCGTGGTTGTGGATTCAGATAGCGTTATCCGTTGTAAAATTATGAACTTGTGAACAGGGATTACCATTTTTTTTTGTATATGTGACCGTCGTTTTCTCTAGATCGGCATATTTGTGATCCATAGCCACATTGAAACTAGTTGGATATCCAAGCAGGACCGGCTCTTAGTGTTTTATATATGCTTGTTAAAGACTCGTAAGAACAAAAATATAAAGAATATCTCTCTTTATTATGTTTAAAAACTTCTCAAAACTAAACACAATTGCTCTTACCTTCTCATATGATTGTCACAATTCAACCACCATATTTATAGAACTAGATTTCTTTTTCTAATCCTATGATAATTAGAAAAACACACTTTTCCTATTACAAGAAGAACTAGACAATTTCCTTAATCCTATTTAATCCTAAACCGACTTGTTTATGGATTTCTTAGGGGACAAGTCTCAAAGCTTATCCAACAATCTCCCTCGTAAGCTTTGTTGTCTTCGTCTTCGACATGTCTTGAACACCTATCAAGTTCCTCATCTCAGCAAACTTGATCCGCGCCAATTCCTTTGTTAGTATGTCCGCTTTCTGCTCGGTTTCGGGAACATGCTCCACATCAACGAGCTCCCTCTCAATGCATTCTCGAATGAAATGGTAGCGCTTATGAATGTGTTTACTTTTGCCATGAAACACCGGATTTCGGGTGAGAGCAATCGCGGACATGTTATCGATCTTGATGAGAACTTCTTCCGTCTTCAATCCCTTAATCTCGCTTAGAAGATCTTGAAGCCACATAGCTTGCCTTGCAGCTTCCGTTGCTGCCATGAACTCGGCTTCACATGAAGAGAGGGCGACAGTGTCCTATTTTTGAGAACACCAAGTAATTGGTGAAGATCCAAAGTAGAAGATATGACCGTTGTACTTCTTCCGTCGTCTTGGTCAATGTTATGGCTACTATCACTATAGCTGATAAGCTTTTTTGATCCTCCACGTTTGAACTTCAAACCAAACGCCAAAGTTCCTTTAAGATACCGTAGAATGTGTTTCATTGCTTCACCGTGTGACTTTCGAGGGCTTTGCATATATCTGCTAGCAACTCCAACAGAATACGCCAAGTCGGTCTCGTGTGTAACAAGTATCGTAGACACCCTACGTTTCTTCTATAACTCGTGGGAGCTATTTCTTCTTCTTCTAGTGCTTTAGAAAAATTTAATCCAAACTCCATAGGTACTTGAGTAGGATTACAAGTTTCTAAACCAGCTTCCTTTAAGATCCGTCGAGCATAACCTCTTGTTTGATCTCGATTCCATCTTCTCCTTGATATACTTCGATACCAAGGTAGTACGTGAGCTTTCTGAGATCTGACATCTCAAAGGTACTTGACATTCCGTTCTTGAACTCAATAATGACCTTGAGAGAGTTTCCGGTCACGAACAAATCATCCACATAAATCGCAATAATGAGAAGCTTCTCTCCTTCTTCTTTGCGATAGACAACACTTTCTTTTGCACACTTCTTGAATCCCATCTTATTTAGGATTTGATCCAGCTTTGTATTTCAGGCTCGTGGAGCTTGTCTTAGGCCGTACAAAGCTTTTGAAAGCTTGTATACCTTGTGTTCTTCTCCTTTTACCTCGAAACCTTCGGGTTGTGCCACATAAACATCTTCTTATAACTCTCCATGCAAGAAAGCGGTTTTAACATCCAGATGATGGATCTCCCATCCTTCGGATGCTGCCAATGCTATCAAAAGCCGAATTGTCTCAATACGTGCAACTGGTGCAAATACTTCATCGAAGTCTATGCCTGACTCTTGTACGTATCCTTTTGCTATAAGTTTCGCCTTGTGATTGTTGATAGTATTGTCCGCGTTCTTCTTGAGTTTAAAGATCCACTTGAGACCAATGACCATCATATCTCCCGTTCTATCAACTAGAAACCATGTCTTGTTTTTGTTGATAGACTCGATCTCTTCCTTGCATGCTAGTCTCCACTTTAATGACCCCTTTGCTTCCTTGAAGCAGCTCGGCTCATCGTTTACTAGGAGTAAAAGCCTTTCGCATTCTATGGATGCTTGAAGGAGATAATCATTAAGATAGGCTGGCTTACCTACTTGACGATTTGATCTTCTGAGTGGTTGTTGTACGGGTTGGTCGTGTGCAATTTCTTCGTCATGCGTGTTGTCATCTTCTCCATGATCACTTAGATCTTCTTCCTCGTTTTCATGATGATCATCTTCATCATCGTGATGATCATTCCCGATTATTGGAGGACTTTCTCCTGTGTCTACAATATCTCCCCAAGTCAAGTGAAACATTCCTGGATCTCTGCTTGATCCTTCTCCGGTTTCACTCCAATTCCAGCTTGATTTCTCATCAAAGATCACATCGCGGCTCACAACAATCTTCTTCTGCGTTGGATTGTAGAGCCTATACGTCTTAGTTCCAGGTTCTAAACCAAGATGTATTAATGGTCTTGATCTATCGTCGAGCTTCTTGAGGTTTGTTGTCTCGATCTTAGCATAAGCTAAACACCTGAATACCTTTAGATGCTCAAGATTCGGTTTCTTGTTTCTTAAGCATTCGTATGGTGTCATGTTCTTGAGAGCTTTTGTTGGTACTCGATTGATTATGTGAGTGGCGTGTCGCACAGCTTCTCCCCACAAATAGTTCGGTACTTTCAACGCCTTGAGAGTACTTCTTGTCATTCCCAATAGAGTCTGATTTCTTCTCTCTTTGACTCCGTTTTGTTGTGGTGTATAAGGTGTCGTGAGATGCCTTTTGATCTCGTTCGTGTTGCAGAATTCATTGAATTTCCCTGAAGTAAACTCTCCTCCTCTGTCCGTCCTTAGAGTTAAGACTTTCTTCTCGAGATCCTTCTCTACTAGGTTCTTGAATTCTTTGAACCTAGAAAACGCATCACTCTTCTCATTTATCAAGATTGACCACATGTATCTTGAGTAATCGTCTATTATAACAAATACGTATTTGTTATGAGCGATGGTTGGTGGTGAGATCAGGCCACACAAATCTGCATGTAGTAGCTCTAGAGGCTTAGATACTGGGTACATCGTTGCTTTAGGAAAGGATTGTCGAGTTTGTTTTCCCACCAAACACGACTCGCACAATCTATTTCTTCTTTGAACTCCGGCAATCCATGGACCATCTTTAGCGTTGACATAGCTTTCATCGTCTTAAAGCTTATATGTCCTAGCCTCGCATGCCATCTCCATGAGTCTTCTTCCATACTTGTCTTTAGACATACCGGTCTCCCAATCTTGAGACTTATCTTGTAGTGTCTGTTCGCCGTTCTTGTGACTCTTACTAGAAGCCTTCCACTTGGATCATGAACCGTGAGGAAGTCTTGCTTCATTCTGACATCGCAACCAGCCTCCGTAGCTTGTCCTAGACTTAGGATGTTGCTCTTAAGGTCATGAATGTAGTAAATGTCCGTAACTAGCTTATGTTCTCCCGTCTTGCTTTGAAATAGTATAGAACCTTTCCCTCCTATTTCAATGCACGATCCATCTCCAAATTTGACTTTGCCTTTTATGTTTTCGTTGAGCTCCGAAAAGAACTCCTTATGGCCAGTCATGTGGTTACTTGCTCCATTATCAAGGTACCAAAGTCCTCCTTCACCTTCTTCGGTTTTGTAGTTCTTTGGTATGATATTCTCTTCGTTTAAGAATACTACTTCGTGCATATAGAGAGCCGGGTCTTCGTCCTCTGTCTCTATCTTGTTTGCTTATTGTATTCTTGGCCTGTCCGGACACACAGAAGGGAAGTGACCAGGCTTGTCACATCGATAGCAAATCACATGCAACCTATCTTACTTTTCTTTTGGTTTTTCTTTATCCGCTTGATGTGTTGATCGGTCTTGTGTATTTGATCGGCCTCTTCCTTGTCCTCTGTTTCCTTTTCCACGACCTCTCCCTCGTGAAGAAGACGTGTTTCGTTCCTCGGATTTCGTATAGAGCAGCTTCTCTTGCGAATCTCTGTGGTTCTCTTCGTCTCGGATTCTTTCTTCATAGGCTTTGAATCTTCCAACAATATCTTCAAAGCTCGTTTTGTTGAGATCTAATAGTTGTTTCAAAGAAGCTATTAGATGTATGTACTTTATTCTTGGCAAACTGTTGAGGAACTTCTTGACAAGCTTAGGTTCGTCAATTGTTTGTCCAAGTGCAGCAGCTTTCAAAGCTAATTCCGATAGCTTTCCCATGAAGCTATCAATAGCTTATGTGTCCTTCATCTTAACGCGTTAAAATTCTGACATTAGGGTTTGTAATCTCGCCTCCTTGACTCGATCTGCACCCATATTGCGTGATTTTATTGCTTCCCATATCCCTTTAGGAGAATCTTGTTCACCAACTTGCAAAATAAGAGCCTCCGGGATTGATTGAAACAATAAACCTGTTGTGATATCGTTCTTGTCTAAGGCTAAAGAACCAAGTTCAATAGTCTCCCACACCTTGTGAATTCGCAGCAATACCTTCATCCGCATAACCCACACCGTGTAATTTGTAGATGACAACATAGGACACTGGATCAGGATCGTTTTGTCATCCCTCAGTCGTGTAGGAGGATCAACTCCCACCATATCTCGACTTCGTCAATCTCCTTGTTGTATCGAACTTCTTGATCACGTCTCCTTCTTGATCGGATCTCCTTAAGCTCTGATACCAAATAAAGACTCGTAAGAACAAAAGTATAAAGAATATCTCTCTTTATTATGTTTAGAAACTTCTCAAAACTAAACACAATTGCTCTTAGCTTCTCATATGATTGTCACAACTCAACCACCAAATTTATAGAACTAGATTTCCTTTTCTAATCCTATGGTAATTAGGAAAACACACTTTTCCTATTACAAGAAGAACTAGACAATTTTCTTAATCCTATCTTATCCTAAACCGACTTGTTTATGGATTTCTTAGGGGACAAGTCTCAAAGCTTATCTAACACTTGTGATTTGCATCCAATTGATGGACTCTCTAAAGTTATAGTTCCATACTCAAAAAAAAATTGACATATTGAACCATCAAAATGAGAACCCTCACAGCCAAGAAGTACTTGGTACTTGATCTATATGATCTATCCTCGAAAAAAACAATAGCCTTTTGTTCTGAGCCGTTCCACAACTAGGAACGGGATGAGCAATTGGGGTCTTCAAATGGATTATTTATGTAGAATCAGCGGTAATTGCTCACTTTAGGCTCGTCGTTCTTGGACAGACCTCTGCAACTTGACATGATCAAGAGTATCTCACAAATTGCTTCTAATTGCTTGGCAGGCGACAATCTATTGCTTCTCGGTTTGATTTAAACAATTATGAGTTTCTAATTTGTAATATTTGGGCTTCCAAAACTGGGCATCTGATGGGTTTTGTAAGAAAAATATTTTACGTACTTTAATTTGAATATCGAGTTACAAAAAATAGCTAAACCAGATGTTTTCCTAAAGGATACCCATTGGCACACATCATGCAATGAAATGACCGATGAAAATATATATAGTCGACGTAACATTTTATCTAACTGATTTATTTTTTCTCTTCATCGTGAAATTATCTAACCACTTTTAATTGATAAGTCGAAATGATATTATACTTTAATTTTTTTAATTAGAAAATCCACAAAATAATCTATTCGACGGCAACATTCATTTTAGAAGTTAGTCAGATGGTAAAAGTTTAGATCAAAAGATGATTGATTGTGTTCAACGTATGATAGATCTGATTGGTCATAGGTATAAATGGAGGTTCAAAGTTATATAATTTTTGTAATTTACTTCTAGAGGTTTTTAGACGACGACGACTCATGGCTCGTTTTCTTTCAAGTTTCAACTTCAAAATCTACTTTACTTTTCTATTTTTTGGTCAAAGTCTTCCTCTCTTTGCGTACCATGTAAAAATGTTTTTCTTAATCTCACTTAAGAAAAAACACTAAAATAATTGCTTTCCAAGAAAATCAAATCAGCAATAAACAAAAAATAATAAAGTTAAATGTCCTTGAGTTTTGCATCAAACCCAACAAAATTATAAAAAATATGATTGGAAATGTTGACATATAAATCTCGGTTCAGAACTTTAGATATAGTCAGAAGCAAAATCCAAGGTCGAGCACGAGGTTAGTTTACTTACCAAAGTGCAAGGGATGGAGTCAAAAATAAACGTTAAAACTCGCCCAGTCCGAATAGAATTGACAAATATCAAACCTATAGGTCAAACTAAAAGTCGATTTCGAGGACTGACTGAAAAATTATTCAAACACAGTAATTCAATGCTTTGGCTAGAAACAATTGAATCCACGGAAATAAATGCAATCATTATAGAATCAAGCAGAGTGAAAGGAGATGATTTTGCGAGGATGACTTACTTCGCGTTTTGGCAAGAGAATTGCAACAACACCTGTTTTTGTTGCAATTTTATCGCTATTCTATCGTGAATTTACGACGATTTTTTGCCTTCGTAAATTGCTATCGCAAATCGCATGTTTTTTTGTAGTCTTTTTTTACCTTAATACCTTGAAAATTTTAAAAACCTATCCACACTCGATAATTTGTGAGTAAAGTAATGTTGATGTAAATGGGAGTTAATCAAGCGTTAGTTCGGCTGACTCAGCTGACAACCACGCATGAAAAAACAATTTGATGGTCTTAAACTGCGGCTGGAACTAGCTTGTTAAATAGGATTAAGAAAGACTTAAAAGCAGTGTTTTTAATATTCTCTATTAAAAGAACAAAAAATAAGATTTCAATCGAAGAAAAATAGGCGAAGTTAGATAATCACTTCATGTTCTCGTCGTATTTCAAAACATTACCTAGATCGGATTTCACAGAAACAAAATATTGTAATTACAAAAAGCCAAATAAAATTAATAGTAATTTTTTTTATAAAGAATAAAAAGGTTACAAACAACAACAAAAGATAAAATTTGTGCAAAGATATTCAAAATTGAAATAATTTGTGCACGGAAATTCAAACTTGAAATAATTTGTGCATTGAAATTCAAATTTGAAATAATTTGTGTAGTTATATTGTAAAAAAATATTTTGGCATTTGATAATGGTACTTATTAAGACCCTCTGTAAAAAGAGAATTTTATTTTATGAAAAAAGGAAGAGTGTAACAAAAAAAGTATGGGGCACCAAATAATAGGAAATGAGAAACATGAAGCAACTTCTTGGGGGTCTTAAACTACATTAAAAAAGTCAAAAAAAAAAAAAAACTACATTAAAAATTTGACAAAAAGAAAGACCACGCTTGGAACAAGTTTGTAAAATAATTTCTTTTAAAAAAAGACATACAATTAGGAAGACGTATTGGGTGAAAAAGATCTTGAAGTATTTCTAGGCCAAGAAGAGCTCGATGACGACAAAGATACCAAACCATATGTGAAGATTGATGTAGAGACTATTCAACACTTCAGTCATGATCATCATCTAAAGTTCCACGGAAATGGCAATTCCTACAACTATGAATTCAAGTTCTGTCAAGCATGTTGCCTTCAATTAATAGATTCTGAGAGTTTCTATGGTTGTATGCAGTGTGAATTCGTTCTCCACGAAACATGTGCATGCCTTCCTCGCAAAAAACACCATCCACTACACAAACATCCACTTACCCTCCACCCTTTCCCTCTTAAGCCCAAGTTTGAGGCTTATGTCAATGGCATGTTCGCATGAGATGGTTGTGACCAATTAAACTGTGGTTTCATGTACAAATGCGGTGAAAAAGGTTGTGGGTTTCAACTAGATGTCAGGTGCGCTTCTCTTACCAATCCTTTAATCCATGAAAATTACCATCAACTTGATCACCCTCTCTTCTTCAGTAAGACTAGAAGTATATGCATTTGTTGTAAATCTAGTAAGTGTTCACGTTATCTCCTAGAATGTAGGAAATGCAACTTCGTTTTGGGACTTAAGTGTGCTACTCTGCCTAGTGTGGCACAATACAAACACGATAATCATCTTCTTACCCTTTGTTACGACAAAAAGGATACAAGAAATCTTCAATATTGGTGTGAAAAGTGTGAGTCAAAAATAAAAGCAAAAAAAATGGTTCTATGCTTGTGCTTCTTTTAAAGTCACTCTTCATGTTCAATGTTTGTTGGGAACTGATATTTATATGAAGCCGCACCAAATCCTTAATATAAATGATGAAGAAGTTGAAATTGTTTGTAACGATCATTGCTCTCCAACGTTTTGCTATGTATGTGGTAAACGTTGTGTTGATACATTGATATTTAAGTGGCTTGATAAATACAGTTGTACTTTTCTTTGTATTGTAACTTTTTTTCTCTAATCAACTGATTTTTTACATATATATATTTCAAGAACCATTTGTTGTATCCATTTTTGGTTAACTTTTACTTAGCTATTCTGTTAGAGCAGTGGTTTTGTTACGTAGCAGTACCTCGTGGAGGCTCAGCTTTCATTTAGCTCTCGATCTGTTAAGATTTTTCTTAAGCTTAACCAAAGTTCCTTTACAAATATTCAATTACAATAGAAGATGTTCACAAACCAACTAGAAGTGTGTAAATGATCCAAGTTTATATTTCACCCGTGCCGATATCCATCTAAGTATCCAACTTTGTTATCAATTTTTAGATATAATAATTTTGGTGAAATATCATTCTCACATTATTAGGAATTGTCAAAAATTAAAGCCTAAACCATATTTAAAACTTTTGGCCCTCATATTGTAAATATTTTTTTGTGCCAATGTATACAATTTTTGTTTTGTTGGAAAAGTTTATACACTTGTATCTCTTTTCATAATATACATTTGTAAACTTTGTTCTTCTGAACGTTATAATCCAGATTCAAAAAGCGTTAGTCAGCGTATATGAGTTATAAAAAAACAACCAAATAACAGAGAAAAATCAGGTCATTATCAATCGGTGGACTAAATTTACAAGTCAGGTTTAAGAAACACTTATAAACACTGAGAAAAACTGTTAAAATGTGTTCTTCATGTAACTGACTCGTTTTTGTTTAATGAACAACCTTTTATATTCTTCATTTCCAAATATTCTATTGTGTAGTTGTTCAAAAACCAAATTTGATTGTATTTTAGTTAATAAAAAAAGACTCCCAATAAAATATACTAAAGTACCAACTAAACATTAAAAAACGAAATTTGTCCTCCAAATATAATTAAAATTTCTTAGTGGAGACCAAAAAAAAAAAACAAATTGTTCGACTTTACAGCTGGAACTAAGTTGTCCCACCCAAGTCTTTTTGATGGCCAATAAACTCGGTGCACATGAATCGTGTGACACAGTTCAAGTACTGTCTCTTATACACATCTAGATGTGTATAAGAGACAGGTATTATCGTCGTTCTGAACCTATCTGCCGTCTGTCAGATCCGGCTCAGCCTCACACACTTCATCGTGTGCTGTCTCAAGATCTATTTCCAAACTCTCTCTGCTCCACTTGCAAAAGTGAGATTTTGCAAGACACTAAGTATTGTTACTACTGTGATACTTGCGATTTGAGTTTTCATTGGAGTTGTCATAGGTTTCAACATGAGATTAGACACCCTTTTCATCCCTCTCACCCTCTTACCCTCTTACCCTCATCTCACTAGTTCTTGAAGTTGATAGTTTTAAGTTATCCGATTCAATAATATACAATGACGAGAACGACGATGATGATAGAAAGCATGAAAAATGCAAATGTTGTCGGAAACGTTTTGAAAGCGTATATTATCATTGTACTGTCTGCAACTTCAGTTTCAATGCGTCTTGTTTGACAAACCCACCACCTCTCACTATAACACCACCAAAGAGCCATGAGCATACCCTCACCCTCTTCCCTAGAAAGCTCCCTTTGCCCTGTGATGCTTGTGGTTTGTCTCTAGAAGATCGAACGGATCATGTTTACGCATTTCACCAATGTAACTACATGGTTCATGAAAAATGCATTTACTTGCTCCGTGTCATTTGGATCACCCGTCACCCTCACCGCCTCTCTTTCGCTTCCACCCTTTATCCTGGTGATTTTTCTTGTGGAGTTTGTCGTAAAACCGTAGATGTCAATTACGGGCAATACTCTTGTACTAAAGGATGCCACTATGCTATCCATTCTAAGTGTGGAACTAGAGAAGATGTATGGGACGGGAAAGATCTCGAAGGAGTGCCTGAAGAACCCATTGAAGATGAAGATATCGAGCCCTTCGTGAAGATTGATGAGAACACGATACAACATTTCAGTCATGACCATTACATGAGGCTCCACAAAAATGGCAGCCTTGGATATCATGAAAGCAAGTTTTGTGATGCTTGCATCCTTCCAATAGTACCTTCATTGTTTCTATAGTTGTATGCAATGCGAGTTTGTTCTCCATGAAGCATGTGCATGCCTTCCTCGCAAAAAACACCACCCACTACACAAACACCCGCTTATCCTCCTCCCATCTCCTTCAGAAGTCTATATATTCTCACATGATTGTTGCGTCGAAGGCGTGTTCAAATGCAAAGGGTGTGACCAACTAGGTTGTGGTTTTGTATATGAATGCGCCAATGATGATTGTGCATTTGAACTTGACGTTAGATGTGCTTCCATTCCCGATCCTATAATCCATGGCTGCCATCAAAGTGATCACCCACTCATCATTAACTTGACCAAAGGTGAATGCATGAGGTGTAAGTCAATCTACAATTCATCCTTCTTCCTAGAATGTGTTCAATGCGAATCATTTTTGTGTCTCACTTGCGCTAATGTGCCTCGTGTGACACACTACAAATATGATAGTCATCCACTCACTCTTTGCTATGGAGAAGAAGATGCAACAAATCATAAATATTGGTGTGAGATATGTGAATCCAAATTGGATTCGAAGATATGGTTTTATACAAGCGAGTATTGTAGGATTACTCTTCATGTTACATGTTTATTGGGTTAAACATGTACATGAAGTCGCTAGAGACCGTCAAAATGTACAATGATAACGAAGAGGAGGTTGTAATTGCTCGCAACCTTGGTAGCTCTCGACCAGTTTGTGATCGTTGTGGTCGTCGTTGCGTAGACGCATTGGTGTTTAAATGCTCAGACATAAACTTTTGTATTTTGGATTGTATGAATGTTACATGGATTGACGAGGCAGTAGATTGAAATGGAGATTAGATGAAAAGGATGGAGAAGATTAAAAAAAAAAGTGAAGCGGAAAGAATCAACGTAACAAATCATGATCTTGAACTTTTCGTGTATTATTAGCTTTCTTATTTTTGTAAGCAATTTGTACCAAAAAGGTTGGAATCCATCCAGGGAAAAGCAAATTGCTTGTGCTTTCTCTCCGGGATCTGTAATAACGTGTGTTTTCATGTTGCTTGTTTTTATAATCCAAAACTTTGTTTCTTATTAATATATTTTATATATTTCTTATGTTTAGATTTGCAGTCAAACCGTAATTGTAGGTATGAAACTAAGCCTTGTCACGAACGTTCATAGGTACTTAATGCTATCTTCAATGATAGTTCGTAGTTATCGACATAGTTTTCGGCTCAAATGGTATGAAACATTACGAACGTTCATAGGTACTTAATGCTATCTTCAATGATAGTTCGTAGTTATCGACATAGTTTTCGGCTCAAATGGTATGAAACATTACAAGAATACTCTACCAANAGCGGAAAGAATCAACGTAACAAATCATGATCTTGAACTTTTCGTGTATTATTAGCTTTCTTATTTTTGTAAGCAATTTGTACCAAAAAGGTTGGAATCCATCCAGGGAAAAGCAAATTGCTTGTGCTTTCTCTCCGGGATCTGTAATAACGTGTGTTTTCATGTTGCTTGTTTTTATAATCCAAAACTTTGTTTCTTATTAATATATTTTATATATTTCTTATGTTTAGATTTGCAGTCAAACCGTAATTGTAGGTATGAAACTAAGCCTTGTCACGAACGTTCATAGGTACTTAATGCTATCTTCAATGATAGTTCGTAGTTATCGACATAGTTTTCGGCTCAAATGGTATGAAACATTACGAACGTTCATAGGTACTTAATGCTATCTTCAATGATAGTTCGTAGTTATCGACATAGTTTTCGGCTCAAATGGTATGAAACATTACAAGAATACTCTACCAAAAAACTACCGAAGAAAAAGTATTTTTTATGTGAAACAGATGTGCACCGAAAGTAAACATATTTAGACTATATTTAAACAGTATCGGCTGTGTAAAGAAAAAGTAGATGAGTCAAATGTTTCATTCATCGATATTGATTTCCTTTTATAAAAGTCTCTTGTGTTTCCCAAGATAACTCATAATAGTATAATCTCTCTTCTCCTGAGTGTATTTAACATGGGCTACAGATTTAACATGGCGCCATGCCCATTGAACGACGGTCTGGAAATTCAATTAGCTCACAGAGTCCAATTGAGGCCCATTTAACGGTGTAAAAATTGTCTCGTCATGACCGTCATGACGAGACAAAACCGATTGACGATCATCAAATTCCTTCTAGGCATTTCAATCGGGTCCGGCCTTAAACTCGTAAAATCTGTTTATATTTAAGTCCGGTCCAGCCTTATCCAGAAAAATATCAGGTCTATATTATAAAACCCGGCCGATACTAACAAGGTTAATAGGTAACCTAAATTAAAGTAAATCTAAATTAAAACAACCAAAGAAGAACTTAGTGATCCTCATATAGTCACATACACAAATGTCTATATAAGTATGTATATCCATCATAGATAGGGGACACATTGTCATCTTCCCTCATTGATCTTGACTCCAATCGTTGGCTTAAGGTCGCTGTCTCTGGGGGTCACAAAGCTCGTGGAGTAGGATGCAGAAGCGCCTGTGTCTTTGGTTTGAAAGGCGCTGAAAGCGGAGCTTGAAGTGTCATCAAAACTCCAGTCGGTTAGGTAGCCTGGCTTAGAGGTTACATCACTGACCTCAGCGTCTCCTGAAAGCATGGCCACCACTCTTGACATCGATGGTCTCACGGAATGAGATGACTGTGTGCACAGCAGAGCAATGCCTATCATGCGTTTCACTTCTTCCATGTTGAATTCAGTCAGCTCATGATCAATTAGTTCAACTTCACGGCTTTTCTCGTGTAGATTCCATGCCTGTGTTGTATATATACACCACGATTGATAGATTATATCGGCTTTTGGATAATAGTATAATACCATTTCCAATCAATTTTCTTGACTAACAAGCAAGGACGTACCCATTCAAGAAGATATCGTTGTTCACCCTCCAGCTGCTCATCAGAGTTTTTCCTTCCACTCACCAGCTCAAGAGCCACAATACCAAAGGCATACACATCTGTTTTCTCTGTTAGGTGTCCACGCATGGCATACTCTGGCGCAAGATATCCACTTGCATTGGTACAAACAACATGTACGTGTTATAAATAATAATTCCATAATATACACATTAGTGTTACAAAGAAGAACAGTTGAGAGTTTTTGTTTAATTTGGTTTTTGGTTAAGCGTCTCTAGTTTTAGTTCAGTTCTTCCGTGTTTTCTCTGCAATTTCTGTCAAAAATTCGAAAATGGTATAAAACTGAACATATTTACCAAAACAAATAAAAAAAAATTGAGGGTTTTTGGATACGTACATGGTCCCTGCCACTCGGGTACTTATGTGTGTTTTCTTGTCATCGTATAGCTTTGAAAGCCCAAAATCAGAAACTTTTGGGAGCAGCTTAGAGTCGAGCAAAATGTTGCTGGCCTTCACATCCCTGTGTATTATGCGAACACTCGCCTCCTCATGGAGGTAGGCTAGACCTCTGGCTACTCCCATGCATATTTCAAAACGGGTTGGCCAATCAAGATTTAAAGTCTTATCTCCTCCTGCAACATCCAAATCGAGGGCATAATGAGTAATTCAGCTTGGCAGAGAAGCAAATATGTATAAGCAGGGGCGGATCTAGGATTATTTTTCATGGGAAGCAGACTATGTAAAAACAAAACATAATAGAAGTATAAAATTTTATCCGATCAAAATAACACCAAATTTAAAAAAATTCATCCGAGGTAACTGCCCCGCCCCGACACTCAGTTAACGTGGCTCAGCCACTGATAAGTTATGTTAATTCTGTTCATTTACCAAATAGTGCATGATCGAGACTTCCATTAGGGAGGTACTCATATACGAGCAAACGATGATCTCCTTCATAGCAACACCCGTAAAGCTTTACTAGGTTGCGATGCAGAACTGCAGAAATTGTTACGATTTCTGCAACAAATTGTCCCTTCCCGTGTCGGGATCCAACCGACAACACTTTCACCGCGATCTCTCTTCCATCATCCAGGTTTCCCTGTTGAATGTGTTAAATGATGAATTGTAACAAAAACATGTGTATTTTGTGCCATGTGGTTGGTTTGGGGCTTACCTTATAAACAGACCCAAATCCTCCCTCTCCAAGCTTGTTTGAGTGATCAAAATCTTGAGTGGCACTTTTAAGTTCAGAGTAAGCAAAAGTGTAAGGTTTTACGTCCATACTAAGCAGCTCTACAAAAAAAAAAAAAAAAAAATATGAACCAATTTGAAAGATGATATTCAAGCTCACAGGCTTGTTTTGTGTTGTTGTTATTATTACCTTCATCATCTGTGTAACGCTTACTGCGTTTTTGGATCATAAAGATAACCACGCCTGCAAAGATGCTTAAAAGTCCTAGGCCAACAATAACACCCACAACACTACCAGTCCTATATTTTTCCTTTGATGGTGGCCTGTTAGCTACAGTTGGTGTGAAATCTGAACAACAACATATGTAACACTTAGGCATCATGAGATAGAACACAAAATAGGGAACAAGAATTCGCCAGTTGTTGTGATACCTGGTTTTGCACTAACGGCCGATATTAGTGGCCCAAAAGCACCTAGAATAGGAACATTAAATGATCCTTTGCCAGCCCAGAAAAGATGAATTTCGAGGTAATTTTCTGATACATTTGCTTTATATTCTCTCACAACTGCTTTAACAGTACTGTCACCAGCTTTTTTGCCTATATCGAAATTCTTTTCAACAAGTCTTCCCTGGAAAAAAACGGAGCAAGAAGTTTTTTTTTTTTGTCGATAACAATATATTATTACACCAAGAAGTTAACTTGTAAAGTGGTAGGGGCAGACCTGGACATAAATGTCAAAACGTCGTATTCCTAAACCTTTCCAGGAGTTAGAACCAAGAATTTGTATTTCAGCAAACTGAAGTGTTACGGTATAGCCTCCATTTTCTAGCCCCAACCCATAATACCTTAGGGAAGATGAAGAATGTCTTGCTGACTGAAAAAGCTCCAAGTCCAAATTGTTGATAACCCATACATTATTGCTTCTCCCGGCAAAGAGTCCTACGCTACTTGCTGCCCATCTCTGAACATCACTCACGACAAATGAAGCTGCTCCAAGATCCTCGTCCTCCTTCTCAAATAGTACTGCTCCGCTAACAGACCGTATTTGTGGGCCTCCGCAGTTGATTGAAAAGTCAGAATCTAGACACCAGTCAACAGAGAAAACCTTAAGCAAATTATCATTTTTTTTCCAACGGAACATACAAGCACAGTTGAGAACAAGGGTTATGATGATATATATCTCTTTGTCACACTTACATATTCCTTTGCCTCGATTGCAGGGGAAGTTCTTCTGCAAGCACTTCAGTCCTGGTAAAACCCTTTTCAACAAAAGGAAAACAAATTTAGAAAAATAAAAAATATGACATTGGAATTTTAGGCATCAACAAGAACATATTAATAAAAAACCTCTTGTCAAGACCTTCCAAGGTGAAGTTGTTAGCAACAAGGTTGCTGCACAAATAAACATACAGTTTTGTTATGATTCTAATAAATATTTCCTATAAAAAAAGGAACCGAAATTTTTTTCAGAGAGTGAATATAAGTAGAGATATAGTGTTTTGTTTCCTTACAGTTTCAAGTTTGTTAAGCTGACCCATGAAGGAAGACTTCCAGACAAATCATTGTACGAAACATCTCTGAAAGTATAAAAGAAGAATGATTAGGATCTAAAGAATATGTTATATATTCCAAAACAATAGACTTTGTGACTTTCAAAGACGATCAATTATAAAGGACTTTGTAACTCACATATTGCTCAAAGTCTGGCTCTTTTGAGTGGGCAAAGAACCATTCAACGTGTTGTTTCCCAGAAACCTTATATGAAGACATCAATTTTTTTTCACAGTTATCCGGGAAGGTGTACATAAAGACCCATAAGAATTAAGCAAGAAAACTTACAAGTGAGTAAGTCGACTTAAGCTGAAAAGGGAAGCCGGAATTGGTCCATGTAGTTTGTTGAAGCTCAAGTCACTGGAAAACAGACACAAATTACACAGTAACACATTAAGTTCAATGAATGGGGGAAAATAAGAAATAATATAACCACGTATAAGCCACGAAAAAACCACAAAACAACAATATAACCACACTGTGGCTATAGCTTCGTCACTAATGTTTTTAGCGGCTATATAAGCTTTTCGTGACTTTTTCGAGGTAGCCATTGAAGATATGTGGTTATTTCGTGGTTGTAAGAATAATTTTTAGTAATGTTATAAGATCACTTGGTATTCTTTTTTTTTTTTTATTAACTGTGGAAGTTCTGGACCTTAGGCCCATAATCTTCCCAGTACCCGGAGTTGGTCATTTCTATATTCCGATTTAAAGAATATACCTTCGTTCCAAAAAAGGTTTGAACCCCAGACACAAAAACACCAACCCCTTGTACTACCACTAGGCCACCACCACTTTAGTATTCTCACGGTGACTTTCACAAATCATCTCTCTCGTTTTACAGAAAAGACTGAAACACGCGGACGTATGTTGTACTTACACTTGTTGCAAACTTGAGTATTCCCCGATATTGGAGGGTATTGTCCCAGTGAAATTGTTGTTCCTCAATACTCTGCGACCCATATCATCAATGCTAAATACACGTAAGGAGGAGAGGGAAACAGTTCATGAATTGGAGTAGAATTGTTGCCGTACAATGTACTTAAAGATTTCATGTCTTTGATGAATTCAAGGGAAGAGCTTCCATTGGATATATCACCAAGACTCCTACGTACATTTAGGATAGGATTATGTGGAGATGAGAGAGGGAAATAAAGAGAAAACAGTAAACAAGAATGATTCTGACACCAATGCAGCAACACATACAGTTCTCTCAAAGAAGTTAAGTTGGAAAATGACGACGGTATCGGACCACTCAAACCAGTTCCGAGAATTTTCCTGCAGTAAAACATGGTAGCAATCGCTGAATCCCAAAGTTGAAATGCCATGAAGAATTTTCCACTAAAAGTAAAAATTAAGATAAAAGATATAAAAACAAGAGCAATGTAACAAATACATCAGATATATATAACTCTTTAAAAATGAAATCATTCTTACAATACAGTAAGTTGGGTCCATTTTCCTATAAATTCAGGAATGCGACCAGTAACGTCCAGATCATTAAACCAACTGGTGCAAACATTAAGAAAAAAAAATCACCCCTCGGCAAAACGAAAATATAATGTAAAGTAATATAAATAGATTGCAAAATGTAGAAATCCAACGATAAAACTTAATTATATGCGAATTCAAAATCTTACGCGTCTTCCATCTCTACAAGATTAGCAAATGATAAAGGTATTCCTCCTCTAAGTCCAGAATTTCCCATGTATCTGCAATAAAATGTAATAAATGCTTACAAACAACACTAGGCGATTAAGAAAGATTATTATATTAATTAAGTTTTCATATCTGAATTAAAAACACTGCATAAATGCATACATAAAACTATAAAAGTACTTTATTCATTCTCACATTTTTAGTAGTTTTGTACAATTCCCAATCTCAGCTGGTATAGAACCGGAAAAGTTATTTACACCAATACCACTGCATGCAGAAAATATATACAAGATAGGTTTAATAATAAGGAATCATCAAAATCTGACATTTATGATAATATTTTTTAAGAAGAATGAAGAAGAAGCTTACAGCGATTTCAAGTCTGTAAGCAAACCAATTTCCTTGGGAAAGGGACCAGACAAGGCATTGATACCAAAAGTTCTAAAGTAGTTGAGAAACACTTGGACCGTGAGAGGCAAGAAAAATAGATTAAAAAAAAATTGAAGAAGAAGGTTTCATTCAATCAACAGCCTTACATCCACTCCATTCGAGTCAAATTCCCAATTGCAGGAGGAAGGGAGCCTGTAAGAAAATTCTGAGCGAGGTTCCTGAAAGTTGTGATTTTGAGGTCCAATGAATGCATTGTAGTCTTAATATTATTATTATTTTTATTACAAAAAGTTTTAGGCGGAAACCCGTAAACCTTCCAGGCCTAGAACTACAACATACTTCATCTGTTTCTAATTAAGTGTCGTTTAAAGATATTTCACACAGATTAAGAAAATATTAAATTTTTCTGTTTTACCCTTCATTAAAACATTATTTTGTTTGATAGGAATAATTAATAAGCTGAAAAAGTAGGGATAAAACAGAAAAATTTATCATAAATCTGCATTGAAATCCGAGAACGACAATTATTTGTAAAAGAAAAAACAAGTTTAAAACGACATTTAAATCAAAACGGAGGGAGTATAATATTAATTCTGTCTCAAGCGTCACTCCGTCCAATGATTGTAAGATTTGAGGGATATATATTAACTTGTGAAGAAACAAAGAAAGAAAGAGAAAAGGGTAAGTCTATCATACAGATTCGTGAGGTAGATCAAAGTCCAGAGCTGTGGAGGTATAGATCCTACAACATCTATCGCAAAAACCTTGCTGTGGAAGTGAAACAACAACATCCAAAATAGCATTCAGTAGGAGAATAGCGTCAAAACATATAAAGTAATTAAGAGAAAGAGCTGTACAGGGCGGTGATGCGACAGATTGTGG
The DNA here is from genome assembly GCA_020283515.1 of Alliaria petiolata. Classification (NCBI taxonomy): domain Eukaryota; kingdom Viridiplantae; phylum Streptophyta; class Magnoliopsida; order Brassicales; family Brassicaceae; genus Alliaria; species Alliaria petiolata. The sequence continues at coordinate 73,572,964 of JAHZTW010000004.1, read as the reverse complement.
AGTTTTCGAAATTGCATTCGCATTTAATGAAAGGGTTGTAGGCTTTGTCGTCGATGGGGATGCTTTCGTCGATGGCGGCGCCGGAGCAAAGTTGGCCGCTTATGTTCCAGTCCTTCGGCGCCTGGATCTTCCAAGCCGCGAAGATGGAGTTTAAAGCTCGCGCTGTTGTTTATCCCATAACAACCGTCACTTTATTTAAACCAAACAACTTGTAATAAATTATTTAAAAGTGTTCAACGACAGAGCAAAGACCTTCTTCGAGATCAGTAGTGGCTCCGGTTTGGTTTTGAGCTCGAACCAGGTCAACCGAACCTGAGATACACAAGAGGAACCAGACGGTGAGGAGCAAACACGTGGGCATCGTCGTCGAGGGAGGGTTTGCTCTCTTTTTTTTTTTTTATTTTATTCGCAACAACGGTTGTCTGTCTATCTCACTACACTAAAAGCTTAAGCTTTCTGTGTATCGTCTCCTTAAATGTTGTCTTCATTTTTTATTTTTTTATTGTCATTACATTACTTTCTTGACTTATATTCATTGACTTATAAGTTATATTCATTGACTTATTTATATGTGTACCAACCAAAACATGATAAGTGGACCACCGTCTTATTATTAATGATCCAATTACAAATGATTTCAATCCAAGATTTGCCGTCGCCCGCCGGGTACTGGTTCTTTGTATTTTGTCATTTTTCGTGGTTCTTTCCTCCATGCTGATGATATTTTGGGAGTATCACTTATCAAGAGAGACTTGTGAATATGCAAATGTTTTTGTGGAAGTAAAGACTTTTGCCAAGTTGTTGTTTTCTCTCCTAAAGTTCTTCTGCTTAACCTATATTTATAATCTATTCTGATAAAAATTTAAAAGTTAGTCAGTGGTTGTAGATTTCAGTTTCTACTTACGACTTCTAAAGTTGTTGGAAGTGAGGATTTTTTTTTTAAAGGTTAACAAACAGAAAGACCTTTATGATTTATGTTGTACTAGGTGGTCTTTAACAAAAAAAAAATGTTGAACTAAAAGCTTGAAAGGTTTTCCTACTAACACTTACAAACGTCGTGAGTGGTACCGGTTATTGACGTTTGATAACAATCACCGCAAACACTTTCTTCCACTTTGCACCGCTTCACATCACTCAAAATCAAAAGCTCATTCCCATAGCCGTTTGCGATTGCGGGCGGTTGCGGGCAAACAATTAAAAATTTAAAAATTATAAAATTTATTTAAAATTAGGATATATATATATAATAGTTTTTAAAAAAATGAAGACTTGAATATTATAATCAGAAAATATATAAACTAATTTGACACCTTTTAATTAATATTCATTAACGACATGTCATAATTTTTTATTCATAAGATTTTTAAACAAAAATTCTCTTAATAATTTTTCTCTCCATCACTAATATATATATCTAACAACTAAAATTTTCTTAATCTAATCTTAATATTCAAAAAAGAAAAAAATTTCTTCATGAAAATCATAACTTCATCCAAATTAAAGAAAATTAAAAAGTACACGTAAGTATTATATACATACTAGGAGAGAACCCACATGATGCGCGGGTTTTATTTTAATTTGAGTTTTTAATAATATGTTTTAAATTTATATTTTGACTATTTATTTTGTATTTTTTTTATTTAAAAAATATTTTTTTTATTTTTTTTTCTTAATGATGTGTGTAATCTATTTCATTATTCATACATTATTTCACGAATCTTTATTTATTCTTCAATTTTCAAACTCTTTTCATTTGTCTAAATCTTAATATTATAATAATTTTTATTTTTTTCAATTTATTATTTTAAAGATTTCTTTTGTATATCTTTCATTGAATTCATATATTTTTCCATATTTTAAAATTTTGTATATTTTTGTATCCATTTTTCTTTTTCTTTATTTTTTCTTATTCTCTTAGTTTTTTATATAATTTATTATCTTCTCGATTTTTATCGATTATATTGTTTTGTCTTACAATATTATAGCTTGGAGTTAACTTTTTAATTTCTTCAATATCATATAAGAAATTTTCGCTTTGTGGTCGTTTAGAAAGCGGTCGCGACCAAGCGGTAATACTTGGAATGGTGTTGAAATTGAGGCAACAACGGGATTGCCCCAAGCGTTTGTAGCCATGGTCATAGGTGCTATGACTTTTTATTGAAGAGCAAATCAGAATTTTTGTATTTTCCTATCTTCTCGATTTTTATTGAATATGTTTTTTTTATGATTTATATATTGTAGTTAACTTCTGAATTTATTCAATATCATAATTTTTTCAGTTGTACCAAAGTTTAATTATCCTAATTTATTTGCAAATAAGTATTAAATCACTTAAAAAATAAAATGATACATTTAAAATAATGTATTATATAAGATTTATATATATATATATATATGTTTTTTTAAATTAAATATGAATTTCATCTACTTACAATAAATTTTAAATAGTTGAATTCAAATTTAATTGTTTTTATGTATAGTTAATTATACATATGTTAATTTTTATTTATGTTATTTGATGTTTTTAAAAATAATAATTAATTGTTTATATACTTTATACATGTGGAAAAATAAAGTTATGATTGACTAATAAGAAGAAACTGATGTGTCATCTTCTGGAGAGTCTCATTCATCTATTAGATAATAGATGATGATTTGTGATTTGTGATTTGTGAATGTGTTATTTGTTTATTTTTTTCAATGATTTATTTTTTGTATTGAATATGTTATTTATTATTTCTTATACCGTAATAATATATATTTTATTATATACATAACATAAGACACAATTTAATCTGAAAGAATAAGAAAGTGAATATTGAAATTGTTTATAATTATGTTTAGTCTATCTCTTTTTATCATATATAGTTGGATGAGTTTAAATTAGTAATTAATATCAACCCGACACGTGGTAAGTGAATTGGTTAGATTTCGACACGTGTTGTAATTAGAATATATTATATAGGTAAAAATTAATTTTATGAGTAGTTATATTTTAATAAATAAATGAGTGTTAGTATGTTATCAATTAAGAAAAAAAAATTAAAAAACTAAATGAGTTAACTTCATTGTGAGAAAAGATAATCTAAAATACTAATCCTTAAAAAAAACTTTAACTTGAATGCTTTTTTTTGGTTTAGCGTTTTGTGAATACGATTTTATTTGTCATTAATTACAATAGATGTTGTATATAATTTAGTGATTTGATAACTTATACGTGGTGTTCGTTTGAAGATTTTTTGTTTTTTTTTAATTTTATAAATTTTTATTTTGATTTATTTTGTTATGTTATTTTTAAAATTGTAGTGTATATTAGACCATCATGTTTTTTATGTTTTTCACTATTATTACAGTAATCTTCGCAAACTATGACAAGAAGCACTCATGGCGTAATGGATAAGAATGTGGGATGTTTGCAAAATTGACTCAAAATTTGAGGTCAATTGCAAATATAACCCACCAAATTCTCCATTTCAACATTAACCACTTTCTCTCCAAACCATCCTTCTCATTTTCAATTATTTACGAAATTGCCATTAATTCAAATTAATTTCTTTAATTTTCCGAAATCCAATTGACCAAATAATCCTCATCTTCCTCACTTATTCACGAAAATGCCATCATCATCAATTCACCCAACCACTATTTTCAACCAATTTGAAGCTTTAATTGCACCAAAAACCCATTTTTGAGCTTGGATAGCTCATTGTCTCTTGTCTTATGCTTCTATTCTTCCATTTTCTCTCTATTTCCTTCCCAAAACTCTATAATTTAGCTATTAAAAAATTAAAGCTCTTAGATCTTGCTATATCCGCTGAATTGGTCGTTCATTGCGATTGGGCTTCTTGGTGGCGGCAAGAATCGAAGATATGAGCTAGAAAAGAAGCTAAAGACGAGTGGTAAGTCAATTTTTCAGTAGAATTTCGTGTTTTCCAGATTTGTGCTGCGAAAGTAGACTTCATCTGGCCTTCAAGAAGTCTACTAGTCAACAAAAAGGTTAGTTTTGCAATTGACCGCGTGAACAAAATAGACTTCTCCAGGTCAAATGAAGTCTACTCCATTTCCTTTGAGAACAAAAAAGTGGAGTAGACTTCTCGAGTAGACTTCTTTCAAAGCAGGTCATTTTTGCAATTGACCAAACTTTGACTTTTTGGAGTAGACTTCTCCGAGATAGTAGACTTCTCGAAGAAGTCTACTCCTAAAAGTAGACTTCATACATGTCACTTTTGCAATTGACCAAACTTTGACTTTTTGTAGTATACAGTTGGAGAAGTCTACTCGGATTTTTTTGGGTGACGAAAAGTTGAATTAAAAAGTAGACTTCTTTTGGCCTCAGAAGAAGTCTACTTTTTAATTAATTCAATGTTTGGTTAACCCCAAAACTAACCCATAGTAGACTTCACCAGGGTTCAAGAAGTCTACTCCCAAAGTCAAACTTGGTCAATTGCAAAAATGACTTATATGAAGTCTACTTTTAGGAGTAGACTTCTTAGAGAAGTCTACTTTTAGGAATATACTTCTCCGAGAAGTCTACTATCTCGGAGAAGTCTACTCCAAAAAGTCAAAGTTTGGTCAATTGCAAAAATGACCTGTATGAAGTCTACTCTGAAAGTAGACTTCTCCCGGGAAGTCTACTTTTGGAGGAGAAGTCTACTCATCTTTTGGCAATTGCAAAACTGACCTGGGAGAAGTCTATTTTTTCGAGTAGACTTCTCTGAAGAAGTCTACTTTTAATGACGAAGTCTACTATTAGTAGACTTCATTAACCGTCTTAGAAGTCTACTTTTCCATATTTTCTATAAAACACTTTGTATCAAATATATAATGAATTTTTAAGATTTCCTTGGTCATGAGCTTGTGTTAGTAAGTGTTCTTACCTCTATATCAGTTATACGTGTTTATAGTTTATAGGGATGGTAGAATCAGGTTTTATGTTTTACAAGCTACTTAGCTTATTAGTCGTAGACTGCTTGAAGAAGTCTACTTAGTAGACTTCTGCGGACATCATATGAAGTCTACCGTTTTAATTTTCTTATAAAATTCTTTAATCTGTAATTTATGAAAAATAAAATTATTCTTTGACTCTTGAGTTTGTGTTATTTATTAGTATTTCTTATGTATGAGTTTTACATGTTTGTTTCTTATAATTGAGCTTTAATTATTTTTTTTTGTGTTATTAGGTATTTAGCTGATTAGTAGTAGACTTCTCCAAGAAGAAAGTAGACTTCTACTTAGTAGACTTCTAATGAAGTTTAGAAGTCTACTTTTTCAATTTTTATAAATAAAAGTCATTTATATGTAATTTATGTTAAATAAAATTTATTTTTTTTACTCTTGAGTTTGTGTTATTTATTAGTATTGCTTATGTATGAGTTTTACATGTTTGTTTCTTATAGTTGAGCTTTTATTAATTTTCTTCTTTTATTAGGTATTTAGCTTATTAGTAGTAGACTTCTAATGAAGTGTAGAAGTCTACTTTTTCAATTTGTTAAAATTCCCGCCCAATTTATTAAAGTTTCCGCCCAATTTGTTAATTAATTTCGTTTTCCCGCTGTTTTTTCTTAAGTTTACTTGAGAAGTCTATTGTGTAGTATAATTCTATTCGAAAGAAGTCTACTAGAGAAGTCTACTGTGTAGTATAATTCTATTCGAGAGAAGTCTACGCGAGAAGTCTACTCGAGAAGTTTAATTACCTTAAACCCTAAATAAAATATTTTCGATTAAAACTTATATCAAAACATTAATTTACTTACCATATTCACAAATAAAAAATATTCTTTTATTTTTGAGTTTGTATTATTTATTGATCTTGCTTATATACGAATTTTACATATTTGAGTTTTAGTTAAAAAAATTATGTGTTAATTAGTGTTTTAAGATGGTGATGACTGAGTAAGATGTCGAGGAATAAGTATGGTGATAAGTGAATAAGGTGTCAAGATATTTGTGTTTTCAAGTCTACTATGTAGTATAAGTCTATCGGAGAGAAGTCTACTTTGGAAGTCCACTCGAGTAGTTTACTCGAGAAGTCTACTCTGAAATCAAAACTTAAGTCTTTCTTGAAAAACAATCTAAAGAGTTAATACTTCGTTTGCAAAAATGTAGCTCATATTATAGAGATTCGACCTGTTTTGCGTACAAGTTCATCAACATGTTTTGGTAGCAGCATAATTTGAGCGCTTTGAGGTACAGTGAAGGGTTAAACACATAAACAGCCAGCATTATCCACAAAACTGGAATTGGATCCGAATTCTAGACACGAAGGATCCCCTTAACTATTTATCACCACAGATTTTCTGGGGTTGAAATCAATCATGAAAAATGTATAAAAACAGTGCTTTTCTGGTAAATCTCTCAAAATTTTATCCAAAAAGACGGTTTCTTTTGAGCAATTGCAAATACAAAGCATTGCTTAAAGAAATAGCTATAGCTGCTGCTTCGCTTCTTCCCGTCTGATATTGGGAAGTAGAGATTTTTAGATTTGGGTCCGTAACTTAGCCATTCAGGCTCTCGAGTTTCTGCTTCAGGTCGTTGATGTGTTTCCCGGAAGACTCTGAAACGCTGAGATCAGAAGCTAGAGCTGAACAGTTGGCCTCTAACTCAATTGACATTTCTTCAATGGAAGAAATGGTAGATTCCAGGTCTATACGTGAGGAAATCTGTGGCGACCCAACCCGATAATCCTAACCAGGCCGGCCGTCCCGAGTCTAACTCTAACCAGATTCCATACTTAGCATATTTTTCAGATTTTTCTTAAACTTAAACAACGCATTCGATTCATAAAAAACCCATTCTCATTGCATAATAATTCCAATCCAGATATAACAAAGGTTCGTAAAACAAAAAACTAACTTAGCCAAATCCGTTCTAAGTCATAACATAAATGCAAGGCCAAATATCCAGAAAAACACATGATAAATAAACCCCCAAACCCAGTCCTAATCCACTGCCTTCAAGTCCGCCTTCAAGACTAAACGTCCCGGATAACATCTTTACCTGCACACACCACACATAAGAGAGGCATAAGCATTATCACAAATGCTTAGTGAGTACGGTCATCCCGTACCACCAGCCAATACCAGAAAACGCAATCAAGCAACAGTTATATAATTCGCATTAACACTTAGCAAGCAAGCACAGAAAACAGAATCACGGTTCTATGATCATCTCAACTACTTGTGAATTTCCTCACGGCCTCGGTTCTACTCAAGCGAGAATCACACATCCCCTTGAGCTAGCAACACGATCCGGACATTCACACAGCTAGTTAGACACCACGTATAAACCACGGTATCCAATACCAATCACAGAAACACATTGACCTTGCTAAGCATACACTAACTTACACAAGCAATCAATGAAAACCAGATAACCTAGCAATCCTACGGTTCCAGGTCAGCTACAGTCACGCACTCACCTTAGACACAAAGGCAAACGTTTCAGTCGGAAGAAACTCGGTGATTTCTCGGTCAGAAACGGAGATAGTCGGACGCACTTGCGTTCTCTCGGCTATCGCTACGGCTAAACCCGCGAGATCCAATCTCCTCTCGGCTATCTTTCAAACCGCTCACTTTTCCTCGAGCAATAATCTGTATTCCCTCGGAAACAGGCAAAAACATGAGGATTAACTCGATGTTACTCGACAGAAACTCAATAAAACTCGTGATCTCTCATCACTTACCGAAATCCCTCGGACAGATTTTCCTTCTCTCGGGTAACTTTCGATCCGATCGAACAACCCTCGGGAAACTCTCGGATAACTCGGCCCAAACTTGCCTACAAACAGATTACACGATCAACTCTCGGTGAAAATCGCATCAGAACAGAATTCTCTCGGTGAAAACGGATTACCTTGATTATCTCTCGGATGCTTCGCGATCCGATCGAGAAATTCCTCGGCCGAATGCACTTCCCTCGGCAAATCGACCCTTCCCGTTCGTTTCTCTCGGACAGAAATCCCAAAAGCTCGACGGCTCTCGAAATCTCTCGACGGCTACACTTTTCTCTCGGGAACAAAATCGCCTCTAGGTTTTCTCTCGAGAAAAGTCACGCGGCCACGAGAGAAAACTCTTAAATAGGCCGAGAAACCCTAGCTCGACCGCCCTTCCCCGGTTTAACTCACGCGGTTTCACTTTCTCTCGGTTCAATTTAAGTTTCTCTCGGCCAAACCAACAAACTTTCCTTTTTCTCTCGGCCAGACTTAAACCGCTCGACAAAACACGGGAGAAAACCTTTTTCTCTCGAGAAACACCACATTCTCTCGAGAAAACTCACGGCCCACGGCCCATCTCGACACTTAGTCAAAATTCCACAACTTTTACTTGGTCCGACCACAGTACGGTACTTAACCTCACGGACGTACCGCAGACGTACCACGGACGTACCACGGTACACCACACATATTCACAGAAACGGACAAACCTCCACTATACCAGGACATATACACAACGGTCATCCCATGACCCGCACGACCATACTTAGGATTTCTGGTCGCGGATGCTACAATTCTCCCCCACTAAGTTTGGATTCGTCCTCGAATCCGGCTCTTCCTCAGGAAGTTTCTCAAACCATTTCGGGAACCTTGTACTCATCCTTGACTCTTTTTCCCAAGTCGTTTGCTCGCCGCCATTACAGTCCCACAGAACTTTGATCATCTTGACCACTTTACCACGCTTAATCTTTTCCTTCCGGCCAACCACACGAATCGGTCTACTTTCCACGGTCAGATCCTCTTGCAGCTCCGGAGGTGGTTCAGATATCACATTCTCACGTTCGGTTATGTGCTTTCTCAGCTGCGACACGTGAAACACATTGTGATAAGCACTCATTTCCGGCGGTAAGTCCAACTTATACGCCACTGCCTCAATCCTTTCCAGAATCTGGTACGGCCCCATGTACCTCGGACTCAACTTAGCATCAAACATTGCTCGGATTTTCCCTTTGTAGGTCATAGCCTTCAGATGAACCAGATCGCCCACACTGAACTCCAAGTCCTTACGGCGCCTATCGGCATAACTCTTTTGCCGGTCTTGAGCCTCTTTCAACTTAACTTTCAGAAACCGAATCTTTTCAGTCGTCTCCTCGACTATCGCAGGTCCTATCTCACTCCGCTCCCCCACTTGGGTCTAACACAACGGTGTTCTGCACGGCCGTCCATACAACGCCTCATACGGAGACATATCAATGCTCTCTTGGTAACTGTTGTTATACGCGAACTCAGCCAATGGTAGATGTCTATCCCAGTTACCACCCCAGTCTAGTACACACACTCTCAGCATGTCCTCTAACGTCCTGATGGTCCTCTCAGACTGACCATCCGTTTGCGGATGATACGCAATACTCATGTGTACCTTCGTCCCAAACTCTTCCTGAAATTCTTTCCAGAATCGTGAAGTAAACTTCGGATCACGATCAGACACAATGCTTACTGGCACGCGATGGAGTCTCACGATCTCATCGACATATAACTCCACCAGCTTAGCCACTCCATCCGTCTTTTTCATAGGTAAGAAATGAGCAGACTTGGTCAGCCGATCCACAATGACTCAAATCGCGTCATGCTTATTCTTAGTCTTCGGTAAACCCATCACAAAGTCCATTGTGATCATATCCCATTTCCATTCCGGCATTGGTAAAGTTTGCAACAAACCACTCGAAAACTGGTTCTCAGCCTTAATCAACTGGCACGTCAGACAACTAGCCACCCACTTGGCCACGTCCCGCTTCATCCCGACCCAATGATAGTACCTTTTCAGGTCGCGGTACATCTTGGTCATTCCCGGATGAACAGAAAACCTAGACTGATGTGCTTCCTTAAGGATCTCTTCCTTTAACTCTTTCACGTTAGGAACACATACTCAGCCATTCAAAACAATCGTCCCATTGTTTGAAGTTTGATACTCGGTCTTGTCAGCCTTTGACATCTTAATCAGATTCTCATCCTCCTCTTGAGCTAACCGGATCCTTGTTAACAAGTCAGCCTGATCCGCAGCTCCCAAACCCAACAGTTCTGTATACTCAGTCAGAACGTTCAGCCTTAACGTCCTTAGGAGATTCACAACTCCTTCCACGTCTTTCGCAGACGATACACTAGCCCGTCTTCGGCTTAATGCATCAGGAACGAGATTAGCCTTCCCCGGATGATAAGCTATCTCCAGATCGTAGTCAACGACTAACTCCATCCATCTCCGTTGCCTCAGATTCAGTTCAGGTTGAGTGAAGATGTACTTCAAACTCTTATGATCGGTAAAGACCTGAACCTTCCCACCATACAAGTAAGATCGCCATATCTTTAACGCAAAGACTACGGCCGCCATCTCCAAGTCATGAGTAGGATAATTTGCTTCATGCTTCCTTAGCTGTCTAGACGCATATGCAATCACATTCCCGTGCTGCATTAAGACACAACCTAGTCCTTTCCCACAAGCGTCCGTGTACACCGCATACGGTTCATCCGGCTCAGGTAGAGCCAACACTGGTGCACTTGTAAGCATCCCTTTCAGTTTCGAGAAACACTCCTCACACTCGGCTGTCCATACGAACTCAATGTCCTTCCCGGTCAAGCGTGTCATCGGCTGAGCCATACTTGCAAAGCCTTTAACAAAACGCCTGTAGTAGCCAGCNTTCAGGTTGAGTGAAGATGTACTTCAAACTCTTATGATCGGTAAAGACCTGAACCTTCCCACCATACAAGTAAGATCGCCATATCTTTAACGCAAAGACTACGGCCGCCATCTCCAAGTCATGAGTAGGATAATTTGCTTCATGCTTCCTTAGCTGTCTAGACGCATATGCAATCACATTCCCGTGCTGCATTAAGACACAACCTAGTCCTTTCCCACAAGCGTCCGTGTACACCGCATACGGTTCATCCGGCTCAGGTAGAGCCAACACTGGTGCACTTGTAAGCATCCCTTTCAGTTTCGAGAAACACTCCTCACACTCGGCTGTCCATACGAACTCAATGTCCTTCCCGGTCAAGCGTGTCATCGGCTGAGCCATACTTGCAAAGCCTTTAACAAAACGCCTGTAGTAGCCAACCAATCCCATAAAACTCCTTATCTCAGTCGCATTCTCAGGTCTTGGCCAATCCGCAATGGCCTTGATCTTTTCAGGATCCACAGACACTCCCTTGTCCGAAACAATGTGACCCAAGAACACAATGTGCCGTTGCCAAAAGCTACACTTGCTCAGCTTGGCAAACAACTTATGCTCTCGCAACTTCTCCATAACAATCCGCAGATGCTTTTCATGATCTTCCGGGTTTTTCGAGTATACCAAGATGTCGTCTATGAAAATAATCACAAACTCGTCCAAGTACTCTCTGAACACGCCATTCATCAACTTCATGAATGCAGCTGGCGCATTCGTCAAACCAAACGACATGACCACAAACTCGTAATGACCATACCTAGTCCGAAAGGCAGTCTTCCGAACGTCCGGTTCATCTATCGGTATCTGATGGTACCCAAAAGCTAAATCAATCTTAGAGAACCAAGTAGCACCCCTAAGCTGGTCCAACAACTCGTCTATCCTTGGAAGTGGATACTTGTTCTTCACAGTAACACGGTTCAACCCTCGGTAATCGATGCAAAGTCGGAAGCTTCCATCCTTCTTCTTTACGAACAGAACAAGTGCGCCCCATGGTGAACTGCTCGGCCTTACAAATCCCTTGTCTAGAAGGTCAGCCAGTTGCTTCTTTAGTTCAGCCATCTCGGCCGGAGCCATACGGTATGGTGCCTTAGACACAGGAGCAGTTCCCGGCTCAAGTTCAATCGTTAACGGATCTGAACGAGCCGGTGGCATTCCCGACAAGGCTTGGAAAACATCCTCAAACTCTTGTACCACTGGAATGTCCCCTAACTCCACGTCTGGTCCAACCTCAATCAAAGATATCGTCGCCAGATATGCTTCACAACCTTTCTCTAACATTTTTTCCGCTTGAATTGCCGACACAACCAAGCTACCAGAAGTCGGTCTCACTCCTTGGTAAACCAGAACTTGGCCGTCCCTCTCGAACTCCACCCTGCCTCGGTGACAATCCAGATGCGCCTTATGCTTACCGAGCCAATCCATTCCGAGGATGACATCGTAAGACTTAACTTCGCAGATCACTAAGTCTGCTGGCATATTGACCTCGCCAATCCAGACAGCAATGTTGCGAACAGTCCCTAGTGAGAACATCACTTGGCCTCCAGCCGCCCTCACTAGTCCGAACTCTTCCCCGGGTTTCTTCTGGAATCCTCCTTTCCCAATCATCCCTGGGTTAACAAAACAATGACTCGCTCCGGAGTCGAACAGAACATGGGTTTCCACCTCACCCATTAATAAGGTCCCTACACATTCAATCCTTAGAATACTAAGACACTTAACAGAACACGCAGACACAGACAAACTTAGAAGAAACGTAAGTACTAAAACTTACCAGTGATCGGTCGAGAAGTGGTCGGATCTCCAGTCCCATTCGCGGTCGCTGCATACACTCTTGGCACGATGGACTGCCTCTTAGCCGGTTGCCCCAGCACATCTCCTGCACGCTTAGGCTGAGTGGCCGCCTGCCCAACTGCTCCGGACCTTGGACAATCCCGCTTGTAATGTCCCGGCTCTCCGCAACCGAAACACACAACAGACGTGTTACCTCCATCCGACACTCTCACCAACCTCGAGTCTGGCTCAGGACAATCACGAACCCTATGCTCTGAGCTACCACAACGGTGACAAGCTCCAGATGCACGTCTACACACGCCAACATGCACCCTTCCGCAAGATCCACACACGCTGCGGTTCCCACTCGACTTAGCTGGAACATTCTTCCCAAACTTGCGGTTCTGTCCTCCAGACACTTGGCCACTCCTGGCCACGGTACCAGCCTTAGACAAGGCCTCCTCGGCTTCTCCAGTCTCCAACAAGGCCGCTTTCTCCACAAGCTCTGTGACCGTCGCGTAGTCACGCACCAGACAACCATTACGCAGCTCGACCCTTAGTCCGCTCATGAACCTTCGGATCAGCTTCTCTCCAGTATCATGGTCACGTCCCACATACTTGCGTAACAGGTTGAACTCAGTCTCATACTGCTGAACCGTCTTGGTCCCTTGGCGTAGATACAGAAACTCAGCCTCCAGCTGATTGTAAGCTTCTTGCGGGAAGTACTTACTTTGGAACATCGCAGAAAACGTCTCATACGAACAGTTCGGACTCACCAAACGTCTCGTGGTCCCTTTCCACCAGGTATGCGCAGTACCCTCCAGGTAATGCACATCTATGTCCCGCTTGTACTCCTCGGGACATCGGATAGACTCGAAGTTCCTCTCAAGCCTCATCCTCCACTCATCAGCCTCAATCGGCGCAGTTCCTCCAGCAAAGAACTTGGTTCCCAACCTCGCCATATGATCCAGAACCTTGAGGTAAGACGAGATCGCCACGACCTGACCCGCTTCCTCCATAGCCACGTTCCCAACGTTCGGATCCACCACTTGTGGTGCCACGGCCGGTACCGCTCCCGGTACAGGCGCAGCCACTTGTGGTGCCACGGCCGGTACCACTCCCGGTACAGGCGCAACCACCGGTAAACGCTCCAACACTTGAGCTAGCAATCCCAGCACAGCCTCCATCCTGTCTGGAACAGCACCCGCATCATTCCCAGCCACGTTCCCAGTTCCAGCCGCAGCCACATTCGCAGCAGCCGCAGCATTCGCAGCCGCAGCCTCGGCCGCCGCAGCAGCCTCAATCTCATGCTGGTTCCCAACCGCATCCTCAGTTCCCGAACTCCCCGAGTTCACAGCACCATTCAACCTTGCAGCCCTAGTCCTTCTCGGAGCCATCTTCAAGTCAAACAGAACATGTTAGCCCGAAGCTAACACCAGACAAGAGTTCCAAACTCCACAGAGAACAACAGACCGCGAGACTTGGCAGTGAAAGGTGGAAATTTCTAACCCCAACTATGCAAATGAACTATCCTAGAATCGACCATGCTCTGATACCAACTGTGGCGACCCAACCCGATAATCCTAACCAGGCCGGCCGTCCCGAGTCTAATTCTAACCAGATTCCATACTTAGCATATTTTTCAGATTTTTCTTAAACTTAAACAACGCATTCGATTCATAAAAAGCCCATTCTCATTGCATAATAATTCCAATCCAGATATAACAAAGGTTCGTAAAACAGAAAACTAACTTAGCCAAATCCGTTCTAAGTCATAACAGAAATGCAAGGCCAAATATCCAGAAAACACATGATAAATAAACCCCCAAACCCAGTCCTAATCCACTTCTTTCTTCACTGCCTTTAAGTCCGCCTTCAAGACTAAACGTCCCGGATAACATCTTTACCTGCACACTCCACACATAAGAGAGGCATAAGCATTATCACAAATGCTTAGTGAGTACGGTCATCCCGTACCACCAGCCAATACCAGAAAACACAATCAAGCAACAATTATATAATTCACATTAACGCTTAACAAGCAAGCACAGAAAACAGAATCACGGTTCTATGATCATCTCAACTACTTGTGAATTTCCTCACGGCCTTGGTTCTACTCAAGCGAGAATCACACATCCCCTTGAGCTAGCAACACGATCCGGACATTCACACAGCTAGTTAGACACCACGTATAAACCACGGTATCCAATACCAATCACAGAAACACATTGACCTTGCTAAGCATACACTAACTTACACAAGCAATCAATGAAAACCAGATAACCTAGCAATCCTACGGTTCCAGATCAGCTACAGTCACGCACTCACCTTAGACACAAAGGCAAACGTTTCAGTCGGAAGAAACTCGGTGATTTCTCGGTCAGAAACATAGATAGTCGGACGCACTTGCGTTCTCTCGGCTATCGCTACGGCTAAACCAACGAGATCCAATCTCCTCTCGGCTATCTTTCAAACCGTTCACTTTTCCTCGAACAATCTTCTGTATTCCCTCGGAAACAGGCCAAAATAATCAGATTAGTCGAAGGTTACTCGACAGAAACTCAACCAGAAAAGA
>JAHZTW010000004.1:73545264-73555331 GCA_020283515.1 Alliaria petiolata | reverse complement strand
GAGAAGTCTACTCGAGAAGTCTACTTACCCTAAACCCTAAATAAAATATTTTTGATTAAAACTTATATCAAAACATTAATTTACTTAACATATTCACAAATTACAGTTAAAATAACAAAGATATCAACGCTAAATCATCAACCAAACCATAAACTATGAATTCATATAGAATTTTTTCTTACCCTAACAATTACTCCCTTATACCCTATACTTTAAACCTCAACCCTAACCCTTTTAAAATATATACTCATGAAACTTATAAATTAATTTAATTCATGAAATTTTATTATATATAGATGCCAATTGTCTATGTTTAATTTTGTTCATAATAATTTTTATCAAATTATTTTTTATAATTTTTATTATTAAAATTTAAGATTTAATGATTTAGTAGACTTCTCTAGTACACTTCTCTAGATGTATTAGTTTCTAACCTAATTTGGTTATGTTGATTTAAATTAATCCATTTTTTTGAAATTTTATTTTTAATAGATGGAAATGTATATGTTTTGGTTATTTATCTAAGTTTTTTTATAAAATTAATTTTTTATAATTTTTTTTAATTAATTCTCAGGAAATTATTTGAGAGAAGTATACTCGAGAAGTCTATTCGCGAAGTCTACTCTGCAGTATAAGTCACACGAGTGAAGTCTACTTTGGAAGTCTACTCGCGAAGTCTACTAGAGAAGTCTACTGTATAGTATAATTCTATTCGAGAGAAGTCTACTCGAGAAGTCTACTTACCCTAAACCCTAAAAAAAATATTTTCGATTAAAACTTATATCAAAACATTAATTTACTTAACATATTCACAAATTACCGTTAAAATAATAAAGATATTCATGCTAAATCAACCAAACCATAAATTATAAATTCATATAAATGTTTTTCTTACCCTAACAATTACACCCTTATACCATATACTTTAAACCTTAACCATAACCCTTTTAAACTGAATACACATGAAACATATAAATTGATTCATATTCATGAAATTTTATTTTATATAGATGCCAATTGTCTATGTTTTAATTGTGTTTATAATTTTTTTACCAAATTATTTTTTATAATTTTTATTATTAAAATTTGAGATTTAGCGATTTAGTAGACTTCTCTAGATGTATTGGTTTCTAACCTAATTTGGCTATGTTGATTTAAATTGATACATTTTTTGAAATTTATTTTTTAATAGATGGAAAATGAATATGTTTTGGTTATTTATCAAAGTTTTTTTTATCAAATTAATGTTTTAAAATTTTTTTTAATTATTTTTAAAGAAATTATTTGAGAGAAGTCTACTCTGCAGTATAAGTCATAGGCGGGAAGTCTACTTCGAAAGTAGACTTCTAGGAGAGGTCAAGAAGTCTACACGGGAAGTCTACTCTCTCGTAGTAGACTTCTCTAGAGTAAAACCGTCATTATCACAAGCGTTTTTTGTTTGGTCATAAGGGTGAGGGTTGTAATTTCACTACCCATGTGGGTTATTTTTGCCAAACATTCAATAGGGGGTCTAGTTTTGGAGAAAGAGTCAAGTTTTAGGTCATTTTTAGCAATTCCCCCTAAGAATGTTGATTTTTATTGAGAAGATTGTGGGTTCGAATCCCCCTGGATGTGAGGAAATAAAAGTATTTTGTTTGGTTCGCATTTAATGTTAAATGAAATAAATTTTTAAAAATTAAATAAGAAAAGACAGGTGGCATGCTCTTATGTTATGATGTGACACTCACAGGAGAGTGCCCTAAAGCTTTCATATAGTATATTATTTTTATAATTTTTTATTATTAATTATCTTGAACTAATAATTTTATATTTTCTCATAATAATATAATCTGGATGATTTTTATAATTATATAATGTGTTTATAATGTTAATTTATTGTTTAACCGCTACTGCACCCACAAGTCAACCAGTCATAGATATCCCACAAGCACACTCATTTCCAACCGCTATTTTAGTCGTACAAACTGTTTAGTAACGCTGTTAACCGCAATCGCACACTTACGCAAATTTTGCATCCGCAACCATATCCGTTGTGGTTAAACCAGTCATACCCTAAGTGACGGACCTCACGCATGGATTTTGACTATGGTTATGGTGGAAGTTTTTATTTTCACTGATAGTTTTAAAGATATATTTTGGTTATATGATATGGGAATCAAATAACATGGAGATTCAAATCAACATAACCAATTTATTGTGGAGATTCAAGATTGTTTAACTGAAATTCGGGATTGTTTAACTTAGATTTCCGACACATTATTCGAGATGACATATGCAATGAAGGAGATTTGGAAGTATCATGTTTACGAAGATGCCATGAATTGGTACAATTGAAGATGAAGTATGGGGTTCTCATTTGGATTTTAATCGAGAGAAAAACAGAGTAATTTTTTTTAATGATTGTGATACGGAAGCTTTGGTATCAGAATGTTGACATTTCAGAACTGTTGTCGAAAGCATCGAGTTTTGTAATGCGGTGTGCAATTTTGAGGTTTAGCCATGAAATGCTACCCACACACACAACTCGCATAAGAGCACGATTGAATATGGAGAAAGAAAATAATGTAATTAGCAAGTAACGCTTATCTATGCAAAGCATTGTCAAATTCACTTCTATTAATTAATGTATTTTTTTCAAAATATGCTACCAAACTCACATAAAATAAATCTTGGTGTTTTCCAATGTATACATAATAAGAGACAATTATAACATAATAGAGACTTGCACAAATCCCATTTATCAATGTTCAATCATCTTTAGATTCAGGGGTTCACTTAACTAACATAAACGAACGGTCCCTTCCAACAATCCAAAACTGACTATCATTTTAGTTTTGTTGATGTTCATTGTGTCTTGTTGATAAAATAGCTCTACATACTACATGACTGAAATCATCCGCTTGACATCATGTCACCCTTTGTGATGGTTTGCGATTCCTCATGGTTCTGGTGTATGTTTCGAGCTTCGAGGTTTAAGCATTCAAAGAACCTAAGAGGAAAAACAGATGATGTAAATTGGAGGGGCCGACCAAAAGGAATATTACTAATCAAATGAGGAATGTATTTAGGACTTGCGATGATGTATGTCAAGAGAAACATAACATTACAACAAATTGAAAATGCTAATCTTCTGATAGACAACACCGTAGACATAAGAAACACTGATAGGAAACCACACATACAAAACAACAAATCTTGGTGTTTTCCAATGTATACATATTGGTGCATATTATTTTGTGCTCTTTCCATTCTAGTTGCTCCTCATTTATAACTGCATTATCCAATTCTGGATCCTATAATCCATGACTGCCATCAAAGTGATCACCCTCTCTTCATCAACTTGACCAAAGGTGAATGCATGAGGTGTAAGTCAATCTACAATTCATCCTTCTTCCTAGAATGTGTTCAATGCGAATCATTTTTGCGTCTCACTTGCCCTAATGTGCCTCGTGTGACAGTACAAGTATGATAGTCATCCACTCACTCTTTGCTATGGAGAAGAAGATGCAACAAATCACAAATATTGGTGTGAGATATGTGAATGGTTTTATACATGCGAGTATTGTAGGATTACTCTTCATGTTACATGTTTATTGGGGTTAAACATGTACATGAAGTCGCTAAAGACCGTCAAAATGTACAATGATAATGATGAGGAGGTCTTAATTTCTCGCAATTATGGTAGCTCTCGACCAGTTTGTGATTGTTGTGGTCGTCGTTACGTAGACACATTGGTGTTTAAATGCTCAAACATAAACTTTTGTACTTTGGATTGTATGAATACTACATGGATTGACGATGCAGTAGATTGAAATGGAGATTAGATGAAAAAGATGGAGAAGATTAAAAAAAATTGTGAAGAAAGCATCAACGTAACAATTAAGAATCATGATCTTGAACTTTCCGTGTGCTATTAGCTTTCTTATTTTTGTAAACGATTTGTACGAACAAAATTGGAATCTTGCTTGTGCTTTCTCTCCGGAATGTGTAATAACGTGTGTTTTCATGTTGTGTGTTTTTATGATCCAAAACTTTGTTTCTTATTAAAATATTTTATGTTTTCTTATATTCACTGAGATTTGCAGTCAAACCGTAATTGTAGGTAATCTATCAATGTGTATGATAAAGAAAGCCTTGTCATGAACGATCATAGGTACTTAATGCTATCTTCAATGCTAGTTCCAAGTCATCAACTACTGGTATGAATTCAGTGGCGGAGCCATAACTTTTTTTATACCGGGGACAGAAAATATATAAGAATTATAATTTATAAATTGTAAAAATAATAAAAATTCATCTGATCAACAAAAAACATACGAAAATTTGAGAAAATTTATAAATGCTAACGGAAAAGTTGAGAAAAACGTAAAGTTTATAAAAAAACTAACAAAAGGGAAGAAAAACTTTTTTTTATTAATTTTTTTTATATGTTTTGTTAGCTAAAAATTGATTGAGATCCATAATTATTCATGTAAAATGGGTTTAAGTTCAAATTAAGCCAAATATCAAAATAAAAACATAAGTCCAAATAAAACTAATTACCCAATTTAATTAAATTTTTGTTTTTAATGTTTTTAAAAAAATTTTATGGGGTCAAACAATAAAAAATAATGGGGTCATGATATTTTTAACTAAAGAAAAATAACTATGTTTAAAAAATTGGTGGGGTCAGCTGACCCCCCTCCACCCTTCCGGTCTCCGCCCCTGTATGAATTCATTACAAGAATACTCTGCCAAAAAACTACCGAAGAAAGAGTAAATTTTATGTGAAACATGTTAGAGCAGGGATTCACACCCCCTCTAAAAAGCACATCATTAATTGAGCTCGACCCATTTCAAAACCCTAAAAGGCTCTCGCCTCTTAGGTCGGCTTAGATAAATGGAAGATTTCCATTTCTCTTGATCCATTCCGCAAAAAGCGTTAGATCGGCCATATCAAAAAAGAAATCTTCCTAATCCAAAAAGGAAGAGTGATCCTTTGAAGACCGACTTAGCTCAGCTATAAATAAAGAAACCTCTTTAACAACCGAAGAGGCAAAAAAATATCCCAAGGATCTCCACACTTGGAGAAGACCTAATTCTCTCTAGATCATCTGTCTACCTCTTTAGTAATTGAACTACGTCTAGCTTGATCCCTTCTAAAGGGTACGCATGCAGCCTTTCATAAGGTTCAGCTGTTTTTCAATAAAAACCTCTATCGGATTCAAAAATCGAGAGAGAAATCTAGGGCAAACTCAGCAATTCATTGTTTAATCGCTTTAGATTTCTCCTCTTTCAAGTTTAGGTCGGCGTTCTTATTCCGACGACCTAAACCCACTGTGTACCTCTCGAGCTCCGGCCAATATTTCAATTAAGATCTCTCTTTAAACCCATTAACTCGTATTTACTTTAAGGATCCGATTTGAGTTATTACAAAACAGATCATGTGCACCGAAAGTAAACATATTTAGACTATATTTAAACAGTATCGGCTGTGTAAAGAAAAGGTACGTACAAAAAAATACAAAGAATGCAGAGTAAACAAAAGAATATTTGCCTTCAAATTTGTAAGATATTAGTAAATATTATCGTGGACTATGCCTTTTGATCCGTTTCACATTGGCTTCCGAACACACGAGACGGAGACATGGCTAATATATTATTTAAAAAGTGAACATGGCTAAAAATTAATCTTTGGGTGGTTGATTATTATTACGTATCCTTTCAATTATAAAAATCGATTACTATATTGAAAGAATTACAAAAATAATAAACTCTGTTTCTTGTTGTGTACCGAATTTTTTTTTTTTTGGACAAAATTGTGCACCGATTTTCACGAGACTAATAGATGTAATGGTTTCCGTTGCAATGAGACTCAGAAACATGAGTAGTGTTCAGATCCGGCCCAAGAAGATTGGTGGTCCAAAGCCAAAAAGGAAAAAATGATGTTTAAAGGTAAGGTTATTTGATTTTTAAAATATTTGTGGTCCATTATAAAACAGATATGTGGCCCAAAATTTAACAAAATTGTTGGTGGTCCTAAGCAATGGCTTAGCCCGCCTGTCCTCTGGACAGGGTCTGATAGTGTTTCAATGTCACAAGTCAAAATGGATCAAGTTACTGTTTTTTGCCTTTGCCGTGAATATTCTGCCAATGTATCTGGGTCTTTCTTTGGATTTTCTCTGCTTTAGTCTTTACAGTTTTCAAGTTTTATTATATTAATTAACTAGGTGATAACCTGCACCCTGCGCAGGATAAAAAATCAATAAATTTTTTTATTAAAAATGATTTTGCAATTGTTTAAAATAAACTTAACTTAATGAGTTATATATATATATATATATATATATATATATATATATATATATGTATGGATGTCTATTAAATTAAACTTCTTATTTTTACAGTTTTTTTAATCATTTATGTTTTTTATAATGATTTTTGAACTATCTACACATTCTCATTTTCAATGTGGGATAAAAATTCGAATTATAACTCATGTATAAAAAATTCTATATATTTTTTATTATATAGATGTTGTGAAGATTTTTTTTTTTACAAAATTAAGTTTAAATAAAAATAAGAGAAGAAATAGGGTGTTTTAAAAAATAATTAGTATGATATATTTTTGGTAAGAAATAGAAAGAAAGACAATATCTTCATAAATTAAATGATGTTTTCTTCATAAAGAAAGAAAATATTTATAATATTATTTGTTTTTAACATATTAAACTATTTTTAATATTTTGACTTTTTGATATAATATTTTAACTTGTTGTAGAGTTTAAATATTTATATTATTTGGTTAATTTATATGGTTCTATTAACAAACCATAATAAACCAAAAAATATTTATAAATATGGATGGCTATTAAATCAATTTTCTTGCTTTTCCAGTTTTTTATCATTTATATTTTTTTATAATGATTTTTCGACCATCTACATATTCTCATTTGCAATGTGATACTTTTTAAAACACACTCATATTATTAATCATTTGAGTAATTTATATTCATTTAAAAAAAATTCGAATTATAACACTTGTATAAAAAAAATCTATATATTTTACTATATGGATATTATGATGATTTTTTTTTCTTACAAAACTAAGTTTTAAAAAAAAATATGAGAAGAAATATAGTGTTTAAAAAAATATTTAATATGATATATTTTTGGTAAAACAATAGAAAGAAAACAATATCTTCATTAATTAAATGATGTTTTCTTCATAAAGAAAGAAAATATTTATAATATTATTTTTTTAGCATATTAAGATATTTTAATATTTTACTTTTTGATATAATATTTTTAACTTGTTATCAAGTTTAAAAATTTATTTTATTTGGTTAATTTATATGGTTCTATTAACAAACCTTTTTAAACCAAAAAAATATTTATAAATATCGATAACTATTAAATCAAGCTTCTTGATTTTACAGTTTTTTATCATTTATGTTCTTTTTATAATGTTTTTAAACCATCTACACATCCTCATTTCCAATGTGGGACTTTTTAAACACATATTTATTAATCATTTGAGTTATTTATATTTATTTTACAAAATTCGAATTATAAGACATGTGTAAAAAATATTTTTTTTTATTATATGGATGTTGTGATGATTTATTTTTTACAAACCTAAATTTAAACAAAAATAAGAGAAGAAATGTAGTAGTTAAAAAAATAATTAGTATGACATATTTTTTGATAGAAATAGAAAGAAAGAGAATATCTTCATAAATTAAATGTTAAATTATGTATAAATAAATGATATAAGGAAATTAGTCATAAATTATATCTTCATAAATTAAATATTAAAGTAATAAATGGTTAAATGCATATAATGTAACTAGTCTAATCAAAAAAGGAAAATTGTATTAAAATAACGAGAGAATAAGTGTGGTGGTGACACATCAGTAAAATGGCACCAATGTAAATAGTTCAAAAACTTCTCAATTAATATATAGGGGATCATTAGTACTAGCTGATCAGCACGAATTTTATATTACCATTTAATAATATAATTACAAATAGCTTGGGGTAAAAACAATATAGATAGTCTCTAACAATCTCCTATGTACTTAATAAAATTTATCGAAGACATTATATATAATAGAAAGTTATATATATCAAAAGTCAAAATCATAATGTTTTGGGGTTTTTTCAACCTCTTGGTTTCAAGTCTCCTACAAACCGAAAAAATACTTCAAAGTCTGGAAAACACAATGATGAAGTATTTTCTGATGGCTCTCGAACGTCCAAATCAAAAAAGAATAAAGAAAAATCACAAAATAGTACGCCAGAAATTGGAAAAAAGACAATTAAAAAACTGGAAATGAATTGGTGCCTACCGGGTCCGAAAGAGAAATGGATTCACAGTGGGGTTTAAGTGATGGGCTTTTTGGTGTAAAGAGAGAGAAACTAAGAGTTTGGTGTTGAGAATTTCGGTCAAGCAGGGACCAGAGAAGTGACCGGATAATAGTCGGAAAAAAGACTTCAAATTTCGGAAAGAAGTGAACAGCAGTGTTTTAAAAAACTAAACAGAGAGAATATCTAAGTGTAATAAGAGTAAAAATATGTGAACCCCTTTCCTGTTGTGGGAAAGGAGGTATTTATAAACTTTTACATGGCCTGGACTAGTATACCGGGTTGGATCCATAGTTATTGGGTTGGATGTCGAATCTGTTGAATGGATCGTGTACCGAGTACTTGACTCATATCCCCCCTATTTTTTTGGCTATATTCGCCAGCTGCTCGATAAATTGTGCCCGTATCTCTGTTCGCACTAGTGTACGGTCTGTAAGCAGCGGATTAGGTGCAGCGTGTCAATCCTCCATACTGTTGTTCTTCCCTATGCACTATTAGTTGTCACTTTCACCTATCACATGCGAACATAAGGCATTAACTGCATGCTCTGAGGGTTGTAAAAAGTATGGGCGTGAGTTTGAATATATTCTTATTGTCCATTAGTGGGAAAACCACTTGTATTGAACTACTTTATCCCACCTAAATGAAATATGTACCTGACCCGGTTTCCTTAATACTAGGGATCGGGCTATCATGGTGGTCTGGTTGTTGGACGCTCTGCTCTCAGTGCCCTGTGTGGACTACTCCTTAATAGTCTCGACTACTCCATATGATTGGTGTGAGTGCGAGACCGGAGAAGGTGGCCTCTTAATTTCTCCTGATCACCCAGTCCCTAAGTCTCTTTGCATCCAACAATATGGTCACACTACCATATACCAGGAGCGTAGAGTCAGATGGCCTCCATGCCGGATCTCTTGGTTTCGTAGAATCCAAGGCCCGATGCTAATTTTGGGTTGCTTGGACCGTAGGCCCAACGCTCATTTTTGACCCAAGGGGGTCATATCTGCAAAAAGCCATTAACGACACATGATGACACACTATTCACTCACCTAAAAAAGTCAATATTTATCCCAAACACATAAAACATATTTTGGATTCACAAACCTTTTTAAATATCCGAGTTTTAATTATTTTTACACACAAACAAAATTTTAGATAGTCACATATTTAATCTTGGTCCAATTTGTTAAATTGAGATACAAAAAATTATATTACATATTATAATAAAACAAACGTGTTTCAACCATTCTGTTGCGGTAGACTTGCCCTCCCCCGATAGATGAGATGCACTATATATGCTACTCGATCTCATCAACAAATTTAGCGTTAAATCACTTTCGCCAAAGCACCCTCAACCCAATCCAACCACACATAAATCAGATCTCTAAATATCCATATGAAAACTCTTGAATTTTTCGCATTATATAAAGTGAGATTCAAAAGAATTCAAAACTTATATTAGAAAACAACCAATACTTACAATTTTTTTTTATAAAAGATGAGTCGAATGTTTCATTCATCAATATTGATTCTTTTCATAAAAGTCTCTTGTGTTTCCTCAAGATACACTCATAATCTCTCTCTCTCTCCTCAAGATACACTCATAATCTCTCTCTCTCTCTCTCTCTCTCTCTCTCTCTCTCTCTCTCTCTCTCTTTCTCTCTTCCTCTTCCCCTCCCTTCCTTTTTCTCTTTAAAAACAAATTATTATAATTTTACTAT